>OZ012549.1:19748317-20373317 GCA_963935595.1 Schoenobius gigantellus | reverse complement strand
TTTTTGCACTCTCAGTGTGCGCGGAACGGTAGATACTCGTACTTATCTTGTAGTAACGGAGGTCTGTCGCTAGTTACCAAATCCACAGATGGAATAGGTTTTGAAAACGGTCGTTAGTCATCTAAAGAAAGGGATCGACAACACATTATTCTAAGTCCGTCACTGTATGGACGGAAGATGTATCATCATTATCATCATCACAGCTCCTATATGTCCCCACCGAGGGGCTCGAGCCTACCCTATGTTAGGGAGATTAGGCCTTAGTCAACCACGCTCGCCCAGTGCGGATTGGTCGACTTCACAAATACCATTGAATTTCCTTTCAGGTGTATGCAGGTTGCCTTACGATATTTCCTTCACCGTAGGAGCGTCAGACAAATGTACATAAGAAATTCGAAAAATGAAGAACACAATTGGTACATGGCGATCTCGAACCTCAGACCTCCCGATTGGAAGGCAAGTGCTGAGTCCAAAGCGCCACTGACGCCACGGACGGAAGATGTATACTAATTAGGTTTTATTATCAGAAAAAATAAATAATTTGTAAAATCATGTCTTAAACTAGAAATTTGAATAACCATGACCGAGATGGCGGGTACGAAACTGAAAAAATAATTCTTTTGTGTTTTAAAAAAAAAAACGTCGCCCTACACTAGAACTTTCTCCTGTGTCGTGGGCGCAGCTACAAACATAGAATATCATATGCACATAACGCCCAGACCGGAACAAATTTCTGTAGGCCATACAAAACATTTGTCCCGTACGGGAATCGAACCCGCGACCCGTTGCGCAGTAGGTGATCACTCGACCTCTGCGCTAAACGTGTTCGCAATTCTGTTTCACTACTTGCTTGGTAAATTTTGTTTTGAGTTTTGAAATAATATTAAAATGTCATTTGAGTAGGCATATCTAAATACCAATACGTACTATCGCGCGCAGTTCCGCCTGATCACCGCTACGCTCATTTTCGTTTGCACTAGCGCTCTCTAGCCCCACCCCGCCGACCTCGAAAAGACATGGAATAATGAAATAAAAGATTCTTCTTCGGCCTGCCGCCGAGCCGCCGAGGAACCGATTAGAGAGAGAAAGAGTATTTCTTTTCTAATAAGCCAAAACTTAAGGGGGCGTAGCATGGCGCTTCCGTACGATTCAAGCGAATAAATGTTTAAATGGTCAGGCGGAAGTGCTCGCGATAGTACACCCAAAAAAATTAATCTCTGGGTTTGGGGTCCGGGTAATTATAATTACGGTATGTTGGTTTATAGTTCACGAGGCGGAATTTTCTCGGCTCGTAATAGAGCCGAGGTGTATAACCAATATACGCACGTATATCGTACGACGTTTTTAACACACTTGTGAGGAAAAATATCTAATAAACTGAATTTTTTGATTAAATAACACAAAATCATAGTTAATTTGTAGACAAAATAAATAATGGTATGAAAATAATAATTTGAAAAATCATGTAGTTCGTTGATGTCTTTTATATTTCCTCTAGCTTTTAAAAAATATAGTACATTACTGGCGCGGCCGGCAAGTGCAGCATTGCCGGCCTCTGTGATGCATGCCTCGGCTATAACACACACGTTTTTATGGCTGCTTTATGTATCTAAAGCCGGTGCCGGCCACATTACGAGCAAGTGTGTTAAAAAAGGACTTTATATTTAATAATGTTGAAAGTAAAAGTATCAATTTTTAAGAAAACTATACACAAACATATTCACATAAATATTCACGAAAAATACTTACTGAGTCACAAATTCATTCTCCTTGTATGTCGTGGGTGTCAAATATTTGCATTTCACTACGGATTCCCTGTCAGCATAAGCTTTGCTGTAATGATTTGTGCTTCCTTCCGGTGTTTCAGCGAAGAAAAGGTCGCCGGACACGTATTTATTGACTAATGATTTTATTACTTTGTATATGTACGGATATCTTTCTGCGTATATTTTACGGCCGATGTATTGAATTCTTTTAGATTCGTCTGGTTCACCGGGGCCACCGGGACCTCCTGGTCCACCCGGTCCACTTGGTCCATTAGGCCCGAATCCACCGCCATCACCTCCAACCCCGCCATTCCCACCGAAACCACCTTCTGGACCATCCATGTGTATGTATGGAAATGCAGGGTACAACGATTGAGTGTAAACATAAGTGTATTTGCCCTCATCGCCTGGAATATATTTGCCTTCGTCTACTGGCCTATAATACTTTCCGTCGTCATATACTTTATACTTTTCAGGAGTATACTTTCCATCGTCATGTGGGTCGCAACTGGCTCCTAGAAACAGTATTGTAGGCAGGATCTGCAAAAATATAGTGTCACATTCACGCCAACAATCAACTTTATAATTTGATTTTTAATATGATGTTATATTGAAGTCTATCTATTGTTCTTCTCGTGGCATTTTTTAAATTATTTGCATATAGGTACTACGCTTAAATTATTATTATCAGATCTTAGTTTCGATGTTATGAAACCTTTATTGGTCGACATGAACTAATAATCCCTTCGACCATATTGGTAACCAAAGTTTTATAACCAGTCTCGAATAATATTTTTTATGAATGTTCCTGTTGACAAATCGATTAAGTTTCATTGAACTACAAATTGTTTATGAGTACTATAACTTAAACCATTAGCTTATCGGGAAAGATGTAAAGCCCCAAGCTTTAGTTTTATATTATCGCTTTAAGATTTTTTGTCATTAAAAAGTGTAACCCACATCTACCAAATTATAAGTATTTTGATGCGAAAACGGAACCAGAATTCGTAAAAGCTGAGTCTTGCTCACAAAGCATAAAGGCCTCTGACCTTTAAAAAAAAACAAAAATATTTGGCAAGTCCGATTCTTATCCGACATACACACAGCCTCTTATTTTTAAAGAAGCAGTAAAATGATAATGGCGTTGTAATAAAATTGGAAATACCTTAGCATTCAGACACCAACAGAAATTTCTGTGCATTCTTTTATTTCGTTATAAGTCAGAAATTATGACAAAAGCAAATGATACTGCTAAAGCTTCAAAAATTCATTTTCTAGGCTGGGTCAAATACTTAAAATATAACAATTCAAAATCACCATGTAAATGTAATGAAATTAATGGGTTTAATTGTTCACTTTATCATCTAATTTGTATTTAATAAAATGTATTTTTAGATAGATATAATAAAATGTATCTATCTTAAGTATTTTAATCTATGTATTATCTTTATTTTTTATTATGTTTAATTGTTCTCACTAAAAGTATGCACTATGCATCCAATGCAATGCAAGTTTACTGGAATATTGTTTGTTAGACATAACTCCCCCATTGCTTCAATTCATTTAGTATTGTGTTTCGTTTGTTACGAAAAAAAGAATAATAATCAAGGGTTATTAAAATTTCTTCATTGTTTTTATTCAGATACATTGCTGTGTAAAGAAAATTAATATACACTTATTTGCAAAAAAATTGATTTTCATTCATCTTTAAAAAGATACAATACAAAAAAGGTTTCAATGGTTTGTACACGTTACTGGCCGATTTTAAAAATGCCGTGGTATTTAAAAAAGTACGTTCTAAATTCAAATTTTCATTTGATGCTCATTTTTACAGAAAACCCCTTTTTATCCTACATTTTTGGCGCGAAGTTCCAGAAGTTAACATCGACTTTCATAACTTTTATTCAATTTTCATCGATTAATTTCATATCCTTGACTGTCAAAGCTTTATTTATTGCTGTTTGGCTGTATCAAAAATGGTAGATAAAGTGGGAAAAGCTACCAAAATTATCGCGCTGCTTGAAGAGGGTTGCAGCCAATGCTTCGTGGCCAGGAGGCTAAATGTTAGTCGCTCGACGGTCCAAAGGACCTGGCAGCGATATCAGGAGACGGTTCCGTCGAGAGAAGGCCTGGTTCTGGAAGAAAACCATGTACCCAACCACGGGATGATCGTTTTCTTGTGAGTCGCGCATTGAGAAATCGCAAATCTTCGTATGTGGATCTTAAGAACAACCTCCAATAAGTAAGAAATGTGCATATTAGTCTATGGACGGTCAGGAGGAGGCTTCTCGCTGCCAATATACGCAGTCACCGCCCGGCCACCGGCCACCGCCCGCCAAATTACTCCGTGAGCACCGAGTTCACAGGCTTAGGTTCGCTAGAAATTGTGAATCATGGACTCAAGAAGATTGGAATAGGGTTTTGTTCTCTGATGAAGCCAGGATATCTCTGTTCGGTGAAGATCGACGTCGGCGAGTGCTAAGAAGACAAGGAGAACGCTTTGCAGAGGCATGTTTCGAAGAAATCACACCTTATGGTGGGGGCTCTGTTATGTTTTGGGCAGGAATAAATTCAATGGATCGTACAGAGTTAGTCTTCATTGAAGACGGCTCACTGACTGGGCATCGATACATAACGGAAGTTCTAATTCCTCATGCACAGCCCGCATTGGCCGCTCTAGGTGAAGACTCGATTTTTATGGACGACAATGCTCGCGCCCACCGATCTCGCGATGTTAAAGCGTATGTGCAAGAGGTCGGCATTCGTCGTTTGGATTGGCCAGCCCGAAGTCCCGACCTTAATCCCATAGAGCATGTCTGGGACGTTCTGAAACGGCGTGTGAGATCAGTACAACCAGCTCCGCAGACCATCAGAGAGCTGAAGAATGTGATTACTGCGGAGTGGGAACGTATTCCGCAAGCAAGTATCCGGGATATACTCGCTAGCATGCCCAGACGAATTCAAGCTGTGATTTTAGCTAGAGGGGGTCACACTCGATACTAAATATTTATCTGCTTTTACTTTATTAAAGAAAAACAAACAAAAAAAACTTTTTATTTTTACTTCATGAGCATATGCACTACTAGCGAACATACACTACTAGTGAGGTTTAGCATTATTTCCCATAAATTGTATCAAAATTTTATGAAATACTGATGAAAACGATTATTTTCTTATTAATTTACCAAATTGTGAGGATAAAACTACCTATAATTATCAAACAAAGCAATATTAACATTTGAAATAGTTCATTGCTTAGGTGCCCGGTTTTTTTTGCAAATGAGTTTATATCTCGATGTCAAGTCGTTTCAAAAAAGGGGAACTGATAATTCTTAAAACAAATTTATTGTGCCATTAATAAATTGACCACTATAAATTTATGTTAAAATTTTGACTTTATATTAAAGTTGATAATAATAATCTTATTATTTCCAGTGCGAATACAAGAAATAAACAAAAATACTAAATATTAAATTGAAAAGTAACTAATACATTTGGTATAGTAACTTTTAAAATAACTAATAGTTATAATATAATTTAGTTAATCTGGCAATGATCGAATTAATTTCCATATTTAAATACATGTAAGGTAAAAATATGTCATATGTTTGACATTAACTTGATTTACGATAATTATCTATGCATGGTGTGTCATACTCACAAATTTGATAAATTGCTTCATTTTCTGTCTTCTATTATTAATACTGTCACTGTCTTCGCTCTGTTGCACCAGCTATTGATTAGAAGCGAGCTAGTTTTAGTTGTGTCCTCCTCAAATTTTCGTTGTGATCTGAAACTGGACCAGGAAGTGTCAGAGGTTAACAATTTGTAATCTCGTAAATCTTTCCATTATTTCTATCATTAATGTCTCATTTGCCTCTTGAATATATTAACATTTAGCTATCTAATAAATTTTGTTTAAAACGTACCAAAAATTTAGAACAAAATCCTTAACACAAAGGTGCGACGAGGTCGAATTTGAAATTTATGCATAGTTTGACAATTATTTCTTTGGATTTTTAATACAAAAGCTTGTTTTTGAATATTTTTGCACCGTTTTTATTCGAATTCCCGGGACAATGCAGCGTCCGACGCAAGACGTCTAACCGTATGTGGCCCGCAACTCTCGTGTGGAATGCGTGGAGATTCACTTCAAATGTTGATTTGCATAAAATAAAAATGCGATTTCATATGCAACAATACTATATAGGCCCTGCATTCCAAGCACCTTAGGTTATTTGAAATGAAACGGAATATTCTCGTTCTTTGTACAATTTTCTAAGAAACTATGTCATTTAAAATAATATTCATGATGAACATTATTTGAAATTTGTATTAATATATTCATGTACTATGTTGTATAATGGCTTTATCTCAGAAACATTATAGTTTTGTTTGTGTCATCTTTATTGAGCTGAATGAGTATACAGGCAAGACTCTACCGTTCTACTAAATAGGCAAGGGTTTGAATGTTTATCCATAAATATAAAATATTTAATTCATTAATTATTAAATGATCTTAACATTTAATTCATATAAACCAAAACTTCTCTACGTGACAATACACTTCAAGAGCTAGAGGGACTTTTTTATAAGGTGGAATTCTGTTGCGCATCGTACCTATATGAAAAATTACCCACAATAGGGATGTTTGTACTAACTGTTCGAAAAGTAGGCATAATAAGAAAGTTGGCAAAGGGGTCACAGACCGTCGGTAGGCGTAAGTGGGTCTGCTGAGTTCAGGTTATACCCACTAAACCAACCTCGACGTCCATCTTTTCCATTTCTAGTCCGGAATCTGGGCAACTCAAATTCTCAATTCTCTGCACCACCCCGGGGAGCTAGAAGGACCTAGTAACCAAACTGAGATGAATAATTTTGATAACCAACTTAACCATTAAAAAGGTGGTCTCAAGACAGTGGAGACTGTTTATCACGCTTAAACTCATGTGTCCACCCTAAGAAATTATTTCTCCTTTGTTAAGAAAGAAATTAGCGTTCCTTACCACGGTGGACATATTGATTAATTTAAAGTAATAGTTATATTGTTAAAAAGTGTAGTGATATGGGAAAAGATGCCATTTTCGCGATAACTAAGTGCCGCTTACCATGTGCAACTTCAGCAATTCCGCTTGACTATATAATATTTTAAACATTTATTTTTTTTATAACACTAATTAAGCTTTCGAAGCCCTTCCGTCAATCGACACACTTCCGTAGCGTCTGAGGTCCAAGCCAAACGTTTAATTATAATATATCTTCAAAAATGCGACGCTCCAGATATTAATATTAGCAATTACGTCATTCTATCGCGGTAATTCTGCGATTCTTATAAATAGTAATATATTACAAATGATAATGGCCTCATGGTGAAGTCCTAAACACAACATCTAAAAAGAATTTGAGAAAATTAATTGTCGCGGATACGGATGTGCATATTTTTGGCATTTTGGGTTTCCCTGGCTTTTCTGACGATCCTGGTTTGGTATCCGGATCCGAATAATTACATGTTTAATTCTTATAATATTATTGAGGTTGTTTTAAAATTAAAGATAACTTTCCCTCACGGACGACAAATTCCTTGTATTGAGATTATCGAGGGCAAGTATATTGTTATTCTATTATTTCTCTATTTTTATCACTTTATATTGGGATCCAAGATCAGACAACAGTGTGTGGAGTGCGAGTTTTTCGAGCTTTACTCGATCACACGCATGGAACGCGTAAACGCGAATTTGTGTGGAATTAGAGTAGTGCCATCTACTAGCCACTAGATGAAGCTGTTTCATTCCATAGCAGCTACTAGATGGCGCTGCTCTAATTCCATACAAATTCGCGTTAACGCGTTCGATAAGTACGATCGACTAGAGCTCGATCGCACTAGGCACTCAGAGCCCTACCCCAATGACTGCACACCCCTGCAATGGCGAACGGAGTGCGTCGTACCCTGGATGACTCCCGCCTAAGCATCTCTTGCAAATAGCTTTTGCAGAGGTATGATTCTCCCGGCACTTTCTGGGGCATAACTTGCTCACAGAAAAAGCTAATAGCTCTTAGTTTGCTCGCTAGTTTGGTAGGTACTGAGCATAGCTCTGATTAAGGCAATGCAATGAAAGATCTGCGCCCACAACGCTAGAGAGGACACAACGTTGGACATCAAACGAGGGGCACTCCTCGAGTACATGGTGCGCTCTCTCCGCGGAATCATTGGTTGTTGGGCACCAATGCCCAAACAGCATCAGCGGAAGGTGAAATGAGAGAGTGCCGTATTGTCAGTCGACACATTCCAGCTGCTTCCAGTCATCGCGTTTACTTAGGCCTCAAGGTACTATTAAGCCTATCACGTACGCCGTTACTGCTCTTGTGCAGACGACGGACGAAGTCCCTTCTCTTGTCATATGCACACCGATGATACACCTCCGACAACGCTATCGTGTCAAGGTCCCAGGATGTAGAACGCGATAAAACACACATGGCTAGGTATCAAACTGTTGCATATCCACGAATTACTCTATTCACCATGACTCGATGCGGTCTTCGCAGCAATGCCCGGACGGGTAAGGATAGATTATCCGGAGGGAACCTCTAAGCGCCCAATCAAAATCTTTCTTCCAGAGAGTAATTCTTAAAACTAAGTCCTGTGAAACACCTCACGATATTGGGCAGTCCAGTATCTGCCCTTCTCTATCTACACGTCTGATGGTTTGGCCGTGAAGATACGATGATACAAAGGTGCGCAAGCACTTGGGAACCTGATGATATTGCAAGGACTCCTTCATGCAGCTAAAAGACTAGCTGTTAAATGCATTTTCTATGTCCAGCGAGATTGCGAGCAGCACCTTGCCAAGGGAAAGTTCTTCCTCAGCATCAAAGTAGAAAAACCTAACCTACTGCGCTAAAGTGTTGATTCAGCCTTCCTGTAATAAACTTCTCCATCAGTTTTGCAACCTCATCCAGTAGTACAATAGATCTTAATATTAATGGGTATTGACCCATGTCAAAACTATTACCTGTGACTTATGAAATTTAACTTTTACAATATACTCAAATATAACCATTTATCTAAATTAACTACGAAAAATTCATAATCATTTTCTTATCATATTTTAATATAATCATATAATTCTACAGTTTATATTATACTTGTAGTATTTAAAAGTAAACTCTTACTCAAACTGTAGGTTATTAATAAAACTGTGCACATGAAAGTTTATGTTTTCGAATAACGATTTGGATTTATGTATGACTAATATACAGTCTAAAAATACGTTTGTCATCAACTTTAAAATAACCTAAAGTACGAGTATTACCACGAACTTTAAACAATTAACCAACGTTTACGTACATAAAAAACATGTAAAATAAAGACAGATTTTTTATAATAGACTAGCTGTGCCCGCGAACTACGTTTCGCCATATTTTTTTTCCGTTTTTACAACATTTTTCATTGTTGCTCAGCTTCTATTAGTCGTAGCGTGATGTTATATAGCCTATAGCCTTCCTCGATAAAAGGACTATCCAACACAAAAAGAATTTTTCAATTAGAATCAGTAGTTCCTGAGATTAGCGAGTTCAACCAAACAAACAAACAAATTCTTCAGATTTATAATACTCGTATTAGTAAGTAAGTATAGATTAAGAACTTGCAATTTTGGGAAGAACGCGAACAATATTCATTAAATATCATTTCTCTCTTAAAATATAATAATATTTTAAATATGAATGTTAGGGAAAATCTCAAGTAATATAATTAAATTATTTATAATATACTGGGCTGTAACTGTAAGGTTATATTCTACCCTCCAGGGGGCGCACTCGGGAAATGGCTAACACCGATCCCGAGTATGTCTCTGCGGAGGTAGAAGTTGCTGGAGGGTGGTTTAGCCAGGTATGGGGTTTATACCCGAGTCCAATGGCTCATACCCCTAACGTATAAAGAATGTTCAACGACCAAGTAACACAACATTAACTATAATAATAAAGAAATCGCAGTAGATTTCATTAATTTTTAGAGATAAACAAGCAGGTCCATCGAGACTTGGCTAGTTTTTTACAGAATGTTTTTGGTGGGATTTCACTTCTTTTTGTAGAAACGTGAGCTTATTGATTTATTAGATTTTCTTATTTGACACAGTTTTTTTCTTTTTAGGGGTAATTTTTTTATTATTACAAATCTTTCTTTTCTTTTTTCTTTTCTTTATTGGAAGCGGCTTACCAAGTTGAATATTTTTTTTAAGGCGGTATGTCGATATCTCTAATAGTTTGGTTGGGCTCTTGTGTTTTCTAATCAGGGTCACCAGGTACTCCAGATCTTCGATTATCCTAGTTTTTATAGTTTTCCTTTTATGTGGCCATTAAACCCTAACTCTGTATCAAATTTCAGCTCTCTTGGTTTATGGGAAGTACTAGTTCTATTTTGAAGATCATGAGTGAGTGAGTGAGTAAGTGTCATAAATGCGAAACTTTGCTTTCGCTTAACTTCGGAACTAAATGACCTACAGACTTGAAATTTTGGATTTTAAGTATGTGATTATAGCTTACTGGATGACGAAAATTTCTGCGTTCTGGTCTTATCCAGAGGTTCTCAAATAGGGGCCTGAAAATGCGGCGAAATGGTTCCAGTAAAGGATGGTACGGCAATGTTTGCTTCGCGCTCGACTTGGCGGGGGCACTACCGTGCCCCCAGATTAATATTTATTTTTGTATAAAGTAAAATCTAACGAATTATCAAAAGCCGTAGAACAAACGTTATTGTTAATGATGTTAGCTATCTTATCCTGCGACATTGCAGGTGTTTGACAAATAACCCAGTATATTCTTCCCAAGTTTTCTATGCGATGTTGAAACCGCTCTTAAGTCGCTATCCATTCTTGCACCGCACCGGAAGGGAAGGTGCAAGAATGGATAGCGACTTAAGACCCACCCACCGTACTCCACCTTCCGTAACGGAAGGTGGAGTACGGTGGGTGGAAGCAGCACAAGCGTCATTTATTCGTCGCATACACCCATGTACCGTATACATTTCTCGCTTGCGTTTGTCGTAGGTACATATTCTTCACTTACTTTATATTCAAAGTTATCACTCCGATAACAAATATAGCCCCTCAGGTAGGCAGCTTGCTTGTATGAAAAAACCGGCTAAGTGCGAGTCGGACTCGCCCATGAAGGGTTCCGTAGCAGCAAGTAACATAATATAAAAGTTGTTGTAGTTCGTTGTAACTTTGATCGATGTTTTAATAATAGTGTTTTTTTTTATATTTGAGTTGATTGAATGAAAGGTAAATTACGGTTTACGATTTATGGCGTATTAAAAAAACTACTTACTAGGTAGACCTCGTTCAAACCAATTTTCGGTGGAAGTTTGCATGGTAATAATAATAATAATGCGTTTATTCCTCTCACAAAGTATAGTAATGTACATCATAATAATATATTTTATTTAGTTTTGTCATTCTCTTATTTTAGAAGTTACAGGGGGGGGGACACACATTTTACCACTTTGGAAGTGTCTCTCGCGCAAACTATTCAGTTTAGAAAAAAATTATGTTAGAAACCTCATTATCATTTTTGAAGACCTATCCATAAAAAAAATTGAGTTTCAGTTCTAAGTATGGGGAACCCCCAAAATTTATTGTTTTTTTTTTCTATTTTTGTGTGAAAATCTTAATGCGGTTCACAGAATACATCTACTTACCAAGTTTCAACAGTATAGTTCTTATAGTTTCGGAAAAAAGTGGCTGTGACATACGGACGGACACATAGACAGACAGACAGACATGACGAATCCATAAGGGTTCCGATTTTTGCCATTTGGCTACGGAACCCTAAAAACTTGAAAGTTTTTTCAATCAAGCAAGATAAGTAAAGGGCATAATTAATTGTAAATCTAATAAAGCTGATAAGTTTCTTGCACCCGTTCTTCTTATCAGCTAAAGGACGTCATGAATGATTAAAAAACGTGGGTAAAAAATTGGATGATTCAAAAGAGCTTTCTATCAAGCCGTATTTGAATAAAAAACTATTTTGATTGTGATACTCCACAGCTACTATTAAAGATAATAATTATGACCGTGACTAATACGAGTATAATTGAAAATGCGTTATTAAATCTCAAAGAGACTCAATTAATATTAAAAGTCCGTGGGAGTTGATCAATGATGAATGAATGTAAGCACAAAGCACATTTTTCGTCTTAAATATTGCTCATTTCGGTGATCGTTCACTAGATTTACAAAAAACCTTGAACCATTTGATTTGAAAACTTTTTCAATGTACCTACCTGCTTGGTTATAGTTATTTAATCCATAAAGTTTATTACTATAAGAAATATGTTTTTTAAGCCGAGCTATAATAACAGTACATGCCTACTATACCTATAGCAAATTTTACCCAAATTGATTGAGCGATTTAGGTGTGAAAGCGTTACACACAGGCAAACTTTCGCATTAATGTTATTAGTAAGTATTATAAAATTAAAAATATTTGACAGTATAGCTATACTACAGTATAGTAATAATATTATATAAGGTGTATGTAAACCATACCGTATCGTACCGTACCGTACCGGATCGTATCCGAAATATATAGCTACTAACATTGGATAAAAGAAAATACTAGTCAGTTAATAAATTTTATTATCAAACTATTTTATGTGCAGTTAGAAACACATTATGATAAAAACATAAGTTTGGCATCACAATTTTATTTTGTTATTTTTTAATTTTTGAAGGTGAACAGTTTATTTGTATTTACAAGACCTTAAACAAACTACTTAATAAATGACTAGTGTTTTTATTTATTTCTTAGGTATATGTACGCCCACAGGCTGGAAGCCGTTTTCATCAGCGGTGTAGTCCACCCTGTAAGTCACGCCGTCTGGGCCAACGTATTCATAAAATCCCTTGACTCTGATACCGTCTTCGTCCTTGTCTAATTGTTCAAGCTTGCCCGCTTCCTCAGCGAGGATTTTGTTTTCAGTCTCGTAAAGGTAGTGGTAACCGTCAGGCTGGATGTCTTCGTCCTGGCGGATGATGCCATATTTGTAATCGTAGCTACCGTCGTGCTTCGCGGCGGCGGCCACAGCAGCGGCGGGGTACTTCAGACCTGAGCCAACACCGCTAGACGCGAAGGCTTTGCTAACTCCTGCACCTGAATTGCCAGCGTTTGCACTTGCGCTGGCGCTGCCACTAAAAGACATAACATTTACAAAATGAAAGAAGTTACTAAAATTAGGAGAGGATGAGACCTCTAAATTTTTACAGATAACTCATGACTTATTAAGAAAGGAAGGAACGTTACCAGATTATTATTCTATTCTTAAAATTTCGTATAGGGCTGTTCCAACATTATGCTTACTTCAAAGGTAATCATAATGCTGTCGTTAAGATAATTAAATAACCTTTTGCGAGGATTAAGACATCGATTACCTTGATCAGCGTGGATATGAAATGTGTTGGAACTACTAATGTGAATAAATTTCAATAAAGTGGGTGGTTAACATATTTTGATTTTGTTTCGTGAATAATTGACTATGATTATTGTATATAACTACCTATGATAGTTTTGTTAAGGTATCATCATTCAAAGTGTAGGAATTGGATAAAAATGAAAGCATCAAGTGGACAATTTATAAAAATAGCTTTGTTTACAATACTTAATCACTTAACCATAGGTTTAGCCAAATCTTAAGTTTGGGTATACGTAATGTTTGAAAAATAGTGCCAATAATATCAGTTTCCTGTATTTCTTTCGCTACTTCATGGTTTGAATATACTATAGTTTATAAATCTAATAAAATTCTCATCAATTCCACGTTTTTCCACATCATACTTCGTAACAAGAAAAGCAAACAACTCATTATTCCTAACTAATCCTTTTCCACTGCGCTGGACGTGAAACATTTTTACTTGTATATTGTTCTTCCACATTAAAAAATCAGAATGAAGTAAAACCTGTTACTCAATAGTTGGTTCAGTAGTTAATGAGACAACTCCCTACAAATAAACTCAAAGCTTTACCTCTTTATAATATTAGTGTCGTTTGGCCTACAGGATAAAAAGGATGGAGTAATGCAAATTCAGCTTACGATCCACTGCCGCTGGGCTTGTATTTGCCTGCGCCATTAGCATCAGGCTTGTAAGCTCCTCCGGGGCCACCTGGACCTCCTCTGTCGCTAGATCCGGAATAGAAGCCACCAGGACCTCCTTTATCGCTGGAGCCAGTGTAGAAGCCCCCTGCGCTACCCCTGTCTCCTCTGTCACCACTGAACAATCACATGTATCACAATTTAGCACAATGCTCTATATTTTACTTAACTAAATAGATCTCCTTAAAATATAGATATAATGTTTTATCTGCTAAGCCAGTATCACGCATTAATACGCTTTCTTTACGATTTTTAAATAATTGAAGATTATCTTGGATTGTAGTTGTTAGGAATTATATTATTAAAAATCAATCACAGTTTATTATTATTTAAAATTAAATATAAGCCTCAATTTTGATATCAATTAAAAAACATACTGAAAATGTAAGTCAATCAAATCTATTTCAATGATTTCTACAAGTTTCAAACAAGATTTGTGTCCGTTTTTAAGTCAAAAATAAATACATATACAGTACAATACTGAAGAAGATAAAAGACCTCTCGATCAAAGAACAAAATAAAATATTCTCTTCGAATGGCTGGTATGAAGTCTTGTGTACCTAGTTTTCTTTAAACGCTTTAGCAGCAAAAAACTTGACTCAAGTGATCATACTAACTTGTAAGCGCCAGAGTTGTCTGGGATGTAGCGTCCGGAATTGTCATTGTAGCGTCCAGAGTCGTAGCGGCCGGGATCGTAAGCGCCCGGATTGTAAGCGCCCGGGTTGTAAGCGCCCGGCTCGTAAGCGCCCGGGCTGTATTTGCCAGAAGTGGATGCACTAGCTACGGCTTTGCTAGTGAACTTCTTGAACTGGAAAGGTGTGTACCTGAATGAAGAAAAATCCACGATAAAAATGCTTTTACTTCACTATCTTTGGATTGATTGTGTACTGAAAATGGTAGTAGATAATACCTCCCAGTTTCCGCCGCGAGGGCGACAGTCGCACACAAGCATACCTGTAAATTCAAATAATATAATTAAACAATTATATATCGATATCACTAAACATAGCCTACTTTAAATATCCTATTGACATGTCATTCGTGAAATAACTTTTTATTATAATAAATTAAAAATCAATTAAGTTACTCAACAATACTTAATGTTGGTTTTGATTGATGATAAAAAAAATATGAATCTTACGTTAATTTCTATCATCTTTTAATTGTGCCCAACTCACCAATAAGAGCCGCATTTCTGTTTCTACCGAGAGCACGACTACCTGAATGTGCTCTCTTAATGATCGGAGACTATTTATACCTTTTTTGATTATATTTATTTGACGGTGATACCTCTCGGTCAACCTATTATGAATGTTCGGCGCGGTGTTATCACGAGTGTCAGTGGCACTCAAACTTCACGGCGTAAATGAATTTATTAATTACTCAAAAAATTTCCAAAATAAATTGTTTGGGAGTACTCCAAGTTCCATCTTATATGTTTATTTAAGAAAAAAAATCATATATTATAGCTTTATCACATTTATTATGTACGAGTATTTTTCAACGTATTTTATATCATTGAGCTGATATTTATATAATACTAGTGGGCCCGGCAGACGTTGTCCTGCCCGATGGCAGCGCCACCTACCCTGTCCAACTTTACATTTAAACCTTCCTTGGACCTATTCAAACACACACAGTAAATTTTGTAAGAAACTGTCAAGCCGTTTCAGAGTTTTTGCGAGACTAACACACAGCGTTTCATTTGTATAAGAGAAGATATAAAGCCTATATATTATTTGAAAGAGGCAAATAATTAAGATTTATATCTTACATGAATACCACTATTCTGTTTCACTATACTTTTATATTTACTTGAATTAGTAGGTAAAAGATGGTCGCAGAAAGATGCTAAGAATGGGATTATTTTTTTCTTATAATAAATTTTTTTTCTACCAATGTAGAAAAAAGACTGTAGAAATTCTCATTAAATAGTATATTCTTCAATACACTTGCTTGTAGACCTATAACTGCACTATTTGCGTTAAAGTATATTTTTTTAAAAAGCTAGTGGTAATATAAAAGACCAACTAACTACATTGATTTTTCAAACGATTATTTTCATACCATCATTTAGTTAGGCATTCAAATTAATAATGATTTGTGTTATTGAATCCAAAAATTCAGTCTTTAAGTATTTCCCTCACGTACTATATACGTGTGTATATTGGTTATACACTCGGCTCTATTACGCCCTCGCCTTCAGCTCGGGCTGAAATTCCGCCTCGTGAGCTATTGCCACCATAATGCATTTACATCGTAATGTACCTTCTAACTGATATCATTATGCATTTTATTTCGTAATCATCGAGGGCAGTCACGTTTTATTTTTAGTAACTTCAAAAGATAAGTAAATGGGCGACTAAGATACACAACATAAAATATATCTTACATTTTTACTACTTACACCTAAACAAAATTCTAGCTTAAAACAAATATGAACAGATAAAAGTTTGAGAAGCGATAGAATCACCTCATTAATTATGTGATAGTCTGATTCTTACCGTATACATACAAAAGTTCGAGCCATCTTTTAAAACAAAAACATGCGTTTGCCAGTTTTGTCATCAAGGTTGCGTGAAACAAGCCATGGTTTAGAAGCTATTTTATCTATACTTTTAAATGTATTTGAATTTATATGTATTTCCACGTGGTAACATCAGCTATTATATTTATGCTTCAACCTTTTTTGACAATACATCCGGTTCAAGCGAGTTCACAAATTGTAGACGCCATTTATCATGAAAATGTCATAATACTTTTCATTGTGCTCTCTTTAAAATTCAAGATTTTTATAAACAACAACATGATTTATAGTATTACTCTTCATTGGTATTTATTTCTAGCAAAAAACAAGTAAAATATTTCATATAAAATTTATAGTTACTCACTACAATCATTGATTAAGTGAAGTTATTCTTACCAGATGTAATTTTAACTCCATTAATTGCTTTGAACTTGTGACGATTATAATTCGATGTATTAAAGCTACAGGATATCGTCTACAATTGTGTGCATAATACAGAAACATCAGCCTCTTATAGTAAGAGCACTAGCACATAATCAATAATGTGTATGTGTGCAACGGAATAGGCTGCTTCATTATCATTATATAACTACAAATACTTCAAATTCAATACGATTCAATTAATGAATTCAGCAGACCAATTACTCGTTTGAAATCGTTGTCGAATTTTTTTGACTTCTTATTTATTTCTTAAGGGTGTACGGAGGGCGGACATAATGCCAAAGGCATTATATACTAGCCAACCAGTAAATGATGTACGAATTGAGGAGAAAAAGAAGAATGAAAATTATTTCTGCTTTGTACGGTAAAAATATGTATTTGAATACAAAAAATACATACGGTCTTAATAATTCTACATGAAAAAAAGCCAATTGCAAATAAAACAATATATATTTAGGAAATTAATACGTAAATACATGGATAAAAAACCGGTCAAGTGCAAGTCGGACTCGCTCACCGAGGGTTCCGTACAAATAAGTAAAAGTTCACCCATATACTTTTTTATGATATAACTAAAAATTTACGGTTTTCGAAATTTTTCCTTATCTGTGCTAAAAGACGTTACTTCGTACCAAATTTCAAGATTCTGAGTTCACGGGAATTACCCTGTAGGTCTTGATTCCCTTGCGAGTGTCGAAAATTTGCGGCATAAACGGCTGTATCTTTTGATTGCGTTGGCTTAGAAGTTTGATTTTTTTACAACTCCAATAGACAGTAGACTTGAATATTTGGTATAAATTTCAGCTTGATACCTCTACGCGTTCCTGAGAAAAAGGGTCTTGACAGACAGACAAACGGACGGACAACAAAGTAATCCTATAAGGGTTCCGTTTTTTCCTTTCGAGGTACGGAACCCTAAAAAACAACAATCATATCATAAAAACAGATTCATGAAGAAAGAAAGTGATGCTCTTTGTTTAGTGGGTAGGTTATTCCAGAGACGTATGAAGGAACGTATATAGAAAACAGAGACAAACAGCGAAACATAGTCTAACGTATGGGCAATACCGAGAGCTTGAAAAAACCATAAGGTCCAATAGGATCGTTAAAAATGTTGTAGAGCAGGGAACCTACTCTAAGTTTCCTTTGCAATCAGATAGGTAACCATTTGAGTTTATTAGGAAATAAGGAAATGTGCTCATATTTGCGAAGGCCGAAAATAAAACGAATACAGTTGTTAAGCATTCGATCCAATTTGTCTTTTTTAGCGTAGGATCAACACATATCAGCATAATCAACAGCAAATAGCTTTTTTGTCGTTGATTGTAATAGAAGTATTTTACTAACAAAGTAAAAGAAGGTTTTATATATTCCTTTATAAATATTAAGTACAAAATTATTTTTATATATTCAAATATTTTCCTGAATATACTTAAAATCAACACACGCTAACTGCT
Source organism: Schoenobius gigantellus (assembly GCA_963935595.1). Classification (NCBI taxonomy): domain Eukaryota; kingdom Metazoa; phylum Arthropoda; class Insecta; order Lepidoptera; family Crambidae; genus Schoenobius; species Schoenobius gigantellus. The sequence goes on along the minus strand of OZ012549.1, from coordinate 20,354,981 downwards.
CAACTATTCCTACTATAATGTAACAACAATAGGTAACATTCAAAATTATATTACAAATCTGATCTAATATCTGAACACACGCGCACATTAATGGTTTCTATGTAATAAATTTAAATCAATGAAAATCCTTTTACATAAAACGTTTAAGTAATGTAAGTAACCTTTATTTGCAACATGCAAATTTTCAGCTTAAAACAAATTAACATGCTATTTATACGACTTGCTGTGGTCATCCTCGACAACTAAGTCTCAATTATAATTACAATCGTTCTGCCAATTACAATAATTTCTATAAAATAATGTTATCACCATTTATGTCGTTCTAACGTGGGTCTGGTTTGTAATCTAACTAGAAGATTCACACATATTATGAGCAAATAAACTATGAAATTTGTCATAAGTTTACAGAAGAGAATATGATTTGTCTGTTGATAAGACTCCTAGTCACTAAATAAGGCCGAAGTAAAATAAAATTTATAATCAATCTCCAATCCAAATAGGCCTGTCTGAAATTAACTGTTCCGTTATAATTTTGCTGAAAATAAAAATTTTGACAACGAAGCTTAGACAACGAAAATAATCAAAAAAATATTCGTGTCTATGGATACCCTTTTAGTAGACTATTCCGAATGCTTAGAGAGTTAACAGAAATTCTGTCTGAATAACAGAAAGTTTGGATATTGGTTCAGTACTACAGGTTGATGATGGAATCAAACCTCATCCCTAAAGATGTTGAAGATTTTATAAACAGCAGTTGTTATTATAAGTTAACTTTTTTATAAACGTTTGATTTTATTGGCACTGATGGTCAATTATTCAATAGTCAGATATCCATTTACCGAGAAATAAATAAAACAGTTTGACAGCTGTTATATAGAAAATCTGTCAAACCACCATATTTTAAAGTTTAAACTTATCTGACCTTTGAAAAATTGGCCCTTGTAATGAAAATCATTATTAAAGCTGCTTAAGAAAGGTCACTAATATGTACTTTCTGTTCCTCAGCTTATAACACGCGCATAGAGCAAGATAAATATAAAATTTTGGGGGTCGACGTTGTTCGCTTCCGTAGGTCTTACTCTCGATACCCTACAAGTGATCCCCGGGTTGTGCTAAACGAACAACAACCTTTCCGGTGGTAGGCTTCGGCCGTGGCTGGTCACCACCCTCCCGACTAAGCCGAGTCGCCAAGCGGATTTTCCGTGTTCCGGCTCGTAGTTGAGAGTAGCCATAGCAGAGGATGGGTCTGGATAGTTGCTCTACACTAAACTGTAGTCTGCAGCTACTTGTGCTGCCACACTCAACGCCCGGCTCTGGAGGCTAGCGGGATCCGAAGCACGGTGCACCGCTGGCCGACCGTGGGAAGTTGGGGGCCCGAGTAGCGGGAAAGCCACCCGCCAAAGGCTGCCCCGCCACCCAACGAAAAATCCCGGGGTGCTCCACCTTGCCGGTTGGCGACCGGAAGGGAGGACCAGGTGGCCACTCCCGGGGGGGTTCGGGCGTCCCCGCAGTCTCCGAGTCGAGTGACTATTTTGTGTGGCAGTCTGAGTACCTAGTTGGGTTCGACACAGTGAGGAGCCTCGTCCAACTTCCATCCTAGTGCCTGTTCACTCCACTTTCAAAATTTAAAATATGAAAAGTACGAAAAGGAAAAACGTTAAACAGCGGTTGCACGTCCTCCCATTAAAAGTGCTTTTCACCAACATACGTGGATTGCACTCAAATCTCAACCCGGTCCACCACCAACTAGAAACCGTTAAGCCGCATCTGCTGTTCCTTACCGAAACGCAGATTAAATGTCCGAGTAACGCGGCGTACCTCTATTATCCTGGGTACACGCTTGAGCATAGGTTTCTTTCTCGTGCCGGTGTCTGTGTGTACATCCGCGACGACATCTGTGCCAGGCGTCTCAAGCACCTTGAAGCTCCTCGTTTTTCCGTTCTATGGCTTTTGGTTGATACTGGTAATGCACAGATCATATATTCCTGTGTCTACCGTTCGCACAGTGGAGATCAAGAAACTACCAACTTGTTCCAATATCTGCATGATACGGCTATTGAAGCTCAGGGTAGGTATCCGTCAGCGCAGTTGGCCTTTCTCGGTGATTTCAATGCCCACCACAAGGAATGGCTATTCCCACACCAAAAAACCGATCTTGCAGGGAGGGAGGCGTATAATCTCGCGATAGTACTTAATCTTACCCAACTTGTCAACTGCGCTACTAGGGTTCCCGACGTTGATTCACACACGGCCAACTGTCTCGACTTATTGCTGACTTCTGATCCAGACCGTTATACCGTGACGGTTGAAGCCCCTCTAGGTACTTCCGACCACTGTCTGGTGAAAGCTGTGTCAGTATACTCTCCACCCGATCATGGCCTTCGAGGTAAGAGACGGGTGTGGAGATACAAGCTAGCGGATTGGGACGGAATGCGCCAGTTTTATGCATCGTATCCTTGGCGTACTTGCTTTTCTTCTGGGGATTCTTCGAGCTGCGCCGATGCTATCGTGGAGATTGTTCGTCTGGGTATGGAATATTTCATTCCTTACTCTGACGTCCCAAATGGCACCGAAGCACGTCCCTGGTTCAATAATGAGTGCCGCCACGCCGAAGTCCAGAAGCGGGCGGCATACCAGGCTTGGGCTGAAGCCCGACGATGCAAAGCTCCAAATACCCATGACCTGAAGAAAGCCTATAATAAAGTTGCTAAGGCATGCAAGAAGCAGGTATGCCGGGCAAGGTTTGCTCATATCGGCCGCATTGGATCAAAGCTGGCCTCATACCCAACGGGCAGCAAAGCTTTCTGGTCCCTGGCCAAAGCAACCGAAGCTAACTTCTGTCGACTGAACTTACCACCGTTGTTGAAACCTGACGGCTCACTGGCCCATACGGCAGAAGAGAAAGCAAATCTTTTTGCCTCTCTTTTTGCTGAGAATTCACGTTTGGACTCTGCAGGAAAACCTCCTCCAACTCTACCTCAAGCTGACTGCTCCATGTCAGCAGTTCACATTCACCAAAAAGAGGTACTTAAGGTTCTAAGAAATCTAGACGTGAATAAAGCCAGCGGACCTGATGGCATACCGGCTATTGTGCTGCGCAACTGTGCGCCCGAGTTGGCTCCCGTATTGACCCGCCTGTACAGACTCTCACTTGCGACTGGAGTGGTTCCCAAGTCTTGGAAGCTAGCAAATGTACAACCAGTACCTAAGAAGGGTAGTAGAGCCGATCCAGTTAACTATCGACCTATCTCAATCACGTCCATGCTGTGTAAATGTATGGAGCGTGTTCTAAACAACCGTCTCCTCGCATACCTTGAAGATAATGACCTCCTCAGCGACCGTCAGTACGGTTTTCGAAAGGGCCGGTCAACGGGAGATCTTCTCGTGTATGCCACACATATATGGGGAGAAGCTATTGATGGGCACGGCGAGGCTCTCGCAGTCTCTTTAGACATATCCAAAGCTTTTGACAGGGTCTGGCATTCTAGCCTGTTAGGCAAGCTTCCATCGTATGGTCTACCCCAGAACCTCTGCAATTGGATCTCGAACTTTTTGAGTGAACGTTCCATGCAAGTAGTATTAGATGGCTGCTGCTCCGAACAACTGACTATTGATGCTGGAGTTCCTCAAGGTTCCGTACTTTCGGCAACACTCTTTCTTCTGCACGTCAACGACTTGTTGGTGCCTGGAACCTTCGGGTATGCCGATGACACCACAGTCGTTGATAGATATGTCTCCAATGCAAAGGCCAATAAAGAGGAGATCCGGTCTTGTCGGGAGTCGATGATGGACCGTTTGAATTCTACACTCCGGGCGGTCTCTGAATGGGGTGACGCTAATTTGGTCCAGTTTAATACTAGCAAAACGCAGGCGTGTTTGTTCTCCACTAAACGGAGTCCTTTCTATCTGACTCCGACTTTCCGTGGTATATCCATACCGGTAACTGATCATCTCCACCTACTTGGTATGCAAGTAACTAACAATCTCAACTTTGGTAGTTACATAGAAACCGTTGCCAAAATTGCAGCTATGAAGCTCGGCATTCTCTCCAAGGTCAGGCGGTACTTCACACCGGAACAGTTGCTCCAACTATATCAAGCACAAGTTCGATCTTGTATGGAGTACTGCTGCCACTTGTGGGATGGGTCTGCTAAATATCAACTAGCGGCCCTTGATTCTATTGATAAGCGTGCTAAGACCCTCATTGGTGACACCAAATTAACGGGGGCCAAGCTTCAGAGCCTCGAACATCGTCGTAAGGTGGCATGTTTATCGGTATTTTATAGGATATATCACGGAGAGTGTGCTTTGGAATTACATGAAATAATTCCGGCTTCTCCTTTCCATCTCAGGGGAACCAGACGGCGGCTGGGGTTCCACCCTTTTGTCATTGATATTCCAATTAAACGCACGAAGCGATGCGCTTCCTCATTCATATGGCGAACGGCAAGGGAGTGGAACTCTTTGCCCGCGGATTTGTTCCCTGAGCAATATAACTTGGAGTTATTCAAGATGAGAGTGAATAGGCACCTTCTGGCTAGGCGTGTCCCATCTTCGGCCTCATCATCACTTTCCATCAGGTGAGATGGAGGCCAAACGCTTATCCAGCATTCATAAAAAAAAAAAAAAAAAAAAAAAAAAAAAAATATTTATTTACAAGCCCTATTATATAATTTGTATTTTTGTTAAAAATAAGTAACAAATTAATATATATTTTACAGTACAGCACTTAACACAGTTATCATACACTACACTCGTGTCGAATTTATTATTATGTATTCCAAATTAATTTATAATAAAATATACATCTCATTTACCTTAATTACCTGGTCTATGGAGGCAATCATGATTTTATCTATAATTTTTAATAGCGAAATAATATTATTTGTGTATTTACTAACGTAATTTAACCATTATGTCTTAATTGCACACATTTTTATGATCAAACCTTTACTATCAATACACATTATAAATTAAAATCCCACTCCGCGCCAGTCCGTCTGAATCTTGAACCTTCTAAACAGATTTTCTGATCAGCTACATAATTTATTTCGAATGATTTATACAGAATAAATGAAAAATCGCCCAATATTAGTGAGTTGTAGTAATTTGAAATTCTTCAAAGTAACTTGTTATCCAAATTATATATATTATTAAAAAAACATAAAGAATAGGTATACACACGTTTATAAAAGTGTTTCTTTGTTGTGGAAAGTTAGAACGGCAAAGTTGCAGTATCTGCTAGCGATAGTTAAGATATGAACATTAGATACTAGGTCGACCAATCCGCACTGGGCCAGCGTGGTTGACTAAGTCCTAATCACCCTTTTTTTAATGTCATATCTACAGTATAAATAAACATAAGTTACTCATGTTAACATTTCCATTAAGCTAAGGCTTGTAAACTAATTTAAGATTTTTTAAAAAATATTACTTTTATTTCACATTCTTAAATCACTTTTTTTTTCTTCAGTATTTTTAAATTTCAGTTAATCCTCTATCTCAAAAACTACTAAAACGGTTTTGATGAAACTTGCACTTTTTTGAGGTGGGGAATCTGATACGACATCAAAGGGTTAAGTTTCTATATTCGAAAAACTAATAGTTTTCGAGATATGTGCGGACAAACATACATACGTATAAAATTCGGTAGACATGTTTAGAAACTGGTATAGACTAACAAATACAAAAACTGTAGAGCCGCGTATGCACGCTTTTGGAAAGCATTGGTAATTTTTTCTAAAATTATCATTAAGTAGTACATGGCGAATAAAATACTATTTGTATTTTATATCATAACTTGACATAAAGTAACACGAAAAAAAATCATTTAATAATTTAACTTCGCAGTAGGACTACGAGAAAGTAGGCTTCCTCGTGGTCCCACTCGTAGGACAAATTAGTAGGACCACGAGGAAACAGACCAATTTTCATGATACTTATTACATACATAAGTACAGGTCGAATTAACCTAATGTTCTGTAACGAAACGGTTAAATATTTTTGTTTTATTTTTTTGTTAGGCGTTAGAAGTCATTGGGTGTACACAATTAAATTTATTGTCGTATCGTCATCTCCACCTTGATTATAATGAAACTTATTAAATTTTGTTAAAATAGAAACAAAGCAATATTTTGCAATCCAGTTATCGATAAATAAATTAAGTGACATTTAAATGGCTTACGCAGACCAAACCTTTCGATACTTAAAATTGCTGTACTAGAGAATTGTAGTTTTTCTAAAATCCTAAACAACTCCGCGATAGCGTCTCTATCTGTTACGGTTCACTCACCATACACATTTCTTTTATTTTTTAATTAATATCTATTATTATTGATTAATTGCTTCTAATTTAAAATAAGAGGATTTAGTTTTAATCCGTATATTAATAAATATGATAGTATTCTTGAGCATTCATGCAAAAAAAATACGCATGTTATATGCTCTACTGCCTCTGTGAAGCTACTCCGGTTCGCTAGTGAGCTTATAATTAAGCAGCCATCGTAAATAAATAAATAAGTTACACGTATAAATTCTATCTCCAATAAAATAATAAAGAAGAAACACAATACAAGCATAAAATATAACTGAAAATAAATTTGAAATCTATTTATATACACATTGAGATCAGTCAATATGAGCATGTCTGTAACTATAAGACATACAGAGATCTGTTTGTTTTATAGTTACAGTTTGTAAGATTTTAGTGACAAGAAAAACAGCATACATAGATAAAAAAACTTGTACTCAGTTAGGGAATCGAACCCGGTGTTGGTAGTGGTAGTCGCAGGGTGAACCCTACCACGCGCGTCCATAAGGGCAGGAAGAACACCGGGGGGTTTAGTGGGTAGGCCCGGCTCTCTGTCGGGAGAGACCCACACACACTCGTCGTCTAGCCAACGGCGAGTACTGTGCGGTCACGCATTCCCCTCGAAAAAAAAAGGTAGTCGAACCCGGTCGTATTAAAAAAAAATACTTACTTGCATTATTTCTATTTGAATATCGATGGTGTAGGTCATAAGCAGTAAACGTAACTATGAAACATGATATCTAAAATTAATAAAATGCATTGTATTTCATATCATGGTTAGGTATTCGAAATGTCGAACATTTTTTTCAATGCAATATTCTACTTATTTAGGTAACGATAGGTTTACTTAATATTGCGTACTAAATTTGCATCTTTAGGAGGTGAATTTGCATAAAAAATTTATAATTTTAATTAATTGTTATTTGATATGAAATAGAATTTAATCATTTTATTTTTAACATTTTATTCCATTTAGTTTTTGTGTTTAATGTAACATTTACTGCTTATGGCCTACACAATCGATATCACAATAGATATAATGTATGTTTTATTTTTCAATACGACCGGGTTCGATGCCCGAACTGAATACAAGACTTTTAAAATATATGTATGCATTTTTAATGAATTAGTGACATTCCGTCCGGTCACATGCCATCGGAGAGAAACCGAGATCGACGTCCGCGGACGTCGACATTAGTTCCGGAGGCAGTTATGCGGTGCACAAACCCGGAGGTCGAACCGCAGACAGATCCCAACGCACAACGTGTAGGCTTCCAAGAAAGTGCATAGTTTACGACGGTTCCCCGCACATGCTCGGTGCATAGCCTGCATGGTGCATCGACAGAAAGGCGTGCAGCCAAGCGTCTGCTTCTCTGGTCCCCACACTCATTAGCCTGGCACGTTCAGAGCCTGTGCTACGGCTGAGAAGAGAGTTTTATATAATTTGGCTTTGAATGTCCCTTTGTGAATCCAAATTGTTCGGAAAATCTTTTACCTGGGCATGCAATAGACCGGGCATTTTGACCTCTGTTAAGCCGGCAAGCTCGTAGTTTAAAGGAGAGGCCCTTAGGATTTTTCCTATAAGATTTACCGACCTATTAACGGAAGACTAAAATGCGGGTGCAATAACACTTGAAATTTTACGGATACCTATTCCACCATAGCGGATATGAAAAAATGCTTGCGTCTTCGCTTATATGCAAGTTGAAAATAAATTCCAAATTGGTTTTGATCAAGTCGTCAATAAGTTTTGAAATTTTGAAAAACGGCAGCTGCGAAGTACTTACGTTAATTTTGAAACAAAAATTAGAAATGTAATTCGCAAAGTATTCTTCGTTAGGATATCAAATTTTTATTTTACACCTTGAAAACGGTATTAGATAAATAGTTCACATTTACTGATGTTGAGGTCTAAGCCAATGGATTTGAATTAAGACTGGATGGTTGAGAGATCTGACAGTACGGAATCTAGGTTCCCAGATTTCCATCGTTTAAATATCAAACGTTAAATTTTGATGGTAAAATTTGAATATTTTTTACAGCCATTGGGCTGTAAAAAAATTATTTACTAAATTACCTACTTGTAGAAAATAGGTTGTCTAAGAATTACTAAATATTAGATTAATTCGAAAAGAGACTACTCAACGTTAGAACAAAATATTCATATTTTAGATTTATATGTGCAAGAAATAAAATGTTAGGATCCGAAATCTTTTAGTTGTTGTGTTACAAGCTATCCGATAGCTTACAACAACTAAAAGATTTCGGATAACGATAGCTGCTATAGTTATCATGGGGGTTACCTTGTATCTACATATCAATATAGATATAGAAAATTGTTGTGTTATCAAACAATGTTTGGATCACGCTAAAAACATAACAACTGTTTATTTGTAACTCTCTTGTTTTAAATGACTTCACTGGCCTTTTAGTAAATATAGGCAATTTTCGCAATTGCACCTCTTCGCGTGAAGAGATGGAAGAAACCCTTCACCAGTCCATCTGGCAAATGTTGTTTAAGTAGGTTATGTTCCTTTCATCATACCTAGAGTTTGGCCAGCAGAAGCAGTCCACAGAAAAGATTCCGCAATTTAAAAAAATCTACGGATGTTACACAGATTAAACGGAGTTGATGCTAGCATTTTAATTTTGCTAATAAGAGCTTACATCAAGATTAAATACCAGAGTCAACTTTGTTTATTCCGTGTCTAGTCGGTGATAACAGCCGCAGATTTTTAAAAATGCCGCTTTTTCTCGTGGATAGCTTTCGCTGGTCAGGGGAGTTATTGTCTGAGAAAAAATCGATTACAATCGCTTTGAATTTGTCTATCGTTGCGACGTCAATACATTACTCTGTGTCGACTATCTGATAAATTTTTTTTTTACAAAAAATAGAATCGACTTCAAAAACACTGAAAACTTAAAAATAATCTTCTTCTATATTGAAGTCGGCGCCAAACGATGATCTCCTAGAAAGTGTTAAAATTTGTCACCGACTTCAATATAGAAGAAGATTATTTTTCAAGTTTTCAGTGTTTTTGAAGTCGGTTCTATTTTTTGTAAAAAAAAATATTTTTAATTTTTTAGTGAATGAAATCTTTTTAGTGAAAGAAGAAAGTAAATTAGTGTTTTCCTCGATTTTCTATGGGATCCCATCATCCGATCCTGACTTTGGTGACCATGGGACCACCCTTGCAGTATACTCTATCAAATACAAAAATAATTTTAGAAATCGGTTTAAAAATGACGGAGTTATGATGTAAAAAACATAAAAAAAATACAACCGAATTGAAAACCTCCTCCTTTTTTGATATCGGTTAAAAATAGCAATGGGTGCACTGTTACTGTTAAAATCGAAAGCGATCGCTAATTTTTATTACACAATCAAGGGGTAGACTCTACATCCCATGCCCGGCAATGAGACGTATATAGCGTACGAGACAGAAGTGTTGGCGATCCAACAAAGTTTCGAACCACATCACTATATTTTGGTTTGATAAAATTTGTCACAATGATTCTTGATTAATACAAGGATACCTTAAACGTATTTTATTTAAGTTAAAAGTACTTTTAATTAAATAAGAAAACAGTTCTAATTCCAAAGATATGCTATTTTTATTTGTCATCTGCCAGTCAACCATTTTAATGTATCGCCTGATTTTTTATACATATTAATTACTTTAACATTGCGTAACTCTAAAGAATATAAAATTACCATTAGTGTCAAAGCATGCCATTTAATATTTGTTAATGTGCCATCCATATTAATGTAAATATTGTTAACGAAAATGAGATTTTGTTGCTAGCATATGTATTTTATTGGCGTATGAAAATATTTCATAGTTTAGTATAATGGAAATCTTTCTTTAAATTATTTTAATTTAATGTTTGTAATGTCGCGGAAAACCTAAGTCTACACAATGAAAATTACAACTAAAATAGTGATATTAATGGAAATGTATGACGAATACCGTAGGGTATTCGGTTATAACCTGTTTTAAACTAAAGAAGTAGCTTCAACAGAAATCTCTCAAAACACTCATACCTCCTAATATTAACTTTAAGCATAATTGGGTAATGGTCCACTACTAATGTCAAATCAAAACAATTCATACTACAAGGACTAAAATACATGTATAAAAACTATCAGTTCCGAATTAGCCCACAAGCAAATTAAGCAACTAATTGGGTCGTCAAAAAATGTTAGCACATAAATGGGAGGCAAGGATTTGGCATATAACTATGCTATGATAGCGTGCCGTCAAGCCGAAGGGAAACTCTGTACCAGGGTCGTCTGCTTGGATATCTCCGTCTTATCTATTTTTTTTTGCCGCAAAGCAGCAGTGCTTACATTACTGCAATTACTGGGTACCGTGACTTTACATATTATGTCACAAGTTTGAAGTTAGCAACGTATGCTGTGGTTCTTATGGGGTTGGAGCATTGCTGCGAATCTCACAAAAGCCACATGTACTATAGGTGACTGTTACCACTCACCACCGGGTGGGCAGTTTGCTTGTTTGCCAACTTAGTTGCATAAAAAAATATGCAAAAAACGGTCAAGTACGAGTTGGACACGCACATCGAGGGTTCTGTATAAAGTCATCTAAGTACATATAAGTTCCAAATTATGGACATATTTACGGTTTTCAGATTATTTCCTTGCCGAAATTTGGTAAAAGCAAGATGTTATAGCAAATACTTATAAGATCTTGCTTTGCCAAATTTCGTGATTCTAGATCAACGGGAAGAACTCGTACAGTAAGCTCCCATTTAAGCTATACATTTACACTACGAAAACCATACTAACCAAACTACTATTACGAGCGACATGAGAACGGTCAAACGGTATAGCTTGATAAGGAGCTTACTGTACCTCTACCTACCCTATAGATTTTGATGCCCTTGTGAAGTCGTGAAACATGCGACACAAACGGTCATTTCACGCCACGTGTAACTAATTTGATACTCGATACATATTCAAATATCAATCTGTCTGTTTGATATTTGAATATGAATGAAGTTACGAGTTACACGTGGCGTGAAAATTTAGTGAATTTTAGTGAATTTTAGTGAATAACAGACAATCAGCCGGTTGCACCAAAATTGCTGTTTATTTACAAATTCGGTGTTACGATTTACAATATACTATTCCATTACTATTACGAATTCGTAAATGTTTGTTGCACCAAAAAAAGCTTTTTTTTTTTTTTTTTCGCGGGTACCTTGTAAATCAAAGACGTTAAAATTTTTGCTCTAATAATTTAATTGAATATTTAATATTTCTATTGGCTAAAAGTTACAATTATCGAATAAATCAATTCGTTAATCACCTGCAATTGTTGGCAATAATATTTGTGACACGCATACATCATAATGGACGCAACGAAAGTCAATGACATGAATTTGCAAGACTTGGCAAACATATTTGACTCAAGGATGGCTGAATTTGAGCAGGCACTTGAAAACCATGCTTCAGCATCACCTTCCGTTACCCAACTTCAGACGGTGAAAGCACTATCCTCAGAATATTTACAGTTTAAGACATTTGTCATCAAAGCATTTCAAGCTATAAAATCACAAATGGATCTTCTTAACACCGGTTTAAATAAGGTAGAAACATATTCTCGGCGTGATGCTCTCCTGTTTCATGGAATACCGGAGGAACCAAATGAGACTATTAACAGCACGATCCTGAATGTAATCGGCAAGCACATGAAACTGAACACTGTTGGACCAGACAACATTGAACTTTGTCACCGGCTTGGTACAGCTAAAGATGGTCACTGCAGGCCTGTTTTGGTTCGTTTTACCACCTTGAAGCACCGATCAGCTGTTTGGAGTACCAAAACGCTCCTTAAGGGAAGTAAAATCTCAGTGTCTGAATTTCTGACCAAGTCTCGACAGCTTGTGTTTGCTGCGGCGCGTAAACATTTCGGCATGCGGAATTGTTGGACGTCTGACGGTGTTATAGTCGTAGTGTTGCCCGACAAAAGTAAGGTAAAGATCACTACTATCCAGGAACTAAAGAAGATACAGCTGGTTCATCCAACGGAATCGAAATAATGAAGTCATAATTAGACTTAAATACATATTAGGTACTGCACTTTTACTTATTCTTGCTTTGTATTTTGTTTTCTTTATCAAATTCTTGCAATAGTAGTAGTAACGTAAGACGTAAACATTGTGATTACTAGACAGACTTATCAGTGATTCCTACTTAGCTACTTGCACCCATAGTATTCTACACACAGAACACATATACTAAAGATCTCCTAAAGATTCTACCAAAATTCCACAATGCATTCACATACAGACTATTAAGCTCAGACTACTATGTTTGGTAGTAGTAGATTAGATAGATTTTTTTATGTTTTAACGGCCGTGGCTACATTGGTTTCAGCCGCTAATAATTTGATAACCTAACAAGCCGCATACACTAATTATGTTTAGATAACAAATATTACAGACTACAGTTAATATCGTTACAGTTTGCATTGTGTGGACAAAAGTTTGTTTGTTTTGTTTATAACTCATACAGCCATTCTGTCATTATTTTAAAATAATGTTATATACTGTTTTTCTTTTCTTCTCTTTTTTTGTTGTGTATAGTTAGGTACTGATATTTGATAAATGTTACTGTATATAAGAGTACCATTATACTTTGTAACTGCTGTGATACCAACTCTTGCCGGTGATTTATTTGTAGAAAGCTTCCATTCTAAGTGGGCTTATTGCTAAGCTTTTGTTATTTTGCTTCCTTATTTGTTTGTTTTTTTTTTGTGTATATATATATTTATATATCATGTCAATAATTGATGATATTAATTTAACAGATAGTAGTTCTTCGTGTGATTTTGAAAGTGCCACTAGTGATTTATCTTTTACTTCAGCAACTGACTTTCCTTCACTGGATGTTGAACTGCAGTCTGTTTTCCACAGTACCAAATCATTACTTAACTTTGTGCATATCAATGCTCAAAGTATTCCCGCCCATATGAACGATATGATCTCTTCCTTTAGTTGCAACGTAGTCGACGGAATTTTGGTTTCCGAGTCCTGGCTCAAGCCTTCATTGCCCTCCTCTACTTGTGCTCTGTACGGCTATAAACTGTTCCGTAATGACAGGATAGGTGCGGGTGGTGGCGGTGTTTGTTTCTACATTCGTGATAATATTCCATGCACAATCGTGAGTAAATCTCCAAGCGAATATACCGGTTCTCTAGAATACCTGTTTCTCGAAGTCCATATCCATCATGCAAAAATCCTGGTGGGAGTAGTTTATAGCCCAAATGACAAGGTGAATTATTTTGATGCATTTGAATCCATTCTTGAATCCTTCAGTTCCACGTATGAGCATGTGATTCTGATGGGTGACCTTAACACTTGTCTGTTAAAATCAGATAGCAGGTCTGAAAAACTTAAAACCTTAGTCTCTTCTGTAAATTTTGAACTACTTCTGCTTTCTCCCACCCATCATTCGCCTAACACTAAATCTTCGCTCTTAGATGTGCAAATTGTTTCAAAACCTAACCTTGTTTCTCATCACGGTCAGTTGACTTCTCCTTTTTCTTACCATGATCTCCTGTACCTTTCTTATAAGGTTCGCCCTCCCAAACATACAACAAAAATAACATTTCAGCGTAATTTTGGTGGTATTAATACTGATCGCTTGAGGGATGACTTCGTCGTCAATATTTGCTGCAGACACAATTGACGAGAAGGTAGCGATACTGAATAGCTTACTCATGAAACTATATGACTGTCATGCTCCGATTAGACCAGTACGAATAAAGCGTTCACCTGCACCGTGGCTTACACCTTTCATTAAAGCTAATATGACTAGAAGAGACAGGGCTAAGCGAAAATTGAAAATGCATTACAGTGAGGAAAATCTGCAAGCTTACAAAACATTGCGCAATCTCTGCAACAGGCTTTGTAGGGACGCAAAACGTCGCTTTATTCATGCATCTATCGATAATATACCTACGCCACGTATTTGGAAATTTTTGAGGTCAATTGGTGTGGGGCAAAAATCTGACAGTCCCTATACACTTCCGAATCTTAACTTTCTCAATGAGTATTTCTCCAATACTTATGTTTCTATGGACGAAGCTACCAAATCATCTACAATAGATCTTCTTGCACATGATACCACACCTGACTGTGAAATATTCTCATTTCAGGTTGTCACTGAAGGGGAAGTTAAAAAAAGTGTCCTTTCCATTACTTCCAAGGCTATAGGAGATGACGGCATAGGTAGGAATATGATTGTACCTCTACTGGATGACATTGTGCCTATCATTACCCATATAATTAATTTCTCCTTAATGAACAATGTCTTTCCAAGTGCGTGGAAATCTGCACACGTCATTCCTATTCCAAAACTACCCAATCCGACTTTTTGCTCCCACTTCCGTCCTATCTCAATCCTCCCCTACCTTTCGAAAATCCTTGAAAATGCAGTGCATAAACAACTTTCCTCTTTCCTATTTAGAAATAACCTTTTAAGCCCTTATCAATCCGGTTTCCGTACTTGTCACAGTACTGTTACTGCGTTGCTGAATGTCACAGATGATATTCGCTTTGCTATGGATAATAAACTTCTCACCATTATCGTTCTGCTTGACTTTAGTAACGCATTTAATACAGTTGATTATGATATACTCCTGTCCATCCTACGCTCTATTAATGTACCACCTTCAGTTATACCTTGGTTCTCTAACTATCTTCTGGACCGCCAGCAGTGCGTTAAGTCTGATAATCTAACCTCTGATTGGTGTCAGATCACTGCTGGTGTCCCTCAAGGCGGCGTATTATCTCCATTGCTTTTTTCAATTTTTATCAATAAACTCACAAAAAAGATATCTTCCCCTTACCACCTGTACGCAGATGATTTGCAGATTTATAGACACTCCTCATTATCTGAAGTTTCATCTACTATTGAAACCATTAATAATGACCTCGTTGCAATAAAATCTTGGGCCCATTCGTTTGCACTTATGGTAAACCCAAACAAATCACAAGTTATGATCGTGGGTAGCCAGGGATTGCGCTCTAAACTTGATTTCAATCTGCTTCCACAAGTCTGCTTTGATGGAGTGGCTTTGCCGTATCTAAACAAAAGCAAGGACCTAGGACTAATCCTTGACTGTACAATGTCTTGGACGCCTCATATCAATGAGATCAGTCGTCGCATGCATTACTCTTTTCACTCTCTTAAGCGACTACAGTATTTCTTACCATATAAAACTAAAATTATGCTTGCACAGTCCCTACTTCTCCCTATTCTCGACTACGCTGACGTATGTTATTTAGATGCAACTGAAGAATTATGGAATAAGCTGGAGCGTCTTCAAAATTTGGCTATTCGTTTTATTTTTGGTCTCAGAAAATATGATCACGTTTCTCTATATCGTCAACAGCTCAAATGGCTTCCTATCAGACTTCGCAGAGATATGCACATCCTTTCCCTTTTGTATAAAATCCTTCATTATCCCAATTTTCCTGAATATCAACGATCCCGTTTCCACCATCTACCTAGTTGTCGCCCCAAGCGAGCATGTGTCTTAAGTACACTTGCGCTTCCACCCTCAAACAGCAAATTTTTCCATAACTCCTTCACCGTCCGTGCCGCCCAACTGTGGAACAGACTGCCAGTTGATATACGTGAAAGTCGAACTATCAAATCTTTCAAATCAAAAGTAAAAGACCATCTCCTTTCGAACTCCTCATAAAAGTGACTATATTTATTAGTATATATATTCTTCTTAGTTTATAGCAGTATATATTAGTTTATTATTATATCTATAGTGTATACGTTTATAATTATAAATAGTTTTACTTCCCGCAATTTTAAACCTCTCTTACACCTGCTAGGGTTGGCTGGTAGAGATCTCTTTAAGAGATAAGCTCGCCCTTGTACTTAACTCACGTATATAAAAAATGTATAAAAATTTGTGTGCAATAAAGAATATATAAAAAAATATGTGTCAAAGCAATTGTAAAATTTCATGCTACACATATACATTTTAGCATAGTAGTTTTTTAACCGACTTCAAAAAAGGAGGAGGTTATCAATTCGGTTGTATTTTTTTTTATGTTTGTTACCTCATAACTCCGTCATTTTTAAACCGATTTCCAAAATTATTTTTGTATTTGATAGAGTATACTGCAAGAGTGGTCCCATAGTCACCAAAGTCAGGATCGGATAATGGGATCCCATAGAAAATCCAGGAAAACACTAATTAGGCTAAATTAGGGTTTCTTTAACTGAAAAGATTTCATTCACTAAAAAGTTAAAAATAATTTTTTTTTTACAAAAAATAGAACCGACTTCAAAAACACTGAAAACTTAAAAATAATCTTCTTTTATATTGAAGTCGGTGACAAATTTTAACACTTTCTAGATCATCGTTTGACGCCGACTTCAATATAGAAGAAGATTATTTTTAAGTTTTCAGTGTTTTTGAAGGCGGTTCTATTTTTTGTAAAAAAAATTTAATACCATGGAAGTTTTAGAAATAACACATGTTGTGTCTTTTAACTGACTTCAAAAAAGGGGAAGGTTCGCAATTCGACTATTTTTTTATGTTTATTACTTCATAAATCCGTCATTTTTCAACCGATTCGGGAAATTCTTTTTTTGTTTTAGAGAGTATACTTCCGAAATGGTCCCTTTGTCACAAAGTTAGAAACGGGTAATGAGGTCGAAGAAAAATCGAGGGAAACCTTTAAGTTTTATAGGCACATCCAACGTGTTTCATATTTTTTTGAGGCTATTCAGGTATTTGCATCTGGTAGTCACGAGCCAAACTGATGATTTAAGGCTCCTTGACTTTTACGTGTTAGTTTTAAACAATTGCCACATATTGACCCTTCATTGTATTCATTATAGTTATTTACTTCGGTGAGCTGGTACACTATTAAATTCACTAAAAATATTTAATTAAAAACATACTTTACGAAAACTAAAAACTGACTTCAATAACATAAACAGTCAAAAATAATATGAGAATACACACAACATCATATTTTTTATATTGAAGTCGGTGTTAAACTTAAGTCATAATCATTGATCATCTGACTAAAGAAAATCAGACAAGCGCGCGTCGGACTCTTCCACCGTGGATTCCGTACATATTTATAGGTACATATTATAAATAATTCAGGAGTCGCAGTTTTTTCCGGAGCTTCGCATAACAGTTCGAAGTTAGGTACTACATACACCAAAGTTAAACTAATATTATAAAGAGAATAGATTTGATTGTTTGTTTGTTTGTATTGAATAGGCTTCGAAACTACTACTTAAACCGATTTTGATGAAAGTTGGTATAGAGATAGTTCGAGACCAGTGTCACACTGCTCCCTGGCCCGGCTCAGACAGAGAGAGTGTGAACAGGTTTTTTTTTAAATAAAAGAAAAATAACAGGTAAAAACAAAAAAATATTTAATTTTTATATAATAAAACAGTTAGTTTTCCTTAAAAATTAGAAAATTAAAACTACTAAAACATAAATTTTACAATATTTTTAAACAGTTAATTAAATATTAACAAACCTTATATCTAGTAGTAAAAACGTGGGTAAGCCTATCGTTTGCTCTCTCAATATGCAAAGTTTATATACAATATATGTATATAAAACGGCGAGGCTTGTTACGCTCATCTTGATGTAGTCAGAGAATAGAGAGAGCGGCAAAAAAAAGATCGTTTACCGCAACTCACAACTTCTCGGCTCGTCAACCTTGATGCCCAAAAGACCTGCTAAGCTCAGCATGAAAAAGTCTGACCTTCAACAGGAACGGCGAGTAGAGAAACAAATTTAGAAGTAAAATCCATCCAAATTCCTTAAATATCCATTTAGAAGTCGTCAAATATCTGATTTGACGTGTCGTCAGAAAAACATAAAAATACAAAAAATATCCCTCCTCAACCTCTCCTAAAAAAGTAGAAAGACGGATTAATAAATACTCCGATCTTACTAACGAGGTAAGTAGGTATAGGTAAGTATAATTTTTTTATACGTAAGTACCCTTAGAAAAAAACTGTTTCCCACAGTACCAACTTTCTGTAGAATATACTATTAAAAAATCTCCGTTGACACGGACGATGGTAGGTAGGTACTGTAATTGAAATTAAATAAAAAATTATAAATAATTAATATCATACAATATAAATATCATATACGTAAGATCTTGTGCAAATAATTTTATAACTACTTAAGTACATATGCGAACTTACCGTGAGCTTTGTTTTAAGTTAAAAGAATACTATGTATTATGTAATAATTTGTTTCAACGTGAATACGTAGGCAAAACGTTAATATTTCTGTACACAAAGTTACAGTTCGGAATATATTTAAAATATCAAAAACTTTTAATAAAAATTGCAGTTAACGTTCTGCAAGCCTCAGAAATAGTAAAGCATAAAACAAATGAAAATCTATTTGAATTTTTTCACTCGCGCCTTCTACGCATGCGCGGGCTGCCAAACCACATTTTCCGCGGGAAACTCAACAACAGCCAATAATATTGCGGCGCGCGAATGTAGGTAAAAAAATAATACTGGCTGGATAAAAGTAATGAGGTTTTATGTGTGTAAATACTAAATACATATTTTGTAGAAACATATTGTTATAAAATAGATAATCTTATATAAATAAAATAGTGATATTAACTTATGGAATACATTACACAAATATTTTATATAGATATAATTAAATAAAAAATACAACGTTACACCAGGGAAAAGACATAGAGTAATTTTCCTACGGAAAAAAAATCCCACGGGAAAACAAAAGTAACGCGGGCGAAGTCGAGAGCGGAAAGCTAGTGTATCTATAAATATTAAAGAGGTAAACGGTTTCTTTTTCAAACTATGTAGTACCTACATCATAAAAATAATAAAAAATCTGTTTAAGCTTGTGCCAATGAAGCCCTTCGATACCCCACATAACACGGCTAACTTACTTTAAAATTTGGCTTCCGTTCCTTGCATAAAGACTCCGTTTTTTGTGATTTAATTAAAAATATGCGGCTTTCAGATTTTTCCTTTTCTTTACTAATTAGTAAAAGTACTAATAAGTTTTAAAAAATCGTTGGTCACCCATACAAATTTGTCCGCGCATACCGTTGCTTAAGTTCGATGAGTGATTACGTACCTACTTTAAAAAAAGACTAGGATATTTAAATGATTTAATCACAAATGTATAGTTTTCGTATTTTTCCTTGTACCTACTTGTAGTATTAGGATATTACTACATTGGCAAATTTCATAGAGCTAGAACAACGGAAAGTACCCATTAAATGTTGATTCCTTTGAGAATGTCGAAATATACGTTTTTTTGCGGCATAAACGGCCGTATATTTTTACATTAACTTAGAAGTTTGATTTTTTACTGCTTCAAGGGACTGTAGACCTGAGTATATGGTTTTATATTCATCTCGATACGATAAAAATGTGATTTTGTGTGTATTCTTATAATTATTTTTGCCTTTTTTGTTGGAGTCAGTTTTTACTTATCTCTCAATTTCTCCCTATAGATTACGAATTTTAAATCATCGCACGTCTTCAATATAAAAATGAACTAAAAGATAAAGTCAAAAATCATAATAATTTTAAATCAAACGTAGCAGAAAACATAAAGCATAGACATGTAAATAAATGCAATAAATAATATCAAACGTCAGTAAGCTTGTATGCACATGCCCTAAAGGTGTGACTTCTGTGATGATTTATTTATATGGGTGGAGCTCAATAACTATTATTTAATGGAGGGAGGCGACAAACAGCGATGTGCGGCTATAAAACAACTTATAATCATACGAGTTGAAGACGACAATAAAATGTACGAGCAGCACTGTACCTATAACACTATTCAAACCATTTTTTAATTTTACACTGTTATTATTTCTAGCCCGTTAAAGATATAAATACATTCAGTTTTATAATATAAGGCCTACAGTCCACGGAGGTTTATCGTCATAGACGCTTCAAAATAAGCCGTGCAGCTTGTGCAGCCCGGCGTACTAAACTCTGTCCACGAGGCGTATTGCAGGTTTCAATAATTAATGACGATGCAGCGCTAACTTAGATCAAACACTTAATATTATTGATATTTTATGTAATTTCCGTGGTAGATTTAGCTACATCCTTTGACAAACTCCAACAATAGCAGGCAATCATATTGAGTCCCACCTTCCTCGTTCCATTGCCTGTGCCCAAACCCATTACCCAAACTGGGCAATATTTTAAAAAGTAGGACAAGGAAGGGTTTTTAAGAGTATTTAAGAGTTTTTTTAAGAAGCAAAAAGTTTTTAAAGAGTAAAAAAGGGTTTTTTAACAGTAAAAATATTGCTGTAGTTGCCCAAATTGGACAATAGTTGTTTAAGAGATGGGCAAAAGATTTTTTCAAGATTATTAGGACTGTTGAGAATAGTGATTCTTGGTTTGATATTGTTTAATTTTACAAGCTTTTATTTAAATGGTACCTAAGCGTTAAATGCATCATAGCCCCGTTCAAATTCAAAATAATCTTTATTGAGATATAACTTGATAGAGATAGGGCTTTCTCTTTTATGAATCATCCAATTTTTTTACCTACCACCCATTCAGGTCGTCTTCTAGCTAATATGTATGATGAGCACAAGGAACTTATCAGGTTATTATTTGATTGTAATCTACTACTTAGGAACTTTATATACCTAAAAATAGAATAAAAAAGAACCAATCGTTTTTGTGATTATCTCGCCAATTTATAAATTAAACTCTGTTGCTTTTATTGCAGACAAAATACATTTCTTTCAGATTTTAGGACAAATGATATTTTAGACTTAATTTGGAAAAATTAAAATTGATTTCTTAATTTATTTAAATAATATAGGTTATACAGTGTATATCAAAAAGCGTATATGTTTACTTATATTCTAACCAAAAAAAATAACAATTAAAAAAACTATAACCGACCAAGTAATGTTGATCATACAAAAAAAAATGTTTCTATCATCAGTATTTACAAGTAAGCAATTACGGCATAGCGCACATGAGGCTCTATTTGTGCTAGCGACGCCTATATGATAGAGGTGAGCAATCGGTGTTATTTGCTAAATATTTCATCATCATCATAACAGGTCATATACGTCCCCACCGAGGGGCACTAGCCTATTAAATTTTAATTTTTTTTTTAACTTTTCGTACAACATAAGATCAAGTGTACATGAGGCGGACTTAATGCCTGAGGCATCTTGTATTTTATGATACCAACCGAAAGAGTCATTCATAAGGGACAATTTCTTTTAAGCAACATAGTATCTTAAATTATTTATTTTAATTATTTAAAAAAAAAAAGTCGCCCCACACTGGGATTTTCTCCTGAGTCGTGGGTGCAGTTACAAACATATAGTACGCCCAGACCGGAACACATTTCTGTAGGCCATACAAAATATTTGTCCCGTACGGGAATCGAACCCTCGACCCGTTGCGCAGTAGGCGATCACTCGACTTCTGCGCTAACCGTGTCGTCAAATTAAAGAAAGACCAATTTTTTTTTGTAAAGCTTACTCACTATCTAAAGAAAATAGTTCACCTTATGAATTGCTCAAAATGAGACCCATTTTCACAAATGCACAGACGTATTCTTCGACGAAATTCGCTACGTGTCGCCTTTTGTGGTGAATATTTAAAATAATATTTTGAACTTCGGTTTTCAATTCGTCTACTGACCCGTAGTATCTTAACATAAAAATATTTTTCTTGGTCTTTCTTGAATTTAAGATACTATGTTGTTTAAAAGAAATTCATCCTTATGAATGACTCTTTCGGTTGGTATCATAAAATACAGTGTTTTTTTTTTCAAATTTCACCGATTCGAATCCCGGCACAAGCAGATGATTTTTCAATTTTTGAAAATAAAGGAACGTTTCCTTTCAGTAAAATTTGCCATTATCAATATTAAGGGTACTTTTCCTCCAACCACGGTCTTTTTTTTCACACTGTATAAATAAGTATATACAATAAATGGATATCTATCTATAATATATAGAGCTCGATATATCCGGAAAATGTCTCCGTACTAGATGTTTTAATTGTTGACATTTCATACATTGATACAAAAAAAATGTTTCTAGCATCAGTATTTTCAAGTAATCAATTACGGCATAGCGCACATAGAGGCTCTATGTGCGCTAGCGGCGCCTATATGATAGAGATGAGCAATGGGTATTATTTGAAAAATATTAATAAATAAATATTTCTTCATCATCATCACAGCTCATATACGTCTCCACCAAGGGGCACGAGCCTACCCTAACCAGTTATGGTAGGGCGATTAGGCCTTAGTCAAACCACGCTGGCCCAGTGCGGATTGGTTGACTTCACATACACCATTGAATTACTTCGCGGGTGTATGCAGGTTTCCTCGCGATGTTTTTCTTCGCCGTAGGAGCGTCAGATAAATGTACATAATTATGAAATTGGTGAAACGAAAAACACATTGGTACATGGCAGGATTCTATAATAATAATAATAATAATAAACACTTTATTGCACACAAAATAAACATATAAAAAAAAATTTCAAAAATAATGCAGATGTACAACACAGGCGGCCTTATTGCTAATGAGCAATCTCTTCCAGGCAACCTTGGACTAGGGAAATACTGAGAGGAAATTTAAACGGGGATTGGTGCAGTAGTAGTGAAGGACACAATGAAGGACTATTTTAGCTAAGGATTTAAGGATAGGAAGTGATTTCGAACTTGATTCTTAAAGGACTCCAGCGTGCGAGCTCTCTTAATACTCTCAGGGAGAGAGTTCCATAGCCGGACGGCATATGCTGGAAAAGAGTATGAAAGGAAATCCGTGCTGTGGGGTGGGATATCAAGAGTTAAATTAAAGTTCGACCGTAAAGTACGACTTGAAGAAGAGGACCGGAAAGAGAACTGAGACTGAAGATATGATGGAAAGGTCGGAAGAAACAAAACATTGTAAAGTAGGGATAAAACATGTAAATCTCTGCGCTGGCGAATTGGCAGCCATTTAAGTTGAGAGCGATAGTAAGAAACATGGTCATATTTACGAAGATTAAAAATAAACCGTATTGCCACATTTTGTAGACGCTCCAACTGGTTCAATAGCTCTTCGGATAAACCAGCCCAGGCAGCGTCAGCGTAGTCAATTAAAGAAAGTAAAAGTGATTGAGCTAACACTGTTTTTGTAGCCATTGGAAGAAAGTTTCGGAATCTGTTGAGAGAACCATATGCGGCAAACAGTTTTTTCCGAACTGCTTCAACTTGAGGCCGCCAAGAAAGGCATTGATCAAAAACAATACCTAGATTCTTAACAGATTTGCTAAATGGGATAATAGTTCCGCCAAAGATCACTGCCGGCAACAGACTGTAGTCGATGCGTGATACGAAATGGGAACTGCCGATAATAATTGTCTGCGTTTTGTTAGGATTAATAACAAGACCGAAAGACTTACCCCAGTTATCTATTATATTAAGGTCACTGTTAGTTGTCAAAATAGCTTGTGAAAAATCAGATAGCGGGGCTTGCGTGTAAATTTGCAAGTCATCGGCATACAAGTGATAGAAACATGAAAGTGATTGCGTAATGGAATTTATAAATATCGAGAAAAGAAGCGGAGATAATACGCCACCCTGAGGGACACCGGCAACGGTAGTGCACCAATCAGACAGGGAGTCCTCAATGCGTACCCGCTGCCGACGCCCCAACAGGTAACTTTGAAACCAGTCAATTACGACAGGAGATATGCCAAGAGAACGTAAAACACTGGTGAGTACATCAAAATCCACCGAATTAAACGCGTTGCTGAAATCTAGAAGCGTCAGTAGTGTAAGATGGCGATTTTCCATGCCCTGGTGAATATCATGGGTGATTTTAGCTAAAGCAGTAGTCGTGCTATGACCCACGCGGAAGCCGGATTGTAGAGGATTCAGAAGCTTATTAATATTAAGGAACCTGATAAGTTGACGATGGACGAGTTTTTCAAGGACTTTGGAAAGGAACGGGAGAATGGAAATAGGACGAAAATCAGAAAAGGAACCTGGGTTGAATTTCTTAGGAAGAGGAATAACAAATGCATCCTTCCAAGCAGATGGAAAAACACCAGACGTTATGGAAGTATTGAGGATTTGAGTGATAATAGGAGTAAGAATATCTAGGATAGGGAGGATCATGTTACGACTAATACAATCACTGCCCATAGCACCAGAAGTTATAGAAATAATTGTTCTCTTGACATCACTATCAGTAAATGACTCGATAGCGAATGGAGCATAATCAGGTAAAGGCGACGAAGAAAGTTTCTTTAAGGTTTCAGTTTTGCGATCACCACTAAAGGGCGAAATTGAAGTAAAGTGTGAGTTAAGAAGATTAATGTCAAGCTTGAAATCGCTACTACGCATCTGAGATTTGCCAATACCAAGTGATTTGAGGAATTTCCATACTTTAGCTGGGTCTTCATTATCTATCGAGTTATGTATATGGCGTCTTTGAGCGTCTCTTATCGCTGTGTTGCACCGATTTCTTGCAATGTTATACCTAATCTGATTATTGATGGTAGGATTGCGCTTATATCTAGCTTTCTCCTTGTTCCTCTTACACATCAGAGCACGGATATCATTAGTTAGCCAGGGAGCAGGGAGGTGCTTAATTTTGATAGGCTTAACAGGAGCATGGACATCGTAGAGTTCGGTCAGACGTGCATTAAAAAGTTGCACTTGTTCATCAACACAAACCAAGTTGCGTATCTCAGACCAATCTAAGCCAGCAGCGTCCTCGCGGAGCTTTCCTACATCCATATTAGCAAAACTTCGCCGAAGTAAAATGCGAGGTTTAGTTCTCGGTGGGCGAACACGGTATGAGAGAAAGATCAAGTCGTGGTACGAAAAAGCATCAGCGGAAAATTGACCATGCTTGCTTACCATATTGGGAGAAGAAACTATCATTAAGTCGAGAAGAGACGGAGAACAATTAGGAAAATGATGTGTTTCCTGAAGTGGGAGAATATGAAGGTTGTACGATTTTACTAAAGAGACCAGCTTTAGGGACCGGGAATCATTTTTCGCCAGACACGTATTAAAGTCACCCATAAGAATAGTATGAGAAAATACTGGAGTAAAGGTTTCAATGAGTTGCTCAAAAGAGGCAAAAAAGTCTACTCTTAGGGATGGACTATAATAGACACCCAGAAGGATCCGAGTGTGAGACAAAGTAACGTCAAGAAAAAGGTGTTCAGCGGTGTTGGGAGGAGGCGGCTGTGGGGAGAGACTAAGAATAGCGTAAGGAATGTTAGCTCGAAGGTAAATCGCCACACCTCCATGCGAAGAACTAACCCGGTCGTTTCGAATTAAATTAAATCCAGGAAGAGAATAAGAAGTAGAAGGAAGCCGGGGGTTCAGGAATGTTTCTGATATAAGAATAGCGTGTATATTCTTATTATCAAGAGAAGCGAGCATATCTGGGTAATGAGCAGGGATACTCTGTGCATTGAAGTGCACGACATTAAAGTTCTTCGCAACATCACTGAACGAATCTTGTAAATGTTCACCAAGAGTCTTATCGAGGCTGCAAAAGCTGGAATTGGAAGAAGGAGAAGATGAGCAGGATTGGAAGAGATCACTGTCATTTAGCGACATGTCCATATTATAACTTAATTGTGAAACTAGAATACAAAACAAAATAAAAACAAACTACAAATAAAAAACTAAAAAACCAAAAATAAAAAAAAAGTAACAAAAACAACAACATCTTGCACAAATACGCTGAGATAATATCCTCAGAGGAGTACCATAAAACAAACAAACAAAGGAAAAAAAATCAGTAAACAAGGTATAAAATACTAATGAACATGGCTGTTTGGTTAAGCCTTTGCCTGTAACAGTTTTAAGACGAATTCACAAAAAGTATGAGTTTATTCACAAACTTTATAGAGTAGAGATACTACGTATAGTATAATTCATTGCTCTGTGCTAGGAATTGATAATTGACATTGACATAATGTATTTTCTTTAGTTTTTGACGGTGAGTTAAAAAAAATAGGAGAAAAGAAATCTTATTAGAACCGTCAAAAAAATAGTAACTTTAAATAAGCATATATGTAGGGACATATAGCACTAAGACTTACAAAACAAACAGCACTTATACATCAAAATAACCTAATGGTAAAGAAACAAGTAAGACACAACAAGTAAGTATGGTGAAGAGATAAGTAATTTTTATACTAATTCAGTAGGTAATTAGGAAGAAAGTATACATAAATAAATGAAATACTTATTTCCTCTTTGCAGAAGCAGCCCTTTTGCTCTTGGTACCAACTACTGAGGATGAAGGCTTGTCCAAAGCAGGGTCTTTGCCACTAAGTGCTTCAGATGGAACGCCAGGACTGCGAGGCTTCAACTTCTCAATATCGCTCATAGATTCAACCGTATGTCGCTTGCCATCACAGTCGACAACAATGATACGACCCGCCTTAGTCCAGCAATTGGATACTCCGAAGTGCTCCCTAGCAGACATGAAAATTTTATGACGATACTTTGTTAGGAACTCTGAAACTGTAACACCCGAGCCCTTAAAGCCAGCCTTTGCAAACCACAGGCTATCACGACTTGTCTCTGATTGAAATTTTACCAGCAATGGCCTTGGTTTGTCTTGATTTGGCCGCCCGAGACGCACCGATTTGCTTACCACATCTGCAGAAAGCTTCAGCCCAGAGAGGTGTTTAGAAGTCAAGCTCAATAATAATTTTGATGTGTCTTCATCTTTGTTCTCCGGCACACCATGAAGTAAAAGTATGTTACGACGACTCCTCATCTCCAAGGCATCAGTGTCTTTGGCAAGAGCAGCCACTTGTTGCTCGAGAGCTTTAAATGTGTCTGCTATGATGGTGCGGAAGTTGTCAAACTCCGTTGCAAGGGAACTGACTGTTGGTGACTGTGAACGAGTATTCCTTAAATCGCTTTCAAAAGCTGCCATCCTAGCTCCAAATGACTGTTGTAATGCAGCCAGTGTCACATTTATGCCCTCCATGACTTGTAACTTACTACTTTAGAATCAGTGAAGTGATGAAAAATGTAACTTGCTGTTTAGATGAAAAGTGCTAAGGATAATTATCTACAGGTATTTATGCACTTCAATACATAGCAAATATATAAAATAAGTGCTAAAAATTTGCTTTTAAACTATTAAATCTATTTTAAGTAATTTCACACAGTGTTTACAATTTAACCAGCTACCCCCAAAAAAACTTCTATTCCCGATTCTACTCGGAGAACAATCCAGTACCGAGGCCACAGCGCCGCCGAGACGCCCCCATTAATTAAATATAATTTATTTTATAATAAGTTATAGTTAGTACAAATATTATTTGCATTTATCAGTGACAGTTGCTGGTCTTCACTATTATAATGTGTAACAAAAACCCGGTGGGTTCACAGGGTTTTTGTAAGGAGCATGTTCGGAATTTATTTATTCATTTATTTAATGAAGAGCTTTCAAAAAATGACATACGTAAAAACTATCGAATATTGATTCCGAACATGCTCCTTACAAAAACCCTGTGAACCCACCGGGTTTTTGTTACACATTGTAATAGTGAAGACCAGCAACTGTCACTGATAAATGCAAATAATATATTTGTACTAACTATAACTTATATATTTTATTTAATTAATAAAAACAATCAATATACTCGTACGTTCATACGTCGGATTCTGTAAAAAGACGTAAGGACGTGATTTCATACATCGGCGTAACTATAGGGCGGCAGGACTGGCAAAATCCTCAGAGGGCTCTGGCCCACGAGGCTGCGAGCTCAAAAATAATCTAACATTTTTAACAAAATTTTGAACCTAAGTACTTCAAAATTATATTTTTTGTATGTACTTAAAATCAATTAAAGTGAGACTCAACTAAAGACCATATTCAAATTTAAACTTATCATTAAGATTTCAACATATTTTAAAACAAAAAAAATGTCGATCAATTTTACTTGGAGGGAACACTCCAAAGAATTTGCCACGGGTCTCAGACGGTATAGTCACGCCACTGATTTCATGTGACGAGAGAAGGACGAAATAATTTTTTCACTGAACTTTATATATATATTTAACCACTAAATTGAGGAGTTATATTATGATTGATTTTAATACTTAAAATTCATCATAATAAAAACAAGTAGACACCTAATCTTTTGTACTGCGCAAATAATGCGATGTGGTGCTAGTCCATGAAACTTAGACTTTGGTTTCACGCATGAATTTAAATTTTACACACATCATCGCTATTGCTTTATAATTCTTTGGAGGCATTAATGTCGTTTCTGCCTGACACGGTGAAAACATTGTTTTAAATTAAGTGTATGTAATTACTTATTAAATGCAAGAAGCATTGCAACACAAAACTCCACTCTTAATGAGTTGATATATATGAAGATTAAAGTATGCAAAAATGTCGATATTTTTTGAAGCTAGCAGCATGAAATTTTAAATTTTGGTTAATGAAAAAAAATCAAACAAAGAAAGGTTTTTTGAAAATTTTTCCTATCTAAATGAATGTGAGGTTTGTATGAAACTACTTCATTTTAGGACTTAGAAGCATGAAAATTGGAAAGTAGGCTGTTGATTTTTGAAAATGAACTGTTCTGATATTTTTCCCTTCAGCCGTATTGATAACTGGCTGTTTTTCTTATGACACCTCCTTTGTGGTTGAAAAGAGGATGGTTACTTCTCTGAGAAATTTGAAATTAAGATTCTAATTTTAGAATTCAAACTCAAATTCTGCCTTATTAAAAAATGAGTTCCAAAGCATTTTCGGTTTAAACCATGTTTAAACCGAAACTAACAAGTATAGGTTTGACAATGTGTTCTTATTACAAAAGCAAGACTATTCGAAAATCTAACTGATTCAACCAAGGATCATCCATGGTTTACACGGATATCAACAAAAATCATTTATTCATGCATACACACGTCACTCTATAATGTTCCGATTCAAGAAACATTAATATTATTTTCACATTATAAATACAGAAAATGTAACAGAAATAACTTGATTAATACCAACGTAAATCATGAATTGTTTTTAATTTTCGTTAAAACCATTATGCATATAACCAAAATTCCTTATTCTAACGCTTGTTTTCATTGCCGAAGTTGTTTCAAACATTTTTACAATTTGCGTGAAATGGAATTTCTTTTGACACTTATTTTGAATGTGGTGGTTTGGAATGTACCGTAAAATGGGGTGGTTGACCAAAACGTTTTTGGCCAAATCGTTTCGCAAATCTTATATCTAAAATATTCATTTTCCAAACCAAAAGGGTTGACATAATGACGATGTCTATCAGGCTGTCGGAAAAATTCCAACAAATCTAAGTCCTCTAAATCCATCATATCAATGGTATTTATATCCATCTTTATAATATAAAGCTTTTTCGTAATAAAACGGTAAATCTTTATTCGATATAGACCTTTACAAGCACAGAGAATGCGTGACCGTACTCGCCGTTGGCTAGACGACGAGTGTGTGTCGGGCTCTCCCGACAGAGAGCCACACCTCTACCCACTAAACCCCCCGGTGTTCTTCCTGTCCTTATGGGCGCGCGTGGTAGGGTCCATACAAGCACTTACCTATTGACATCTAACAAAATACAAAAATCTAATTAAAAATGTAATAAACTGATATACCGCATGTAACTGAACACCCTAATAACATTTAAGGGGCATATAAGTTAGGTACTAAATGGACCTTCGGTACTTGTCTGAGACCTGGAATCCCAATACTTTCAGAGTTATTTGATTTTAAACTGAAAGCAAAAACAAGTGACAACCATAATCAGCTTTTAACACAAAATAAATTTAAACACAAGATGACACGTGACAGACGTGAGCGTAGTATTCCTCGTACGCTTACGTAGGGCTGTCGGCACTTAATACTAAAAAATAACTAATTTAGTTTGTATGGGAAAAAAAAGTAGATTTGTTAGCCCTGATGGATACATAGCCTTAAATGTTATTGGGGTGTTCAGTTACACCCTATATAGGTACAATTTATTATTTAAGCCTTGTATATTTAACTAAGATGTATGCAAATACAGGTAAAAATAAAAATATATTGACTTTACCTATTCGGAAATTGGGAGACCTTCATCATCACAGCCGATATACGTCCCCACCGAGGGGCTCGAGCCTACCCTATATTTTATTTATTTTATTTTTTATTTCTTTGGAAAACTTACAGTACTACATATCTATATTTTGTTGTAAAAGTAAGTGTCTATGTACAATTAAACAGTTTTCGCATGTAGTTTTCTATGTGTTTGCTTATAAAAATGGTATTAATTAACAACGATTACATTAAAGTGGTAAAAAAATTATTAGAGATAAGAGAAAATTATGAACAAAATGGGAACAGTCTAGGATATCAAGTCAAACCAGTTTTTAGAGAGCATTTTTTTAGCTGAATATGATTTGGTGTTAAATAAATCAACGTCGGGGAAGTCATTAATCACCTTGTTTAAAGAATCCGCAGATCTTAGAGAGAATGCATTGCGCCTGTACTTAGTGACACTGCTAGGAACTTGAAGAAGTCCCATAGGGCTGTCTTATAGCCCTATGGGAAACTTTAATATTTATTAGAGATAATAGATGTAAAGTGTCAGTGCGAGATTGGGCAATTTTGAAAAGCATGCTTATATCTGCAATTTTCCTTCTTTCATGCAACGGAAGTATATGATGTTTCTTACACCTAACGAAGTAATCATTTTGATAGCTCCTACATTTATACTGAACAAATCTTAAAAAAAAAATTTGTACTGTCTCAATTCTATCTATGTAAATATTGTATTGCGGATTCCATATTTGTGAACAGTATTCAAGAATACTGCGCACATAAGAACAATATAGGATTTTTATAGTTTTGATATTACAAAATCGTGAACTGGATCTTATTATGAAACCTAGCGCCTTGTTAGCTTTTTTTGCGATATAGTCAATGTGCTTTTCATATGTTATCTTTGAATCATGAACAATCCCCAGGTCACGAATTTCATTTACTTGCGCTAGATCTTGTCCCTTTAAATGATATTTGAAATTTATCGATCTAGGCTTACGGGTAAAGGTCATACTAAAACATTTAGATACATTTAGGTCTAATTTGTTAATAGAACAGTACTGCTCAAATCGGTACAAATCCGCCTGTAGAAGAAAGCAGTCATCAATACTAGAAATTTCCTTATAGATTTTCACATCGTCAGCGTAAGTTAGTATCTTTGAAGCAAGTGTGAATGTCGTTGACAAATAAATTAAAGAGGAGTGGTCCCAAAAGGGATCCTTGGGGGACACCAGAAGGTATTATGTTCCATCTGGATAAGTATCCATTCACCGCTACAGCCTGAGATCGATTATTAATGTAAGAGGTGAACCATCGTAACAGATTTCCGTGTATTCCTGCCAAAGAGAGCTTTTCCAGAAGTAAAGAATGATCAATTCGATCGAATGCCTTACTATAATCTGTAAATATTGTATCTACTTGGCCACCAGAATCCATTCCAGCAGATGTATATTCCGTGAATGTTAATAAGTTAGTCGAGGTTGAGCGATTTGCTACGAATCCATGTTGTTGGGGAATAAATGTATTTGTTAAGGAAGAATATACCTGAGAATAGACAATTTTTTCGAAAATTTTAGCAAAAATACATAATTTTGATATAGGACGATAATTTTTTATGTCATTTTTGGGGCCTTTTTTATGCACTGGTGTTATTATTGCGGATTTCCAGAGATTTGGGACACATCCTTCAAGAATGGATCGCCTAAAAAGAATAGATAAAGGAAAAGATAGGTTCTCCGCACAGTTATAAATAAATACAGGGGAAATGGAGTCCGGTCCTGGTCCTTTCGATAGATCAATAGATTTTAAGAGCCTATATATTTCACTAGTTTCAATTTCGACGTTACCGATGGAATGTGTATTGTGTGTTACTTCACCAATATTACTTACATTATGCGGGTGAATATTTTGAAGGAAATTTGACTGAAAATATGTTGAAAAGAGATTACAAATTTTTTCTCCGCAGTCAGCAGTTTGATCTTCGAAGTGTAATGTGGAAGGTATACATCTAGAACTACTTTTATTTGACTTAATGAAAGACCAGAATAATTTTGGCTGGTCAATTATAGCCCCTTCTACCCTTTCTATATATGTGCTGTAGCATTCACTCTCCAGCATTTTGGCCCTTTTCCTAAGCAACGAGAAATTATCGTAATCGGCAGTATAGCCGTAAATACGATATTTCTTGTAAAATTTATATTTTTCTTTCAAGACTTTTTTTAAAGATGCATTATACCAGGGCGGGTAGGTTGATGAGGAGACCGATTTGTGCGGTATGTATTCATCTCGTAAGGCATACAACTTTTCGTAAAAATTATTTAATGCTATTTCCAACGTATTGTTATGTAAACATGTTTCCCAGTTGACATTATTAAGTTCGGAGTTGATAGTTGTATAATCTCCGGATTCATAAAAATATTTCAACCTAGGTTTAGCTTTTAAGAATTCACTAGAGTTGCGTTTTAAGTATATGTTGAGAGACTTGTGATGCATATCTTCTGGTACCAAAGGATCATCACAGGCTGTTACGGAACTAACTGATAATTCAGAGTTATATAAAATTAAGTCTAAAAGTCTATTGTTACTATAAGTACACGAGTTAAACTGTAATAGGTTGCATTCCAAAAGTGTATCGAAAAACTGAATCTGAGTTTCGCCTATGATGCCAGAAGGCTGTAGGTAATTACCATTGCTAAGCCATTGGATGTTGGGCAGGTTGAAATCCCCCATTATTAGAAATAAATCGTCAGGACATGAGTTAATTATTTGCGAGATATTTTCAGAAAAGCTTTGTAACTGTGCGTTGAATGAGTAACCTCGTTTCTCACTGCATAGGTAAAGGGTGCATATATGTAATTTACAAGAGTCCCGACAAGAGAATTTGGGGGTTATAGTGACCCATAAATCTTCCGCTGAGGATGACCAGCCTGGACGTTCTACTGTTGCCAACTCGCGCCGCACTGCTAAGAGTACTCCTCCGCCGTACTTTTCGCCAGTACGACAGTAATCTCTGTCCCTACGCCAGACAAAATACCTATCGTCAAAGAGTTCACTATCCGCAATTCCATTTAATAGCCATGTTTCGGTAAGCGAGACCACATCATATTGATTTAATAATAAATTCCGCTTAAACACTTGCGTTTTAGTGCGCAAGCCTCGAGTATTCTGATAATATATATTAAGATAAGATGTGACGAGTTTGAGGTCATTTTGAACGATAAAACAAAAGCTGATGTGATTTACACTTCATCAAAACGGTGAAAATATGGCCACCAGTGTTAATAATGTATATGGTTATGTATATACTAATAACTGAAACAAATAAGACTATATGACTAGCATAATTATTTGACGGTTTGACTAGAATAACTATTTGTGTTTTAAGATTATTCATATAAGCCAGCCCGTATCTGTTGTGATAAATTAATGTTTTTGTGTAACAATGTACCCTAGTTTGTATGTATTTGTAACGTAGCATAATTATATGCATATGTTTATTTATAATTAAATTGTCAATTAGATGTGATAAAATTGATATATGTCTTATTAATACCCCTCCCTTTATTAATTTATTATATAATTTTTTTTTTTTTGTATTACTATAGGGATTGGAAAATAAGAGTAAACATTCATAATTCAAACTCGATTGACAATGTTTAAGAAATAATCGATAATAGCAAGATAGGGTACTTTCGTAAAAGCTGTTTGCTGAATTGTGAGGTAAAGTCAAAAATATAAGCAGCGGAACTAGACAAACGCAAGCAATTAAGACCCGAATGACGTGCTCAGTAGCTGTGCATGAAAACAAAAGCGGCATAAATAAGTGCGAACTTACGACTATCAATGAATTGACATCCCCGCTATACGGCGCTCCGCAAACCGGTCTGAAACTCAACTGGATAGACATGGTTCCCAAACTGTTCACTAGCAAAATATTAAGACAACACATTAAACAAATTACAATAACAAAATGACAAATTATAATATTTTTTGGAGATCCTTTTCGGATTTTATGAAAAAAATTGGTGATGTGTCCGACTTCCTGGCCATAATTTTGCAATGCTTCACCCAAATGTATTTGAAATCTTTTTCTTTGGATAATATTCGGGCTTTCCTAAGCAGATTCTTGTTATAGGGAGTGAGATGATCATTAATATAAAAACTATCACTCGTTGAGAATCCTAGATGTTCCAGGTTTAATTGTTTGTTTCTTTTTGCCAGGGCAACAAGTTCTTCTTTTATATAGCGGCTATGAAAAGAAACTAATATTGGTTTTTCGGTATTAGAAACACGAGTAGGTATGCGAGCAATATAGTTAATATCTTCTTTTCTGTATGTAAAATTACATAATTCGCAAATCTTGCGAATGATATCATAAAGATTTTCATGATTTTTCAATGGAATACCTCTTATCTCCACATTATTTGCTCTAGCTCGCTGGTCGCGATCCTGTAGTTCTTGGGATAGTCGAGAGACTTCTGACTGCAACGTTGGAATTTCGTCAATACATTTTTGAGTTTCTTGGAGCTTGATTTCTAGATCATTCACCTTATCTGTATATTTATTGATGGTGTCATGCGCAAACTCCAACGAAAGTTTTAGTTCACCAATTTCTTTTTTTATTGTCTTTACATCTTCAACCAATGTTGCTAGTGGAGCTAATTGCGTAGTTATCTTGAAGAGTTGCTCCTGCATTTTATCCCATTGATTTTTGGTGGTGTTCGGTGAAAATGATGCTGCTGAATATTAGGGTGATTAGGCCTTAGTCAACCACGCTGGCCCAGTGCGGATTGGTCGACTTCACATACATCATTGAGTTTCTTCGCAGATGTATGCAGGTTGCCTCACGATGTTTTCCTTCACCGTAGGAGCCTCAGACAAATGTACATATGAAATTCGAAACGAAAAACACATTGGTACATGGCGGGTCTCGAACCCCGGCCCCCCGATTGGAAGGCAAGTACCGAGTCCACTGCGCCACCGACGCTCCGGAGGAGGGGGGGGGGGGAGACCTTACTCTAAAAGAACAGGCAAGTAACTAGGATGGTCTATTTTTTGATGTAGGTACAATGTGTTTGTCAGAATTTTTGGAACTTAGAAACGTATGTTAAAATGGAATGTGAAATGGAATATCAAACTTTTGATCGTCTATTTGCTGCTGCCTTCCTATTTGCGGATGTAAGGGAGTTTTCCGCTGCATCAACCCATCTGGACAGCATGTAGAAGATCCGTATTTCCTCGTCTACAAAAAGAGCCATGTGCTCAACAATGGATTAGAACGTAATTGGGTCGGAGTAATTAAAAAATTGCTATCTAATATTTTGCTATCTTTTGTGGGACACGTTATTTAGTTCTCATGTCTGATTTGAATCTTGATATTAGCTTGGTTACGAATGCAAACTTCTAAATTTCTTAATCACAGAAGAGCAGACTTACTATCTTTGACTGCCGGAATACAACATGCCAGTACAATTATTCTAGGAGCAGTAGATTTAGGTAAGATAGTGCTAGCTAGCCAGGTAGCTTGGGACTCCTAAAATCAATCAATTTACGTAGGAAAGATTCTGTCCCTATGGTGAAACAAACCCCGGAGCTGCACATCTGAACCAGTTGACCGACCAAGAAGGCGGTATCTTCTTGAAAACTTTTGAGCCATTTACATTTCATTGTTTATCTCTTTTAAGGGATGTAACAGATCACATGTGTCATTAATTGCAACAGGTTACTTCCACTATACTAGTACTTAGGGCGAACCCCATGTTGCGTATCTAACAAGTAAGTAGTTATCTGCGCGCTCAACGAATAATAATTTAATACCTGACTATAATATCTTTGCAGGGGGCCTAGACAAGTGGCAATTGTTTCATAGCGAAACGATATCAAAATACGTCATCGTCTCTGAGATAATGAAAACAAATTCTTTGCCAAAGTAACAGGATTGTAGCGATCACTGTGTCGAAATGTTCTTTCTTTAAGATAACAAAATATTGGTTACCTGCTCAAAACAAAATAACGGCTACCATATGTTATTATTCTAAGACATGGTTTCATTTCATTTTTAATGAAAAATGAGTTATTTTGACTAGTATATGAAAGTAACGAAAAAACAGTTCGCTTCTTTACGATGATATATTGGTTATTTGCGAATCAATACATTGTCTACCAATTTATATATCTATGACTTTGATCGATTTGCCACGTGATTTAGCGATCTCATGTATCATCATCACAGCACATATACGTCCCCACAGAGGGGCTCGAGCAGTGGCGAAACTATACCGTCTGAGGCCCGAACAAATACTTTGTTTCCCAGTTTTTGAGGTGTGGAACTTTTTTACTCACCTTTAGGTGTGCTGAAAGCTAAAAGCTCCTCTGTTATATTTTAAAAATTATCCTACTAATATTATAAATGTAAAAGTGTGGATGTTTGGATGTTTAGATGTTTGGATGTTTGTTACTCAATCACGCAAAAACGGCTGAACGGATTTGCATGAAATTTGGCATGCAAGTAGCCTTTGACATGGAAAAGAACATAGGCTAACTTTTATCCCGATTCCTTAAGTAGTTACCGAGCGAAAATTGAAAATTGTTTACGAGCTAATCCGCGGGTAGACAGCTTTGAAATTTGGTATGCATGTCACCTATACTATGGAAAAGGAAATGTACTTTATATTCCTTAATGATCTCTCAAATAGTTGCCGCGGGAAGATTAAAAATTGTTGACGTGCGAAGCTTTAGACCCAATTCTGAAATCCACGCCGACGAAGTCGCGGGCAGAAGCTAGTATCTAATAAACGTAACGGTCAAAACCAGTACCCAACTCTCTTCTTTGCCGTAATCGGGTAAAATTATTTTTATAACATATAATTAAACAAATAAAGGCTCTTTTTCCTTTGAGGATGTTTCCAGATATCTGGCTGATGAAGGGATCTGAACTCGGTTAAAATCGGTTAATCAAATCTGTATTTTTTACTTGATAGGAAACGGCCCAAACCCTCGTTTCTAGTGGAGGCATTTATATTTATTTTTAAAAGTTAAACGTAAAACAATAATGTTCGAGTTCTAGAAATCAGAGTTTTAGTCACGGAAGGTATACATCTAGAACTACTTTTATTTGACTTAATGAAAGACCAGAATAATTTTGGCTGGTCAATTATAGCCCCTTCTACCCTTTCTATATATGTGCTGTAGCATTCACTCTCCAGCATTTTGGCCCTTTTCCTAAGCAACGAGAAATTATCGTAATCGGCAATATAGCCGTAAATACGATATTTCTTGTAAAATTTATATTTTTCTTTCAAGACTTTTTTTAAAGATGCATTATACCAGGGCGAGTAGGTTGATGAGGAGACCGATTTGTGCGGTATGTATTTATCTCGTAAGGCATACAACTTTTCGTAAAAATTATTTAATGCTATTTCCAACGTATTGTTATGTAAACATGTTTCCCAGTTGACATTATTAAGTTCGGAGTTGATAGTTGTATAATCTCCGGATTCATAAAAATATTTCAACCTAGGTTTAGCTTTTAAGAATTCACTAGAGTTGCGTTTTAAGTATATGTTGAGAGACTTGTGATGCATATCTTCTGGTACCAAAGGATCATCATAGGCTGTTACGGAACTAACTGATAATTCAGAGTTATATAAAATTAAGTCTAAAAGTCTATTGTTACTATAAGTACACGAGTTAAACTGTAATAGGTTGCATTCCAAAAGTGTATCGAAAAACTGAATCTGAGTTTCGCCTATGATGCCAGAAGGCTGTAGGTAATTACCATTGCTAAGCCATTGGATGTTGGGCAGGTTGAAATCCCCCATTATTAGAAATAAATCGTCAGGACATGAGTTAATTATTTGCGAGATATTTTCAGAGAAGCTTTGTAACTGTGCGTTGAATGAGTAACCTCGTTTCTCACTGCATAGGTAAAGGGTGCATATATGTAATTTACAAGAGTCCCGACAAGAGAATTTGGGGGTTATAGTGACCCATAAATCTTCCGCTGAGGATGACCAGCCTGGACGTTCTACTGTTGCCAACTCGCGCCGCACTGCTAAGAATACTCCTCCGCCGTACTTTTCTCCAGTACGACAGTAATCTCTGTCCCTACGCCAGACAAAATACCTATCGTCAAAGAGTTCACTATCCGCAATTCCATTTAATAGCCATGTTTCGGTAAGCGAGACCACATCATATTGATTTAATAATAAATTCCGCTTAAACACTTGCGTTTTAGTGCGCAAGCCTCGAGTATTCTGATAATATATATTAAGATAAGATGTGACGAGTTTGAGGTCATTTTGAACGATAAAACAAAAGCTGATGTGATTTACACTTCATCAAAACGGTGAAAATATGGCCACCAGTGTTAATAATGTATATGGTTATGTATATACTAATAACTAAAACAAATAAGACTATATGACTAGCATAATTATTTGACGGTTTGACTAGAATAACTATTTGTGTTTTAAGATTATTCATATAAGCCAGCCCGTATCTGTTGTGATAAATTAATGTTTTTGTGTAACAATGTACCCTAGTTTGTATGTATTTGTAACGTAGCATAATTATATGCATATGTTTATTTATAATTAAATTGTCAATAAGATGTGATAAAATTGATATATGTCTTATTAATACCCCTCCCTTTATTAATTTATTATATAATTATTTTTTTTTTGTATTACTATAGGGATTGGAAAATAAGAGTAAACATTCATAATTCAAACTCGATTGACAATGTTTAAGAAATAATCGATAATAGCAAGATAGGGTACTTTCGTAAAAGCTGTTTGCTGAATTGTGAGGTAAAGTCAAAAATATAAGCAGCGGAACTAGACAAACGCAAGCAATTAAGACCCGAATGACGTGCTCAGTAGCTGTGCATGAAAACAAAAGCGGCATAAATAAGTGCGAACTTACGACTATCAATGAATTGACATCCCCGCTATACGGCGCTCCGCAAACCGGTCTGAAACTCAACTGGATAGACATGGTTCCCAAACTGTTCACTAGCAAAATATTAAGACAACACATTAAACAAATTACAATAACAAAATGACAAATTATAATATTTTTTGGAGATCCTTTTCGGATTTTATGAAAAAAATTGGTGATGTGTCCGACTTCCTGGCCATAATTTTGCAATGCTTCACCCAAATGTATTTGAAATCTTTTTCTTTGGATAATATTCGGGCTTTCCTAAGCAGATTCTTGTTATAGGGAGTGAGATGATCATTAATATAAAAACTATCACTCGTTGAGAATCCTAGATGTTCCAGGTTTAATTGTTTGTTTCTTTTTGCCAGGGCAACAAGTTCTTCTTTTATATAGCGGCTATGAAAAGAAACTAATATTGGTTTTTCGGTATTAGAAACACGAGTAGGTATGCGAGCAATATAGTTAATATCTTCTTTTCTGTATGTAAAATTACATAATTCGCAAATCTTGCGAATGATATCATAAAGATTTTCATGATTTTTCAATGGAATACCTCTTATCTCCACATTATTTGCTCTAGCTCGCTGGTCGCGATCCTGTAGTTCTTGGGATAGTCGAGAGACTTCTGACTGCAACGTTGGAATTTCGTCAATACATTTTTGAGTTTCTTGGAGCTTGATTTCTAGATCATTCACCTTATCTGTATATTTATTGATGGTGTCATGCGCAAACTCCAACGAAAGTTTTAGTTCACCAATTTCTTTTTTTATTGTCTTTACATCTTCAACCAATGTTGCTAGTGGAGCTAATTGCGTAGTTATCTTGAAGAGTTGCTCCTGCATTTTATCCCATTGATTTTTGGTGGTGTTCGGTGAAAATGATGCTGCTGAATATTAGGGTGATTAGGCCTTAGTCAACCACGCTGGCCCAGTGCGGATTGGTCGACTTCACATACATCATTGAGTTTCTTCGCAGATGTATGCAGGTTGCCTCACGATGTTTTCCTTCACCGTAGGAGCCTCAGACAAATGTACATATGAAATTCGAAACGAAAAACACATTGGTACATGGCGGGTCTCGAACCCCGGCCCCCCGATTGGAAGGCAAGTACCGAGTCCACTGCGCCACCGACGCTCCGGAGGGGGGGGGGGGGGGGAGACCTTACTCTAAAAGAACAGGCAAGTAACTAGGATGGTCTATTTTTTGATGTAGGTACAATGTGTTTGTCAGAATTTTTGGAACTTAGAAACGTATGTTAAAATGGAATGTGAAATGGAATATCAAACTTTTGATCGTCTATTTGCTGCTGCCTTCCTATTTGCGGATGTAAGGGAGTTTTCCGCTGCGTCAACCCATCTGGACAGCATGTAGAAGATCCGTATTTCCTCGTCTACAAAAAGAGCCATGTGCTCAACAATGGATTAGAACGTAATTGGGTCGGAGTAATTAAAAAATTGCTATCTAATATTTTGCTATCTTTTGTGGGACACGTTATTTAGTTCTCATGTCTGATTTGAATCTTGATATTAGCTTGGTTACGAATGCAAACTTCTAAATTTCTTAATCACAGAAGAGCAGACTTACTATCTTTGACTGCCGGAATACAACATGCCAGTACAATTATTCTAGGAGCAGTAGATTTAGGTAAGATAGTGCTAGCTAGCCAGGTAGCTTGGGACTCCTAAAATCAATCAATTTACGTAGGAAAGATTCTGTCCCTATGGTGAAACAAACCCCGGAGCTGCACATCTGAACCAGTTGACCGACCAAGAAGGCGGTATCTTCTTGAAAACTTTTGAGCCATTTACATTTCATTGTTTATCTCTTTTAAGGGATGTAACAGATCACATGTGTCATTAATTGCAACAGGTTACTTCCACTATACTAGTACTTAGGGCGAACCCCATGTTGCGTATCTAACAAGTAAGTAGTTATCTGCGCGCTCAACGAATAATAATTTAATACCTGACTATAATATCTTTGCAGGGGGCCTAGACAAGTGGCAATTGTTTCATAGCGAAACGATATCAAAATACGTCATCGTCTCTGAGATAATGAAAACAAATTCTTTGCCAAAGTAACAGGATTGTAGCGATCACTGTGTCGAAATGTTCTTTCTTTAAGATAACAAAATATTGGTTACCTGCTCAAAACAAAATAACGGCTACCATATGTTATTATTCTAAGACATGGTTTCATTTCATTTTTAATGAAAAATGAGTTATTTTGACTAGTATATGAAAGTAACGAAAAAACAGTTCGCTTCTTTACGATGATATATTGGTTATTTGCGAATCAATACATTGTCTACCAATTTATATATCTATGACTTTGATCGATTTGCCACGTGATTTAGCGATCTCATGTATCATCATCACAGCACATATACGTCCCCACAGAGGGGCTCGAGCAGTGGCGAAACTATACCGTCTGAGGCCCGAACAAATACTTTGTTTCCCAGTTTTTGAGGTGTGGAACTTTTTTACTCACCTTTAGGTGTGCTGAAAGCTAAAAGCTCCTCTGTTATATTTTAAAAATTATCCTACTAATATTATAAATGTAAAAGTGTGGATGTTTGGATGTTTAGATGTTTGGATGTTTGTTACTCAATCACGCAAAAACGGCTGAACGGATTTGCATGAAATTTGGCATGCAAGTAGCCTTTGACATGGAAAAGAACATAGGCTAACTTTTATCCCGATTCCTTAAGTAGTTACCGAGCGAAAATTGAAAATTGTTTACGAGCTAATCCGCGGGTAGACAGCTTTGAAATTTGGTATGCATGTCACCTATACTATGGAAAAGGAAATGTACTTTATATTCCTTAATGATCTCTCAAATAGTTGCCGCGGGAAGATTAAAAATTGTTGACGTGCGAAGCTTTAGACCCAATTCTGAAATCCACGCCGACGAAGTCGCGGGCAGAAGCTAGTATCTAATAAACGTAACGGTCAAAACCAGTACCCAACTCTCTTCTTTGCCGTAATCGGGTAAAATTATTTTTATAACATATAATTAAACAAATAAAGGCTCTTTTTCCTTTGAGGATGTTTCCAGATATCTGGCTGATGAAGGGATCTGAACTCGGTTAAAATCGGTTAATCAAATCTGTATTTTTTACTTGATAGGAAACGGCCCAAACCCTCGTTTCTAGTGGAGGCATTTATATTTATTTTTAAAAGTTAAACGTAAAACAATAATGTTCGAGTTCTAGAAATCAGAGTTTTAGTCACGCCCTAACATACGAGCTATTGTCAAGAAGCATCTATTTCAAAGATCAAGGACGGACGTAGACTCCATACTGAATTATTTATGGAAATAATAGTAAAA
Source organism: Schoenobius gigantellus (assembly GCA_963935595.1). NCBI lineage: Eukaryota > Metazoa > Arthropoda > Insecta > Lepidoptera > Crambidae > Schoenobius > Schoenobius gigantellus. The sequence continues at coordinate 20,312,269 of OZ012549.1, read as the reverse complement.
ACACACGTACTAAGATTAAAAGAACTCTACAAATTATGCTCTTATTTTAAAGCACACTATATTTTATTCATATTTTATGCAAAACATAATTACTCAAATTATATCAAATAAACTTTATGCACATTGGTTTTTCAGACTTTCAAAACACAATAAAGAAGAATTTTATAAATATACTATGATTTTAAGATCACTAGCTTTTAGCCGCGACTATATTATGTTCATTCATTGATGAATGAAAAGTTTGAGCTCAACTTCCATTACAAGAATAGATGTGTTAATTCACATTATATAAGCTATCTCTGAGAGAAGTGCGTGAACTTAGCTTATAAATTGCTCTCACTGAACGTTTCTTTGAAACAAAACGCAATACATTGTTAAATATTAGAATTGAGAGTTCAAACCCAAGCTTTTTTGTCCGTCATGTAATCAGACACTTTATAATATGCTTTTTTAATAAGTACATCTTTGATTGCAACTTTAAATTTGTTTAAGCTAAGTTCTTGTATACAACTTGGGATTTTATTGTAAAAACGTATACACAGGCCTCTAAAAGAATTATTAATTTTTTGGAGCCTGATATTTGGTAAAGCTAACATATTCTTTTGTCTAGTATTAACGGAATGAATATCACTATTTTTACAAAACACATGAATATTCTTACGAACATATATTAGATTTTCATAAATATATTGCGACGCTACTGTCATAATACCAATTTCTTTGAACTTTTCTCGCAAAGAATCTCTCATTTTAAGGTTATAGATTGCTCGAATAGCCCTTTTCTGCAGTACAAAAACAATCAGAATGTCGGCAGCATTTCCCCACAACAAAATACCATACGACATCACACTATGAAATTAAGAAAAGTATACAAGTCTTGCTGTATCAACATCAGTCAGTTGACGTATTTTCCATACAGCGTGAGCTGCAGAACTAAGTCTCTTTGACAATTTATCGATATGTGGGCCCCATTGCAGCTTAGAATCAAGTGTGATCCCAAGAAATACTGTGGTGCCCACAGGGTCAACACCTATATCCTTTATTTTTACAGTGGTGTGAACCTCTTTGACATTGGGTAAAACAAATTTAATACATTTTGTTTTCCCTTCATTAAGTGACAGGTTGTGCACATTAAACCAATGAACAATTCTTGAGATAGAATTATTTACATCGTCATTAATTTGCACACCTCTTTTAATTTTAAATAAAAATGAAGTATCATCTGCAAATAATACCATCTCATGTCTGTCCTGTACAAAATCAGGGAGGTCATTGACATATATAAGAAATAGAAAAGCACCAAGAATCGAACCTTGCGGAACTTCCATTTTAACTGCAGAACCTTGAGACCTTTTTCCATTGATGTCTACTTTTTGAATCCTCCCACTTAGATAATCAAATTAGAAGATCTAGTGCAGTGTCACGAAACCCATAGTGGTGTAATTTTCTGATTAAGATTTCGTGATAAACGCAATCAAATGCCTTGGACAAGTCACAAAAAATGCCTAACGCATCGTGTGAGTCTTCCCAAGCTTCGAATATATGTTGTATTAACTCAACACCAGCATCGGTTGTTGAGCGACCCCTCCTAAAACCAAATTGTTTACAGTGTAGAAGATTATTCCTATTAAAATAACTTTGCATTTGCTTCAACATTATTTTTTCAAAAATTTTGCGAAAGTAGGTAGCACAGAGATAGGTCTAAAATTACTGGGGTCTGATGTGCTACCAGATTTATGTAAAGGAATAATTTTACTTAGCTTCATTAGATCAGGAAATACGCCACAGTCAATGCAATCATTAAAAATGTTAGTAAGTATTGGAGCTATTGTTTCAATTACGGATTTAGTAACATCAACGGAATTGCCCCACAGATCCGCAGTTTTCTTTTTATTTAAAGTTTTAAATGACTTTGTTATATCAATTCCACTAATGTGTACAAATTCGAATTTATCATTACAAACTTTAACATGATCCTTCACTATAGATTCAGCAATAGCGGGGGATGAATCCAAAGACTTTGTGATTGAGACTGGAATATCAGTAAAGACCTTTTCAAATTCTGCAGCTACTTATGTGTCAACTGTTACCTTCTTACCATCAACATTCAAACAATATTGATTATTAGTAGTTTTAGCTTTTCCAGTTTAATTATTTATAATATTCCATGTCATTTTAATTTTATTATTACTGTTTTTTATTTTTGAACTTAAATAATTAGATTTAGCAAGCTTGCAAACTTTTTTGAACACTTTGGAATAAGTTTTTACATAAAGTTTAAATTCATCACTAGTATTGAATGAGCGTTCATTGTATTTTGTGAATACCTGGTGTAGCCCATTCACTAAAAGCTAAAGTGCCATCAACCGATATAGTCTTTGGAATAAAAATATTTTTAAATTCAGAACAAAATGTATGAAAAAAATTTTCATATAATTTATTTGGATTTTCTTCATAACCTAAATTATTAAAAACTCTTCTTGCTAAAGGAACAATATTTGTATAAATATTGTCAATGCGTGTGGCAGACGATTGAGTTGTTCTTGTTGGCTCCAAAACTAAATTTCTAAGGTTATATGACCAAAACAGATTTTTAATCCTAATAGATAAACTAGAATTTTCTAATAAATTAATATTAAAATCACTTTTCAGAATTTTTTCGAATAATTTGTCATTAAATCTAATGTCAAATTAAGTTTGTATCTAATATTATTTTCATGTTGTGACAGACGATTATGGTAGGGAAGGGTAAACATTATTATTTGATTAACTTGTAAATTATTTAAATGAGAACAAAAATGTTTTAGTACTTTTTTTGTTCAAATTACCCCTATTTCCCAAGATCATAACCAGTTTGTCATTAATATCAAACTTATAACTATTAATTTTATTTGCAATATCATGGAAACTTGAGCCAGGCATACAATAAATTAATGTGATACTAAAATCCAACTGATTTGTCAATAACTGGCCCATACCTTTGCCTATGTCATCACAAAAAATAATACATTTAGGCTTAGACACAGACATCTTACAATAAAAACTAGATTGCTCATTGACTGGTGACTGACATACAATACTATGAGCGGAGGATGTATGACTGGGTGCATTGTTATTATTTGTGACATTGCATTCTGTTATTGAAATATTCTCACTTGCAGTCAAAAGTTGTTTGTCAAGAAGGGACTGATAGCGGTCCTCGTTATGCTGACAGAGTGTGGCTAGTTCTCTGATAGATTGAATATGCATTTTAATATCATTTAAACTTTGAAATGGATTTATTAATACGATACGTCAGAGTACGTAGATAAATCAATACTTTTACTAACTCAGAGCAAGGACAAGATTTGCTATTTACACGCAAAAATTCGAATAATGAATCGATCCTCCCTCCTCCCTTTCTATACAAATCATTGCAACCTCCACAACAATATTCCTGAGTCGGCGACCGGAGTTACATGGTGTCCGATATCTACATGCAAATCGCCCTTAACTAAGCCCACTTAGGCCACGTCAACGCTCCTATAGTGAAGGAAAACATCGTGAGAAAACCTGCATAAATTGGCGAAGAAATTCAAAGCTGTATGTTAAGTTGGCCATCCGCACTGGGCCAGCGTGGTTGACTAAGGCCTAAACACCCAAACTTAGGGTAGGCTCGAGCCCCCCGGTGGGGACATATATGAGCTGTGATGATGATGATAATGACGATGATGGAATATATAAACGTGTATTCTTACTTATAAGTTTCACTTATTTTCTTATAGAGGGTGATAAAAAGTAGAGTATCACCTCGGGAGCATTACTATTTTAAGCTTGAGTGAAGTTCTTTGAATCTCTCGCTGCGCTCAGAATTCTACATAGGAATCCGTCGCCTCGCTACGCTCGGGATCGTACTCTAGACTACATCGCTCCGCTCTGGATTCAAAAAAGACTCTCGCCTTAAAAAGAGAGTGCCTATTACCGATCTCATGGTTTTGCAAATGATATCATATGATATCATATTGCAAAACTAAAAATACAATTTTCGGTCAAATTTTTGATTATTTGTTCATTATTTAATGATGACATCATTGAAGTTATGGCATAGTGATGATATCATTGGAGATCGGCAATACAAAATGCAGCATTTCATGACTTCTTTTTCTCAAATTTATACCATGTCATACGATGAAAGTTCCATAATTGGCCTGCAGGTCTTTGCTTCCTTGGTTAACAATCTACTATTGAATCCTCACACATATATTGTGCATCATATTTCAACTTGGTCAGTTAGAGAGGGAACCAAAACTATGAGATAAAGATATAAAAAACTGTACAGACCTTCTAGGTATTTTCTATATCCTGAAATCCTTAAATTTTACTTGCTACTGCATGTTCACTAGAATTCTCGAATAAGTGCTGTTGTTTTTAACATTTGTAATATCTTATCCCAGTTTTTATTTCTAATAGATTAATTTAGAAACAATAACGAAACTTTAAGTTCATTTTGACTTAATTTTTGTTATCACTTCAACTGTCAAACAGCACCTGTAATTTATTCGTGATTTCCTGTCAAACGTCGGGTCGCGTCCGTTAAATATTATCGAGAAATTGCTACAAGATTTCCTCAAGGCCACAATTTCGGTGTCAATAGTCCCATAAAATATAAACTATTTTTTCTACATTGTCTATTAATATTCCTTCTTATATAAAAAGCGGATGAAGAGTCACAAAGTTACCTATTGACTCTGGGCGTTAGACGGATACAGGTCTCATCAAAATGAAATTTTTAGTGAGTACATATTTACCTAATTTTGTTAAAATAATAACGAATTTTGACATATTTATTACAAGTTTCCACATTACTATAATAACAAATCATTTTTAAATGTTTACGAATTCAGTAATTTATATTTTTATACATGAAAAGCAAAAAAATACGTGCCTTTGTAATGTACATGTTTTCAGGTACAGTAAGCGCCGCGTCAAATTATATACTGTTTGACCTTTGCCCCGCTCTTACGTCGCTCTTAATACTGGCGATTTATGAAGTGCAAATGTAAAGCTTGACGTGGCGCCTATTTAACTTGCTAAATACAACAAAAATTGTACAGCCCAACTTTTCAGGTGCATTTGGTTAATACAACAGTTCTTAATGAGACACATTTAGGTAAGTACTAGTAATTTTCATACTAAAAAATATATCTTTATGACATGCTTTCAGGTATTTGCTGTATGCGTGTGCGCCGCCAGCGCAGCGTCGTGGAAGTCATGGCCACAGCCCGCTGGTGGTTTTGCTAAAGCCACAGCCCAAGTCTCCGCACCGAATACGCCAACAGTTGTGGAAACAGTAGAAGAACCCGAGGTGGTGATCGCCAAAACCTCGGGCACCCAATACAAGCAGCCATCAGTACAGGCCTTTGCAAAGTCTGTTGTGAAACCCTACAACCAAGACCTGAAAACCTACAGCCAACCAATTGCGAAAACCGCTGTAGCCCATGCTCAAACTACTGGCTACAAGTCCGTCAAAGTAGTCGATAGTGATGCCAACGCCTCGATTCTGCGCTCCGACACTGATGTAACCCCTGAAGGATTCAACTACGCGTAAGTAAAATACTTAGATTACATAGCAATCATAATGTTTCACGTGGATTTAGTCTGAAGGTCCTAAGGTTCGTTTTCTTAGCGAACAGGAGAGATTTTTCTGTTTAGTAAATTGATGACGGCTTCTGAGCACGTCTTACCTAAGTTTGTCCCCAAAATATGACCCGATTCCATGCGACAAAGGCCGGTTCCCAATTCATTCATCTCAATAGCTTTGTTTCGAATAGCTAATGGAAATCAAGGAAAGGATGGATTTACAAGTATAAGAAGAATTAAGGAAATTAATCAAAGGTCACTAACCAGTATATGGACTGACCATCAAAAATAAAAGCACGTAAAATACGAGTACGTAGTGTTCGTAAAAAAGCAAAAATAACTAAAAAATAGGTTACATTCGCAAAAAGCTTAAAATATCTTAATAATCATATCAAGCTAATGGATATCGTTCTCTCATTTACTGTTGTTATTTTGATTTGCGTTTTAAGTCATTTTGTTAACTTACAAGTGAATAATTAGTGTATGCCTTAATATTTTCTCTTTTATACTATAGTAACTGACACGGCCATGTGTTGCATTGACTTCGTACTTATAGTACGTTGGATCAATGTTATTGTAAACTTTCTAGTGCACTCAACTTAATATTTACTAACAGAGATAAAAACTTTTCCATAAATAACGCACAACACCCAGTGCTGCTTTAGTGTCATCAATAACGCACACTGCCATTTATTGTCACTTTTGGAACAAACAAATAATTGCAAACGATCTAATTTCTTCCAAACCGGCTAAGTGATTTCTGAGTTTATTCCAAACAAACATCGTGACAGGAGATTTATATATTCTAAATATGACCGAAGTATATAGCTTCCTCAAAAATATTACGTTTTAATGAACTAAAATTTTATGTGACTTACTCAAATTTTTATATTCGTATTCTAGATCTTTCTCTTTAAAAATAATCATGATGTTATATCAGGTACGAAACTTCCAATGGTATTGCTGCTGCTTCCACTGGAACACTGAAGAAAGTAGACAACATTGACACATGGGTGAGTAATAATACTAAAAAAATTAATAATAATGTGCCCTGCGTGTACCAATGTACCTTGGTAGATACCTATTTCTTATCATAAAACCTTCAAGATATATGGGATGGGAAAGTAATTGAAAAAAAGAGAATTAAAAAAAAGGAATAATATGTTCCTAGACCTTTCTAAATAATTTATTGCCGAAGTCGGTGGACTTTTTAATACTTTAGAAGTTGTAAAGCACCAACTTTGCATTAACCAAAATCAGATTTCATACAATATTTTCATAGCAATTTGTCGCAAATTCAGACTTGCCGCATATAAAAACCATCCATAGCAAGATACAGATATCGACAAGGTAGGCATAATAATATGTACATAACATAAAGTAATTACCCTTTGTGTGCCAAGAATGCGATTTGAACCCAGTCTCCCTTCAATACAAGGGACATGGGACAGGGAACATCATTTATTTAAAAAGACTTAGTTAAAAGAGAGGCATTTTATTTCTTTAATTAAATGATTTTATTCATTTCTACTATAATTTTTAGTTCTGTTTTTACATTGTATAGGAAAACTACATAAGTTGTTTTTGTCTTGATATTTTAACTATCAATAATTATTGAGAATATTTAGGCAGATACTTAATGCAAACTAGCTTTTCACTAATAAGTCAGTTATATCGTTTTGTAATAATGCCACTGGAAATAAAATAATGCTGTAAATTTAAACTTTTTTTTTCAGACTGTTCAAGGCCAGTACCAATATGTTTCCCCTGAAGGCGTGCCGATCCAGCTTTCCTACGTTGCTGACGAAAATGGATACCAGCCTAAGGTATGATAAAAATTATTGAAATCATATGCCCTACCAATTTATTAACATTCATCATTACATAAACCTGATCTATTAACTGACATTACGTGATATAGATTCTACTGTCATTACACTATCTCTGAAACTAGAAGAGAGAAGCCATACCTACAATTTTCATGACATTACACATTTAGTGGTTCGCTTATTTATTTTAGATCAATCTTAAAATGATTGTGTTACTTTAGTATTGGTATAATACAATTAAATAGAGAACGTCGAGTCAAATAATACTTCAAATGATATTATGTTTATTTTCAAAAGTTTTTCTTAGGCAGGTTACACATAATAAGATAAGTTGCTTCATGGCTACAAACTTGCCAGACGACAATAAGTTTATACTAAACAAAGTACGAGTATAATAATTATGGTGTAGTATTTCTTTTTTTTCTCAATATTAGCAGAGATGTATTTAATAACAATGTGCCAAGACAGTAAATAAATAGAAAGGAATATCGTAACTGTTTGATATTGCATTTGATATTTTCATTTATTAAAATAAAAGTATTTCTAAAACTAATTGAAATAATAAATTATAACTAATATGAATTTCTTAAATTAATCAGAAATAAATAAGTGTCAAAATTAATTCTGTTAATTAGTTACGGAACACAAACACTTAGTTACTGTAATGATGCAAACACATGTCTAAGCAATATATTATTATATTTGTTTTCAGGGTGATATCTTGCCTGTTGGCCCTCCAGTGCCAGTAGCCATTGCTCGCTCCCTGGAGTATATCGCTGCTCATGCCCAAAAGCAGACGACTCAATAGGTACTAAGACGCTCAAAGCAAATGTCGAACTGTTCACCGGCTGTGACCCCTGCGAAAGAATTTGGATGTTCTATATTATTGCATTGGTACAACACATGCTTTAGGAAGCCCACGTATTAGACTTTAGTACATCACCAATGTTTGTGTGCTACTATCATAAATAAATTAAAGTTGTTCCTACATGTGTATACTCATTTTGAAGTTCTTATTCCTTTTACGGTTTCCCTGACGGAAAAGACTTTCAGGATTATAAATAAGCAGGTAATATGATTAACTTGCACCTCTTCTGCATTTGGATAAGATAACTAACATTATAAATATCAGTCTTGTGACAAATTTTACTACATAAACGTCGCCCGCTATCAACTTTTCAGTCATTTTATAAACTTTGATCCATCTCTGGTCTGCAACTGTGTCAAATCTATACTTTACTAATATTATAAAGTTGAAGAGTTTGTTTGTTTGTTTGTTTGAACGCACTAATCTCAGGAACTACAAGCTCGAATTAAAAAAATATTTTTGTGTTGGATAGTCCATTTATCGAGGAAGGCTTTAGGCTATACAGAATGATCAATCCAAATGGGTCAGTAGGGAGAAGTCAGAAACTATGAGAGTTAGCGATATCTGTTCTTAGGAACCATTGCGTCGATTTTAGATTAAATAATAATAATGGCATTCAAATTTTTTTAACTCTCATGCATAACCGAGAATCGAACCTGGTCAAAATATCTGTAAAAAAAAGTTATCAATTCTGCAAGTTTTTTCGTTGTTATTGTTGATGGTGTGAATTATAAATCACAAGGAACACATTTTTAATGGAACCTTGTCCAAATAATTGAAAAAAAACTCAAAAATAAGATAATTATATCATTGAAGTATTTTATATATTACATAAATTGGCCCGCCCGCTGAACGAATTGTTCTAATTTTAAATAAACGCAATTTGTAATGCATAATATCAATGCAGATAAGATATGCATAAGTGGTCTCTTCATATAAATTTATTCGATTGAATCCACCATCAACAATTAGGTACTACGAAAAAACTTTACTTTACTAAGAATTTATAACATTTTGTACAAAGATTTTGACCAGGGGGGTTATTGTCTAAGAAAAAATCTATCGCGATTGATTACAATTTTACAGTCGCAATCTATCCATTACTCTTTTATAAAAGGAAGTCGGCACAGTCTTGTGTTCACGCCGAAATGGCTGTCAAATTATAGGCGATCGTGATAGATTTTTTCTTTGACAATAACCCACTAGGTTCGATTCCCGGTATGAACTCGTATGTATGAAAGTTTAAAAAATTTGAATGCCATTATTATTAAATCTAAAATCGACGCCATGGTTCCTAAGAACAGATTTCGCTATCTCTCATAGTTTCTGATTTCTCCCTACTGACCCATTTAGATTGATCACCCGGTATAACATCACGATATTTTTTTATTTATTTCACATTAAAAATTACACAAATATATTTACACCTTTGAGTATCAATAAACCCTACCGGGTTTGTCTTGACACTCACATAAGTACTAATGTTATTTTCGGACATCCACGCGAACGAAGTCGCGGGCACAGCTAGTGATTTGATAAAATTGTATTGGGAACCTCCTCAGATATAGGTGATCGACGCTTTTTACCCAAATGCGCAACGAAAAGAAGGGTAGGTAATGTGTTCATCAATCTATGTATATTGTATGTTTGTTCCTGTATGGCACTAATATTTCAACTTATCTAGACTAATGGATTTTCATTTTAATTATTCTTTAAAATTGTATTAATTATTGATCTTTATTTTCGTACATTGTTTGATATTTGTACACGTAAGACCAACCACAATAAAATAAAATATTAATACTTAGTCGACCAATCCGCACTGGGCCAGCGTGGTTGACTAAGGCCTAAACACCCTATCTTAGGGTAGGCTCAAGCCCCTCGGTGGGGACGTATATATTATATCTATACTAATATTAGAAAGAAGAAAGATTTGTATTTTTGTATGTTTGTATTGAATCGGCTCCGAAACTACTGGATTGATTTGAAAAATTCTTTCACTAACAGAATGCTACAATATCACTGAGTAATATAGCTATAGAATATTTTCTTACAGGAAAATATGGAATTCCCACGAACACGCGAACGGAAAGCTAGTGAGCTATAATGATGTTGATGATTTACTTAAACAAATCATAAAAAGAAATTGTCCTAAGACAATAACATTGCCTAGTCATGGTCACATACCAATATTAACCTACCAACAAATGGACGTCACAACCACCCTTAAGTGTCCGAGCCAAAAGTGATACAAAATGCAAAGAAGAACAATCAAGTGGTTGTTAGGTTGTTTTACCTAGCAAACATCTTATGCACACTGTTAAAACCCCCAAGTAGAAATTCCGTGTATAAATAAAGAAAAAGAAATGCAAAATATTGCCACCGTTAATAGTGACGTCAAATTTACTTCAGGGCAAATTTTTTTAACGTCAAATAACGTTTAATGTAGAATTAATATGGCGATGTGACAGATTCTCTATACAAAAGCTGTCAAATCAGCATATATATTCCTCAGATAAAAGTTATCTGTCGATTTGCGCATGGGTCTCTCCTTAGACGAGAAGAAATTAGCGTGTGATACTGAAAAATGATCCAAAATTATTTTACTCCATTCACATGTAAATATAAGCGGACCTGAGGCCGTTTTAGAGCCAAAAATTTTTTGGCGAAACATCAATAGTACAATAATTTTTCAGCACACTTGCTCGTAAACTGAGCCTTATTACATCGCTTTTAGAGTCACAAACCGAACTTTATAACACACGTGTGAAATAGATTTATCCCCACAAAGGTAAAATAGTACCTTAATGGAAGTGATATACGAGTAAACAGATCATTCTCAATTTAACTGGGAAATACAGTTTTTTTAGTAACAAAAGAAGTTTTATGCCGCTGAAAATTCATATGTATACATTAATGGAATAAATAAATGTGTACGTACGTCCTTAATTAAGTAAAACAAACATTAATTTTTATCAATCAAATTATTCATAATTCACGAATATTTGTTAAAATATTTTAAAATTTGCATTTTATTGTAATTTTGAACAAACATATTATAAGCTCCGAAGTACATTAAGGTCGGTACTTTCTATTTCATGAGTATCTATTAAAAAATCCGGGAAATCTTCAGTAGTCATGCTGGATAGCATCGCGCGGAATTAGCCTAGCGAGATGGGTTCGTGTAACCGTTTGTTTCGAGTTCACCATCTTTTTGCTCGCACGCTAAAGTTAACTTGCGGTAAACTCCCTCAGTTTCCCTTACAACATCCACAGGAAGAAAGAGAGCGGCAAAGCATGTAATTTCAATCCGTGGTCACACGAAATGACGTTGAGTATCTTCTCTATCTCCTTACCTAGGAGCATGCGACTTACGGTTTGTGTAATAGCGGACACCAAACTAAGAAAGAGGTAGTTGGACCGAGGGAAATAAGCCGTTCGAGAAATATTTCATTATTTTTCATAAGTGACGTGAAATTGATGGCACGTCACCAGTTTAACGGTTATTTTAATGTTTATTGTTCAAATATGTCACTTGAATATTGAATTTGAATTGAAAATTATCTTATCTAATTATGAAATCTATACTTAATATTATAAAGCTTAAGAGTTTGTTTGATTGTTTGTTTGTTTGAACGCGCTAATCTCTGGAACTACTGGTCCGAATTGAAAATAATTTTTGTGTTGGATATTCCATTTATTGAGGAAGGCATTAGGCTACGTGATATCACGCTACAACCAACAAGAGAGGAGAATCAATGAAAAATGTTGCTAAAACGAGAAAAATATAGAAGATTAATATACAAGGTTATATTTTAGTTACTAAAAAAATTTTGTGTGCTTGTTCAGACAAGCAAACTGAACAATTTTCACTATGGGACCAACTTTGAAATCGCCAAAAAATCTGCTGTTCCATACATCTAGGTTCAGTGAATGTTGAACATTTGTATGGAACATAGCTGGTTTTTTTTTTGCGATTTCAAAGTTGGTCCCATAGTGAAAGTTGTTCAGTTTGCTTGTCTGAACAAGCACACAACATTTGTTTAGTAACTAAAAACTAAACTTGTACAACTAAGAACGCGTTGAAGTCTTTTATAAGGCGAAACGTAGTTCGCGGGCCTAAAATACAAATACAAAGACATTTATTTCACGAATTGATATACGAGTAATAGTGATCATTAACACAAGTTGACAATTTCAATTACGTAAAAATTTGTCAATTTCGAAAAACCAGTGTGGACACAACACAGCTAATTAAGTACACTCGGAATCAGCAAACAAGGAAGATTCGCAAATAAGGGATATTATACTCGTACATATTTATTAGGGTGAGATTATTATGGTGCACATAAAAATAAATTAAGCTACGTTTTACATAAAAACCATATATATTTTTTAACAAAAATGCACTAGATAATTGGTTGACTGCACAACTCTTATTATAACGAGTAAAAACGTAAAAAGTGGAGCGCATTAATTTCGCAATGTACTACAGCTGGTAGTCTGGTACTTCAATTTCTGTCACTATGAGCATTACCTACTTAACAAATTTTTCGATATTTCATTTGTCACTAGTCCTCAAATTCACTATTGACACTATTGATATTGTTTTACGTTTTCAATATTTAGATTTGAGAAACCAACCAATTATTTTCTACTTTTTAGTGCATTTTTGTTAAAAAGTTTTAAAATTCATTTTTATATAATCCGTGGTTTTTACTTTTTTAATTAAAAAAAATATATTGTTTTCGTACTTTTTACTACTGTCGTATAGGTACGTTAAATAGTAAATAAATTATTGTTTTTGTTCACTTTAAAATTAATTTGTTTACAAATAAATGGCAGCAAAATTGTCTGAACAAGCACACAAATTTGTGATAATTAAAAAATAACTTTGTATAGAATTATTGTTTTTGTGAAGAAGGGTTATTATTGTAGTCATCACAATATATAGTAGACTACAAGTAGAAGATCTTATTTCAAGTAACAGACTGCTGACCGTCGTAATTACGAGTGGTCGTAAATACGTTCCCAGTTAATATGATAATTTATTTTGGCAGAATATGTACCTGAAAAAAGACCTTAATTTTATTGTTTACATATTATAGGTTTGTAGAATAATACAATAAATGTTTACGTACAATATTTTTTATTTTTCCACAAGGCACATCGCAGAGTAATGTATTTTTTTTATTATTAAGAACGTTACGGTTCCATGGGATAGGAGACACCAATTTTTTATGATATTTAACAACTTTTTTCTTTTGCCTCTGTTTCAGCAACTTCATAAGCGTAGGAATGATCATCGTATGCTAGTGTTTGCATTAATATTCCTATAACAATTAAGTCGGTTGAGTCATATAAATAAATATTTTGCACTTTCAAAAACATAGGCAGTAAATCATTGAAACTTGTATCATTTATTAAGATTGTACCTTTAACATAACGTATGGTATACACAGTGGCCCAAGTAATGTGTACAAGTGACTTATTTGGAGTTAATTGTAAACTAGACTGTATAATTTTTTATGGTAGGATTGTCGTAAATAACACGAGAAACAGGCTCTGTCCGAAGGGTATCAGAAAATTTACCTTTAAGAAACATTTCATTTTGTTGTAATTGATGTTTTATCGCCAATGACATTGTAATATTTCTTCTATTACACGAAACATTTGAAGTCATTTTAAATATACGGTGTTTGGCTTCAAAACGCATAGACCATAAGGAAACAATAGGACTAAATTTATGTAACGCAATATGATAATGAATTAAATTATCAAATTGTGGTTTTATTAAATCATTAATCAGTGATAGGTACAAAGTATTAAATTCCGCTACTGCAGCCTGCAATAATTCCACAGTACCTTTGGCAAAAGCTGAAGATAGAGTTATTTCTAATACAATCCTTATTTTTTGATACAATTTCCAAATTTCAATGCCTTTAGGTACAAATTCTCCTAAGTACTAATAAACCTTTGATTTTTTACATCTACCACTATTGCTTGATCAGAGTTGACTTTTAAAATGATGTCTTTTACCAGTATAAAGATAAATTATGAGGAGTTCTTCGAACAATTATTCTGCACATCTATATCAAACGCTAAGGTTGATATTTCAATGAACTTCATTGTTTGTTACTTCAATGAACTTACATTATTAAGCGTACGATATGGTCTTTATAAAAGCAAATAATACGCAATAATTACTATAACAAGTATTCTGTATTAAGTTCAAGAACTTGGGAGTACCTTTCATAAAGGACTTTTATTAATTTAATAAACTTGTTTTGTTATGGATCAATCAAATTCAGATTGCTATAACAGCTATCTTCTCTTATTATTACTAAATATAATATAAGTTAATATAAATATATAAAACTTTGTTCCAATTATTTTGATAAGAGAAAATGGCACTTAGTTGGGATGTATTTTTTTCAGTGCAGGCTTCATCATATTGTTTAGATTAGAATAAGTTCAAATAGCTCATCACCGAATCATTATTATTGACCCTGACTTGTGAATATTTTAATCGAACAAAAACCAGCAGCGCCGGCCGTGTAGGGTTACCTAATAAAAGTATATATAAAAGTATTAATATATTTTAAAACTGTATAGTGAGCTACACATTAAACTTAACTACTTTCCTCATCATCATAAGTCTGCCATTATCCCACTCTTAGGTGGGGTCGGTGCAATAGGTTTTCTTCTTCCATTTCACTCTACCATCGTCATCTTCGCACTGACATCTCTAGTACTATAATCATTGATTTACTACCAAACGTAGATAGAGCACTTCATACAAAAACGCGCTTGAAATCTGTCACCTAATCGACTATACATTTGTACGCTGTTTGCTACAAGAAAATATCAACTTTATACTCTCAAACATAATGCTCAAAATTGCTTATCGCGTTGTCGCTCCAACGCATGGAAAAGAACTGCACGAGGCCCGATTGGGCAGTTCTTCACCGGCCCACTTTTCGAACGTTCATGCGTTATCTACGTTTGGTAGTAAATCAATAACTATAATAATAAATAACTATCTTCTAAATTTGTATCAAATGGTGATTAGAGAAGGTTCAGTTATACTCTCTAGCTGCTTTACAAACTTATTTAATGAAGATATTTTTCAATATCAGTAGGTAGTTATTTGTTACATTTGATGTTACATACTTATACTTTTAGTTTTGCCTAATAGCATTAAAGGAAACTGACACTTATATTTATTGACGTATTTAGAGTCAAATAAGTCAAATAAATGAAAAAACAATGTTTTCAGGCCTTGGATATATCAACCTTAGCGTTTGATATATCCAAGGCTTGAAAACATTTCTTTTAATCGAACAACCAGCAGTGCCGGCCGTGTAGGGTTACCTAATAAAAGTAAGTGTGTTTAGGCTTTAGTCAACCACGCTGGCCTAGTGAGGAATGATCGACTTTCCATACACCTAGGAATTTCTTTCGAGATGTATGGAGATTGCCTTACGATGTTTTCCTACACCGTGATGCTCATATTATCTTATCTCTCATTAACAATATATCCTAAAATCCCTCATCTATATCGTATCTCAAAGATCAGTTTAAATTATTCTTCACATAATGTGAACACTCGATCCTCCGATAGCATACTCCTCTTACATCTTTTAATATAAACATAAATCAACTCTTTCTTCAGCTCTGAATACCTCCCCCCTCCTCCTCTACGCCCCCTGTCATAGCGGAAAGAAGAGGGTGGCATTTGTAAAAAAATCTCTTCAAAACACTTAACGTGGTATAGGTGACAGAACGTGCTAAGTGGCGCAACATCGCGACGCAATTGCAGAGGTTCAAGGTTGTTAGTTACCTCTACATCGATGCGCGTTGCGCGCCGCTGCAACCTATCCAAAGCAAAGAGTAAGTACTTAGCGGAGCCATCCCAGCTCCCCTAGCACGTCCACCATAACACGATATGATAAAGCAGTTTATCGCGGTGAACTATCAAAATACAATAGGGTTTCGTCGTATTTTGACATTTCACCGCGATAAATCGCTTTATCATATCGTGTTTTGGTGGACGTGCTACGGAGGCAAAGGTGCCAACAGTATTCTTTACTCAGGGCTGTACTTGCGTTTTAGTAAGCACAGTTGATCAGTCGTGAAGAATCGCCCCACCTCATTCAGGATACCCAGTTTTCGTGAGCCTGTAGTCCTTTGTAGTCCTATAACGTTCGTCCATTCCGAGCATGGTAATACTGAAGCTTTAGTCTTGTGCCCTGATGAAAGGTTTTGTTTGTACAGTTGCGTAAGTAAGGGAGACAACTCCGCTTGTGGGCTAGAGATCCGTCTGGACACCTCGGGCGTGGCAGCGATGGCAGGCAGAAGTTACTTTGCACGTCCTTGGTCAAACGCCAGTAGCCACGAGAGTCCGTGGAATTCGTTACCAATTCTTTTTTTTTACGTTGCATCCAAAGGATAGACGCAAGGGATAGAGTTATATGTTTAATTGTTATTTAGATACGTATCATGAGTGTATTGCTTTTAATGTTAGTTATTTAATAAAAAAATATTTCCTTTTTTTGTCGACGTTAAGCTATTAATCATCATTCGATGAACAACAAAGTGATAAGGATTTCATTCTACTAATTTAACTACGGAACTCAAAAGCAAATAAATTAAATTCATGTAAACCAATATATCTCACACGCATAGACGATCATTTTACAAAACTAGTTATATCGGTGTAAATGTCAACTACTATTATTAGCACTATAGGTCATCCAAGTTGGACTTCACTGTAGTCAAGTGTCTAATCTTATATTTTCATCTGTATCGACATTATTCTCTTTAACCGAATTGTTTTCTTGTTGAAATAATTCAACGGCATTTTGAAGCAGTCCGTTAAGCATTTTTAATAGGTCAGTGAAGTGAAATCAAAAACTTCTACTGACTACTGCAAAAGGTGCTTTAATGGGGACCTATTAATTTACCAGACATGTAATTAAGAACACCTCCTTTGGCTTTCACGAAAACTTACTGAATACTCGCTGGTATTTCCTTACCATGAATACAAGTACCTTAACCTGAATCAACGTCATCCTCATTTCAGCCATGAGATGACCACTGATGGTCAAGGCCTCCTTCAACTATCTCAAGCCTTTGATTTCGCTTTGTTATATGTCGATCAACTCGGTGGTGCATTAACGTGAGCACATAGCTAAGAATTACTAAAGTTAAGCAACGTAGGCCGTGGTTAGAAAAATGATGGGTGACCATGACCAACAACAAGAAACATCGCAAACTCATCCGAGCTTCGAAAGGCACATTATTACAGTTTCGGACAACCTTTTAGTATATCACAAATAATACAATAGTTTACATATTAATAAATTGAAATTATACTATTATTATTATTGTATAGGTGTTAATTGCAATAATGTACACAATTACACATATAAATAAATGCCTACAATATAAGTTTGAGAATTCATAATGGGCACATATTAAAATATGGGGAAACTATGCTTAACCATGCTTTTCGACGAATAACGTATAAAACATCAAAAATATGCCTAACTCTAAAAGCCTGACTTCCCAAACTCTACACCATAGTAAAAAAAATAAAAAATGATGGGATCCCATGAAAATCGAGGGAAACGCTAATTAATTAGGGTTTCTTTCACTAAAAAGATTTCATTTACTAAAAAGTTAAATATAAAAAATATTTTGCAAAAAATAAAAACCGACTTCACATCACACTTCTATATTGAAGTCAGACAACATCACACTTCTATATTGAAGTCGGTGACAAATTTTAAGACTTTCTAGCAGATCATCGTTTGGCACCGACTTCAATATAGAAGTGTGATGTTGTCTGTACCTATTCTTATATTATTTTTAACTTTCAGTGTTTTAGAAGTCAGTTTTTATTTTTTGTAAAATATTTTTTATATTTAACTTTATAGTGAATGAAATCTTTTTAGTGAAAGAAACCCTAATTAATTAGCGTTTCCCTCGATTTTCATGGGATCCCATCATCAGATCCTGACTATGGTGACTTTGGGACCACCCTAGGTGTATACTCTATCGAATACAAATAGAATTTTCAAAATCAGTCCACAATTGGCGGAGTAATCGCGTAACATACACACAAAACACGTTGGACACACCTTAAAATTTAAGGGTTTTCCTCGATTTTCATGGGATCCCATCATTCGATCCTAACTTTAGTAACCATGAGACCAACCTTGGAGTATACTCTATCGAATACAAAAAGAATTTTGAAAATCGGTCAACAATTGGCGGCGTAATCGCGTAACATACACACAAAAAAAAAACATACGCATATAATTGAGAACCTCCTCCTTTTTTTTGAAGTCGGTTAAACATGTGATTTGGCCGTTTCGTTACTACAAGAACTATTATGTTACAGAAAATTAATGAACAGTTAATAAATTTTTCACCTGACGCCCATGTGACGGTAGCGAAACGGCCAAGCCACATATTTTCACTAAGATGTAGAGTTTGTGGAGTTAGTACTTTAGTACTTTTATTTATTATGTGGTAAGGGCTTATAGTTAGGGTGTATAGCGTTAGAAACTTGACTTTACACGAGATTTGATAACTTTTTGACAGTGCGAGCCATATGGTCTCGTCTTGCCAAAACTTTATCTTATCTTAGCTTATCGTGGCGGTTGGGGAGAAGGAGGCGAGCGTTCCTGGACGCGCGCCACCAACTTCCCTAGCAAGCTGGGGATTGAAACGGCTTGGCCGGCTGACTACCGGTCGGGAGACACTTTTCACCCCTGGCTTGGCCGTCTGGGGGGTCGAATTTTGGGATACTTGTCCACACCCCCGTACAGGTAAGTCCTGGCGCTTGCGCCAGGCAACCCTCCAGGGGGCGCAATCGGGGAATGGCTAACGCCGATCCCGATTGTGTCTCTTTTTTTGGGGTTTTAGCCGAGTATGGGGTCTTCTACCCGAGTCCGGCATATCCTTGGGGTGGCCTCGTCAGTCGGCTCCTTGTCGAATCAGTAAGAAGGATTGCCCCTCTTTAAAAAAAAGGGGCGGCCTAGTATGTGAAGCCTTCACACTTCGACCCTTCATGGATCTTTTGTGCTTCCCCGTGCCAACACTTTACATGAAAAGGTTTTTGGTGGGATTTTACCTCTTTTTGTAAGCGGGTACACGGTAACACTTTGAAACATATATATAGGACCCGGTATGCGTTGCAATGCCACATAAATGCCAATTTTTTACTAAGGCGTCCCCAGAAGACACTTAACAATAACCTGGAAAGTATTTTTCTCTATACAAGGATTAATAATTATTAATAAAACTAGTGCTATTTAAAATCGACTTAGTAAACCCCGTCTTGTCTGTCCTACCCCTAGAGTGCAATTCAGAACCGCAAAGGCACGAAAGGGTGAGGCGGCCCGCATGCTGAGGAGCAAGTAGCTATGAGCGAGCCGCCACGGCTGAGGCCGAGGCTGCGGTGCTGAGCAAAAACCATCTGCAACGATTAGCATGTGTGGTACTGGCGGAACTCCGCAATACCGGAGCTGTGACAGAAGCCTTGCTAACACATGTAATTAAAATATTTATTTTTCCTCTAAAAAGGTAAATACAAAATGATTTAATATATTAATATTATGACATCATTTTTATTACACAGACGTAAAAAAGACTTTTATTGTTAAAAAAAAACTAAAATATTTTTTAATGTAAACTATTTTCTAATAATAAATGCTCAAAACAAAAGTAAATAATTAAAAATATTGTGTATTTATTTCTTATGAATTTTGTCAGTTATGCCTTTTAAATATTATAGCAAACATAATTAAAATTTATGCGTTTTGTTACTTATGCTTATTTAAAATATGGCTTTCTATGGTTATGCCTTACATATTTCGGCCTTATAATATTATGCGTTATGAAGTTATGATATAAAGGGTTTTGGCAAGTGACGAATATGGCTATTAACATTATGCATTTTCAGTTTATGACTAAAACGTTATGCGTTTCAATCATTGATTTATATTACTACCAAACGTAGATAGAGCGCTTCATACAAAAACGCGCTTGAAATCTGTGACCTAATCGACTATATATTTGCACCCGCTGATATATACTTGAATATGCACGCCCGAATTAAAATTACCATAATGAAAGTACCGTATTTATCGAATTCAACCTTATTCTGCATTATTATGGCAACTATTTTAAGTACAACCGTGGGAAGTTACATCATTCCATACCTAGCCACAGATCAAACGATGTTTTAGTAATTGCTACAAGAAATATCAACTATAAACTCTCAAGCATAATGCTTGAAATTGCTTATCGCGTTGTCGCTTCAACGCATGAATGAGATAACACATCGTGATACGACGCCCGTGCGAGCGAGACGATTGTGATGCACCGACACTGACGCGAAGCGACATGTTTATGATTAAAATAATTGTTTTTGATTGGTTTTTACGTATAAATCGAATATTTGAACATGATAAGATGTGTAATGAGTTTACTCACGCAAAATATGAAATCCCGTCTTTTTTCTGCCGTTTCTGGCTATTGTTACCACAACTTTTGAATGCGCACTTCGGCATGTTTACGTGCTGACAGCTAATCACTCACTATGGAAAGGAACTGCACGAGTCGCGATTGAGCAGTTCTTCACCGGCCTACTTTTCGATCGTTCGTGCGTTATCTACGTTTGGTAGTAAATCAATGGTTTCAATAGGTAACCGGGTACACATTAGATCTTGTGCGCGCGCTTAATTCCATCCCATAATTTAAAAGGTGGCGAGTGATTTACTAAAATTGTGAAATATGTATTTTATTATTTATAACAAGGAGTTCCTATATCAATTTTCAGACCTCTAGCATCAAAATTTGCGGAAGTCTCATAGAAACTTCCATCCCCTATTTAAAGAGGTTGGAGGGTTAAAAGTTCCAAGTGTTAGAATGTTTTGTTGTTTGTGTACGAACACTAGCTTTCACACCAAATTTTAGCTTCTAGGACTTCAGGAATACCCTAAGACCCTAGAATTTTGATTATATTATCATTAGTGAGTCAGTTACGAAATCAGGGTTTTTTTTTATATCAATCCAATCTAATAATATATAATATTTCATTCAAATAATTCGACATACCTATATAATTTGTAATTTGACATTTAATTTAATTAATATTCTTATTTTTTTAAATAATTAAGCATGTATTCTTCGTTGATAGATAATATTAATAATTTAATTTCTGTTGGAATATCTGTAAGCCGGTAGGTACAATTATTGTGAATAAATAAATTAAATAAATAACTAAATATAGTATAAGAGCTATAATTGAATCTTTATATGTTTAATAAGTACAAGTCCACTATTGACATATTATCCCGTCAATTTTGTTTATCTGGTATAAACCAAACCCAAGTTATAAGGGTTCAAAAAAACGGCGAAGCGCTTTGAGAAATGGTGGGTACCCCGATAGCAATGTAAACTTAAATCAGACTTGCATCATGTTTGATCGTTCAAAAGTGAAGGTTTGTCGCAAACTTGCATGGCAAGTACACTTGTAGCAAGTTTAATTCAAACTTTCTAGATTAAACAACAAACAACGACTAAACAACAAGCTTGCAGGATGTTTTTGTAAACTATATACAATGTTGATATAACTAACTTGCATGATGCGTGACTCTGCAATGCGCATACAATATTGTCTCATTATACTTTTTGCTTTTTTATTTATCCATATGAAGTAAGATATTGGTTCGATTTGCAGTCATCAGATAACTTTTATCTGAGAAATGTAATATGGCAGTTTTTTAGTTTTCTTTAGAAAATCTGTGACATCGCTATATTTATGCAACAGTTAAGATTAACTTATGATTGAAAAATCGACCCTTAAAAGGGAATCAAATGTGTAACGAAAAAGAATAAAGGACAATAAAAAATTCGACCTCGCAAACAGAACTAAACATTTTTGCACAAAATTCTATTTCTAATAAATGTAAACAGCGTTAATTTACGAGTATAATGGTTACAATTTAAGAAAAGAAAAATATTGAAGTGCAACCATGCAACACACCATTTTTCGATAGTTTGTAATATTATTTTAATAACTCAAACTCAAAAATCTTTATTCAAATCTTTCTGCGCTTCGTTTGGTTCGTCTTGACGGGGGCCCAGATTTTTTCGTCCTTTTTACAAAAATTGAAAAATTTCTCAATAATACGCCATTCTTACATTTTTTATTGAATCATACAACATGGCATTAATACCTTATCGTAGAAAAAACAAAATAAAACTAAATTGCCACAGATTTTTAACCGACTTCAAAAAAGGAGGAGGTTCTCAATTCGATGCGTATATTTTTTTTGTGTGTAGGAGTATGTTACGCGTTTACGCCGCTAATTATGGACCGATTTTCAAAATTCGTTTTGTATTCGATAGAGTATATTTCTGGAGTGGTCCGCGAACGTAACTCCATCTTGCTCTCGCTACGGTTCTAATACTATTTTAAGGCAATATATTGAAAAAAATAATAATGGAAGAAGTATCTTGGGACAAGCTCTGCCACTCTTCAAGTAATGCGTATTGCAGTTCTCTCGGTTCGACCTCTATATGCACGTACACACAATAAGCTCCTTGTCATACTGTTTGACCTTTTCACCGTTCTTATGTCGCGTGTAATAGTGGCTATTTTCGTAGTGTAAATATAAAGCTTGAATGGGAGCTTAGTGAACCAATGTGTTTTTTTCTTTTTTCGAATTTCATAATTATGTCGTTTATCCGACGCTCCTACGGCGAAGGAAAACATCGTGAGGCAACCATACACCTGCGAAGAAATTCAATGGTGTATGTCAAGTCAACCAATCCGCATTGGGCCAGCGTGGTTGACTAAAGTCTAAACACCGAAACTTAGAATAGGCTCGAGCCCCTCGGTGGGGACGAATATAAGATGTGGCCTGTGATGATGATCGGCTTATGATGATGTTGTATAGCACTTTATTTTTTGTCTGAACTTAGAAATTTTGAAAAAAAAATATGTTTAGTTTTATGCACTTTTATGTTTCCCACAAATACACAATTCATCTTTCCGACAGACTTATAGTTGGCTGGAAGAAATCTCAGTTAGAAACTTTGTGTGCATAAACTTATTATGTAAAATGCATAATAAATATATTCCAAAGTTACTCAGTCCCCACATCCTAACGTAAAAAGCATTAAAATAAATTGTCGTCAGCGTTCTAAAAGCTCTCTTACTTCGAGTAGGTACTTTTAATTGGTATCACTACAGAACACAATGACCCCTTTATACGTATTCTGCGGATATCACAATTTATCAAAGCAATTGTGTCGAAAGGTTCTATCAATTAAGAAGGTTCAATCGGTTTTAAGCTTCAATGCCATCAAGGAATAAAAAGCACAAAAAAAGACTCAACACATTATTTGTGCATTGATAACTTCACTTTTAACCTTTTTTTGACACGTATTAGCACACTTCTACAGTGTTCATTCAATTGACGACATGGTTAGCGCAGAGGTCGAGTGATCGCCTACTGCGCAACGGGTCACGGGTTCGATCCCCGTACGGGACAAATATTTTGTATGGCCTACAGAAATTTGTTCCGGTCTGGGCGTATGTGAATGTGATATTCTATGTTTGTAACTGCACCCACGACACAGGAGAAAATCCTAGTGTGGGGCGACGTTTTTTTTAAAGAAAAGAAAAAAAAAGATTTTTTTTTATTCATGTAAATAGGGTTTTGTATGTCTGAAATAAAAACATTTTATAGATATTTTTATAATTATAATTAAAATTTTATAATATTCATTAAAGAAAAGTGGTTTTTAATTCAATATTTACATTTAAGTAAAATATTTACATTATTCATGTTACGTTTGCACATGAATCCTTTTAACAGTTACTTATCATATTCCCTTTTGTTAGGAGATAACAGTTCGGGAAGGAGTATCAATTGCCTATAAATAATCTTACTTCACACAGTGAATATGGTTGATGGCAAGTTACCATGAGGTAATTAGGACAGTATTATCTTTAGCGTCTGCTTTCTGGTTGAGGCGGAGCTGTGGCGAGGTAGGCAAGAGCACGCTGAATTGCTTCTGGTACTGGTGGGGCAGTGGGCAAATGGGCGCCTTGAGGCTGGTATCCGTTCTCATTGGCTACGTAGGTCAGCTGGATGTTGCCACCCTCCTCGGACGGGTACTGGAACTGTCCCTGGACCTCCAAAGCTGGCTCTTCAGCGCCGATATTTTTAAGCGCACCTTTCTCTTCAGCAGCGATTCCGTTCCCTGTCTCATAAGAATACTGATAGGACCCGTCAGGGTTTATTTCGCTCTCTTGTCGCAGAATAGGAATTGGCTCGGTTGGACTTTGAGGTGCGGCGTAGGTCACCGCCAATAATCCCAAGAAAACCTGCAATGTTAAGATATTATGAATATCACTAATTGAACAGTAAATTTATTCAAACTTCCTTGATGACAACTATCCTGTCAAACTTTAACACAATTACACCGTGATCCAAAAACATCCAGAAATTTCACTCATATCTCACTTCAAAGTTTTAATATTAACTTTACTAGCAATTTTCATCACTATCACTGACACTTACAATGGTCTTCATGTTTGTTGTTTGTTTGTCGGTGAAGGCTTCAGACAATGTTTTCTAACGGCGTCATATCGGTATATATATGGAGGGGTCACTGCGCTGCCTACCACCTCTGGTTAGTATTGCACCATTTGGCAACGTCAGAATAAATTCAACAATATGCGTACAGGCCTACGGACATACATTTGCGTGATGCCGACGAGCAAAATCGATTAGCACCGCCTATATGCGTATACTAGTTATACAATTTTATCACACTTACTCGAATCTGATGTATGAATTTTTCGTAAAGTTATTAAACAATGATCAAAAATATTTCTTTGTGGTTACGTAAATATATGAAAGTGATTTTTTTTGTGAGGGGTACTGAAAATCTTATATATAAAAATGAAACTCTGTGTGTTAGTCTCGCAAAAACTCTGAAACGGCTCGACAGATTCTTACGAAATTTTCTATGTGTATTTGAATAGGCCCACGGAAGGTTTAAACGTAAAGTTGGACCCGGTAGGTGGCGCTGGAATCGGGCAGGACAACGTCTGCCGGGTCCACTAGTATAATATAAAGCCAATTATAAATTAATGGATCTTTGATGCTTGATTATCGTCTACTGTTTTTTACAAAATCAAAGAAGAAATCAAATTTTGAAGCAGACTATTAGGTCATCATAACAGCTCATATACGTCCCCACCGAGGGGCTCGAGCCTACCCTAATTTAAGTTAGGGTGTTTTAGGCCTTAATCAACCACGCTGGCCCAGTGCAGATTGGTCGACTTCACATACACCTTTGAATTTTTTCGCAGATGTATGTAGGTTGCCTCACGATGTTTTCCTTCACCGTAGGAGCGTCGGACAAATGTACACATGAAATTTGAAAAACACACGGTACATGACGGTCTCGAACCCGGCCCTTCCGATTGGAAGGCAAAGCACGCTCCGTAGAATATTAGGTAAAACAATAAAATTATGATGACCATTAAATATACTTAGTGTGGGTAAGACTCCTGATGTGACAGATTTACCAAATCTCAACACTCTTAACACGCATTTTTCTAGCTCGTCCTCTCCGTTAACAGATAGTACTAAATCATCCACGCTCAGATTTCTCACAAATGTAACCCCACCTGACTGTGATCCATTCCATTTTCGCGAGGTTACGGAGAGTATGGTTAAGAAGAGTATCCTTTCCTCCACTTCCAAAGCTATAGGTACCGACTGCATTGACTGTGACATGATCGTGCCAATTTTGGATGACGTAATTCCTATTATTACTCATTTGGTAAATTTCTCTTTGAAGAATTGCGTCTTTCCAAATGCTTGGAAGCGCGCTAATGTAATTCCTCTTCCTAAGTCACCAAATCCCACCACTTGTTCACATTTCCGTCCTATTTCCATTCTTCCTTTTCTGTCTAAAGTACTTGAAGGCGTTGTGCATAAGCAGCTGCTACCGTATTTGTACCGAAACAATTTAATTTCGGAATTTCAATCAGGGTTTCGGCCCTCTCACAGCACTGTTACGGCACTCCTGAATGTTACTGATGATATCCGTAAAGCAATGGATAACAAGGAGTTTACAATCATCACACTATTAGATTTTAGCAACGCTTTCAATGCTGTAGACCATGACATCCTTTAGGCCATCCTGCGCTCAATTAACATATCACCTCCTGCCATCGCTTGGTTCGACAGTTATCTTCGCGGTCGCCAGCAGTGCATCAAACTCGATGATCAATGTTCTGACTGGTCTGAACTTCCGCTGGTGTTCCGCAAGGCGGTGTACTATCCCTGTTGTTATTCTCTGTTTTTATAAACGAACTCACTAAAACCATCACGTCTCCCTATCACCTGTATGCAGATGATTTCCAAATTTATAGACACTCTGATTTAGCAAATATTGCTTCTACGTTGGAATTATGTTGGAAGTATATTATGGAAGTTAGCAGGCTATGATAATAGGTAGTAACCGGTTATATGGAAAGCTTGACCTTGATGTGCTTCCTAAGGTTCTGTTTAATGGTGTCCATATTCCTTTTTCTATTAAAGCTAAAGATTTAGGCATAATCATGGACAAAACACTATCGTGGTCAGCTCATATTAATGATTTAAGTCGTCGTATGCATTTTGCTTATCATTCCCTCAAGCGGCTACAGTATTTTTTGCCATTCCAAACTAAAGTTATGGTAGCTCAGTCACTTTTGCTCCCTCTTCTCGACTATGCTGATGTATGTTACTTTGACGCCACTGAGGATTTACTCAATAAACTGGAACGCTTTCAAAATCTAGCGATCCGTTTCATATTTTCATTGCGTAAATATGATCATGTTTCAGACTTTCGTTCCAAACTTCAGTGGCTCCCTATCCGTCAACGCAGAGATATGCACATCCTTAACCTCACATTCAAAATATTTAACTATCCTGAGATCCCTCATTATTTGCGGTCCCGATTTCACCTTCTCCCTCCCGATCCCCGTCCTAAGCGTTCCTGTGTTATACCAAAACCACTTAATATCCCTAAATATCACTCAAAGTTCTTCCACAAATCCTTTACAATGCATGCTGCTCAACTGTGGAATGCTCTGCCGGTTGATATCCGTAAAAACACTTGCATAGTGTCGTTTATGAAGCAGCTAAAAGCTCATCTGCTCTCGAATTTGTCATAGTGATATATATATACCTGTGTGTGTGTGTGTGTTTGTGTATGTTACTTATAATGGTAGTAAGGTAAAATTATGAATGTACACCTCGTCCCGCATCTACTTAATTTGACACTTCCGCTAGGGTTGGCGGGAAGAGATCTCTTCAAGAGATAAGCTCGCCCTTGTACATGTTTGTTGTATAATATGTTTCTATTTGAAAAATGTGTGTAGAATAAAGAATATAATTCTAAATGTAACGGATACAAAACTGTCCAGATTTATAGACGTCAAATACAGTTTCCCGATACCATCGATCTTTTGTCGTTCTTTAGTTTTCCAACAAAAATCAAAACTTATCTCCAAGAATGTCGTTTATTTCTGCATGCTGTCATTGATGTCACTGAAACATGAGCGCTCTCGCTCGATTACGGATATAGAGAGCAAACTTTCAGGTCTCTCACTTTGACCCATCTTTGACCATTTACATTCTTCGAATACAAAGTAAAAAAAATAATTGTAATAAAATATAGTAGGTAAGCCAAAAAAATGCCAAGGCATTTTGTTGTACTTTCGCATCTAGTGTAGTAGAGTTGGTGGAAATTTCGTTGTGATTTATAGAAACTACAATTTCTTGTACTAAGCTAACGTTTAAAACTAAAAAGACAAACAAATAATACTAATTATTTAAAATGTATTTTTTGTAAATAAGACTAATTGATTGAAATGTTGACCAATCGTGCGGATTGGTCGGCCTGCGTGCACGGTTGGCCCCGTGCACGCCGCCGTAAGGCCCTCCGTCTGGGGATTGCCCTCGTGTTCTCGGGCAATACCCCTTGACGATAGCCCGACCAACTTGGTCGGGCTTGCCCGGGCGCTCACCTTACTGTCGTCTACCATCCAACCAGGTGGATGAAGTGGTTTGTCGGCTAGTAATAAACGATCCCATTTCCTCACTACAGCCAGCATTTCACTTGCGTTAAAAAGCAGCGAGACACCGCTGCCCTATGACGCGCGTAGGTCGCGATATTGAGATTGCCAGGCCAAACACACCAGCTAAGCATGTTCGGCCGTTTCTGCCCAGAACGATTTCTCTAGACTAATAGCCTCTCGGCGTTACCTTGTACAGGTAGTGACCAAAACATCCATGTCCCGCCAATACCTGAACCATACGGTATAAGAGGCTGCTATGCGGCGGCGCCCAATTAACTCCTCTAACGCCGGACAAACCGCATCAAACATCCGATGGAAACATTAGAAATGGAATATACATAGAAAATTAATAGGATAAACATAGAATATTTTTATAATGATTTCTTTAATGTAATTTAAGTGAGGTTTAAATAAGCCACAGATATTTATTAGCATACTGCGTTACATCTGCATATTGTTTAAAAACAACAAAATCTCGAAGAGGAGGTGTTCTGACATCGCACCCCGTTTGGTACATATTCTTTTTTTTTTGGGAGGGGGGAAAATGCATTTACGCATTCCTCGTGTCGAGCCAAACCACGAGGTTATGTGGGACTCCCCAGACTCGGCCCGGGCCTACCCACTAAAAACCCCCCCAGCAGCTAACCCCCTGCCCGTGACATGTCCGTTGCCGGACTCCCCGCCTAGCTCTGCTGCTTTGTGGAGCGGCTCAGAATTGCCCTGCTCTTCACCCCGGATTGGTTTTAACAGGTCAGCCAGGAAGCGCCATGGCGAGAAATTTGCCTCTGCTCTGCTACCACAAAAGGCAGCTGCCAGGAGCCGACTTCCGGCGAAAGCCACAACTCTTCTTACCACAAGAAGAGGGGACTTCGCCCTTCTCCGCATGAAGCGGGTGGCCACATGAAGTGGCCCGCCGAGTTGAACCCGGCCATCCTACGCCCCCCTCCTGGGGATCCACTCGTCAGACTATTAGCCCGCAACAGAAAATCTGCCGGGTTACCCAGGGTGCACCACAAGGAGGTTGTCTGACATCGCACCCCGTTTGGTACATATCCTATCAAGCCGAAATCTACCCATGTTAACCTAGTCATATAAAAGTAATGCCGACATTGAAAATTCGAAATTGTAAAATAAATTTTCTAATTTCCCATACATTTTATCTCACAGACCTATTTTGATGGGAAATTTAATGTATGTTGGGTTTGGGTTTATTAGAGAAGCGGATTCAAATCCCGCCCAAGACGACAAAAAAAGTTATTTATTCATTTTTAATTTTTTTACAACTTTTTGGATAGGAGAGTTCCATGTGAATAATTCTATGAGCATACATATCGAAGCATACATTCTACATATCGAAGTAATTCTATGAGCCATATTTTTATTATAGAAATCAACTACTATGCCAACGAAGCGCAGGCCCCTTCTCTAGACACGCTGCCTTTAATTAAATAATCCGCCGGGCTCTTGCGTCATCTGATGTGCCAGCCCTGTAAGAGCCTACAGGCGTACCTACTGAGGGATGACGGCAAGAGACCCGATGGGATGTCTCTAGTTCCGTGGAATATGGGGCGGGCCCTAGTGTGGGATGCAACTTGCGTGGACACACTGGCCCCGTCACATCTTCCACGAACAATCATGAGGCCAGGAGAAGCAGCGGAAGCGGCCGAAAATATAAAAATTAATAAATATAGTAGTCTCGGTGCTGAATATTGTTTCAGCCCATTCGGCGTCGAGACTCACGGTCCGTGGGGCCCAGGCGCTCTAAGTCTCTTCAAAGTTCTATCGAGGAGACTAAAAGATGTCACAGGAGACCTAAGAGGTGGCGGCTTCCTCGCTCAACGTATTAGCTTAGCGATTCAGCGAGGAAACGCTTCCAGCATTTTGGATACACTGCCGCGGGGGCCATTTTTAGATTTAGTATAGTTTTAAATTCATTATTAGTTTACAGTAGTTTTATATGTGTAGTTTAGTTTAGAATAGGTTTTTTAAATGTTCGATTTGTTTTTACATTAGGTACTTAAGAAATTGTATAGCTACTATGACTATTATCGCATCAGTCACATGAGTCAAGACACGAACTTGCACATTTAAAAACCTCAAATGTAGATTTTAAAAAATCATCTTTTTGAATAAGAATAGGGCGGGGTGAATAATAGTTTATTTGTTTATAAGAGTATCTATTATTATGGAAGCTCCAGTAATTTACAGATATGCAAATCAACTTAAGTAATTACCTAGTTTGAAAACTATTCTTTTCATTTACAACATAACTACAATTCTGTAAAATGTACACTATACACTTTTTTCGTAATACGGCCATTTGCCGCAACTCGACGACTTCGCGCCAGTTTTACGTCGCGCATCGTCGAATGGCAGCCGGATCACCCCAGTCATCCTAGCTCCTAACTCTAGAAGACCAAGACCACTATTTCCTAACTCTCGAATGCCACCAAAGACGACCTGGGCGGTACCTGGGCTGCTCAGATGTTCACTCCTCTGCACTTCCCTGTATAGAAGGCTGTCCGTGTCCGTGGTAGGTACGTAAACTAAATGGATTATGAAAAGATTCGTTAAAATTGCTGTATTATGTGAGTGCACCTGTGATTAGGCGTGAAAAGGGTCTATTCAGCTGTTTTGAGGCTTTGAAGAGACGAGGATTGACTCCGGGTAGTACGAGCTACCCCTGTCTACACTCTTCCACGGTGTTCTAGTAATGCTTGTGTAAGCACTGTGTACGTTTGCATACACTAACATTAAAGCAAATCAATGGAATTTGGACGATCTGCTCCAGTCCAATGGCTTCCATGCTCAATCCCCTACGTGAAAATTCGTCTGCTACGTCGTTGCCCCTCGCGCCGCTGTGACTCTTTATCTGGTGAAAGGTGATGTTATTTATCGTACATGCCATAATTAGGGCTATGTGACATTCATGTATTAGTCTTGAAGTAGACACTTTACTCTGAATTTGCATCTATTAGACAGAGGCAAAAAAATGTACAACTTATGATTAGATATTGTACCTACTAAAATAATAAAGAGACGCTTACTTATAAAAGTTTTATTATAAAATTTGGTACAAAACTTCAATAAACGGTATCACGATGACAACTTATTCGAAAAAATATATTTATTTCTACTCCGCCGCTGGCTGCGGAGGTGCTGTGGCAATATACGCAAGAGCTCGCTGAATAGCTTCCGGTACCGGTGGTGGCGTGGGAAGATGAGAGCCCTGGGGCTGGAAGCCATTCTCGTCAGCAACGTACGTCAACTGAATGTTCCCCTCATCACTAGGGTACTGGTACTGACCCTGCACCTCCAAAGCATCGACATCTCCAACCTTTTTTAGCTCGGCCTTCTGCTCTGCACTGATGCCGTTACCGGTTTCGAATGAGTACTGGTATGATCCGTCTCCGTTAACTTGACTGTCTTGACGAACAATGGGAATGGGTTCTGTAGGGCCTTGGGGAGCAGCGAACGCCGCCGCAAACAACATGGATACCAACACCTGGAATTAAAAAACAGTTTCTTTTTATCGTGGAACGTAATGAACAAATTGTGTTTGGCAATACGTGTCAGTAAATGACAAATCAGCAGATATAACATGAGGTGGGGCTCCTCAACATCATCCGTCCCCCATGGCACAAATTTTTTCCTAAATATGTATGCGCTTAAATTATGAAAATATTATAGCTTATTGACAAGTTTTAACTATGATAACTGGTCCAGGAAAATAACAGTTTTACTTCAAGCTAACTGTTTGTTGGTTAACACTTTTCCTCGCCATTTGGGGGTTTAGTATTAAATCTCACTAAAACTACTGATCAATAGTTTAATACGAACAGTTTACTTTTTAATAATTTATTCACATGGTTCAAGCTAACACTTCATTTGCATAATCTTGTATAACTTAACAACACCAATCGGAACAGTTTTATTGATTCACTGAACTAATCGAGAGCACGGTCAAGTTCTTGGTAAAGCATCTTCTAGAACACGTATTGAGGTCACACTTACAATGGATTTCATTGTTATAGGATTCACTGGTAAATCTTGAAAGGACTGAAGATGTCTAACGATAGCACAGCATCCTGTCAGTATCAACATTTATACCAAACGCCGTTTAGCCACCTCCCAGTTTCACAAATGTGATGTCGTAAAGCAAATGAAATAAGTAAACAGTAAATGCATTACCTCGAACCGTATATGTCAACTAGACGCTACACGTAATAGCTGTCAACAATTCTAACGGATTTATATTTGTTCGCTATTGGCCTTAGCACAAGCACTAAATGTTTGCGTCGCCAACTTGCCTTAGGTCTTGAAATCGTTAAAAGCATTTTTACTCGTATTGATTTGCCAAATAGCTCATGAATATAGATAACCCGATTGACTTGCAATGCAATGAAAATGTCTGTTGTACTATTAG
The DNA here is from genome assembly GCA_963935595.1 of Schoenobius gigantellus. Taxonomy (NCBI): domain Eukaryota; kingdom Metazoa; phylum Arthropoda; class Insecta; order Lepidoptera; family Crambidae; genus Schoenobius; species Schoenobius gigantellus. The sequence continues at coordinate 20,279,357 of OZ012549.1, read as the reverse complement.
TACTAACAACGATAGTAGTACAACTTACAATAATAGTTTTGCTGCATTAAGCTCGTCTAACCGATGTACGAGTATGTCTCTTGTAATCTAAAACAACCGGAAGTAGAGCGTGACTGAAATGCTCAGTAGGAATCATATTTATGACATCGTTCTGTCAAGTGACGCTCAAAAAATTTACTAGTCCCTTCCGTAAAGTTTCTCATTATCATTTGTCGCATATGCTGAGAGATAGAATTCACTATTAAAATATTATAAAAATTTGGACTCAAGAAATTTGATGGTAGCGACCTTTTAAATGTGACTTAACCAATTAACTTGGCCCTCTAATTATGAAGATCTTATCTTAAAAATCAATGGAAGACGTGTTAATCGTTTTTTCTCAGTTCTCTTGAATAAATTATATAATTATCGTTACCAATATATTATAATGTACTTATAACCCCTCGTTTTCTAAATGAAATCTTTGCCGTCGCTAAAAGCCAGAAAGACCTTGGCACGATTCTAGAGAATCACTATAGTGCCCTAGCAAGTGATTCAACATGAACATAGAAAAGTCAAAAATCATGTCGAATTCCCATGTAATGCCCATTCTTATGAAAATCGAAAGCATTACATTAGAAGTTGTTGACAAGTGTGTATATCAGGGATCAGTTATTATCCAACGCTCAAATAGAGATTTTTAATTCCACACGACTCGGCAGCGTCGGGAAGCTACGCAGCATATTTTTAGCCTATCTTTCGTAGTAACTGAAGACGAAACTCTTCAATTCGTTGCCAGCGATGTCGGGCTAGGGATGTACATGATCGAGACATGTCCGCTTACAATAAGACTTATAAGAAGTTTATTACATGAAAGTTTATTACATGGAAGCTCTTGGTCATCACCTCACCTGGTGGCAAACTTCACCTGGATTCCTTACTGGATCCTCCTAGACAAGTGAGGAACTGACTATCTCACCTCTAATTGTCGGAACAATGTCACAACAATATCATTAACATTAATGTTTTGGCGACACACTAAGGTAAAATGGTGGTAGTTATCCAGGCGGACTTAGAAGCCTTACCACCAACTAAACCACGCAGAAAACCTTTGGCTCCATAGGGAATCGAACCCCGGACCTCGAGATCAATATCGGGTGGTCCCAACCACTAGAGGACCGGGAAGGCGTTTCAATAGGTAGGTAGAAAAGGTTAAAAGAATATTGAAACAGAAACACCGTAATGAAGAGTATAGCGCGCATGTCGCTCTCACTGCGTTTTTAATACTGTTTTCAGCGTTCATGATAAAGAAGCAGGACTGCTGCTATAATAAATGCAGACATACCATAATAAAACTAATCACTAAGCTAACAATGGATATATAAGGTAAAGCCGCAAAGCAGCAGTGTTTGCATTGCTGTGTTACGGTTTGAAGGGTAAGATATGGCAGTGAAATTACTGAGTACCGTGACTTTACGTCTGATGTCACAAGTTGGCAACGTACACTTTGGTTTTGGTGGGGGGTGCAGTTTTGCTACGAATCTCACTAGAGCCACATATATTATAAGGTGACTGTTATCACTTACCATCAGGTAGGCAATTTGCTTCTTTGCCAACTTAGCTGCAATAAAAGCGTGGAGAGCCTTGAAGAAGGCCTATGTCTAACAATGGGCGTCTTTCGACTGAAATGATAATGTCTGCACTAATTAATTGTTTCTTAACAATAATGAATAACTGAAAACTATCAATCATGCACCTATAAATAACATATGTAAGAATATATTAAGAAAGTTTACCTTTACATATGTAAGCATTCATTATGTTTCTCAAATAACATACTGACAAGATTGCTGACGTCTCCGATTTGATAATTAACGTCTTTTGCTGACCTTAACCCGAAAAGTGCACGCAAATCGTCCAAAAGCGATACAATGACAGAACAAAAAGTGATGGTACAGCCAGCAACAGCGCAGTGCTAAATTTGCTGAATAGAACCTCTACGTAAATACGTCAATAGTAAAGCTTAAAATCGATTGCATTAAAGGCAACCTGGCGTACCATCATCTGTATGTCATTGACGATGAATTTGAATGGTAAACGTACTTGGAATAAGATTATAACGCATTATTCAGTTGTGACCATCACTGATACTTGCCATAAATTTTTTCACATTGGATTGCTTAAAAGAATTCTATATGATTCATGTCCAACATAATTAAAATCAACATAATGAAAAGTTTCTCCTCAGGCAGGATTCAAACCTGCGCCCTCATCATGAAGTGTTGACGCCATGACTAATTAGAGGCTATCTAGCACTCTTCCAACCCGAACGAAAATTCAATTATAATGATCTTTCTTTACCTTTTCAACCAAACTAGTCCTTATTGTGAATAATGACTTAATTATTAATTAATAATAATCCACATACCTATTAACATCTAATTTAGAAATCTTTACACATTTCGCGAAAATTAGATAAGAAAAAATAAGTTATAAAGTTTAGATTTGTGGCTTTTTTCTGAAAAACAGCTGTTAAGCTTAATTAAATTTATGACATCAAATAATGTTTGAGCTAATTACCTATTAGTGGCCATGTGCGTTGTCAGGTGCTTAATTTTTATTGATTTTCTTTCGACATCAGAACTTCTAATAATTGGTCATCCACAACGAGCGGTATTACCCACTAGTCACTACAAAAAAAGGTAATCAATTTCAAACTAGCAATTCAAATATCGAAGAGCGTCGGTTTCACTGTGGACTCGGCACTTTCTTTCCAATCGGGAGGTCCGGGGTTCAAGACAGTCATGTACCAATGTGTTTTTTGTCTGACGCTCCTACAAGGAAAACATCGTGAGACAACCTGCATACATCTGCGAAGAAATTCAAAGGTGTATGTGAAGTCGACCAATCCGCACTGGGCCAGTATGGTTTACTAAGGCCTAAACACCCTAACTTAGGGTAGGCTCGAGCTCTCGGTGGAAACATATATGAGCTATTGTGATGATGATTGTGATGAATTCAAAAATAGAGCCCCTGAGAAATCAGAGCTTCATAAAACTAATAAGCAATGTGCAAAAAGAATAAGCTCTACTACCTCTACTTATGCGACTCTTATCGCCTTATAATATTATAATAATTAACTATAAAAAAAATAAATAGCGAATTCAATAAATTCGTGTTATTGAAATGTTGCTAATGACAAAAACAACTAATGACGTAAGAAGCTTGGAATAGCTGGAATATTAAAATACGCCAGCCTCTTTAATATTAATGACCTTTTCTTGTTTTGTTATTACAATACACTTCAATTTCAACGTAGAACGGTTTAAAGGTGCTAACTAAAATATTAAGTATAATCATATTATTTTATTGATATTTTTATTACACTCGCGTGAAGTACTTTAAGCATAGAAACAAAATATGACATAATATACATTCCGTTTGGCTCAGAAACAGAATGGCTCAGAAATAGCATTGGCGGATACAGAAAGCGCAAAAAAGGATTCTATATCATGCATTAATAAACCAATCTACGTAAAAACACTTATTTTTTCATTATCACATAAAACTAGTTCAACCACCATTGCAGCTTTTTTGTAGATCAAATGGTAAACTATAATATCGAAGTATATTTTTATTAATTATCAGATCTCCTATTTTTTAAGCGTTGGGCAATGCGTTACGCGTACCTCGCGTTTATGTGCTCGAGATATATGCTCGGCAAATACGAGGTTATCTCAGGCAATCCACGGCTACTGGAGGCAGAGTGCCATCCAGCTACTGTGGCCTACCTACTAAATCCCAACGATGAGCCCTCACTTGGCGCCAACACGGCCATCTCCGCCGTGTCCTCCTCATCACTGGAAGAAGACACGCCGAGGGAGGGCCACGTCGCTGCCTGATAAAGTCACGCGAACTGTATTGCACACTTCCATGAAGTTGTAGGCGTCTGTTGTCTAGGATGAGTCACTCTCATCAAAATAATATGCAGGAAATCATGACTGGCGGCACCGGCACCGGTCTGATGTAAATATAAATCTAAAATAGGGAATAAATATCGAAGTTCTAACCTTGAGACACATATAAATTTGTAATACAGGTGCCAGCAAACATCTTGAAAAATTTCACAGATAAAAAATACAAGCGCAGTTGCAGTATTTATTACAAAAGCTTTTACTGCGCATATATTTTTTATCTGTGAAATTGTTCAAGATGTTTGCCAGCACCTATAACTTTTGTGCGTTGTTACCTCTCTTTACATAAAATACGTACATATATAATATAGATAACCGTTACAAATGCTACAGCTGAATACAATAGTAATTATAATAAAAAATTGCAAACTTTTCATTGGTATTATACGAGTATGCTTGTATAAGAAACAATTAGCATCAATACCGGACTCACTTCTGTTACGCAATGCTCAACGTATTTCTTAACTTTTCTTTTAATTGCTTGTATGCGTGCCTTACAAATTGCCAATAGTCGTGAAGCTTGAGCACTACCTATTATTGATATCCAATTACATTATTGTCAAGATAATCATCGAGAGGTACAAGATTTTGTCATTTTCTATCACTATGCTCCGTCCGTCCACTTATTAAGCTTCAACTAATTAATGACAGAGATGATGTATCACATCGTATACTTTACATGTGTAATGTGTTACTGGTACATTGCAATTGAATCTGGTCGTTCGCTGTATCGGACTGATACACCTACATTGTGGACTATCGATGGCTTAAACGGTTACACAATTTAATAGTCATCTTTATGAATAGGTATTCAGACAACAAAGGATTTCTCTCGTGCGTTATGTAAATCTTCGTAGGCTCTTTTACTCGACATAATGTCTTCAGGCGCATTTAGGTATTGCATTTATTTGTCGGGAGTGGCACTTCACAATATGTGTACGATAATAAGTTCGATGAAGTCATTTGACATTTCATTATTGCTAATCCCATACCCAAAACGGCAGCCACAATTTTGTGACTATCAATTTATTATTTTCGCACCCAAGTATGAAATATTCAATGTCAGTTAAACGTTGATGGTATCATCAAGAAATGAAAAATGTATACCTTGCCTCAAAGTTCAATCCAGTTGTCATTGAATGCTTCCTTCATTAACGTGTGTAAATATTTTTTTATTAGATAATTATAATAAGTTTTGAACTTTAAAATATAACCTTCTTCGGTAACGATAAACGGTAGAAGTTATGTTATTTGAATATGTAATTTGCTAATGATATTTAGCATCTTCGGAAGCATATTTATAATAAGACAACTAAATCGTTTGTCTATGATAAAAATTCTTTGACTTCTAACCAAACAAACTAAACTAAATATAACACTGGTAAATATTACTTATATTTGACATTCAGAATTATGCCAATAATTACCTACTTATGTTTTATATAAAAAAAAACGTAATCTTTACATGAATCCATAATAATAATATACTTATTATTTTTTCTTAAAAACAAAATAAACTTGATTCTACATGCTTATTCCTGACGGTTGCGATACTAGAGAAAATATTTGAACTGGTAGATACTATAGAATGTATTACGACGTGTCACGTACATTACATACAATATAGTCTCTTTGCAGTCTTAGCATTTTCATTTTCATAATGTGAGATGTGAGATAGCATAAAAAACTAAAAAAACAACACATTGAGATCTAAACACAGATAGACTAACACACAAAAAACAATAACCACTATTCACTTTCTAACTAGGTAGAGGAAAAAGGTTTTCTATGGATAAAACATTTGTTATAAGAGGAGCCTTTTTTTTTGGGAGCGGGGAAAATGCATTGACGCATTCCTCGTGGTCGAGCCAAACCACGAGGATATGTGGGACTCCCCAGACCTTACACGGTCCGGGCCTACCCACTAAAAACCCCCCCAGCAGCTCCTCCGTCCGTCACAAGACAGCGGGAAGGGGACAACAGCCAGGCCTTATTCCCGCTGACCCCCTGCCTGTGACATGTCCGTTGCCGGACTCTCCACCTGGCTCAGCTACTCTGTGGAGCGGCACAGAATTGCGCCGCTCTACATCCCGAAGTTGGTTTTTTATTGTGGTTGTCTTCCACGCGGTCCGACGCTCAGTGCACCGAACCCCCGGCCCGCTCAGTGCGGGTAACGCGTTGCCCGACGGCAGACCCCAATGGATCCACCGCCGCGCGGTGAGCCGAAGCTCAGGGAAAATCCCCAGAAGGTGCAAAGCACCATGGCGATAAGAATCGCCTCACCTCCGCCAGCCGAAATTGACTTCCAGCGAAAGCCACACCTCTTCTTAACATAAGAAGAGGGGACTTCGCCCTTCCCCGCATGAAGCGGTTGGCCACACGAAGTGACCCATCCCACGCCCCCCCTCCATAAGGGTCCTCTCGTCAGACTATTAGCCCGCGGCAGAGAATCTGCCGGGTTGCCCAGGGTGCACCACAAGAAGGTTGTCTGACATCGCACCCCGTTATAAGGGGAGCCTGACTCTCATAACACAGGGTGATCTTATATGAGAGCAGTGCATAAAGTGTATTGGTTTTAAAAGTTTCTCAGAAATAAATGATATTTTATTTTTATTTTAGATCAAGTAAATCACGAATACAATAATTATTTATTCCTTTCAGAGGACTCGTTGTTCTTGATAATGTGTTCTCGCATCTAACATTTTATCGGAGAGTGAACTTCTTATTTTGTAACAAAAGTAGCCAGCACAGGAAAATACTTGCTCACACTTGTTGTTAGAACGCATAAAATGTACTTGTAAGCTTTTTTTTATACAACTAAGTTGGCAAACAAGCAAACTGCCCACCTGGTGGTAAGTGGTCACTTATAATATATGTGTCTATTGTGGGATTCACAGCAAAACTGAAAACCCCACAAGAACCACAGTGTAAGTTGCAAACTTGTGACATCAGATGTAAAGTCGCGGTACCGAGTAATTTCACTGCCATATCTTACCTTTCAAACCGGAACACAGCAATACAAGCACTGCTGCTTTGTGGCAGAAATAGGTAAGACAGAGGTATCCAAGCAGACCCTGGTACAGAGTCACCCTCCGGTTCTGTCAGATACACGCCTCAGATACATTGCTTTTTCTAATTGGACAAAGCTTGCGAGATCGAAACTAGTCGAGAGATTCTTACAGACTTTATTACATATCAATAATTTATGAATATCGGAATTCCAATATTACTCATCTTAATTCCGGAGTTAAAATAACAGAAAAATTGTAACGGAATTCCGGAATTACGAAATTCCGGAACTCCGGAATGCATGCCCTAGTATGCAGGTTGCCACACGATGATTTCCTTCACCATGTGAGCTTCGTAGAAATGTATATCTGAAATTCGAAAAACACATTGGTGCATGGCAGGATCGAACCCCGGGCCTCCCGATTAGAAGGCCAGTGCCGAGTCTGCAGTGCCAATGATGTATATATAATTGAATTAATATTCTATGTTATTATATAATTATTATAATATATTGACGTATTTTACTCTGACTTCATGGTCATGATCTTGCTGTGACCTACTCCGAGATATTAAGCTTAATAAGAAATGTAAGCTATCCCAGTAGTGATGTACCTATTAAATATTATCAATACCCTATTTTGATTACCTTTGTTATTTTATCACCCCGATTAATAGCCATTGTACATGATAATCGGTTATTTTATTGAAAAGGATTTAGGAAGGTTCGATTATTTATTACTGACTAATTTAATGACACGATGACCTCGAGCATTAAAACAGAATCCGTCATAAATCACATTACAACCGAAAAGATAAGTTTTAAATGAATTAAGTATTTTATTATCATCTTCGCTTAATTCACATAAAGCAAATGAGATATGAAGTGATACGATGGCCGCGCGACCTTGACACGGCTCGGCGAAAGTGTACCGACCGGTTGTTGGGCAACCGGCACCGGGTCATGCCATCTGCAGAAGATTCGTTGACTCCTCCGCATCTTGGCGTGTCAGTGTTAAGAAGGGTCGCAAAAACGATAAGCATGCGTACATGACTTGCAAATTTGTCAATACGTTTTTGCATATATGACTTGTTGAGGGTTGCGTGCATGTGTCGTTCTTGGTTTAAAATGTTAATCTGGTGATTTGGGGACTTCCCGATAACGCATCGGTCTGACTAAAGACAAGATGGGAATCGAGGAGGTTTAATAGGTAGGAATATTCCACACTCTGCAGAGAGTGGAAAGAAGACTCGCAAACACTAAATAAATAGGTATGACGCTTAACATCATGCTACATCGGAAAAAACTATTTAAACTGCTTGTCACCATCGTAGACCTAAGTCGTTGTAGTTCTAATAAATTTCCTTCTAATTTAATAAAATCTAAAGGAAATATTTATTTCATAAAATGAAGGCAAAACATTTGTAGACGATACGAATAGAGACTCCTTTTATTCTCTTAAGAACATACCCAAAATTTGATCTGACTCAGCTCCGACCTTCCTCCAAACTGAGACAATAATTCTGAGGTCACTTAATAAATGTTATTTTTACCTGCTTTAGAGCATAATATATTACTCATTGCATGTTTATTCGGGCAATGTTAAATGTTAACAGCTGACAACCAAAGCAAGGAAAACTCTAATAAAAATATGCCAACGGTCAACGAGGAATAAACAGAAGCAAAGTCAAACTCAATAAACTTTATTTATTTATTATATAAATTTACACACCTATTAACGTCAAAAGCTCAAAGCTCTATTATTCGTTGACCAATTATTAATTGACTTGAATCTTAATAATTATCGTTGATTATCGAAACTCACTTTTGAGGTACTTTTCGTCATATTCCTCACTCGTCATACCATGTACATTTGCCTGCACAAACTTATTATAGAAATCTTCTGTGGTAAATGATAAGAACCTCTTTAGATAATTAATAGGTGAGTGTTACTTGTCTATCATGAAACTTATGTCATTATCACCATGGACCTACAGAAATTATCACTTTATTATTTATATCGAGTCAATGATATTGTAATATAATTTTAATCGGACATGATGGCCTTGTAGATTTGAAATAATGGTGCAGACGAAGAAATGCATTTTTAACCGACTTCGCAAAAGGAGGCTATGTTCGGCGGCATCTACTTTTTTTCAGAGTTCGGTAATAATTCCTTCAAAGCTGTTTAGAGCGAAAGATGTTTTATTTAAAGTTGTTCTGGTGTTTGTCTTGGTTAATACGCATGTATTAACTTAACTACAAAATTGAAAAAAAAATATTTTACAAAAAAATAAAACCGACTTTAAAAACACCAAAAAGTCATAAATAAAATAAAAATACATACAACATCATAGTTTTATATTGAAGTCGGTGCCAAGCAATGATCACCTTGAAAGTCTTTAAAAATATACTATAATTAATTTACTAACTTAAAATTTGGCACCAAATTCAATATAAAACTGTGAAGTTGTAGGTATGTATTCTTATGTTATTTATGACTTTTTGGTATTTTTGAAGTCGGTTTTTGAAGTGGTTCCGTACCTCGAAAGGAAAAATGGAACCTTTATAGGATCACTTTGTTGTCCGTCCGTCTGTCTGTCTGTCAAGACCTTTTCTCAGCGACGCGTGGAGGTATCAAGCTTAAATTTATATCAAATAATCAGGTCTACTGTCCCTTGGAGCTGTGAAAAAATCAAACTTCTAAGCCAACGCAATTAAAAGATACAGCCGTTTATGCCGCAAATTGCCGCAAATTTTCGACACTCGCAAGGGAATCAAAACCTACAGGGTATTTCCCGGGAATTCAGAATCTTGAAATTTGGTTCAAAGTAACATCTTATAGCACAGATAAAGGAAAAATTGCGAAAACCGTAAATTTTTAGTTACATATCATATAATAAAAATATATGGGTGAACTTTTACTTATACACCTACAGGTTTGTACAGAACACTCGGTGCGCGAATCCGACTCGCACTTGGCCGTTTTTCAATTTTTATCGAAAGTGAAAGAGGAAAAAAGTTACCGTTGCATTCTGGGTACATTTACAGTATTTGAGTTATAACGAGTTTGACAAATAATTTTGTTTATGTGCCAAGTCATACAAATTTATTAACATGAGACTCCGCATTATGTAAATTATTGTCTAGGAACCCTAGAACAAAGTATGACTACTTAGCATGTGTTCGCAATTTCATTTGACTGTACAATGACGAGTTAGGAATATGACGAATTAGGAAAGTGTTGAATAAGGAAAATCACCAATCAGGAATATGACGAATCAGGAACAAATCAACTTGATGCATTATTTTTCAAAGCATAACTAATGTGTAGCATATTAATCACAAAGAAGGTGACACTTTCGCATACCGTTGATTGTCATAATTTCGATTGGCATACATCATATGGATTAATTAAAAATCAAAAAGCCTAATATTTTTTGGCATAACATATCAAAAGGCATAAACATTATTATGCAGAATTGTTGAAAGGCGTGTGTGTTGTATTTTGTGCCAAATAAACTATTCATTCATTCATTCAAAGGCATACTATTAAAAATCATATCTCATCATATATTTTTAATTAGCTTTGTAATAATTTTATTAAAAATACTTAAAAACGCATAATTTTATTACGCATAACTCACTAAAGACATAGTTTTAGCATAATAACTATAAATATCTGGAAATCTTATTTGACATAATCAGGAATGTATTTTTCTCCATACGACGATTACCTCTTAATTGTTAAAAAACAAGAGCTATTTAAATCCGACTCAGTCAATCCCGACTCCACGTAGTCTTGTCTGCCCTACTAGTAGGGGAGTCCAAGAGGGGATTTTTAAAGTCATTCCAGCGCGTCAGATTAATATATGGGGGATACATTACCCTGTTGAGTATGTTTACCCAATCTGAGCTCTTTATGTAGGAGGGTTTGCGTAGGGCAGCCGATCAGATTAGTTAAAAAAATCGATCGGCAGATATAACCGAGCGCGTCAGATTAAGCAATAGTACGTTAATTACATACTAAAAAGTATGTAATTTAATAATTTGACGATTTAAGCGTGACCGAAGGGAGTGGGAGGGTGATGAAGTTGCAAAAAAATAAATGACCCTTCGGGATTTTCGGGCGCAGTGACTTTTTTTTTTATTTTACGTGAAATGCTATGAAAATTACAAAAAATATATAATCTGCCGTTTTGGACATGCCAAATGCTCAAAAATTATAAATAAAGTTTAGCGCGTGCAGCTGCAGTGGGGCTATGTACCTATTCGCCATGAGCTCACGTCACATCCAAAACGTCAGATTTTTTAATGGTAGTTTGTTTAGGGTGTAATTAATATCCCCTATAAATATCTGTGAGAGAGCGTCGGTGGCGCTGTGGTTTCGGCACTTGCGTTCCAATCGGGGGGTCGGGGTTCGAAACCCAACATGTATGCAAAACATGTACCAATGTGTTTTTCGTTTCGAATTTTATATGTACATTTGTCTGACGCTCCTACGGTGAAGGAAAACATCGTGAGGCAACCTGCATACATCTGCGAAGAAATTCAATGATGTATGTGAAGTCGACCAATCCGCACTGGGCCAGCGTGGTTGACTAAGGCCTAATCACCCTAACATAGGATAGGCTCGAACCCCTCGGTGGAGACGTATATGAGCTGTGATGATGATGATGATGATGATGATAAATATCTGACGCACCCGAATAACTTTTTTTTTCAAATTTTTTAAGCCTTCCTTACGTTACCGCCACCTCCACCGTGCAAACCGGCAGATTAAGGTACCTCCGTCATCAGGGATATGTGGCGCATTTACCATCACAAAATATGACACGCTGGAGTATTGCAGCTATGCTATTTTTTTATATTTGAAAAGCTGTAGACGCTTCCCCTCTGGTGAATCGGTAACATCATAAAACATTTTTGCATTGTCTCTACAACGCTCGAGTGACTGCAAATTTAGCATCGTGGGCTTCGCTACTATACCCCTAGAGTGTAATTCAGAATCGCGAAGGCACTAAGGAGTGGGCGGCCCGCATGAAAGCCGCCGCGGCTGAGGTTGGCTGGCAAAGCCGGCCAAGATGCCAAGGCTGCGATGGTGAGCGAAAGCCATCTGCGACGATTAGCATGGGTTGCGTGGGACCGCCGGAACCCCGCAGGACCGGAGCTATGACAGAAGCCTTGCATGCTGTATGCCTGCTTGCATGCCAGCTTGCGTGCTTGTAAACATGCTGCGTGCCTGCATGCATGCTGCATGCCTGCTTAAATTGGTAAATAAGTAATTTATTCCTGATGAATTTATGGATTTTGACGGATATGATTATCAAGTTTTGTCGGATATGAATACAACTTTTAAGCGTTATGACAAACAAAAATTATGCCTTTTGTTACTTATGCTTATTCAAAGTATGTAATTTAAATTATGCCTTTCCGCCATGGAAAGGCATAATTATTAATTAAGCATAATTATGAAGTTATGATATAAAGCCTTATGGCAAGTGACGACGGCTTTTAACATTATGCATTTTTAGCTTATGACGGAAAACGTTATGCGTTTCAATAGGTAACCCCCAAAAAATAATACGTTTACGCAGAATTTCTCAAAGCATAATAAATTAACAGTAAGATGCATGTAAATTTTTTCCTATCATGTAAGTAGGCATGCCAGCAGGCATGCAAGCAAGTATGACATCAAGAATGCAAACAAGCATGCAAGTAAACTTGCAAGCAAGCATGCAATTAAGCATGCAAGTATGCATGCAAGCAAGCAGGCACGCATTGCCTTTGCTACGGCTCCAGCGCTGCGGGGCTCCGGTGGTCCCATGCGTACTTTTCCTCGCAAATGGTTTGGGCTTACCACCGCAGTTTCGGCTTGCTGGTCAGCTTCGCCGGCCAGCCTCAGCGGCGGCGTACCTTAAAGTACGATTTACACGTAACGTGGTGAGCAGCAGGTGCAGTGGTTAGGGAAAAGGAAAAGGAAAAAGAAAAAGTTAAAGGAAAAGGCACTCTCTAACAAATATACGGACTATTGTAGACTGAAATACAAACAATATAAAAACTTACCAAAATATAAACTTACATATAAGTGCCTTAAAGATTTTATGATATTGTTACATGATTTTTTGAAAAAGGTGCTGATAAAAATATTAATTTATATTAATTAGCCATCGCTACTTCTTTACGTTTCGATGTCCATGATCATTCATTGACGAAAGAACAGAATGTCATTGAGACAAAATATTAGTTTAAAATGCAGTCAAGTTAGGCGGGAATGCAACGAGTTGCTATATCTAGGGGATAGCACCTTATCTAGGTTATAGCACCTCGTTACAACACCAACCGGGCGACGTAGGAGCGCAGCGCGTCGCGTCGCAGCGGATGCGCGAGCACATATGCTCGAACCCGGGCGCGTGCTCGCGTGTCAGCGAGCATGCTCTAAGCGCCTAGTATAGTCCATTCGCCAAGATAGTGTCAGTACACCCGCACATAATTGTGGTTATTGTAATAAAATTTGAATATAAATAATACACATAACTAAGGTAGCAAAAATAATTTGTTAGCAGAGTAAAATTAGATACTATTCTTCGTCACTCGTAGAATCACAGTCATTACCACCTGTATTTATTATAGGAGATCCAACATCATCACGTTCCGAATTTATCTAAAATAAAATATCGATTTTTTTGGTGTTGATGGCCCCGTTTTTAATATTGATTCTTGGTAGTCCCACCATTTTTGAAGTGTCTATGATAGGTGCAGACACATGACAGACAGACGAACGGACAACAAAGTGATCCTATAAAGGTTCCGTTTTTCCTTTCGAGGTACGGAACCACTTCAAAAACCGACTTCAAAAATACCAAAAAGTCATAAATAACATAAGAATACATACCTACAACTTCACAGTTTTATATTGAATTTGGTGCCAAATTTTAGGTTAGTAAATTAATTATAGTATATTTTTAAAGACTTTCAAGGTGATCATTGCTTGGCACCGACTTCAATATAAAACTATGATGTTCTTATTTTATTTATAACTTTTTGGTGTTTTTAAAGTCGGTTTTATTTTTTTGTAAAATAATTTTTTTTCAATTTTGTAGTCAAGTTAATACATGCGTATTAACCAAGACAAACACCAGAACAACTTTAAATAAAACATCTTTCGCTCTAAACAGCTTTGAAGGAATTATTCCCGAACTCTGAAAAAATGTAGATGCCGCCGAACATAGAACCACCTCCTTTTGCAAAGTCGGTTAAAATGCATTTCTTTGTCTGCACCATTATTTCAAGTCTACAAGGCCATCATGTCCGATTAAAATTATATTACAATATCATTGACTCGATATAAATAATAAAGTGATAATTTCTGTAGGTCCATGGTGATAATGACATAAGTTTCATGATAGACAAGTAACACTCATCTATTAATTATCTAAAGAGGTTCTTATCATTTACCACAGAAGATTTCTATAATAAGTTTGTGCAGGCAAATGTACATGGTATGACGAGTGAGGAATAAGACGAATCAGGAATATGACGAGTTAGGAATATTACCAATTAGGAAAGTGTCGAATAAGGAATATGACCAATAAGGAATATGGCGAATCAGAAACCAATCGTCAAGTTGTTCTGTGTTTCGAGTTTATGGATTTTAATACACATCATAAACAATTTTCTGCCACATAATATTGTGATTATTAACATTCTGCTTCGTGATTATTATGCGTCGTAAGTATTATTTCAATCGAAATTATGGAATATGATTTTATGACAATAATAATTAGAGAGACTGTTTAATCAGTAAAATAAAGTAGAATACCATTACCTAAAAATTCGCTACAAAATGCTAAGTTACATTTTTAAGCCCATAATACGGGTAGGTATTGATTGATAAGGCTTGACATGTGAAGCTACTATTTTTAAATTTGAAAACTGAAATTATGGAAATAAACAAGATTTCTTTTGAAGCCGTAATAAAGCAGAAAACAAAACTAGTCATAAAATCACTTTTATCGGCCTTCATTTGCAAAAAAGAAATAATAGGAAACATCTACAGTCAACCACTCTTATATTATTATATACAGGATTTTGAGGTACCGGCAACCTCACAGGATTAGATAGAAAGCATCATTAACTACAACGTTTGTTCTACGACTTTTGATAATTCGTTAGATTTTACTTTCATACAAAAATAAATATTCATTTAATATACCTCTAGAATGTTTGTAACTCTACGCGCACAGCGCGCGAGCATAGCGCTAGTCTTCTGTCGTCGTTAATAAATGAAACATAGACTTGTCAATGTCACAACAGTGCAATAAAAAGTGGAAAATTGATTTTTGTTCAATGTATTGAGTTATTTTAAAACTCGTAAAACAAACGGTGTAGTTAATGATGTTAGCTATCTAATCCTGCGAGTTTGCCGGTACCTACCTCATCAATAGATAGTCTAACAACATAAAGGAAGACTAGAAAAAATTCTAAGTTATTTTCTGATTAGCTTCTTGGTTTGGTTCAGGAACCAAGTAAGGTTCCTAGGTGGCTTGCTTAATGCATTTAAGTCTTTTTACTTATTTAATATGTTTAGCTACAAGAAATGTATGTAATCAAGAAATATATGTATTATCTAGGAAACTAAAATTATGTCTTAAAATTGTGTTTTACACATTTTCTGGAAATTTAATAATTGATTGAATGAAATTCAATACAATTCTAATACACAACACCCTTCACTACATACTGTCGCTTATTCAGTATTGCACTGATATCCTGTTTGTGACACATTTCCTACAATCGTAAGGTATATAGAATTCCTAGAAAATGCATAAAAAATCTAAGAAATACGTGTAGTCAGTAATGCTTAAACTGTCATGTCACAAGTTTCCCTAAACCAGCTCATGATTTTGTAGATGAGGAATTGTATACATTTCCTGGTTTTTAAGAACTTTGAAAATCGGTCCATAAATGGCGGAGTAATCGGTGAACATTCGGTGACATGCCTATGAAATTCAAGGGTTTCCTTCGACTTTCATGGGATCCCATCATCAGATCCTTACATGGTGACAATGGGACCACCTCGGGAGTATACTCTTTCGATTACAAAAAGAATTTTGAAAATCGGTCTACAAATGGCGGCGTAATCGGTGAACATACATAAAAAAAATATTTTACAAAAAATAAAAACCGACTTTAAAAACACTGAAAAGTTAAAAATAACATATAGAAGTGTGATGTTGTCTGTACCTATTCTTATATTATTTTTAACTTTTTAATGTTTTTGAAGTCGGTTTTTATTTTTTGGCATGTTGACATGTCTATGAAATTCAAGGGTTTCCCTCAATTTTCATGAGATTCCATCATCCGATCCTGACTTCGGTGACCTTGTGACCGCCCTAGGAGTATATTCTATCGAATACAAAAAGAATTTTGAAAATCGGTCCACAATTGTCGGAGTAATCGCGTAACATACAACACACAAAACACGTTGGAAACACCTTAAAATTTA
Source organism: Schoenobius gigantellus (assembly GCA_963935595.1). Classification (NCBI taxonomy): domain Eukaryota; kingdom Metazoa; phylum Arthropoda; class Insecta; order Lepidoptera; family Crambidae; genus Schoenobius; species Schoenobius gigantellus. Next base: position 20,262,889 of record OZ012549.1, on the reverse strand, counting down.
AGGGTTTTCCTCGATTTTCATGGGATCCCATTATCAGATCCTGACTTTGGTGACCATGAAACCACCCTTGGAGTATACTCTATCGAATACAAAAAGAATTTTGAAAATCGGTCCACAACTGGCGGCGTAATCGCGTAACATACACACAAAAAAAAACATACGCATCGAATTGAGAACCTCCTCCTTTTTTGAAGTCGGTTAAAAAATAGATACAGTCGAACATAAAACCGCCTCTTTTTTCGAAGTCGGTCAAAAAGCATCAACCTAGTCTGAGTTTGTTTGAATTTGGTTATGTTTAAAGGTTTGTATCTTTCGCCCATAACCCATAGTGCAGTTAAAGAGCAAGCAGTTTTATGATACAGTTAATACTTTTAATACCGCACACGCAAAGTCAAAAAGGATATTTTAAACTCTGTTTAGCTCTATAACATAATTATTGATTATTGATAACTAACTGACCTGTGCCCACGTCGATAGACTTCAAACATTTTTACTTGTAATGAACTAAGCGGTACCTATAGAGCTACCAAAGAAAAATATTTTCATTGAACATATATTTACCTAATATCAAACTGTATTCAGCGCACAATAACTCAATGCATCAGTTAATTTTTCTCAGAATTTACTGACAAATATTGTTATTTCACATTAAAAATAATATTATTAATCATAGTTTAATAATAAAGCTTTCTACTTGTGAAAGAATTTTCAAAAGCGGTTCAGTGGTTACAGAGATTACTTCCTACAAACCAACTCACAAATCGGATTTACTTGCGTTAATTTGCTTTTAAGTATTAAGATTTCTAAGAAGGTCGTTTCGACCGCTTTTCAGCATTCGAAGTCACGGGATGACTTACAGTTACTAAAAGTTAGTCTCTTTTTAACCGACTTCAAAAAAGGAGGAGGTTCTCAATTCAATGCGTATGTTTTTTTTGTGTGTATGTTACGCGATTACGCCGCCAATTCAAAATTCTTTTTGTATTCGATAGAGTATACTCCAAGGGTGGTCCCATGGTCATCAAAGTCAGGATCTCATGATGGGATCCCATGAAAATCGAGAAAAACCCTTAAATTTTAAGGTGTGTCCAACGTGTTTTGTGTGTATGTTACGCGATTACTCGGCCAATTGAGGACCGATTTTTAAAATTCTTTTTGTATTCGATAGAGTATACTCCTAGGGTAATCCCAAGGCTACCAAAGTCAGGATTTGATGATGGAATCCCATGGAAATTGAGGGAAACCCTTGAATTTCATAGGCATGTCACCGTATGTTCACTTAGGGTTTCTTTCACTAAAAAGATTTCATTCACTAAAAAGTTAAAAATAAAAAATATTTTACAAATAATAACAACCGACTTCAAAACACTGAAAAGTTAAAAATAATATAAGAATAGGTACAGACAACATCACACTTCTATATTGAAGTCGATGACAAATTTTAAGACTTTCTAGGAGATCATCGTTTGGCAACCTCGACTTCAATATAGAAAGTGTGATGTTGTCTGTACTTATTCTTATATTATTTTTAACTTTTCAGTGTTTTTGAAGTCGGTTTTTATTTTTGTAAAATATTTGTTTTATTTAACGTGTAGTTGTCGTGCAAATAAAAGACAGTAATATTATAGTAATTCTTTATTATCAACTTTCAATATTTATTTCTTATCACGAAAATAAAACATATGTTAATCATACAAAATGTACAAGAACCTAGCTGCCTAAATAAAAACTTTATTATATGCTTAATCATAGACATATTTTTTAATAAATTACTAAGTACACCATATTTCTGAAGCCTCTTTATTCTATAGCTCTTACTAAAGCTCTGAAGGAAGTATCTTATAAATAACCAAATTTTACGAACGTCCGTTGTAATATATCTTGACATTCTTACCGTCGTTCTCGTTGCTAGGCGGTAGTGTAGCGAGGTATTCTAGAGCCTTCTGAATTTCTGGTGGGATCGGGGGTGGTGTTGGGAGGTGAGCACCTTGCGGCTGAAATCCATTCTCGTCAGCCACGTACTGAACTTGGATCACCTGCGACCATCAACTTTGCTTTAAAATCGATTTTTATTAAATATGCTGGCTTTCACATATTTGTCTTCACAATTGAACACTTTCCAGAAAATGTGTGAAAGCTAGGAAATGTTTACAATTTCTTCGGAATTCTATGGGATTCCGCGTAATCTATAATGTGTAAAAGAGACAATTGTAATAATATTAAAGACACACCAACATATTCTAAATTTTTTACGCGTTTAGTGGGAATTCTATAATATAACAATAATATTACTTTAATAATAAAACAAACCACACAACCTAGGTCAGACCATGACCTACTTAAATTAAATACTTGTTGTAGATATAAGGTTTTCCCTATAATATTATTTAAAATATATAATACATTTAAAATTTAATGGGCAGTAGGTATATCAAATGTTTTGTTGGTTTTGTATTTTAATGATTAATTTAATGTGTATTATTATTATATATAGATTTAAGTATTTCACCTTATTTGTTAACATAAAGGCCATTAAGAGGAGACAAAAATAGACACCTGGTTTCTCACCTGTATTTTACTAATCATATTGACTTTTGAGGCCAATCAGTGCCTGTGAATGTTTATTTAACAACGATTTTTGCATTTCATAAATGTGCGTTTCAGATGAAACTAGCCTTCCACCAGCGGCTTCGCTTGCGCGGACTACCTATTCTATTTTGGCAGTTGTGATTTTTTTCACTCCCGGTGATTGACGAATTAAAGATGCAACTAACTTATTATCGTAACATAAATGTAAATCTAGAAGTCCCGAACTTCTCGAACAATATTACAGCCACAAACTGCCGTTCCCATTTCTAGACAGTTCCATAATAAAAACCCCCTCTACTCTTAAATTGGGAGGATTTTCAAAAATCCAACACCTTTAAGAGTAGAAATTATCAAAAACGCTCAAATTATTTTTAATGAATATTAGCTTAAATATTTATTCTAGTAAAGAAGTCTCATACACAAATCATGCTAGGGACTGAATTTTCAAAAAAACAGTTCTTAGATAATGTCTTCATAATAAAAAGTATCAGAGTGCCTAAGAAAAATTACTATTTCAGATCTAATTTGAATGAATTTAATTTTTAACAAAAACCTCAAATGTCAACGAATCAAAACATGCTAGCTATTTTTATCAGAGGCCACACAAAAATGTATTACCAAAAGGAAATACAGGGCGTATTATAATACTATAGTAATATAAAGTACAACTTGTAAATAAGATTAAAAACAAATTTTAAATTGATTGAACAACTGAATGATTAGAAATGAAACGTAACTGCTAATCCAGCAATGCAACCAAAAACTTAAAAGAAACATGAATGCAATAGTTTATGGTTATTTCTATTTTTCAATTGTAATTGTGTATTATATGAAACAAGATTAAGGAAAGCCTCAAAACACGATGTGTACGTTAAGTTCTCTTGATTGTGCCAAGAAAACATACTATGCACATGATTGATTACAAGATATAAATGTGTCCCTAGCCTCATATCTACATTTTTTTGATATCCTCGGCTCTTGTAACTTTTGTTGACTTTTGTTCCTAAATAGTCAACAAAAGTCAACACATTTCTACATACAGAAATACCCAAGTGTTTATTGATTTACTAAAAATATTTTTTTTGTGATTTTAAAGTAATTTCACCCCTTTACCTGGCCGTCCGGCGCAGTGTACTGATACTGCCCCTGCGCGGTCAACGCCTCTTGTTCCGGCACCCCCTGGTTTTTCACATAGCCCTGTTCTTCAGCCGCTATGCCGTTGCCAGTTTCATAACTGTAATAGATAAGTATAGTTGTCCTGAGGAACTATCCTATTTTACCTCAATAAATAATAAAAGCTATATTTATATGAATAGGATGTTTATTTACACAAACATACATATATTACGAAAACGTAAATATGTATATCGATATATATATAATCCTTTATTGTACACACACATGTCAAAAAATATACATTTAAAACTTAAAGTATATACAAGGGCGGACTTATCTCTAATAGAGATCTCTTCCAGCCAACCCAAGTGATAGTGTAAGATGTTGTGTTAGCGGGAAAAAAGTTGTACAAAAACAGAACCGAAAAAAGATAATAATCTGATTTTAAACTATATATATAAAAATGATATATATTATATTATCATATATACACACATATACGTATTTATATATATACAATATATATAATATGTGTGTTGAATAAGAAATACCTACCTACCTATATACTTTTATTCTAATAGACGTTTACTCCCTTTTTACCTTTCTTCCATACGAAATAATAAAAATCTTTTTTCCTTAGAAGTATACATCTATAATAAAATAGGAGTAATATTTTTTTTCAAAATCAAGATTTTCTTGTCACGAAGATTGAACTTAAGTCTTTTATAAAGTTAATAATAATTTGGAGAGTCTAGAATCTTTTGGTTTGATTATGTTCATTAAAACAGAATTGCGCCTACAAAAGATATCAACGCGCTTATGAATGTAACTGTTACATTGCTATGTTAGTTTTCTGTTCAAGTATTCGAAAAATCGTACCGGCTTTCAGTATTATATCAAACTCTGTGGCGCATTGTTATGTGTACTCAGCTAATTATTTATTGCAAATGTCAAGCAACGTTGAATTAGGTCTATGATGAGTGACCAAAAATGTGAAAAATCTTGAACTAAAGCAGTTGGTCATGCGCCTGATCTCTTTCAGGCCGTGTCTGCTAACCATCCCATCAGACTATGCGAGTGGAGAAAAAAAAACTATACTATCCCCCGTGCAAATGGCTATTAGTCTCCGTCAAAATTAGCCGCTGTGACATAATTTCAACTTTAAATCCATAAGTCTATTGTAAATTTATTAATTGATAGCAATGAATCTATATAATAAAGGAGATGTCCCCATCTATAGACGCACGCACAGCCGTAACCGCTAATGGTAGAAACGTGAAATTTGGACAGTTGTTTTAATTCAAAATGCGGACGCACACTAAGAAGGGGTTTAAAAAAAATGAACCCTAAAGGGATATAATAGGGGTTGCAAGTTTGTATAAAAAATCTTTAAATTAACAAGGATTTTGATAAAACTTGAGATTCATACTCTTAAAAATATTTCATTGAACACGTGTTTCATGGTTTATTGGAATTCACCCCCTTAGGGTGCAAAATAGGGGTTGAAAGTTTCTATGGAAAACATTTAAAATCTGCTCCATTTCTATGAAATTTATTATACTGGCTTAAATAGGCTACACAATTATTTTTCCTACGGGATAATATAAATTCCCACGGGAAAACAATAAAAACGCGGGCGAAGTCGCAAACGGAAAGCTAGTTATTTATAAAAGTAAATATTTTCAGTACTAAACACGAGTAATATGCATAATATTACAACTTTATCTGTAATTCAGTAGTCAATCCAAGATATTTGTAATAACGTTAGTTTTTACGAAATGTGTTTATTTTGTTATAGTATAGCATTACAATGTTTTCTAAAAATTACCTCCATTTGTACGAGCCGTCAGGATTGATGATCTGTTCTTGCCTAATGATGGGAATGGGCTCGGTGGTGTACAGCTGCTGTTGAGATTGGTATGGCTGGAAACTGTTGACGTCAGCAGAACTGACGGATAGCGCAGCAGCTATAACGAGCTGGCGGAAAATAATACAAGAGTAAAAATAAGAACGCATGTAGACGATTTTTTGTCATTCATATTTTTGATAGGTAATTCTAAACGTTTTCAAAATACCTTAATGCTAATGAGACACTAAAATATAACTCGCTAATATTATTATTTATTAATTTTTACAGTATTTATTTTTAATAATTTTGTCTAAAATTTTAGATTAAGTAAGTCACAAAGTAAAATAATTGGTCACAGTGAAAACTAGTCTGTAAACTTAAATAAGTAGGTACACTGACAATCAAATTTAAGTTAAATAATAAATTTGCGAGAAGTATTCAAATAAGCGCTCGGTGAGAGTTGAAGTTTTTCACTTTCTATTTCAAATTCACAACACAGAGAACCAGAATTTATAATGCAAAATTCAACTTGAAGAAATCAATGAACACACTTACAATGGACTTCATTTTTATTTAACTGAGATTCAAAAGTTTTTACGAAAGCACACAAACGTATGATGCACTTCGAATTCACCCCCCGTATTTATACGAAAAATTTTTGTCGCAATTACGCACTGTTGCGGATTCTTGAGTATTTTATGAGATGTTCGCGCCAAAGAGCAGTGTGGGGAGTCCCTTATTGAGTAGCAGAGGCTGTTAATGGATTCGTTTACCAATCAACTCTCGAACTTAAAACCACCACAAACAAAGGCGATATTTGCTAGCATAAAATCATGACATGCAAGGAAATTTGCAAAATTCTGTGCTGCCATAAGTTTTGTTAAATATGACACTCTAAAAATGTCTGGATATGACAGCATAGCCGCAATAAGTCTAACTGAAGGAAAGCAAAATAAGTTTCGTCACCATTTAGTCATCTTTGAGTGAATCTTCATATCAAAAATCCAATTGCAAAATGTTTTAGTCGCTGATATTTTTAATAAGATTATATATTCTGACCAAAATATATTTTCAGAGAATAAAATGCAAAGGTATTACTGAGATTAAAATGTATTATACATTAACATTCTACAAATATTTGATACACATGTGTATCGTACAATATCGTAAACTCGTAGTACAGTTGCACTTTCATCCCTAAGCGCCAGGTTTTTTATACATGGTCAACTTTTACGTTTAATAAAACTTTCATTACTTTCTATCTAATGATAACACAATTATTAATAATCGTATTATCATTACACAAATTAACAAATTGTAAACTTATCTGTAAATCGTATAAAATTTGTCATATTCTTAATCTATTTGAAAGTTAATCTAACCGTGTTATTATTACATAAAAATTCATTAAAATTGACTATGTATTAAAAACTGGTCCTTAGTCATAAATATTTTGGTTCGGGTATCTTCAATTATATAATGACAACTGTGTGAGGTCGCTCGTATCATCACGGGCGGATGTCAGGAAACCTGTTGAATACGTGACTGACATACTCGATCAAGGTTTTGAAAGCAATAATTACAAATCAAGATTTCTTTGCTTTTGTAGTATATATTTTACTGATCATATTGTAGGACTTTGGGTTAGCAATCGAACCGCGTGCTGAATCCAAAGATCATCATTATCTGAGATAATTAAGTAGCTGCCAAAAAATAATCCGTTGCTTGTTATAACCATGTTTTGCTATGTTAATTCTAGTGTAATTTTAGGGCTAGTAGCAATAGTCCTCATTTATTTAGGTAGTTATCTAGGCAACTCGAGCTTGACCAGATTCGATTCAACCTTACATTAAAATGAAATAGCGCTTTCACAGCAATAACTTTAACTTTTCGCCGAAACTAGGATGGATCACGGAACCTTAACAGTCAAATCACAGAACCTTTTTTCTATGTTTTGTCAGCTAGACAATCAAATGAATTCTCTTTCATAAACCAATAGAAAGCCTGATTTGTGAATTGTGTTTTGTTTCTCTAAAGCAAGAGAAATAAAACTTTAATTTATTTGTGTGTATTCGATAAGCTCTGGAGCTTCTGAACCGATTTAAGCTACATCTCCAAAGTAACATAAGTGTTTCTCAAACTACCGCGAGATCGGGATGTCGCAAATAAAACTATCGCTTAGGTCACACGTATCGTCTGAAAGCCTGCCTAGGGGAGACATCAAGATTTTATTAACATGTTGTTTTCCACTACGGTAAATCAATACGTATATTGCGTTTCAATAATATCAATTTGTGCATCATACTCATCATCATTTCAGCCAAGAGACGCCCACTGTTGGATATCGGCTTCCCCAGGAACCTTTGCGCAACAAATCGAAAATGTTGCAAATACAACACAATATCTCAATGAATACATAACTAAATCTTCCAAATTTTAGCGCATTTCGAGCTTTATGTCGAGGTCGTAGAGCTTTCGAATAAATTGATCATGAAATGTTAAGGAATTTTATATAGGCAACCTTTTTTTCCCTCGGGGGGAAATGCGTAACCGTACCGTACCCGCCGTTGGCTAAACAGCATGTGTGGGGCTCTCCCGGCAGAGTGCCGGGCCTACCCACTAAACCCCCCGGTGTTCTCCCTGCCCTTATAGGCGCGCTAGGTAAGGTCCACACTGCGACTCCAATACCCACGTGCCCGGGCAAACCCGACCTTACGACACGGACTATCGCCAAAGGGGGGTTGTCTGAGATCACCAGGGCAATCCCCAAACGGAGGGCCTTACGGCAGCGTACACTGGGCCAACCGTGCACGCAGGCCTCCACGGCAGGGTCATTAGATGGGCATCGCTTGTGCGAATGCCCGCCTTCGACTGCCTATCCGTCTGCGGCGGATGGGAGCGGCTTGAGGATCTGCCTTCCGCTCCCTCTCCGCGGCCTCCTTCTGTGTGTAGGCAACCTGCCTTACTGTTTCCACTACCACATTGTATCAACAAAATGATTTAGGTCATGTATCGATAACATTGAAAACATTTTGGGGTTCCGTACCTCAAAAGGAAACAACGGGGACCTTATAGGATAACTTCGTAGTCCATCTGATTGTCTGTATGTCCGTCTGTCTGTTAAGGCCCTTTTTCTCGAGAATGCGTAGAGATATTGTCATCATCGTTATAACAGCTTATATATGTACGTCCTCACCGAGGGGCTCGAGCCTACCCTTAGTTAGGGTATTTCGTTCTGTTATCAGTCGAAGAATGAAATTTCGAAGAACCCACCTACCCATTTATGACTTTTTGGTGTTTTTGAGGTCGGTTTTATTTTTTGGAAAAAAAAACTTTTTCAAGCTTTTGAGTACATTTAAAATACCAAAACTCTCCTAAATATAACAAATACTTTTCTGATAATCGCATCAAAATCGATTCAGCCAAACATGAGATAATCGCGGACAAACATACATACAATAATATCATACATACAACATCCATACGATGTGCATTTGCGTTAACTTAGCAAAACTGTCCAATTAACAATAAATCCCCGAGTTACTTTATAGCACTGGTTTCGGTGTCATTGTGCCGTGTTCAATTAAAAATGTATATAATGGCCTGTCAGCGTCATTGTCGTTTCACAGCTCTCGATACGAACAGTATCATTACCTTCCACCTTTATTAATTGTCCGATTATTGAAACGACCTCTATAATCTTGACTTTAATGTGGGAGTGCATTTAAAGCTTTTATTTCAATAACATTTACTTATGCCAGTACTATCGCACGGTCCTTCCTTTTTAGGGTTCCGCCGTCAACAAGCAACCCATATAGTTTCACCTTGTCCATCTGTTTTGTTAGTAGTGGAAAGCTGTAACATGGCATGGGTCATGGGTCTCGGTATACAGGATAAGTCACGCCAGTAAAATTAACCCAGCGACACTCTACTACTCTACTGGAATAATTTTTGTATAATTTTTTCTAATGCTTCTTACGTCACAGGATTTTAGGTACCTTCGAACCGATAAATAAACCACCTTACCTCCGCGTGACTACCGGTTCCCGCGTGCTGCTTGCCTACAACATTATTTTTCGGAATATTTTCAGCTGTATTTTTTAGTTTAGACATTATTGTTGTGAAAACACCAGTGAGTGATAGCAAGTAAATATAAATTAACGAATCATGTGAAGCTATAGAAAACTAAAAGCATAACAGCCTTATTAGTACGGAACTCTACATTGAGCTTGGCCCGATACGTACTTCACCGGTTTTTTAATTAATGAGTTTGTAATTGCCCGTGTGAAGGTTGTCTTTTTAATGTGACTCTCCTCGTTAAATAAAAAGCAACGAGAACTATCTTATCGTAACTTCTTTTATACGCACAGCAGTATACTCCGTATATACTCTTAATTAAGATAAAAAAACAATCGATTGTTATATAATGGCTAAATGAACATATAAAAGCGTTCCAAAATACATGGTTCAAAAATACATAAAAAGAGGTATGTATATCCAAATACAGGTAGGTAGATTTTTACATTTATTTATATTTTTATATGTCCTAATTTATGGTGATGAAAATATTTATCCCGTCACTTTGCCTATTTAGGACATAAGATATTTTCTCATATTTTATACAACTTTGTTAAAGAGGTGTAAATAAACTTTATTCACATACATTCGAGAGAAAAAAACACATGCCAATTTCAGGAATTGTTTAGAGTCAAAAAGTTTTCAAATACAGGTAAGTAGGTTTTTACAATTATTTATATTTTTATATGTCCTAATTTATGGTGATGAAAATATTTATCCCGTCACTTTGCGTATTTAGGACATAAAATATTTTCTCATATTTTATACAACTTTGTTACAGAGGTGTAAATAAACCGTATTCACGTACATTCGAGAAAAAAAAACACATGCCAATTTCAGGAATTGTTCAGAGTCAAAAAGTTTTCGCGTCAATCAATAAACTATGTAAATAAATCTTGATAGAACTTGATCCATACATATATGCAAGATTTCTGACAATAGCTCATTCTATTTATTTCACTGTATGTCCGAGAACATTCTATTTCAATATTTAGATGCACGAACACAGGTTCGTAAATTACCTTATTGATTGCTTAAACGGCGCGGTTGCCAAACTGCCAATGCTTTAATGAGACGTTTTCTTGTAAACAATGATAACTGCAAATAACTTTCAATATCTTCGCTAGCTTATTAGCATACCTACCGTTTTCCTGATACTAACAAATCAATCTATTGCTTTTTCGTGCAGCTCCGAAAAAGATCTTAACCTAAATATAAAGCAAAAAAGAAATGTACATTTTAATTGCTTTGTAGTCATGTCATTCACATGTTTAGTTTTTCGTTGACTTCCCGTAGATATTGCAATATCTGGATGAAATAGAAAACAATTTATTTATGTTAATGTACTTCCACGGGGAGGAAAGGAGCTCGGTGGCGTAATGGTTTGAACGGTTTCGATATTAAAAACAAAGCAACATCCGCCATGGTTGGAACCTGGATGGGTGACATTGTGATCTCGAGTTCCTCCGTGCTTCGGAAGACACGTCAAGCCCTTGGTCTCGGTTTCTACCTACCAATCCATATTGAGACAGTGTTATGGCCTATACTCCTCATGGTGTTTCTTCTGTGTAGGAAGGCTCAGCAGTGGAACATATATAGGCTGTGATGAGGATGATGATATAAGCGTTCTTCCACAGGAAATCATTTCCTTGTGAAAATCTCAAAATCATACCTTACATGAATAGATCATATATAATAAAAAATCGGTTTATCATTTCAATACTACGATGTAAGTAGAGAAATTAGTTTTGCCCTTTATAAGCTCCCAATTTCGGGGGTAATTGTTAATGGTTTTCTTTTAGAAACTATTGATTGAAAATCATTCATGGGATGATGACTGAATTCATTTTTTTACGTCTCGTCGTTATATATTAAAATACCGTGGAAAAATATGCAGTCCTGTAAAATTAGAATTATTTGAAATAAATTAAAATACATTAGATACAAGCATTTTCGTCGCGTCGGTGGCGCTGTGGATTCGACACTTGCCTTCCAATCGGGAGGTCGGGGTTCGAGACCCGCCATGTACCAATGTGTTTTTCGTTTCGAATTTCATATGTACATTTGTCTGACGCTCCTACGGTGAAGGAAAACATCGTTAGGCAACCTGCATACATCTGCGAAGAAATTCAATGGTGTATGTGAAGTCGACCAATCCGCACTGGGCCAGCGTGGTTGACTTAGGGTGATTACCCTGACAGGGTAGGCTCGAGCCCCTCGGTGGGGACGTATATGAGCTGATGATGAAGATACAAGCATTTTAAGTTGTTAATTTGAAGGCGATTAGACAGAGAGGTCCGACATCAACCGTGACGTCATTGTTGAGTACGGCCATATAAACTCCTTGTAAATTGCCGTTTTGCTAGAAAGAGATGGAGAAAAATCTTTAATACCTTATATCTTGGTTGTTTTTATAGTTATTCGAAAACCGATTTTTTCTTTTTGTTTATTATATAAATGAGCTTCTATTAAAGCAAAAAATTTTTTTTACTCATCTAGCCAATTACAATGGTAAAAATACAAAATAATTATTTGAAGCAAAACATTTTTTTTAATGCGTCGAAGGCCGTCGCCTTCCAATCGGGAGGTAGCGGTTCGAACCCCGCCAAGTACCAATATGTTTTCAAATTTTGAATGCATAGTACGTTTATTCGACGTTTTTGTGGTGAAGGAAAACATCGTGAGGAAACCTGCACACACCTGTGAAGAAAGAATTTCTTTACAGGTTGTGTGTGAAATCGACCTACCCGCACTGGCCAGCGTGGTTGACTAAGGCCTAATCGCCCTAGTTTAGGGTAGGCTCGAGCCCCTCAGTGGGGACGTGTATGAGCTGTTGATGATGATATTTTTATTATACTTTTTTCTTCGTGACTTTAATCATTTCATTTTGTAGTAAACAAATAATTGATTACATTTCTTATGTGCTTTAATGAGGACACCTAAATTGAATTTAAAAAGCTGACCAAGTGCTAGTTGGACTCGTGCACCGAGAGCGCCGTAGGTTTAGTACCATTATTTATTAATTTAAATCTTTGTTGCGCGTTACAAAAAAATTAGGTACACATGGCGGACTTAATACCATATGGCATTATCTACCAGTCAACCATTGGGTTTAACAGAGAATTAGTGGCGGTGCTCATCGTAGCTACGAAAAACTTACCTAAGTATATAACTTTCTAACTACATATTTATTTTTTCCTTAGCTATAAGACCTTGCTTCTTGACAAATTTCATGATTCTAGATCAACGAGAACTACCGTATAGGTTTTGTTTCCCTTATGAAATCGCAAAATATACGAATATAGGCGATAGTTACAGCACGCCATCATTGAACAAGAGAGGAGATGCTTATTATTATTACTATTTATCAAATTATAATAAACATAAAATTATAAAGAATTGGCATATTTTTGTCCAATTAGTTCAACTAGTTGCACTTCCAGTTGAAGTTCGTGGAATAGAGCTTATGATACACACAAAATCATAAAATCGTGGCAATTATACATATTTAAATATTATATAGTCAATATATTTTAAAGAAATTTAAATATAAAAAAAATATAATTTGATATTTTAGTAATACCTATTTGTTTTACACCAATTTGTCACAATGCCCTTTCAAGAAGAGTTGATTGTGTAAAAGTACTACAACGAAGCAAAGGTAATTATGCCAATACTTTGTTTAATGTGAGAGACATTGACATAAATACGAACGTTTTTCAATCGAATCGCTTTCAATAAGTAAATATCGCAATGTACCCTTAAAGTTGACATTGATTAGAGATTAGCTGACCCGATGCTCACTTGGCTGGGCGTCAAACATAACTGCCCGCCCCTTGCCGGCCTAAAAGATGCTTTTTCACACCTCTTTTGAAGGAACCCATGTTGTAGGATGGAGGAAACACGTGCGCAGGTAGAGAATTCCAAGTATGGGATGAACGACAGAAGAAGGAATCTTGGAATTTCTTGGTACGGTGTGAAAAGGAGGACACAGTGTACGGATGACTCCGAAGGCCCTTACGCGTGTTTCTGTTAAGGAATGGAGAGGGAGGGATAAGGTTAAAGAGCTCCTCAGAGCATTCCCCATGGAACATTCGGTAAAAGGCGCTAAGAGAGGCGATGTCACGACGAAGTTGTAGAGGCTCGAGGGTGTTAGTTGCCTCTACATCGCCAATTATTCGAATAGCGCGACGCTGCAATCTGTCCAGAGCATCGAGGAGGTACTGAGCGGAGCCGTCCCAAAGGTGCGAGCAATATTCCACGCAAGACCTAACCTGAGTTTTATACAACAGGCATAGTTGGTCCGGCGCAAAATACCTACGCACCTTGTTTAGGACACCGAGTTTCCGTGAGGCAGCAGTTATAACGGATTCGATGTAGTCTCTGGGGTTCAGATCGCAGCGAATGTTCATTCCCAGCAAGGTGATGTTACTCTGTGTGTGAAGGGTTGTGCCCTGAAGAGAAGGAGGGGGGAGGAAAGGTGACCTTTTCGCCGAGAACGCGCACACCTGTGTTTTCTTAGCATTGAACTCGACAAGATTGTTGGAACCCCATTCGGAGATGAGGTCCAGCGTCCTGTTGAGCTCAATGATAAGATTCTGCCTCTCCCTATCAATATTGCCACGAGCAGCCCCTGAGCTTCCGTGATATCCCCCATGCACTGTACTGTCGTCTGCATAGCAATGTATACTTCCCAAGGAAAGCATGTCATTGATATGCAGAAGAAACAATGTTGGGGATAGAACGGAGCCCTGTGGAACACCAGCATTCACTGCCACGAACCGCGAAGCGCAGCCGTCAACGACAACGCGAATTCTACGCTCGTGGAGGAAGCTGGCAATCCACGTACAGAACTGAGCGGGCAATCCGTATGCCGGAAGCTTGGAAAGGAGAGCCTTGTGCCAGACTCTATCAAAAGCTTTGGCGATGTCGAGACTAATAGCCACAGACTCGCCGCGCTTATCGATAGATTCACCCGATTTGTGCAAAAGGAACGCTAGAAGGTCACCTGTTGACCGTTTAGGACGAAACCCATACTGACGGTCATTAAGCAACGAGTGACCTTCCAGGTAACGGATCAGCTGGGTGTTAAGGATCCTCTCCATGATTTTACACAAAATGGAAGTGACGGCTATAGGGCGATAGTTAGCCGGATCAGAACGATCTCCCTTTTTGGGAACCGGCTGGACATTGGCCTCTTTCCAAGATTTCGGCACACAACCAGCAGAAAACGACAGACGGTATAGACGCGTCAGGACCGGAGTCAACTCCGCTGCACACTTCTTAAGTACAATCGCAGGAATGCCGTCTGGTCCACTTGCTTTTCGAATATCAATCGACTGTAGCTCCGCCCGCACATCTCGCTGTCTGATGCGGATATCGGGCATAGTGCTGCCACAATGGGACAGTGTCGGAGGTTGTGCACCACAGTCATCGATACGGGAATGGGCCGCGAAGAGTTTTGCCAGGAGGTCGGCTTTCTCCTGCGGCTGATGAGCAAGTGAGCCATCGGCATGTCTCAGCGGTGGCAGCGAGGGTTGGCAGAAGTTTGATTGCACAGCTTTGGCCAGGCGCCAGAAAGAACGGCTACCCGTAGGGTGCGCTAGCAGTTCCTGACCCACTTGTGCAATGCGCTGAGCGTCCGCTCTAATGTAAGCCCTCTTACACAACTTGGTGGCATTATTATAGGCTGTTTTCAGTAGGTTAGTATTGGGATCCCTAGAAGCTCGACCTCTGATCCAAGCGCGGTAAGCTAGCTGTTTGTTTTCAACAGCAGAGGCACACTCGCGATTGAACTAGAGTTTCGGAGCCTATTCAATACAAACATACAAATATACAAATCTTTTCTCTTTATAATATTAGTAAGTAAGTATAGAAGTGTCACATTTGATACAATATAATATATAGGTATAGTTTTATAAATTTGAGATTTAATATAATATGTATATTTTTTTGTTAATTGAAATAGTATATAGACAGATATATTGATCCGCGGACTTTTGTATAGAGCAAATAAAGAAAAATATTTTTGTTGATAATACAGTCACCTCAAACCGTTTAGTCAACGCGCGCAGATAAATCAACGCATTATCCTGGTTTTCTCGGAATTAATTATTGTTATATTCAAAATATTATTAATCTCAATCGAGTAAAGCTGTAATGTTGTAGCTTTCTACTGGTGAAAAAAGTTTCAAAATCGGTTCGGATTCCAGAGATTATTTCCCACAAACAATCATACAAATTTCACCTTTTAATAAAATAAGTGTAGGTTAGACGACATGTTTTAGTTTTTAGAATAGAAGTAAATTTCGAGGTATGATTGATGAAACTGTTTACGTATTCTCGGTTAGTTTTTGGGTCGGCGTTAATTTTCGAATAAATAAAGGTAATGCAATTATCACAGGCTTCACTTAATATTTCATCATAAAGCACGGTCCGCAATATTTATCTCAGTGTGGAGTTGATTAATGGCGCACTGCCTTGGTGGGTCACTTACAAGTAAAATGCATTTACGTAAAATGATACTCGTATGCAGGTGGTTTTTTTTGCTGTCAACCACTGAAACAGGAAACTATAACTGTAGAGTAGTGCTATGTTAATGTCGTTTGAATTTTTATTGTTACACGTTAAGACACGCACCTCTGTTTGATTGCGTAGAGACAAAGAGACCTAGCGATCTTCAAATACCAGCGAAGGGACCACCTTGGGTTTGAACTCGTCGACTGGAGGTAATTATAAAATAGGAGAAATCAGTCGCAGGATGGATATTCACCAGGTACGAATTGGCTACTAAACTTGTTAAGAAGAATGTCCAGGTAACCAGCGTGTTAGCTGCCCTATTCTAATGCCAAAGGCAACAGTTTTCTTCGGTCGAAAAGTTGGATCTGAATTTAAAGAATTGGTCATCGAAACTATATTAGAAGAAAACTTCTGAAGATGGAGGATTCGCTAACATAATAATATAAAACAAACTGGTTAAAAGTTAAAGCGAAAAACCAAAGCTTCACGTTGCCCAAACTTTTTTATAATAATTATTTATTTAATCTAACATAGATTGTAGGAGAGAAATAAATAAATTACAATCTAACATGTTCAATTTAACAAATAAGAAATGCTTTGTTTTACAGAATAAAGATTATGAGAGACTGGTGCTTGAACTAAGCAAAGCCTGTATCTCAAGCACCAGTACTCTCTCCTCCACCTGTGGTCGCAGGTATTTGCAATCACAAATTTTACATTATTTATGGAGAGAAACTGCAGTTACCTTCGATGGTGAGCTTCGCAATTGGCTTATCTTTTGTGGCCAATTTAGAAAGATAGAAGAAGATACGGCAGTTGAAGGCACGGCAAGATTTACAATACAATACCATACAAAACAAACGTGATAAATATAATATAACGCTATTTTTTATGTATAACAACGTTTTAAGATGGGGTCCCGCCAGGTTTTTTATGTTTATTACTTTTTTGTTTCGCCTGGAGGATGTTGTAAAACCTTATTTTTTAGTTTGCTTTTTTATATACGTTGTTAATGACAGACTGTTGTTAGATATTCCCTTTTTGAAATCATGTCTCGTCTATAATTTATATAATAATTTTATAATATACTAGCTGTGCCGTCGAACTACGTTTCGCCATAACAAAAAAAAAATTACGACCTATTCTCAGACCTACCGAACATACACAAAAAATTTCATAAAGATCGGTCAAGCCGTTTCGGAGGAGTTTGGTAACAAACACTGTGACACGAGAATTTTATATATTAGAAGAAGAAGATTTTACTCTCCTTAAGAGTGGTATAGGCAGTAATTATAACAAATCTTAAATAATTTATTGTAAACTTCGGTTTTCTTATGTTTGCTATGTCCAATAAGTAGAGATAGCCCCAAAGTACAGACTAACAGGCTTTTACACAAAATTTCTCAACAAAGCCAATTTTCATTATTTCTGCCAAACGTTTGGTAGTAAATCAATGTTCTTATGCTATAAAATGTCGTGACTTTTAAGGAAAGAATGAATTGGCAAAAAGATGAAAATGATACACGAGCCCCACTGTTTTGCGATCAAAAAGAAAAATCATCATTTGAGCCAAGAGACGTTCACTGTTGGACGTAGGCACCCCCCAAGGATCTCGAAACCAATCCGTCCCGCGCTTCTAGCAAATGCATACCTATATACTAGCTTTCCGCTCGCGACTTCGCACGCGTTATTTTTGTTTTCCCGTGGGAATTTTTTTTCCCATAGGAAAATTACCCTATGTCCTTCCACTAGTCTCGAACTATCTCTATATCAACTTTCATCAAAATCGGTCAGTAGTTTCAATGCCTATTCAATACAAACAAACAAACAATCAAATCTTTCCTTGTTATAATATTAGTATAGATATACGTTGTACATCCAATCGTTGCAAGCTTTAAACTTGAAGGAGATATTGGTGCCCTCTAAGACAATATGTGCCATGACCTACTCATTCACAGACACCAGGGATACCTTTTTATACCTAGTTAGTTTTTAATCTTGTCTTATAAAATATTGTTAGTGAGCATAAAGAAAACCACAAAATACCTAGTTTATTATTACCAGCTTTATTATTTCAAAATAGATTCAAAGAAAAAACGTTTAGAAGCATATTCTGTTTTCTGAGCTCTATTCCTGCTTAGAAGTTACTTCAACATTACTAGGGTAAACCTGGGGAAAAGGGCTGTATTTATTATAGTAGGTGTTGTACCTTGCGTCGTAAGGTCGGCGGGGATCATACTGGTATCTAGAGTCGTAACGATATCTAGGGTCATAGTTGTATCTAGCGTCATGAGGGCGTCGATATGCACCAAATCTGTTATTGTAATATGGATTGTATCTGTTATACAAAGGATCATAATTTGTTCCATTTCTTCCGTCTAAAAATGGTATTGGTGGAAGCGCTTTGCCGTCTGCCGGAATGTGCACTCCTGATGGACGGAATCCTGTAATTTTTTTAATTAAATGTAAGTGAAATCAAGATTTAACTAGTTCTAGATGTCATAAATAAAATTCCTACAGCTTTTTTAACCTAGCTAGAACTACGTGGAAAGTCTTAATTGTGACTTAAGAGAGGTTCAAAACCCTACTATAAGAGAAATATATACATAAAAGATCCTATTCTTTGTATGTTTTGAGATTAATTTCATTAGTTTATTTATGCCCTAATTTTTATCTATTTTATAAAGGTACTTGTGCTTAAAAGATATTTTAAAAACTTAATTCCAAAACGTAATTAAAATATATCTATTTAATAAACAATATATTTAAATGTTTACAAATAGAAAACGCCCAGGTCCTCCGCTGCTGGAAGTGTGCCAAAAAGGCTGGTCGAATTCTTTGTGTTTCTATTTCTCTTTGTGTATTTATCTTTTTAATTTAATAATTGCGACCGCCAGACCTAGACTCTATTTAGAGTTAATTTTTCGGTAGAGATTTTATGTTATAGGCCAGTTTCTCTGTAGTTAAAGAATCCTTTAAGGTTGAATATTCAGTTTTATTACAATTGCTGATTTCAATTAAATATAATTGCATTCAAACCATCGTGTAGTCTTCTAAGCATAGAGTGAACAAGCACTTTCCAGGAGAGCGTGCTACATCTTAAGCCACATCAGCTCTTAACATCAGGCGAGATAGTGGTCAAACGCTCTCGTTGCAACTAGTAAAAAAACAACACTTGCACAACAGCTTTTTTGATGTAACATATGTCGTGCATAATTTTAAACCATATTTTTACTGTACTACTTACCATGCCTACTATATAGTACCAACCATATTATTACTATAATAAAAAATTATTACCATTTTCATCAGCTACGTAAGATACTTGAATGGGGGTTCCCTCCGGCGAAACATAAGCGTAGCTCCCTTGCACTACCTATTTATAAAAGATATAATATGGTCAAAAATCATTTAAACATATATACAATATATATATTATCATGACTACAAATATAATTTTAACTTTGATGGAATCACGCAATTTTTTCCCCGTATGTTAAATATTACTCAAAGTAAGTATGTGCCTACTATTAATGAACTTTTGATAAGATATTGCTATTTATGAAAATTGGTCTTTAATTAAATGTACTACAATATTCTTACAGGGTCTTCTGAAGACGTCCACAAGAGTTTCTGGCAAAAATCAATCTTCTATACTTAAAAAATAACATATCCTGATCCACCGACTGACTGATTGACTAATTCATCATCGCCAGCATAAACTATTGAAGTTAGTCCCAAGAACTTAGATCAGTAGGGTCATTTTATTGAGTAGACAGTAAGGAAGGATTTTTGAAAATAAGGGTTTAAAGTTTGAATGGAAGTCCATCATTTTTGAAGTTAGAAACATGGAACTTTATTCTTAGGCTACTGATTAACAGTAGATTGTTACCCTAGGGATAAAGTAACTTATAGTTCGAGCGACTAAATAAATCTTTAACCCTCTTATGATATCAGGCGTTAAATCTGAATCAGATAAACTCATTCGCCCTTATTAAAAAAAAATTATTCCTTGGATCATCCTTGGATTACTTACTCCGTGTTATGTCTTATTTTGACATAAGCTGTTATACAGCCGACATGTGCGGAAACAAGACAAAACACGGAGTAACTAATCCGAGGATGATCCAAGGAGTAAAATTTTTAATAGTAAGACTGATTGTGTAATATAAATCTCTGCTTTATGGAAGTTTAAACAAAACTATACTCGAAAAAACAAATTAAGATAGGATTGCCACATTCCCGCGATTTTTTTTCTGTGGCCTGCATCTATTCAATCATTATTTTTCTTTTTCATCATTGAAAAAATGGTAAATTTTACCCAAATCAATTTTAAAGAAATAATTCAAAGTAAATTATATTAAAGTCATTTAAAAAAATATACCTATTCTTTAATTAATACTTAACTTTATGTCATTTCAATTTTACACCGCGCTGTAATTGAGTGGCTGTATAGAAAGCTGGAACATGGTTTAATAGAAATATGAAAATAGAACTAGTTTCTCTTTTATAATTTGACAGTTGTCAATTGAAAACGATTCTCCCTAAAGCTGAAAAGCGCTCCTCAGGTAACTTCAGTCCTACTTTCCGAGTATATGTAATGAAAAATTAAGTAAAGTATGTTTCAGCGTTTGTCGAAATTCCACCCTCAAGTGGGTGAAAAAGAAGTTGAAAGTTTGTTGGAAAGTCCGTTATTTTTATAGCTATAAGTATGAAATTTATATGTAACCTGATAATTAGAAATTAGTGGACATGTGTATAAGAAAATTTCCAAAATTTCCCCCCTTAGTAATTTGAAATTTTGTTTTTGTTTGAGTATATCTGCCTGCTTGGTATATTTCAACGGGACTTTTTTAAAAGGTTTTGCTTTATAGTTTGAATATTTTTTTCGGGACACGGAACTACGGGAAAATATTGAATTCCTACGGGGGAAAAAAATCCCACGGGGAAAAAACTAGTATACTTATAAAAGGGTAACTGTTTGTGATATTGCATGCAATCTCAATGTACGTACCACTACTGGAAGTGTCATTCATTACTTGGTTAGAATTTCTGGCACGAACGGAAGGAAGGCTCTCACAAATGCACACATAGAAAATTGAACAAAATTCCAGAGACATTACAAAAATTATCGATTCTTTTATATTTTGTGTTACTTTCCCACAGCACCTACAGTCGGTCGCCATTGTAAAAAGGATTACCTGAAGTATGAAGTACTTGTCATATATTTTGCTATGCGTTACTTTTTTTTATCTTGACGCTTAGATTTCTTGTAGTATTAGTTAGATAGTAGAGTGAAACATATTTGGTCGTAAGAATGTAGTATAAAAAATGCATTAAGCTCTATATTGGCGTGTTAAAACAATTTCTGAAACTAACTAAGTCGATCCAAATTTAAATATATCCAATTTAAGTAATATGATTATTTTTAGTGCGTATACTTTTGCACCCACGTTAAGTACGTGTGGGTGCAATAGTATACTTGCTCAGTTGCATTTTTTCCCCTTTGATTTCCTTCTTAACAACATGGTTGTTTTTTTGCACAATCTTATAAATATATTTTAATGTCGCAATCCAATTATCGTTTAACAAATTTCGATCTTATTTAAAATTATTCTATAAAAGTCAACGTTTATTTAAGGCGTTGTCGTCAAAACTGAAGAATAATTTTCATAAAAATTAGGTTCGTTTTTTGACTATCGCCTTACTTTTTGTTATCCAAACTATTTTTAATTAATACAAACGAATACATATTGTACGAATATAATTTGACATGTTTTATTAACTTGGTATTTTTCCGCATGCTATAATCTATTTATAATCTATCGTATTATCATCCACAAACATAACTTTTAACAGTATTTCTTTACAGTCACGTTTCTCTATTTTAAATCATCCTTTTTTTTGTATAATTTTTTGCCTCAGTATGTTGATATGTAGTAGAGCTACAATACGTCAAGTAATTAAAGATGTGCATACCTGCGTGCCCTGAGGTTCCCCGTTGTTATCGATATAAGCGTCTTTAAGGTAGCCAGCTTCTTGCATCTGTTTGCCATCAGCGGTTGAGTAACTGTGATGAAAAGAAATTGCATTTATTGCTGGTAACTTTTCACAGCGACTGTGCAGTTGCAAAGTCTTCTCAGTGGGCCGAATCGACTGGTTTTAAACATGCACTAGGACTATTGGTCCCGCGTGCCGAACATCTTAGGCCGAAACGACCAACGAGCCATTGTTTTATTCTATTAAAAAAAGGAAACCGACGTATATAAAAATTACATTCGTTTATATATGGTACATTTTTTTTCAAATATTCAAGTTACAAAAGTTTTGTGCTCATTTAATTTATTATTCCAAATTAACCTCATGTTCAAAATGTATCTTATAATGGTAAATTTCTATATTCAATTCAGTGGAATTTGTAGGTGTATACCAATCACAACTTGAGGCAACTTGCACAACAGTCATCAAATTCGCTTAGCAATTGTTCAGGCACGGATTTTTCTTGCTGGCCACTAATCCCGTAACGAATCGCGCGCTGTCACTTATTCTTAACGACTCGAACTTTCACATACGTACGCACAAAAGCTTGGGTGTACTAGCTCTGGATAGTATTCGACTCGAATTATCGGAATTTCTAAGAATAATTATTTTAAGTTTTTGTTCATTTAGTGTTAAATAAATGTCGAACAATTGAGTAAATAAAACATTGTGTATGTATCTCAAATACGTGTGTGCTAAACCATTAAAAACCCAAATTGTGGCTAGCAAGGATGTCGGAATCGGTCCCACACTATACTAAAAGATTACCAGCCCAAGCTGTTGGTGTCAAACATGAGTGGTTTACGTCGTAGTGGAGAGTTCTGTGCATTAAAGCTATGATCGACGTAAAATCGAAAGTGTTCTCGCGAACAACGCAAAACCTACATAGTAAAGACATAATTCTGTACTATTGTAGTAGTTTGAAATAACCGACAAATTATTAATTACTCAAACACAAGCGTTATTTTGTTTAGTAACCATCATTCGACTAACTATTTAAGTATAAATATTTTTTACACTAATTAATAATATTTAATGCACATTTTAAACTAATGCTCTTGTAGTGAAAAAGCCAACTGTCATATTTGTTAACTCATAAATAGATGTGACGGTATAAAATTTTCGTCTGGCTTAGGGCAGATTCTAAATTTATCTATGTATATTTTGTAATTGTATTGATTTAAAACCAAGATTTATAAAGTTTTCATATTGTTTTCAATCGTGATAACCAAATTTAGAAAAAAAATCAAACTGATGGACGGCAACTAGAACAAAAGTTTCAAATATTTTCATCGCAGTCGATTCAGTAGTTTTTGTTTGTAAAAGTAACAGCCTATTATCTTACCTTTAGACTTTTTATTACCTGTAAGAATACGATCCATCGGGATTTTGTTCATTGGAATAGGTGAGGATAGGTACAGCTGGTCCGCCTGTCACTGGAGGGTTGTACTTGTAGTTGTAGTATGGGTTGTATCCAGGTGCAAATGGGTTGGGAGTAGCGTAAGGAAACGGGGTGGGCCCCAATGGTGGGACTACGGCGGGTACTGTTGGCGCGGGATCAGCTGGGAGACCCAAGCTCGGTGACAGCCAATACAAGCAAAACAGAAGACGAATCATCTGAAAAAAAGTGTATTGTTGGTTAAGACATCATGTGATTTGGAAGGTACAAACACTGGTTTTTTCTTCGTATTGTCATCCATCTTCATTTCAGTAGAGGGACGCCTAGTATGGGATATGGGCTTTTTTTACATACGACAAGGAAACTCTAGATCTTCATCTCAACTGATGGTAAGTGTCGATAAAGCTGAAAGTGGGAGCGAGGTTCACCTTTACAACGCTCTGTCTAGCGTCTTCCCTAGACCTTTACCAGAGCCTCAAGCACGAACCAGTATAGTTATCGTTGTAGTAATCGCATTATTTTGTATGAAAACTATAGCAGCGCCGCTGTGGTCGCTTAAGGAACTAAGTGGTATCGTAATGGCATAGTTAACGAGAGCTAAAGTATGAGAATCATCAGTACGTCTAGTACGAGTTTTTAAATCGAGTAAACTACAATAGTTTTCGTTAGCTCGCCAAACTGTCAGTTTACGATGTAAACGGTAGTATGAGTTGCTCGTTTCGAATTCACGTTTAAACGACAGCGAGTTAGTTTTACTCGATTAGACGAACTTCACATTATATATTTATATCTCTCTTACACACATATGAATGGAAAGAGACACGCGATTCTGTCACTGTGACGTTTTCTTAGCCGTTTTTATTATTTTTAAAGCGAGTTGAATGAAAGAAAAACATTAAAGTTTTTGTTTGTTGTAAATTATATTATTTTATAATGTCGCGGACAAGTCAGTCGCAATTTATTTTAATGATAGAGTTTATGGAAAGGTAAAAAATAAATTGTGTTAAACACTTTAGGAATGAAAATAAAATTAAAAATCTCGGTTAAATTATGTGTATTTTTTAACACTTTTATATGGAATGGTGATTTATGGCGGTAGCACTGAGTAAAGTGTGTGTCGGAGATGCGGCAAATGATTGTCGCAGCAGAATTCTTCCGTCTCTCTTCATGCGCTTTGCATGGCCCTCCATGCAAAGTACCACCGTGTAGACGTAATTTTAATGTTTAGAAACACAAAAAAACGTATTTATGTACCAAACTCACATAAAAATGTAAGGTGAGAACCTAAACTACGATAGTTTTCGAGTAAACTGTCCAACAAATGTCAAACATGTAACTCATACTGCCACAAACTCAAAAACTATACGAATACGTATTTATTGATCGAGTAGTTTATTACTTTGTAACTCATACTGTCAATTCTAGTTCATTATAGTTTCCGATAGAGGCGCTGGTGTGAAATGTATGGAAACAAAACTATTCGATCGTTCGAATCCAAAACTATCAAAACTCGTACTAGACGTACTGCACGTACTCACTTTGACATATCGTATCGTTTTATTCGACAGCTACAATTGCTATCGTAATGTCTGTCACCGAGTATTTTACAGTGAATGAACTACGGTTACGTTACGAGCTCACGATAGTCTTACGATAGTGTTTCTAGCTGTCCATTTAATATCTCAATCGTTATCGGATAGTAAGTAGGTAAATCCGATTACTATACTACTCTTATAACGAGAGTGGTTGGTGCTAAGGGCACTGATCGCCGGTGCGCCTTATAACGTCTACCAATGCAACGCTGCGTGTCGCTGCATATTGCCACCACTTTCTCATTGATTGACTCTGTACCAGAGTCGTTTGCATAGGTACCTCTGTCTTACCTATTTCCTTGTCCGTCTGTCTGTCAAGACCTTTTTTCGGGAACGCATAGAAATATCAAACTGATATTTATTTATATCAAATACGCAGCTCCACGGTTTCTTTCAGCTGTGAAAAATCATATTATAAGTCAACATGATCGCAAAATATGACCAATTACTTCGCATATTTTCGCAATTTTGCGATTTCACAAGGGAATTAAAACTGGTACTTCCCGTTAACCTACAATCATAAAATTTGGCACGAAGCAAGGACTTATAGTACATGTTTCGAAAAAATCTAAAAACCTTAAATATGTAAGGAACTTATATAAGTTTGTACCGAACCCTCGGTGCGCGAGTCCAACTCACACTTGGGTGGTTCTTTTAGGTAATTTTGCAATCCAGACTATTTTGTATCCTGTTTTACACTTTTCTAGATTTTCGTCACCTTCATTAGCGTCATGACTAGTAGAGTTTGGAGTCTGGACTTCAAAAATAAAAAACAAAAGTTACCATTTGTCTTCATTTATTACTAAGATAATTATTTCAGAAATAACATAAGTTATTAAGGTACTTCCAAGTATCACCGGGTCGCCCGTCGGGAGGAAACGCCGCAGTGTCATCACTGCGACGCTCCCGATGACACTGCCGAGCACACACTATTGGTGTGCCCGGCTTGGCGACGCCAGCGCAGCGAACTCAACGCTGCGCTGGGAGGTGCAAACCTCTCGCTGCCGAGCATGGTCGTGGCCATGCTCCGCGGCGAGGCGGAATGGGGGGCTGTCGCCTCCTTCTGCGAGGATGTCATCTCGCAGAAGGAGGCCGCGGAGAGGGAGCGGGAGGCTGATCCTCAAGCCGCTCCCATCCGCCGCAGACGGATAGGCAGGCGAAGGCGGGCATTCGCACAAGCGATGCCCGTCTAGTGACCCTGCCGTGAAGGCCTGCGTGCATGGTTGGCCCCGTGCACGCCGCCGTAAGGCCCTCCGTCTGGGGATTGCCCTGGTGTTCTCGGGCAATCCCCCCTTGGCGATAGCCCGACCAGTTGGTCGGGCTTGCCCGGGCGCGTGGGTAGTGGAGTCGCAGTGTGGACCTTACCTAGCGCGCCCAAGAGGGCAGGGAAAAAACCGGGGGGTTTTAGTGGGTAGGCCTGGCACTCTGCCGGGAGAGCCCCACACACGCTCGCCGTCTAGCCAACGGCGGGTACGGTGCGGTTACGCATTTCCCCCCGAGAAATAAAAAAAAAAAAAGGTACTTCCAAGTATCTCAATAGCTAATTATAATTGTGTGCATGTTATAATTTCTTGAGACATAAATGACAAGTAACTCGCAGGTAGTTTCATCATCAACATTGCAGGCCAGTTTAAAATTAGAAAACAAGAAATAAAAATACTTAAACGGACGAGGAAACCCATAACTTTTAACATGTTTTATAAGTTTGTACCTTTCAACTAGTCAACCTGTATAATGATTATCTTTACTGACTTAAATTTCCAACTTGAAAAAGGTTTGTTGTTATGTTACTTCACTTCGCTTACTAAAAAAATTAAAAGGCAATTGACTATTTTATTTGTCAATGTATTTATTGTATACTTCATGCGACATTATACGTACGAGTATATTCCATGTCTTATTTTTACTACTATTAGAGCGTTATATTAATAAACAATAAATACAGCTGAATTGTATTGATACAATTACAACTCAGTAAAGTCGTTAGTTGTGAATGTTATTTTATACATTTATGCGCATAATTCTTGTCATGAAATATATTAAGTTTAATGTGAGAAACCTAAAAATAACTTCTAATCAGATCAAGTTATAACTTTATTGCAAATTTTAAAAAATATATCAAAATCATACATATGTATAAGGTCACACATAAGTTTTATTTTCAATGGTGAGAGTAATAACTGTCTATAGGTATATTCATATACGATTACATGACAAATACCATATATTATTATTAGAGTACATATTTTAAGGTATATTTTAGGTAGGTAATATGTTTCAAGTTGGTAATATCACAAAAAAATGGTAAAAACCGTTTTGTAACCTGCATATTATTTGCATCTTTCACAATATAATATGCACTATTAAACAACAATTTTAGATTTACAAATTTCATTGCCTACCTTAATTTTTGGTTAAGTAAATCCGTCTGCTCACGTTGTACCCGAACTACTACTGTTAGCGTGAGATCTGAATATTCCATTTATAGGTAGCAGGGTTGCTTTGCACTGATATTTTTTGTTGAGCCATCGCTCAAACGTGAGTCTCGTCCCTCCACCCACCATCAGCTATTAGCCTAGCTGCGGACGCATTCAAAGATCGTTCAACACGAACGAGATACGATACGAGAATATTTAGCAATTCGAGCCCAAAATTACTGCAAATGTTACAAGCAATACATAGTTTCGCTCAATTAGGTTGCAGAAACGTTTCACTGCACAGGTGGTCTTTACCGCCACATGAAATTGTTTGTAAACTTTAACATGCACCTTACACGACCGATTTGGTTTAATGTTGACAGCACTGCATTATCTGGTTATGTGTTTATCACTATTGTTTCAATCAATAAGCTCCTTTACTTGCCTGTGGTTAGAAATGTTGCAATATTACCTATCAATCTATATCACATGAAGTCCCATCGCATAACAAGTAATGCTTGTCGTGATCTACATTACATATATCGAGGCTTCTTATTCATTATCAGGGGATAATAATATCCAGATTAGTAGTATATTAACATTTACGCAAGTAACACTTCGACAAGATTCTTGAAAATTTTACTGAAACTGGTTGTTATTTCAACATTTTCCCTATTTACTTAAATTTCTTAATTCTTGAAATAGTTTATATTATACTGATGACATACTTCCATTACATTATCATAAAAGCTTTAATAGTATAGTAAGCTCCCATTCAAGCTTTACATGTACAGTAAGCTCCCATTCAAGCTATACATGTACACTACGAAAACCCTCACTGTTACGAGCGACATAAGAACGGTCCAAAGGTCAAACAGTATAGCTTGACAAGGACCTTACTGTACACAATGAAAACCGCCGCTATTACCAGCGACATAAGAACGGTCCTAAGGTCAAACAGTATGGCTTGACAAGTAGTTTACAGTACCTACTAGCTTTCCCCTGCAACTTCACTTAGCCAATTCCATTTTGTCACTGAAACGCGCTAATCTCAGGAACTACTGATTCAAATTGAAAAATTATTTTTGTGTTGGATAGTCAATTTATCGAGGAAGGTTTTAGGCTATATAACATCACGCTATGATTTATAGGAGCTGAGCATTAATAAAAAGTGTTGCAAAAACGGGAAAAAATATATGGCGAAACGTAGTTCGCGGGCACAGCTAGTGTTAATATAAATACTAAAACAAAACATTTGACTAAGCAATCAAATTTAATAGTGAAGTTTCAATTAAGTCATATTTCAGCCTAGCTAGTTATAAAGTGATGAATTGCACTTTATGTGAACTATGCCATTATTTTTACATAGATATCATATCCAACACAACACAAGAATAAATCAATTACCAGTAGATACACAGTTAAAACTATATACTACTGATGTAATGCATCGTTTGCCATTTTTTTATGAGTTGCAAAGCTATCACAGATCGATTTTGCATAGATTTTTATATCAATCGCTACTATAAATCGTGCTCTCATCGATGTTAGGTAGGTATATCAAATGTAATAAAATAGAAAATCTGTAAAATATACAAATAACAGCTAGGTCCAACTTTATCTTTCACAACATCGTCATCATAACACAAGATAACGCATCTGAATAACAATTATATTCGGCCGGTTGCATCTCTTTCGGTTAATTACATACACATTGTGTTTTTAAACATAATCTATGTGCGTACCACATCACCAATTATAATTGTTTTTTTACTCACCTTAATTAAGTTACGGTATCACAGATACCGACAATTGCGTGCGCGAAGTATTGTCTGAAGGGGCAATTATTTATGAGCCCAGATAAAATGAAAACAATAAGTATTTAATGCCAATGGTGTTTAGACACCGGCGCCTCTTTACATAAACATAGGTACTGTTAGATTGTGACATAGCTATTTCTCTAAAACAACGGAAGTTACTGTTTCTTAGATTCTGTAACCATATTAAAATATATATACCTATCAAATATCGGCCTTTAGTAGAGCCTTTCAAAACATTCATCAGTCATCACCACAGCTTTTTTTATATTTTTTTATTGCACAAAGTTGGTAAACAAACAAACTGCCCACCTGATGGTAAGTGGTAACAGTCACCTATAATACATGTGGCTCTTGTGAGATTCGCAGCAAAACTGCAACCCCCACAAGAACCACAGTGTACGTTGCCAACTTGTGACACAAGATGTAAAGTCACAGTACCCAGTAATTTCACTGCCATATCTTACCCTTCAAACCGGAACACAGCAATGCAAGCACTGCTGCTTTGCGGCAGAAATAGGTAAGATGGAGGTACCTAAGCAGACGACCCTATTACAGAGTCTCCCTCCAATTTCCTATAAAATTATTATCACAATGTTACCAATTGGAGTTTACATCCGATTAATTAAGATAAATTAGAGCGGACAACGAATTGTTAGTAAAAAAGCTTTCAGTGCTTCAATTGCACTTATATTGTAGTCTAGCTGACCGTATGCAACTTTGTTTGCATTATAACTAACTTTTCCCGTAGGAAAACTTTTCCCGTCAGATTTTTCCCGTAGGAAAATTATCCTACGTCCTTCCCCTGGTCTCGAACTATCCTTATACCAACTTAAATCAAAATCGGTTCAGTAGTTTCAAAGCCTATTCTATACAAACAAACAAACAATCAAATCTTTCCTCTTTATAATATTAGTATAGACAATCGTTGTGATCAAACATCAAACGCGAAATTAAAATTTTTGGAAACATATTAAACATCTTCGTTGAAGCTTATAGTGTTGCCCAAAATCGGTCTTGGTCTTGCTGTTTTGCGAGACCCTTGCTGCAAGCAAGACCGAGACTAAATCCGGCCTAATTGGGATGATGACTGAATTCTAATTTTTACGTCTCGTCATTAAATATTAAAATATCGTGGAAAAAGATGCACTCCTGTGAAATCAGAATTAAAATCGGCTTAGAAATACATTAGATACAAGCATTTTATGTTGTTAATTTGAAGGCGATTAGACAGAGAGATCCGACATCAGCCGCGACGTCATAGTTGAGTACGGCCATATAAACCCGTAAATTGCCGTTTTGCTAGAAAGAGATGGAGAAAAATCTTTAATACTTATGTCTTGGTTGTTTTTATAGTTATTCGAAAACCGATTTTTTTCTTTCTTTTTATTATATGAATGAGCATCTATTAAAGCAAAAAAAAAATTTTACCCATCTAGCCTATGACAAGACCAAGACTGACCAATGCAAGATTTGAGCAAAACTCTTGCTCAAAGCTTGCATAAGTCAGTAGGGTTACTCATGAACCATTTCCGATAGATCGTCATTGGGATTGTGATTTTTCATACGCTTGAGTAACAACACTAGCGCCAAATTGGATCCGTATTTTGAGAAAATTGAATAATACTGAGTTTGGTTCACCCAAAATCCGCACAATACGAGGTGAATTTGGAGCCAATGCGCAAAAATAAGCATACGAAAAATCACAATCTCAATGCCGATCGATCGGATTCAGTTCAAGAGTAGCCCTACAGTCCTGGCGTTGGTCTTGGACTCGGTCTTGCAGCAAGAGTCTCGCAATACTAAAAGATCAAGACCGATTTTGGGCAACACTACCGAATGCGTTAAAACGCTGATAATTGCAGCTACGCGCAGCCGACTCCGTGGTCTACTTACGGCTGACTTCAGTATTCTATCTAGGTGTCTGTGGATTTAGTTATCTAACCATAGGTATTTGACATTAGCTTCATACAAAATATGACAAAATTTATCTCCAGTAAACAAATAGAGAGATAGATAGGATGTTGAAACCCGTCGTTAGTGAGACCATACGGCATTGCTCTGAAGGTCTGGGCTTCGATTCTGCATGGAGGTAGAAGTTTCTCTGCCTCGGTTTGATTGGTGGTAGGGCTTCTGCCCGCCTGGTTAGCTACCAATATCGCACGTAACCAAATTTGTCGCCATAATATAATAACAATATTAAAATTAATAACATTTGTTGTGTCCCCAAAATAAGAGGTAAGATAGCCAATTATTCGTCAGTTAATGAATCCAGGAATCCAGCTAAAGCTTGGTTCCTTCTTCGGCCTTATCATATCAAGGCCAAGAGCTTTGTATATTAAAAAAACCTTTTCATAGTAATGAATAGTCCTTCCTATGAAATTTAAGCATGGTCCTTCCTATGAAATTTAAGCATGGTCTAAATTTTAGTAGGTACAGATTTTCATCGATCTTATTTTGAAAATAAATGTTATTATTTGAATTAAATATAAAACTTAACAATTCAATGGATCAAAAAGTAAAACATTGGAAACTTATGCTATGAATATTACTTCGCTACCTTTTAGGTGCATAAAACGTAGATTTGTGTTTATTTTTTCAATTTTTCTTGTCCAAATTGATTGTTAAACTAAAAAAAAATATAAAGCTTCGTATAGCATCGAAATGCTGTGTAACACAACCTTATCAATCAGCGGGCACAAAATATTAAGTTATTTAATTGTATAATAAAAAAAGTTTCGTTACTAACGATACAATAGTTGTCATAATTGAATAATTAAAACATAGTTTATTGGTGATATATGAAACGAATCGAATTTTTGCAATGACTTTATCTATGGCGAAAACTTGTCTAACTTTGACAATATTAAAATATTTTTTCGATTAATCAACATCGATAATATGTATCTGCTACACAATGACATGAAAAAAATGCTGTTTAATGATTATTTATTACCTCTGTCGGAAACTATAAAATGTAAAACACTATACTTATGTTTCAGACGCAGCTTAATTAAAAACCTGCCATTGTCTACTGCCGCGAACCGAATCATCGACAATTTGTACAAGAACGTCCAAGAATAGTCTTGTAACATTTTTTTATACAAACATAGTTTTTATCACGTAAAGATCCTGTTCGATGGACATAAAATTTTTTTAAAGCGATGTTCGTGTACATTTAAGGTCTAATCATTAGCAATTTATACAAAAATCATGCATCTGTAATAACTGCGTAGGTCAAATTAGTATTGTTTGGCTCACGTTTATTATCAGGAACCACTAGTGACATTAAATTTTGACTAGGTTTTTTGTTATAGTGCTATATTTTTTTTATTATCATAATTTCATTCTATATGCCCATTATTTTAAATATTCTTATTAAATATGTTATCATAACTCGTTGCATCTATATCATCATCATCATCAACAGCTCATATACGTCCCCACCGAGGGGCTTGAGCCTACACTAAACTAGGGCGATTAGGCCCTAGTCAGCCACGCTGGCCAAGTGCGGGTTAGTCGACTTCACACACAACCTGTAAAGAAATTCTTTCTTCAAAGGTGTGTGCAGGTTTCCTCACGATGTTTTCCTTCACCATAAAAGCGTCGAATAAACGTACATGTGAATTCACCATTTGAAAACACATTGGTACGTGGCGGGGTTCGAACCGCTACCTCCCGATTGGAAGGCGCCTTACGCACTTCGCCATTATTGCTCTATTAATAATATAATATTTTAATTAATAAATCAGTTTATTCGCATTAAATAGAGTACGTACATACAGTATAATGGTCTTACAAATTTTATGTCCTTTACCTTATTTAGCTATTGTTTATTAATAACTAACTACCTACCAAAATAGGTAAAATATGCATATGCATGCAATTTGCAAATTCGAATTAAAACTTTGCTTTCACAACTTTTTTAACTTTGATGTGTGTCGTCATATTGTGGCATAACCTATTGGTGTGTACCAGGCTACTGATGATAAAAGCATTTATAGACTGTCCTACGCATAAACCTAATTATTTAAGTCTTATTAATATTTTTTAAGCTTAATAATAATATTATCAGTAGTTTGGTACACACCAATAGGTTATGCCACATTTTCATTACAATATTTTTATGTGCTAAAAAAAATTAAACACTTTTTTTCAAAATTCAGACGAAACGACATTCGAAAGGTAACGATTCCAATTCCAGATTTCAATACTGATGGCTCAGAATGGCTTAGGGTGGCGCAGAGTCATGTCACCTCATCACCTGGCGGAAAAATATCTAAGGTAACTACCGTGATTCGAATAAATAGAAGGACATTGCTCTGCGTCCATACATTGTTCGCCCCAATACCAACAGCGGTGAAAAAATGCTTTTCGTATAATAAGATATTAGTAAATTCTGTACCGACACATCAATTAATAAGGACAAGCTTCGAAATCGAATTATATATCAAAATGAATCAGATTTTGAGGTTGGTAAAAGTAACACTTTTTTTCGTTAGAGCAATACACATAGTCCATACGTATACAATTATTAAAATAATTATTATTGCAATCAATCAAAGAAAGTTATTAAGTATAGCCATATAATAAAAAATAGAACCGACTTCAAAAACACTGAAAACTTAAAAATAATCATCTTCTATATTGAAGTCAAACCGCCAAACGATGATCTCCTAGAAAGTGTTAAAATTTGTCACCGACTTCAATATAGAAGAAGATTATTTTTAAGTTTTCAGTGTTTTTGAAGTCGGTTCTATTTTTTGTAAAAAAAACTTTTTAGTGAATGAAATCTTTTTAGTGAAAGAAATCCTAATTTAGTGAGTGTGAGTGTTTTCCTCGATTTTCTATGGGATCCCATCATCCGATCCTGACTTTGGTGACCATGGGACCACCCTTGCAGTATACTCTATCAAATACAAAAAGAATTTTGGAAATCACAAACAAACATAAAAAAAAATACAACCGAATTGATAACCTCCTCCTTTTTTGAAGTCGGTTAAAAACAAGAAATCTCGAAATTATAAATCAAGTCAAAAACACAACAAACTAACAAGCGAAAGAGCGTGAGTAGTCAATTGACGTGTGTTAACGTTATAAATTGTGAAACAAGTTATGAAAAACATAATTTTTACAAATAAAACAATGTCCATACTTACATAAAATTGATTCAATTCCATTCAATCAAGCAAAGGTAACAATAACCATTGGTTTATTTTTACTTCATTTGGTTTTGTTTCTGAAAGTACTTCTACATATTTTTGATTTGTCCGTCGAATACACATATTTGTAATGAGTGTTATAAAATATGCATATAATTATGACGTAAATCAATTCTTTGTTGGTCATGGGGCGATTTTCGACATTGTCCTTTACTGAAAGAAGACTTTATTTTGATTTAAGAAACAATCCAAACTGCATTGAAAGATTATTAAAAAGCCACCTGTCTGAACCAAAAATCGAAACCCATAAAATTATATAATAAACATTCTGTATTTTTGACCGACTTCGAAAAAGGAGGAGGTTCTATCTTTAGGCTGTATCTTTTCTTTTTATTTATGTTCACCGATTATTCCGCCATTTGTGGATCGATTTTCAAAATTCTAATCGAAGGAGTATACTCCCGAGGTGATCCCATTTTCGCCATCGAGGGAAACCCTTGAATTTCGGCACGTCCAACGTGTTTCATGTTTCTTCTTAAGATATTCAGGTATTTGCGTCTGATAGTCATGATGTTATGTTACTGAGCTGATAATGGAAGGTTCATGGTAGACTAGGGTTCGGGAATAATTCTTTCGAAACTGTTAAGAGCGAACAACGTTTTATTTAAAGTTATTCCGGTGTTTGCATTGGCTCAAATTCTAATATGTAGTAACTATAAAGATTTTTACAAAAAATAAAACCGACTTCAAAAACCACATAAAAATCATAAATCATATAAGACTACGTACAACATCACAGTTTTATATTGCAGTTAATGCCAAGCTATGATCACCTTGAAAGTCTTTTTTTAGCACCGACTTCAATATAACACTGTGATGTTGTATGTATTTTTATATTAGTTATGACTTTTTGGTGTTTATGAAATCGGTTTTATTTTTTTTATGAATAGAGTCGATCACAGGCAAAAACTCTTATAAACATTACATTTGAAACACGAGAACGACAAAAAATCAAACAGTTCCTAACGCATAGTAGGACAAATCAAAGTACTAACAAATATTATTGACTTAACACGTTTTATTTACTTAAATATTGGCATGCCTAAGCCGAGAATCGAACCCGCTAATTATATCGGATATTACAAAAAGTGAATATATGATAGTCCTGCAACAGTTAGCTCTACAATTACATCGCGAGCCGACAAGGCCTTTAGAATCGATTTAATAAAAAAAATCTAATGTTGTTTCAAATTAACACATTGGAAAGCTCTCAAGACTACGTATCTAAGCAACGCTCACATTGGTTCTAATCACAGATGCAGCTCAACAGCCATGAGAGGCAGACAAGCACAAAATAAACAAACACAAATTCTATATCACGCTAATTTAAAACACGCTTAATACGAATACATTAAGGCATTAAGGCTTTGTCGGTGGCGCTGTGGACTCGGCACTTGCCTTCCAATCGGGGGGCCGGGGTTCAAGACCAGCCATGTACCAATGTGTTTTTGGTTTCGATTTTCATATGTACATTTGTCTGTCGCTCCTACGGTGAAGGAAAACATCGTGAGGCAACCTGCATACATCTGCGAAGAAATTTGTCTGACATGATAATGATGTAAAAAGTTACCAAGGACGTTTGAGAGATTTATTGTCATATTCAATTGGCTTTTTTTTGGCAGCAGGGTTGCCAACCAGTGAGGCATGCCCCTCTTGGGGGCCGTAGAGTGAACTAAGGGGGGGCGCAGCGAGCGGCTCCAGAATCAAACTGTGTAGGGAATATAAAAATTGTTCATATAATAAACTCGCGCGACGCGAACG
This sequence comes from Schoenobius gigantellus, assembly GCA_963935595.1. Lineage (NCBI taxonomy): Eukaryota > Metazoa > Arthropoda > Insecta > Lepidoptera > Crambidae > Schoenobius > Schoenobius gigantellus. Next base: position 20,226,495 of record OZ012549.1, on the reverse strand, counting down.
GTACCACCTATGCGAAGTCAGCGACACGTTGCAACTATCTTTTGAATAAAACTAAACACCCCAATATTTTCATCGTTTGTTTATTTTTTTATTTTGACTCCCCATTTTGGCCACTAGGGGGGCGTAGTACTTTAGCATAATGTTGGGTGAGGCGCATAGGGTAAAAGGTTGGGAACTCCTTGCTTAGGGACTCTGATAAATTAACGAGTTCACGGGGATCCCCTAAGGATCCCTTAGGCTAGGGGATCCTGGTGGACGAACTCTACCTACTTAACTTAAAACAATTGAATCGCAAAATTTTAACTCGAAACAATTCAATTCGTTGAGACAAGATTTGATATAATTATTGCGTATCTATTCCAGTCACATTCAAACGTATAATTTTGCCTACATAATGCTTAAATAAAGTTAATTCCTATTGTATGACGTTTGCTATCTGAATAAAGATGCTTACAACATTTTAATGGAATGTGTTCAATTTGAAGGACAGACGATATCGTATTCCCATATTGATTTATACTCATCCCAGATGAAGTCAATATACCTAACTTTGGATTATGTTAAATATGTAATCGCAACTGGTTACTAATGTATTACTGTTAACACGTACTATTGTTTACATAAATGATAAGTAAAGGATAATAAGTAGTCAAAGACAGGAGTTGGTGTCCAAATTTAATTTGACATAATTACTTCATATGTTATAACAAAAATGTACAAAACTTAAAAAAAATTGGCAGTGCGCTTCAAACAACAAAAACAAACAGGGCATTCGCCTTGCACTTGGCGTTTGCCCCATCATTATGGCAATATTTACCTAACATCTATTTGGAATACAAACAAGTCGGGTCCAATAGTCCCACGACTTTTGATAATGCCGTTCCTATACTTGGGCCTGCGTAGTCCGTGCACGTAGCTCGTAGTCGAGGGTTAAATGGGTCGAACTCTTTTGAGAGTCTATTGGGCTTTGGGGATGGAGTCACCCTCAGCGTGGTAGCCGGTCTCGTCGGCGTAGTAGTTGATGGTCTCCTTCTTGCCTTCGGGGTCGGTGTAGGTGTAGGAGCCGCGGACGACGACTACGTTCTGGGGCTTGTTCTCCTCATCGACCACCTGCTTCAGTTCGCCGTTCTCATCGCGTACGATTCCGTTGTCGGTCTCGAAGCTGCATAGTAATTTTATGTTAAAATTTACTCATTGCAATACTCATAATTACAAGGGCTACGTTGCGGTAATGCCAGAGGGAGACTCTGTACCAGAGTCGTCTGCATGAGTACCTTAATCTTACCTATTTTGCCGCCAAGCAGCTATAATTGCATTGCTGTGTTCCGGTTTGAAAGGTAAGACAAGCAGTGAAATTACTGGATACTGTGACTTGACATCTTATGTCACAAGTTGGCAACGTATATTAGTGTCCATGTAGGTGTTGTAGATTTGTAAGTCTTAAAGGAACTACATGTACTATAGGCGACTGTAGCCATTTGCCATCAGGTGGACTGCCGGCTTGTTTGCCAACTTTGTTATTAAAAAAAACAATCTTGAAAATGGTCATGAAAATATTAACATTACCAAAACCAGAACTCACGATTGACTTTCACAAAAACTAAGATATCAAAAATAATTATTGATTATTTTATAATGGTCTATAATATAACTGAATATTATAGACCTTTGGTACATTAATGGAACTGGTAATACCTAGCTGATCAATATTGAATGGTAAGGGTTCCGGTATTTCGAAATGTACAACATAGTTATAATCAAAGTAAAGATATTGAAAAAAAAAATTACTTGAATACATATCCACCCTCGGGCTGCTGATCGAAGGAGCTGCGAAGGATCTGGGCCACGGCTTGCACCGGGTCGGCAGGGGCGGCGACGGCCGCGGCCACGAGCAGAGCAAGAACTACGATCTGCACCAAAAACCACAATCACATCACAAAAAAATAATAAAAACACGCCGAAATTACTCAATGCAAAATAATTTACACACTGTTACAATGTTATAAATTAATATGAACTTATTAGGAACGTACCACTTTCATTGTGTATTTTTGGTATGTTCCAGTTGGGACCTGATGAGCAACTGATGTCTAAGCGCTCGTGTCAAAATCTTTTATACATTTCTCCGGCAATCTATCGTAATGTCAGATGAGAACAAATATACGATGTCGATATTCCGGTTCCCCGAATTCGGTCATCACTAACCACATACCTACATACATTGGCACGTGGCGGTCTCGAACCCCCGACCTCCCGATTGGAAGGCAAGTGCCGAGTCCACAACGCCACCGACGCTCCCCAACCTACATACATTTGCAAGGAAATTCAAAGGTGTATTTGAAGTCGACCAATCCGCGCTGGGCCAGCGTGGTTGATAAAGGCTTAACACTCGGACTTAAGGTAAGCTTGAGCCCCTCGGTGGGGACGTACATGAGCTGTGATGATATCTTTTCGCAAGGAACTTTTTGTTACTTTCGGCATGTTGCAAAATATTCATTATTTTTTCTGACTCAATATTACCCGATTTGACGAAGAACCTACGTAGTTGAAAATTGAATAAATTAATACTTATAAGAAAAAAATCAATAAAATTCACTTATTAACAGTGAATAAAGTCTACTTTGACTTAACAAAGTACAAAACAGATCAATAGGTACAGTTGAAGTTTCGTCGGGGCTGTTGAGAGCTCGGTGCCACGGTATGTTGAAGACATGAAGAGATATGTATAGAGATATTGTTTTATTTATCGTTCAATTATTTAGTACTAGCTTTTGCCCGCGGCTTCGCTCGCGTTAAATTCGGGGTAACACCGAAGATCGTACGTACGGACGTACATGAGCTGTGATGATATCTTTTCGCAAAGAACTTTTTGTTACTTTCGGCATGTTGCAAAATATTCATTGTTTTTTCTGACTCAATATTACCCAATTTGACGAAGTACCTATGTAGTTGAAAATTGAATAAATTAATACTTATAAGAAAAAATCAATAAATTTCACCTAACAGTGAATAAAGTCTACCTTGACTTAACAAAGTTCAAAACAGATCAATACAGTTGAAGTTTCGTCGGGGCTGTTGAGAGCTCGGTGCCACGGTATGTTGAAGACATGAAGAGATATATGTATAGAGATATTGTTTTATTTATCTTTCAATTATTTAGTATTTTTAAGGAAAATGCAAAGTCATAAATATAAAAAAGAAGAATTTAGTTCCAAACGTCTCTGACAAGTTGAAGAAATTGGCTTGCAGAACGATTTGCGCGATCCTATTCGCTTACTCGGAGCTATCGTTTTGAAATGCATTTTGCAGTTTTAAGTTGGTGACTAGAGTTGTATAGTGGAAAGTTTATCAGTTTAAAAAAGAAATAATAGATACATGAAGACTGTAATATTTTTCATGTAGAGCAATAGCGGGCGCAAGATTTAAATTTGACTTAGACAGGGTACATTTCGAGAGGCCCTTTAGTAGCAATAAGAGGAATATTATATTAACTGTTAAAAGAAAATGCATTCAATTAGGTGCGCGAGGCCTGTCAGATCGCGAGGTCGTGAGCATTGGCCCATGTCGCCTACACTTACACCCTACAAAATGTATGTAATGTATGAATTTTAATTTTAATGGAGTTGTCAAATGTTATATGAGCAGTATTGTGTAGTTTCTCAGTTGCTTCCATCCATACCAGTGTTGCCCAAATTTAGTTTTCAAATTTGAGCAAGACTCTTGCTCAAATCTTGTATAGGTCAGTCTTGGTCATGATCTTGCTACAATTAGACCGATCTTGGTCCAGGTCTTGCAGCTAGAGTCTCCCTAAACTGCAAGATCAAGACCGATTTTGGGCAACGCTAATCCATACGTTACATATCTGGGCACGGGTCATTCCGTCAACGGTATTAACCTACTACATCACGCTGCAGACGGGTTAGTGTAGCCTTTTTGTTTTTTTTTTAGTTTCCATTTCTTTGGATGGAATTGCAGTTCTTTAGACTCTTACAACATCCACGGGAAGAAAATACAACACGACAATGGGCGACACAGGAATTTTAAACGCATCACTGCACGAAAAAGGATTGTGTAGAGTTGCAAACACAAAAGATTAATATCCTCAATTTTCACGATGGATACAGTTCTCTTTGTGCACTCTCATCGGCTTTTGTGATTTATAGTTTACCAACAATTTAATAAGATGTAACTGAAACATTTATTACTTATATTTGGCAGTGTAAATTGTCCAGATGTCGATGTCGATGCTTTGATTTACTAAATACTTTGATTTGCTTTACTAAATATTATTGCTACGTAGGATCCTCGTACATCCCGAGATTTGACAAAAATTTCATAACCAATTCGTAAAGGTACTGGAGGAAGACTCTGTACTAGGGTCGTCTGCTTAGGTACCTCCGTCTTACCTATTTCTGCCGCAAAGCAGCAGTGCTTGCATTGCTGTGTTCCGGTTTGAAGGGTAAGATATGGCAGTGAAATTACTGGGTACTGTGACTTTACATCTGGTGTCACAAGTTGGCAACGTACACTGTGGTTCTTGTGGGGGTTGCAGTTTTGCTGCGAATCTCACAGGAGCTACATGTATAGGTGACTGTTACCACTTACCATCAGGTGGGCAGTTTGCTTGTTTGCCAACTTTCTGCAATAAAAAAAAAAGGTATACCCACTCATAACTGCTGATGTGAGAAGGCGAAACTTTATGGGCGCCAAAGTTGCACATCGCCATGATAACTCGAGAATCCCAACTTTTGTAAGATTAAAAATTATGGGTCATTATCTCATTATGCATCGAGAGCAAATTTATATTCAAGCACTAAGTTAATATGAAAATATGAAATGAAAAATTTATAAAAGTGGCCGTAATGAAAAAATACTTAACATAAATAAAAACTGACTTCAAAAACACAAAAATTCAAAAATAATATATGAATATTATTTTTTTTATTTCTTAATTTGAATTCGGTGCGGATAATTGATGATCATATTAAGTTCTTTGGCACCAACTTTAAAATAAAAAATATAATGTTGTTTGTATTCTTATATTATTCTTAATTTATTTGCATTTTTTAAGTCAGTTATTATTTTTGTTAAATATTTTTTCATTTTATTCTTTTTAGTGAATTTAATATCAGCTCACCAAAGAAACTTGAAAAAAATATAAGTAACTAAGAGTCAAAACGTGCCTATTGTATTAAAAAAATAAATTGGGAGATATATTAACATATAGCCACCTCATGCTATCTTAGTTAATTACATTTTTATTTAAATTTTTGGTTTATTAGATTCTTGTATTTTGTTTGACGTCAATAAGTGCCTGTAAAGGTCTATATTTATTAAGATTTTTAGTTTGAGTTATGTCTGTCATACAACAAAAAATATTTTCTTTGTGGATCTTAATACCTAAAATAACTCCAAAGAACTTTCGGAAAAGCTACAAACATGTTATGGACGGTATATCTGTTTATAATAAGGATGGAGACATTCAACCTTTCATACTAAATCCCAGGAAACTGAATCTGGAAGAATATCTGGTACTACATAATTTGTGCAGTCAAATAAACATATAAACTACCTACATTCTAGGTCAGCACTAGGTTATACACCTACTCTTAGCGATAGCCCGACTAGTTGGTCGGGCTTGCCTGGGCGCGTGGGTGTCGCCCACAAGGGCAGGGAGAACACCAGGGGTTTTAGTGGGTAGGCCTGGCACACTGCCAGGAGAGCCCCCACACACGCTTGCCGTCTAGCCTAAGCCGGGTACGGTGCGGTTACGCATTTCTCCCCAAAAAAAGGTTATATACGAGTACCTACTGTCGGCACGGGTGATAGAAGCTATCCGTCGTGTTGGAGGTGTGGGTTGGGCGCCGGCGTGGCAGCCTCTCATACCGCATGGTGCAGGTATTAACTGGACATAGGTGCTTCGGTCATTACCTACACAAGGTTGCTCGTCGGGAAGAAACGCCGCAGTGTCACCACTGCGACCCTCCCGACGATACGTATGAGCACACTTTATTAGTGTTCGGCCTGGTGACCCCAAAATCGTGAGCTACGCGTGGCGTTGGACGGCAGTGACCTCTCGCTGCTAGTCATCATCAGTAAGATGCTGGCTATTGAGAATGGGAGGCCGTCACCTCCTTCTGCGAGAATGTTATCATGCAGAAAGAGGCAGCGGAGAGGGTGCGAGAAAATGACCCAAATGCCGCTCCTCTCTGACGCAGACTGTTGGGCGGTAGAAGGCGGGCTTTTGTAGCCCAACTTCCATGACCGCCATAGGTGTGGCCTGCGCGCTAGGGTGGCTCCTGATGCGCGCGATTAAAGCCCCCCCCCCCCCATCTGGGAATTACCCCCATGTTCAGGATAATAACCCCACAGGCGTTAAGACTAGGCCCGTAGCTAGCCGGACTGTCCAGGGGTGGTTCGGAGAATTTGTGTTACCCAGACCCCGGATTATCCTCACTATGGACAAGATGGACATCGAGGTTGGTTTAGTGGGTATGCCCTGCAAGAGGACTCCCACACACGCCTGTCGATTAGCCATCGGTACGGTGCGCAACAGCATTCCATCTCGTTAAAAAAAGGTTATACACCTATATTATAAAAAGAACAACTACGAATCTAGTTATTCTAGTTACGCGGGACAGCTAGCCAATGGGATTACAAACGGGAGAGCTTGCGAGCAGAAACTTTGTCTGTTAAGGCACTTGTGAGAATGCACGAGCAAGTTGCAAGAGACAGGGAGACATCGACTTACGCCTACAATTACCCAATTCAAATTCACTAGAGGGTCAATCGCACTATTTGCGAACGTTTGAACCAAAACCAAATCACAACCGTTCCCATATAATTTGACATCCGATAGCTGTCAGTGTTTATTTATTTATTAAGGTACACCAACAGCATAACATTACGTTCTTCTAATATTAAATTACTAACTAAATGTATAGTCCTTTCATTAATGCCTACGATAGGTATACACAACATTTCTTACAACATATTTTTTTTCGATAAGAAAGTTTAAACATGCATTAATGACTATAATATGGATTGAACTTCACTTAAGGTAAGTTCGTTTAATCCTATCATTATATCAAATCATGTCTCAACGAATTGAATTGTTTCGAGTTGAAATTTTGCGATTCAATTGTTTTAAGTTAAGTAGGTAGAGTTCGTCCACCAGGATCCCCTAGCCTAAGGGATCCTTAGGGGATCCCCGTGAACTCGTTAGTTCATCAGAGTCCCTAAGCAAGGGGTTCCCAACCTTTCACCCTATACGCCTCACCCAACATTATGCTAAAGTACTACGCCCCCCTAGGGGCCAAAATGGCCCAACCGATCCGTAGTCTCACCGTGTTGTCACACTAGTGTGACTATAGTTAATTTAATTTAGTAGTAGTCACACCGCAATAGCCCAAACACACCCTTGACGATAAAAACAAAAGACCGAAGATCAAATTTAATAAAATATATATAAATCATATTTAATTTTATCGTAACGTTTCCATAAGCTTGCCAAGTGTAATTTCATTGCACTGCCAATAAAATATTCCTTTATTATTGACAATTGTTTTGACTTTCGGGAGAACAATAGTAGATTAGTAGCTAAGGGCTGTAAGGCATCAATCGCAGCCCGAGATAATGGGATATTATAAATTGCATATCAAATAAATAATCGCCTATCAATACATACTCATCATTTATATTCTTTTTTACATCAAATAACTTACTTCACTACAAATAAACTAAATGTATAACAAAACTCAAACTGCTGCAAATTTTTTTAAGAACAATATGTGCAAGCATTTCATCGGACTTGCGATCCGACTCAAGTAAGTGGCGCCTCCTGCAGAAGCTAAAAATGTGCCTATTGGGCAAAAAAGGAAGCGTGGACGCCCCGCGAAAGCAAGACCCGCTTTAATAATTCAATAAATTACAATTTTGTATCTAATTTTATATATTTTTTGCTGATCTCATTATGTGGTAATTAATAAATAATAAGACGACTGTGACTAATAAAATGCTGTTTTATTGAGAAAAACTGCTGTAAATAATATAAAAATAGAAGCTATATTTAAAAGAAAAAGAGTTAACATGTATAATGTGCATTAAGATTATAAGCTGTTCATTGATGAAAAAGCTTTTGCTTTAGGAAAAATCGCTGTACGCTGCTAAAATAAATTGTAGTGTGTTTAGTGATATTTTGAGTTGAATATTTTGTTGTTCAATCAGTAATTTTGATGGGAATTCGGAATCTTATTGCATAGAAAAAGGATATTTTTTGATTTGCGTTTAAATACTACCCCAAGATAATTAGGCGCACGAGCGCAGCGAGGGCGCCTATATTTCGAGGGTGCAATTGGTGCTTACACCCGAGCTAACTACTCTGCTTTATATGTAACTTGGAAAGCCCTAGGGCGGTAAGTAATAAAAAAAATTACTTCACTATTTCAAAAGTTCGCGTACATCTAACCATCATACTGGCAATAAATTACTTACAGCCCTAGGGCTTTTCTAGCTACATTATTATCCTAGAGCGCTAATTGGTCACCTACAAGCCCCATTTGCGGGTAATAAGGACCTACTTACCGAACATGAGAGATGTAAAACAATATTATTCTAGAACCTCCATATTGGTAATCAGCTATAAGGAAATAAGGAAGGAAATAGGAATTTATTAAATTGTGCTGGTACCATTTCTTCTTCATCCAAATGAGTCTTCTGTTTTTTTTACTTGAAATTTATTTTTACGTGCCGAGTAAGGCTACGTTTAACGTTATCAAATGCTGGCACATTGGTAACCAAATGCACACCTTTGTTATATATGGGTTTGATATGGTTTTAAAAAATACAAGACACCGATTCACCCGATGTACCAGCATCATTCTTTATTTTATCAATACAACATAATATTTCATTACCAGCATCATCAAACTTACATTATAAAGAATGCTCCACATGCTTTAATACTTTTGCATCCTGGGAAATCAACAAATAGCATTAATAAATAGGAGCCGACTCATACTGCATAATTTTATAGAGGTACGCAAGTAGTAACAGATCCAACGCATTTCTGTTTTCTTTTTTTACTACAAAATCAAATTATAAACTTTTGTTAGCATGCGTTTTCTGTTAGCATGTGTATCGATGTCCATCGAATTAAAGTACTAAGCCACGTTTTCTTTCTAAAATTCTAATTTCAGGATCAATATCGATTTTTATTACATACGACTTAATAATGACAATTATGACAAGATAATAGAACAAATACTTATCCATGAAAAAAATAAATACCTACGTCATTGACAATAGAATCTTAAGAAACGGCTTTGGTAATTGTTATTATTTAGAAACTTAATTAAAAGTACCTTTATATATATCCATACCTATACTGAAATACGGGAAAATAAAGAGAAATATGTACCCAAAATTAAAGACAGTTTGGTCAAGATATGGACAAGGTGACTATGGATCGAGTAAAATTATCCATAGTCACACCGGTGTGACAACGGATAAATAAAATGAACTATAGTCACACTGGTGTGGAAACGCGGTGTGACTACGGATCGGTTGTGCAAAATGGGGAGTCAAAATGAGAAAAATAAACAAACGATGAAAATATTGGGGTGCTTAATTTTATTCAAAAGATGGTTGCAACGTGTCGCTGACTTCGCAAAGGTGGTACCGTTCGCGTCGCGTAAGTTTATATGAACAATTTTAATATTCTTTATATAGTTTGATTCTGGAGCCGCTCGCTGCGCCCCCCCTTAGTTCACTCTACGCCCTCCAAGAGGGGCGCGCCTCACTGGTTGGCAACCCTGCTCTAAGCCAACGCTAAGCTACATTCACAGTATAAACAAAAAAGCCAATTGAATATGACAATAAATGTCTCAAACGTCCTTGGCAACTTTTGACATCATTATCATGTCAGATATTAATCGGTAACTTCTGTTTATAGACCTCCATAAAGAGGGCCTTTGGCCCATAGATAGACCGTAGGTAGCGCCGATCGGTGACTCATCCATTGATCGGAATTTTGCATGTGCAAGGAGAACAGGGAGGCAATCGCACTATTTACAACGTTTCAACCAAATCAGAAATGTTTCCGTTCCCTTACATTTTGACAACACTTTTCAACAAAACTTTTCGAAGAAAACTGTTGAAACACATTGGATGCACAGAGATGTAATTATATGAAGTATTTAATCCAAGACAATAATTACTATTGTAGTACCGCCTTTTCCCGCCACACAATACGCAACATTTAGAGACACCACTAAAAATATGAAAGAAAAATACACCTGGCAGCTCCACCGTCACCATAGCTCATTAGTTTAGAGTATTAGGTAAATATAATTGGGTTAGTAATTCATTACTTCAAAAGGGAAGGGTGGGATGCTCCTTATCTTGGATTAAATACTTCATATAATATGGATTGAACTTCACTTAAGGTAAGTTCGTTTAATCCTATTATTATATTACTATAATTACTATTGTAGATGTTTAGAGTTTTTGATAAATAGGTAAACAACTAACTATCAATATTCAATATCATTAAATATTTATTTCATATATGTAGACAATGTTCACTAGTGTAAACAGTTGTTAATAATTATAAATTTGATAACACATTCTTTATCAAACTTTCTTAGCTAAACAGTGTAATTCAAAATATTACTGAACATGTAAGAAATCAAGAACCACCAGCCTTGGCAAAAAGGTTTGCCAATCTAATTGGGGTGGTTTGTTATAATATTTAGCAAATGTCGATAATTTATTAGATCATCCAATAGTGGGCATTGGGTATATGTCACCTAATGTGTAATCTAACTCTTTGTAAGTTTTGGTCCCCTTTCCTGATGAAATCTAATGGGATTTCACAGTACAGTATAGACTCAATTAATTTTGCCTTAGTGAAATATTTGTACAGAAGTTAATAATGAATATCAAATACATTAAAAATAATTTAGCCTTAGCCTGTTCCACAAACAGACTACATAATCGCCACGCGAAAATGTTATAGAAATCAATCGTTTACCTTTATAGGTATCTATTTGTACTTTGGACTGTCCCACGGACAGAGTACATAATCGCCACGCGAAAATGTTAAAGAAATCAATCATTTACCTTTATAGGTACCTGTTTGTACTTTGGACTGTCCCACGGACAGAGTACATAATTGTCACGCGAAAATGTAGAATTAACAATTCCTTAAAATCATTCATATGCCTGGATATATATATTTGTCCTTTAACTTGTACCACGGACAGAGTACCTACATATCGCCACGCGAAAATGTAGAATTTACGATTCCCTAAAAGCATTAATGTGCTTTGATAGATATATGTCCTTTAGCCTGTCCCACGGACAGCGTACATAATCGCCACGCGAAAATGTTAAATAGTGATTTACTGAAAATGTTTATTCGCCTTTAGAATATTATCAACAGTCAATCCTGCTCTATATGCATGATAATTTGAAGCATATTGTTTGGAGGATTATGAGTAAATAGAATATTAATATGAAAGATGAATAATTAAATTAACTTTCCTTCATTATGTGCTTTAGCCATCTACTAATGGGTTGAAAAGTAGTATTTTAAAAGTCTAAAATAAATTTATCTAATCTTTATTTCTATGGTCCTTTATTATTTGTTACAACCAAGCAATAACAAAGTTCTCACAAGTAAAATATCTGGAATAATATTTACATAGAGAAGAGACAACTTGCTTGCTTGCTTGTGTCGCTGTCATAGAAATCTCTTAAAATAGTCATCTTAATTTGTGAAAACATTAATTAATACATAATTAATTATGTAGGTATAGGATTTGTAATTTTTTAGGCAGTGGTTTTGCTAATAATAGCAGTTTTTAAAGTCAGTTTTCTCAATATCAGGTTTCTAGATGTCCCATGCTTAAGGAAATATAAAACTATGGCAGGATTGCATATGCCATATTCCATTGTGCTGGCATACATTGAGATTGCCAGACATAGTTTATTAACTCGTTCTTATCCATTTTTTAATTTTATTATCTGACCCTATTTTATTACCTATAGTTAGATAATTAGTGAAAGAGCTGAGCAGTGAAAATGTCATGATTGATATCACATCAATCATGACATTTTCACTGCTCCTGCTTTAAAAATAGATAGAAATTTAAGATTTGAAATAACTTTTGGTACCTACCTACATTGGATAGATTTGAAACATTAATTATTTCTTTGAAGTAAGCCTGAGTGGTAATGGTCTAACCTGGGAATACTTAGATTCCTTAAGCTCTGTCAGTTATAACTCTGCAGAAATTCCAGAATCAAAGAAAATGAGTTTCTTCTCCTTTTATAAAAATATTAATCCTATGGTATACATTTGAAGCATAAGAGTATGCCATGATTTAATGCATATTATAAAATATATATTATTTATTGAAATGCGTTACAAATAATTCAATGCATAACAAATCTTAAAATTACATTATTTCCTACGACAGTTTCCAACTTACATCTGAATTGAGACTACAAAATTCAAAATCTTATAAAGCAAAAATCAGATGCAGATATCACACCACTGCCAAATGTTTAGCAAGATCATTTGGATTGAAATTAAACTGAGCTTTTTCTGTTAATATATGTATTGTAAGTGTGGTGTTATCTATTTGTAATACAATATCACATCTACTTCACCACTCGGTCAGCAAAACATCTTAATGCATAATTATGTATCTAACAGTTCTAGGAAATTGATACTGTCTTCCTTTTTTTCTATAACGAACTACTATAAGTACCAACCTTTTAATTAGTGTCAGTTGATAAAACACCTGAGAATTTAAAAAAAAAATGTTAACTGTTCCATATCGCAGAAGCATTTTATAATACTTCTCATATACATAAGCATGTTGTAATTGCCCCCCAAACGTTCAAAGCTATAAACTTATATCTATCTGAGCTCTTAGTGAAAAAAAACAATTCCACAAGAAACTGCCATACATAGTGAAACTAAACTACTTAGCATTTGAGCAAAATTACAAACCATGCAGTGGTCTAGTTTAATAAATTTATTTATAAGTAATGATGACAATAGTATGATACATTTCCTTTCTGTTGGACTTGATCTTTAAGGTCATATCTAAGGAATATATTTTAAAACCTAGAAATTATGTCACATTGAATAAAATTATGAAAAAACTTATCTTTATTAAAAAAATAAAACTTGGGTGTTGTAAAACATTATAACTAAAATTTGTTAATATTTTAATCAAGTCATCTGAACATTTAATAATTTTAAAACTTTTTTTTTCCAAAAAGAAAATCCACCTAAAATTGACTTGAGACAAATGGTAAAGGCATATGGTACTGTATTTAACCCACATGGTAAGCAATTGTATTCATACAATTAGTCACACATAAAAATTAACTAGGTATTTCCTTAGTGATTAATAATTTGGATGTAAATAGTAATGCATTAATTCAACCAAATCTATACCATGAAATCTCCATTAAAAAGTGTAAATTTTCAATAAACTTATTATCATTATTTTAATTTAAAATAAATCTATGGAACCATCCTTTTAGGAAGTGTAAAACTCTAGAAAACATTGCACGGGGACAAGCATTTCTGCTATCCAGTTGTTAATTTGTTTGTTTAATTATCAATTTCACAATATATATTATTGTTGTGTGGATTGTAACTTGATTAAAAATAGTAACAAAAGGAATTACATAGTCTTTTATCCACTTTTAAAATTGTGGAACCTAGGTTATTTATTACCATGATGGGTAAAAATAAACATAAAATCTACCAGAGAAGATAACCTGTGGGTCTATGGATAATTGGATCGAGACTGGCTGCTGAAAACCTGAATGATAGTTGAGGTTGGCCCTCTCTCTATGAGGCCCTCCGAGGAGGATATTGTTAGAAATTATTGCAGCGCACAGGCTGCTGGTAGGTTTTTAAACTAGAAGCAAGTTTTCGAGGTTCTTGTACATGGCTTACTTATATTTTAGAATGATTATCATTCTTTCTATGACTGTATGACTGTAAATAATTTTACAGTTTTATTGGAGTACAAATATTCATCCCTCTTATTGCTCTTTATAGCTTCTATTAGGTTTTTATAAAAGCATAGTCATATTAGTTTCCTTCTGATCCTGTTGTACTGAAAATGTATACTTATTGCATAGTAATCTAAAGACATCAGTTGACATCACCACATCACTCAGATATTTTATGAAGATTTTATGGAAATTGAAGTCAATACTTGTGATATTACAGCTATTGCAAAGCTCACTTCACTTTGACTTATTTTTTGAGTAATTTATCCCAAGTTAAGGACATTAAGAATTTCCATGTTATGTTATGGGCCATCTAACAGTTTGCAGTTACCAGGAAACTTTGCCTAGAAAGGCAACATCAATTAAAATATCTTTCAAGGCAAATCTTTGTAAACTTGGTCATAAATTTATACTTTATGCTATAATTTGCTTTAAAAGTATTTGTGCTTATGCCTATATCCCACAGAGTTCATGATCGAGTAGGTACCTAGGTACATCATCTTTTATTTGCCTTGGTAGGTAACAGGCAGTTCATAAAGACAAATATATAAGCACATATTCTATTATAAAATTTAAATAACGACGACGAATTTTAAAGGCAAAACACAAAATTACGACGCATCTTCAAAACAGTACGTACCTGTTAAGACATGTTGTGTTATTTATTTATATTAAGATAACCAATTTTCTTTTGAAGCTTCATATTTTCTTTTTCATACTTATTTTCTGTGTTTTTAGCACTGCGTTTCTGCATTTTAGTTTTATTCAGAAAAATAAATCACTTTGAAAAACGTCAATAGTTAAAATATGTGTCAGCTGTGTAGAGCGCGAAAAAACGAATGAGCTATGGTGACAGTGGAATTGCCAGGTGTATTTTTCTTTCATATTTTTAGTGGTGTCTCTAAATGTCGCGTATTGTGTAGCGGGAAAAGGCGGTACTACAATAGTAATTATTGTCTTGGATTAAATATGAATATAATTATTGCGTATCTATTCCAGTCACATTCAACCGTATAATTTTGCCTACATAATGCTTAAATAAAGTTAATTCCTCTTGTATGACGGTTGCTACGCGGAAACAAGCGTAGAACAGTTCCCTGAGTCTATCCCCAAACTGAGAAAGGCAGAGTGCTGAATCTGAATAAAGATACTTACAACATTTTAATGGAATGTGTTCAATTTGAAGGACAGACGATATCGTATTCCCATATTGATTCATACTCATCCCAGATGAAGTCAATATACCTAACTTTGGATTATGTTACATAATTAATCGCAACTGGTTACTAATGATAGGATTAAACGAACTTACCTAAAGTGAAGTTCAATCCATATTATATGAAGTAATTAGTCCAAGGTATAACTATTGTAGTAACGCCTCCTCCCGCTACTAAATACGCGAATTTTAAAGACACCATTAAAAATATAAAAGAAAAATACACCTGGCAACTCCACCGTCACCATAGCTCATTTGTATAGAGTATTAGGTATATATAATTGGGTTAGTAATTTATTACTTCAAAAGGGAAGGGTGGGATGCTCCATACCTTGGACTAATTACTTCATATAATATGGATTGAACTTCACTTTAGGTAAGTTCGTTTAATCCTATCATTACATTCGTAATTAGTCCAAGGTATAACTATTGTAGATGTTTAGAGTTTTTGATAAATAGGTAAACATTAGTACCTATTTACTAACTGTCAATAGGTATTCAATAACATTCAATATTTATTTCATAATGTAGATAACGTTTACTAGTGTTAACAGTTTCATGTTAACCATATAATAGAGGACAGATATCAGGCCCTACTGGAGAAATACTCCTTAAATTCCAGTAAGGATAATTTTACATTGGTCAGCAATACAATTAACACTACTGAGTATGTACTACCCAATCATGCATGCCCTGCACTCAGTACAGTATGTCAGTCACCTGCTGCTGACAAGTCTATATTACCCAGATCGGAAAAACATGTCAACAAAATATCTACTGAATCAAGATATTTAATTTTTTGTGACGAAATTGGCAAAGACATGGGTCAGCTGTTGTCAAACCAGTTGGGGCAAAATGTGACAAACTATTGTATGCCTGGCTCCAACTTTAACAACCTTACATTAAAGATGAGTAATTATAAGTTTAATTTTAATGATAATTTAATAATAATAATGGGAAATCGGGATAATTTAAATAAATCAAAATTAAAAGAGTTTTATTCCCATTTAAATAATTTAAACGTGAACAAAATAATTATGTTCACACTACCCTACCATAAGGGATTATCTCAAAATGAAAATAACTTAAGATACAAATTAAATTTGACGTTAGATATGTTGACATGCTATTCTGAAAAATGGCATATTATTGATGTTAATAAAATGACTTATGTTTGTAATAAGTTTTATCTGACAGGAGATAGATTACATCTATCAATGTTTTCAAAAAAACAATTAGCAGTTTCGCTACGATTTTTCTTTTTAACTTTAGCCAAAAACTTGGCTATTAATTCTTGTGCTGGCAATGCTTTAATTGAGCAACACAGTGTCTTGGAACAAGTTCCAAGTAATTTAAATTAAATAATGAGACAAAAGAGGTGGCCTCTTGTCCGGGATTGACCAAAGATAAGCCTAGTTATTTACGGATTGTACATCAAAATATTCAAGGCTTTTCCGGTAAAGACTTATAAATAAATTTATTTTTAGATTTTGAAAGCATTGATATACTTTGTATTACAGAACATTGGCTGAAAAGTCATGAATTATTAGTAAGTTTAGATAATTACAAGATTGTGAGTTCATTTACTAGGAAAACTGCCATTATAGGTGGATCCTTGATAATTATGCATAACAACATTCAATTTAAGGAAAGAAAAGACATTGTTTCACTCGCTATTGAACGAACTATTGAGTTGTCTTGTGTGGAACTTGATAACTTCATTATAATATGTGTGTACAGACCCCCCTCTGGAAATTATTCAGAGTTTGAGTCCGCTATGGAGGAAGCCTTAAGAATAGTATATAGAAAATCTAAAAAAATTATTGTTTGTGGTGATTTTAATATAAATATCTTAGAGAAATCACAACTATCTAGTAGATTTATTAACTTATTTAAATCATTTAATATGGATTATGTATTTCACGAACCTACCCGCATTACAGTTACATCTGCAACTTGTTTAGACAACATCTTCTGTAACTGTAAAGTACAAGAGAAGTTAATTATTAATTTTATTAACTCTGACCATAGCGGGCAACTAGCTTCATTCGAGCACCATCATGTTTGTTCTATACGTGAGATTACTTGTAGGCCTATAACCAAACGCGGTATGGAGAAACTCAAAAGAAATATTATTTATCAAACTAGTAATTTGCTCGAGGGGAACAACGCTAATAATCTGTATAATATTTTTTTTCATATAGTTAAAGATGAATGTAATAGTATATTTAAGGAAAAAGTAATTAAGGTCAATAACGGAAGAAAGAAATTTAGTGACTGGGCTACGCCAGGCATATATAAAAGTCGTAGGAAACTATTTGAACTATATGCTTTAAAAGCAACCTCAAATGATCCTAATTTCATAAATTTTGTTAGAAACTATTCCAAAACATTTAAGAAAGTGTGCATGTCCGCAAAAGCTATGTATATAACCAACAAAATTAGCTTATCAAAAAATAAAGTAAAGACCACCTGGAATATCATTAACCAGGAAACCGGGAAATCTAAAAGCTCAGTAAATTCGATTTCACTGGAAGTCAATAATATTACAGTTAATTCGGACATTGCAGTTGCCAATGTATTCGAAGACTTTTTCTCCCATATACCCATAGAAACTACAAGTAGTCTCAACTCGTGCCCCGATGCAGCTGTGGCCCTCTTGTCACAGAGTGTAGAAAAGTGCAACAATGGCTTCACATTCTGTCACGTTGATGCCGACACTATTTTGAAAACATTCCGCATGATCAGTACAAAAAACACTGAAGACCTTTGGGGTATTTCGACCAACATGATCAAATCTGTGATAAAGGAACTTGCTCCCCAACTCGCGTTTATATTCAATAAATGTATTGATGAAGGTATCTTCCCTGACCTTATGAAGAATAGCAAATTAATACCTTTATTTAAATCGGGAAATAAAAACGATCCTTCAAATTATCGACCAACTTCAATTTTACCAGCTCTTAGTAAAATATTTGAAAAAATTATGTCTAATCAGCTAACAGGTTATTTTTCAAGTAACAACATATTACATATGAATCAGTTTGGTTTTACTAAAGGTCGTTGCACTACAGATGCTGGAGTTGCCCTTCTTAAACACATTTTTGCTGCTTGGGAGCGTAAACAGGATGTGATTGGTATATTTTGTGACCTATCGAAGGCTTTTGACTGCGTTAGTCACCAGACTCTTTTAAATAAACTCAAATATTATGGTGTCTCTGAAGAAGCAATTAGACTTATTGAGTCTTATTTGTCCAGTAGAGTCCAGAAAGTTGTCATTAACAAATCTAAGTCTGCTGGTGCACCCATAATTATGGGTGTGCCTCAGGGCTCGATATTGGGACCTTTGCTTTTCTTAATTTACATTAACGACCTCCCACACTTCACTAATAGTTTGTGCGATACGGTGCTATTTGCAGATGATACTTCTTTAATATTTAAGGTTGACAGAGGAAACGGAAATACTGACGTTGTAAATAGTACTCTCACTAAAGTATTGCATTGGTTCACCATAAATAATTTATCATTAAATTCAAGTAAAACTAAATGTATTAAATTCTCATTGCCAAATGTAAGAAAAGTTGATACTATTGTGCAAATGAACAACCAAATTGTTGAATTCGTCAATTCTACAAAATTTTTGGGTATTACTCTAGATTGTAGATTGCAGTGGGATCCACATATTGAGTCCTTGGCAAACAGACTTAGTTCTGCAGCATATGCAGTAAAAAAAATAAGACAACTTACTGATGTTGAAACGGCAAGATTAATTTACTTTAGTTATTTTCATAGCATCATGTCATATGGAATACTTCTGTGGGGATCAGCTGCTAGTATAGAAAGTATTTTTGTACTTCAAAAAAGAGCGGTTCGCGCTATTTATAATTTAAGAGCAAGAGACTCTCTTAGAGATTTATTTAGAGAAATTAACATATTGACTTTAGCAGGACAGTACATTTATGAAAATTTGATTTATGTCTATAAAAATTATAATATATTTGAAACCAATTTCCAACTTCACCATTTAAACACAAGAAATAAAAATAAACTTGCCGTTCCAACGTACAGGCTCCAAAAAATAGAAGCTCATTAATGGGGAAATGTATAACTTTTTACAACAAAGTCCCACAAAATGTAACTGACTTGCCTTTTGATAAGCTTAAAGCGCATGTAAAAAAGACTCTGATGAGTAAAGGATATTATAAAGTCAACGATTATTTACAAGATGCCAATGCCTGGTGTTAATTTGAAGAAATTATTAATGATAATAATGTAAATAATCGTGTTGTTGTGTATAACTATTCATTAAGTAGTATTGGTAACGTTGTACTAAGAAGAGAACTGACAAATATACATTTGTTATGAAAGTTGAGCTCAAATTTTTGCCTTGAGGTCAGCTTCCAATTGACGACTCTGTAACAATACAGGGAGAAAAAAATAGCCCTTGCTGGTTTTCTTGCTGGTTCTTTCCAGTACAAGGTCTCCCGCCGTAGACTTGTGAACCATTGGCGTAGCTTCCTTGACTTTCAAAAGAGATTGTAAAATCCAAGTTGAATAAAATATTTTGATTTTGATTTTGAATAACTATAAATTTCAAGAACTACCAGCCGTGGCAAAAAGCTTTGCCAATCTAACTGGCGTGGTATATTATAATATTTAGCAAATATCGATAATTTATTAGATCATCCAATAGTGGGGATATGCCACCCAATGTGTTATCTAACTCTTTGTAAGTTTCGGTTCCCTTTCCAGATTGAAACCTAATGGGATTTCACTGTACAGTACAGAGACTCAATTAATTTTGCCTTAGTGAAATATTTGTAAGTACAGAAGTTAATAATGAATATCAAATACATTAAAAATAATTTAGCCTTAGTCTGTTCCACAAACTACATAATCGCCACGCGAAAATGTAATAGTAATAAAATCCTGAAATCAATCATTTACCATTATAGGTACCTATTTGTACTTTGGAATGTCCCATGGACAGAGTACATAATCGCCACGCGAAAATTTAGAATTAACAATTCCTTAGGACTGTCCCACGGACAGAGTACATAATCGCCACGCGATAATGTAGAATTTACAATTCCTTAAAATCATTTATATTCCTGGACATATATTTGTCCTTTAACTTGTCCCACGGACAGAGTACCTACATCCCCGCCACGCGAAAATGTAGAATTAACGATTCCCTAAAAAAAAAATTTTTATGTGCTTTGAAAGATATATGTCCTTCAGCCTGTCCCACGGACAGAGTGCATAATCGCCACGCGAAAATGTAAAATAGTGATTTACTGAAAATGTTTATTCGCCTTTAGAATATTATAAACAGTTAATCCTGCCCTATATGCATGATAATTTGAAGCATATTGTTTGGAGGGTGATGAATAAATAGAATATTAATATGAAAGATGAACAATTAGATTAACTTTCCTCCATTGTTTGCTTTAGTCATCTACTAATGGATTGAGTAGTAGTTTATCAAATGTTTATTTCTATGGTCCTTTATTATTTGTTACTTCTAAAGAAATAACAAAGTTCTCACAAGTAAAATATCTGGAATAATCTTTAAATAGAGAAGAGACAACTTGCTTAAGTGTCGCTGTCATAGAACTTTTAATATCTCTTAAAATAGCCATCTTAATTTGAGAAAACTATAATTAATACATAACTAATTATGTATAGGATTTGTGACTTTTTGGGCAGTGGTTTTGCTAATAATAGCAGTTTTTAATGTCAGTTTTCTTGAGTCTAGGTTATTTCAATGTCAGGTTTCTAGATGACCCATGCTTAAGGTAATATAAAACTATGGCAGGATTGCATATGCCATATTCCATTATGCTGACATACATAGGCTTTGCCAGACATAGTCTTTTAACTCGTTTTATCCATTTTTTAATTTTATCATCTGACCTTATTCTATTGCCTATAGTTAGATAATTGGTGTAAGAGCTGAACAGTGAAAATGCAATGATTGATGTGATGCTTCTGCTTTAAAAATAAACATAAGATTTGAAAAAAGAAACTTTTGGTATTAAAACATTGGATAGATCTGAATGAAACATTATTTCTTTGCAGTAAGCCTGAGTGGTAATGGTCTGAAAAGGAAATACTTAGATTCCTTAAGCTCTGTCAGTTATAACTCTGCAAAAATTTCAAAATCAAAGAAAAGGAGTTTCTTCTTCTTTTATAAAAATATTAATCCTATGGTAAAAGTATCAACATTTGAAACATAAGACGATGCCATGATTACATGTATATTATAAAATATAATTTATTTACCATATAATCATATATATTTTTTTTTATTTTTTTTTATTGAAATGTGTTACAATGAATCAATGCATCACAATTCTTAGAAGTACATTATGTCCTGCGACAGTTTCCAACTTACATCTGCATTGAGACTACAAGATTTAAAATCAGCTTAATAATATTTTGAAATTTTATATATTAAGCAAAGAATCTGATGCTGCTAGTTTCACACCACCGCCAAACGTTTAGCAAGATCATTTGGATTGATATTAAACTGAGCTTTTTCTGTTAATGTATTGAAAGTGTGGTGTTATCTATTTCTAATAAAATATCACATCTACTTGAGAGGTCAGCAAAACATCTTAATGCATAATTATATATCTAACAGTTCTAAGAAATTGATACTGTCTTGCTTCTACCATTTAATTACTGTCAGTTGATAATACACCTGAGAAAATATCTAAAGAAAATGTTTAGGAAGTACTCCATATCGCAGAATCATTTTACAATACTTTTCATATACATAAGCATGTTGTAATTGCCCCCCAAACGTTCAAAGTCATAAACTTATATCTATCTGAGCTCAAATTGTAAACAATTAAACTGCCATTCCTAATGAAACATTGAGCAAAATTACAAACCAAATTTATTTATAAGTGATGATGACTAATAGTGTGATACATTTCCTTTCTATTGCACTTAATCTTTAAAGTCATATCCAAGGAATATATTTTAAAACCTACAAATTATTTTACATTGAATAAAATTAATAAAATTTTATTTTTATTTAAAAAATAAATCCTAACTATTGTAAACCGTTATAAGTTATAAATTAAAATTACAATAACTAACATTTCTTATTGATTTATCAATATTTTAATCAAGTCGTCAAACATTTATTAATTTTAATTATTATTATGTTCTTTATTCAGCTTTTTTCTTAAATATATATATATTTTTTACAATATAAAAATACACATTTTTTTTTTATAAAAATACCTGAAATTGAATTGAGACAAATGGTTAAGGTATGTATGTACTGTATTTAACCCGCATGGTAAAAGCAATTGTATTCATACAATTATTCAAACATAAAAATTAACAATTTTCTTCGTTATGAATAATTTGAATGTAAATAGTGCATGCATTAATTTAATCAAATCTATAACATGAAATCTTCATTTGAAAGTGTAGATTTTCAATAAACTTATTATCAACTTATTTTAAGGAATCATTATTTTATTTTAAAATAAATCTATGGAACCATCCTTTTAGGAATAGTAAAACTCAAGAAATCTTTGCATGGGGCCAAGCATTTCTGCTACCTATGCGGTTGTTAATATGTTTGTATAATTATCCATTTCACAATATTTATTATTGTCCAGTGGATAATAAAGTTGATTCAAAATAGTAACAAAATGTATTACATAGTCTCTTATCCACTTTTAATTAATTGACCTCGGTTATTTATTCCCACGATGAGTAAAAATATGGGGTCTATGGATAATTGGTTCGAGACTGGCTGCTGATAACAGAGCATGTTCATTCGTGACCTGAATGATAGTTGAGGTTGGCCCTCTCTCTGAGCCTCTCCGAGGAGGATATTGATAGAAATTATTGCAGCGCACAGGCTGCTTATTGCAACACACAGGCTGCTGGTAGGTTTTCAAACTAGAAGCAAATTTTTGAGGTTTTTATACATGGCTTATATTTTAGAATGTTTTATCATTCTTTTTATGACTGTAAATAATTTTACACTTTTACAGTACAAATATTCATCCCTCTTATTGCTTTTAATAGCTTCTATTAGGTCTTTTATAAAAGCATAGTCATGTTTCCTTCTGATCCTGGTGTACTGAAATTGTAAACTTATTGCATTGTAATCTAAAGACATCACTCAGATATTTTAAGAAGATTGTTTGGAAATTGAAGTCAATACTTGTGATATTACAGCTATTGCAAAACTCATATCCTTTGACTTTATTTTTCGAGTAATTTATCTCAAGTTTTAGAAGGATATTAGGAATTTCCATGTTATGTTATGGACCATCTAACAGTTTGCAGTTTTCAAGAAACTTTATCTACATAGGCAACCTTAATTAAAATATTTTTCAATGCAATTCTTTGTAAAATTGGTCATAAATATAAACTACTCGTATATACCATAATTTCCTATAAAGGTATTTGTGCTTTAGCCTATATCCAATGAATAGAGTTCATAATCGAGTAGGTACCTAGATACATCATCTAATTCATTTGCCTTGATAGGTAACGCTTTCCCACGGAAAGCAGGCAGTTTTAAAAATATATTTCTTATTATAAAATTTTATCTAAATTAATTGTATCTAGGTCCTCTTGCCAAGCTAAATCAAAATTACGACGCATCTTCAAAACAGGTAGGTACTTACTGTTTCGACATCTTGGGTTATTTTCTTTATGTTAAGATAACCATTTTACTTTCGAACAACTTTTGACATCTTTTCTCCATTTTTATTACTGCGTATCTGGATTTTAGTTTTATTTAGATAATTAAATCACTTTGAAAAACATCAACATGTAAAATATGTGTCAGCTGCGTAGAGCGCGAAAAAACGAATGAGCTATGGTGACGGTGAAGTTGCCAGGTGTATTTTTCTTTTATATTTTTAATGGTGTCTTTAAAATTCGCGTATTTAGTAGCGGGAGGAGGCGTTACTACAATAGTTATACCTTGGACTAATTACGAATGTAATGTATTACTGTTAACACGTACTATTGTTTGAGAATCTTCGACACATAATGACAAATCTTTAAGATTTAGTAATGAATGCAAACGTGCTATTTTAGTTAATAAATGTGTCTATACATAGATTTTATGAATCTAAAAGTTTATATTAGTTATTTATTAGAAATTACTCAATCGTCTACAAACCAAACAAATTGGCATCTTCAAAGTAGGTATGTTTGATTTATGGTGAAATATTCATACACTTCACGATTGACGAATTTAAGTTGAAGGCTAACTACCTACGTTCTAGTATCTCTGGAATAATAACATACAGTCATACAACAACTGATCGAATCATTAGCTTACATAAATGATAAGTTAAGGATAATAAGTAGTCAAAGACAAGAGTTGGTGTTCAAATTTAATTTGACATCATTACTTCATATGTTATAACAAAAATGTACAAAACTTAAAAAAAATTGGCAGTGCGCTTCAAACAACAAAAACAAACAGGGCATTCGCCTTGCACTTGGCATTTGCCCCATCATTATGGCAACATTTACCTAACATCTATTTGGAATACAAACAAGTCGGGTCCAATAGTCCCACGACTTTTGATAATGCCGTTCCTATACTTGGGCCTGCGTAGTCCGTGCACGTAGCTCGTAGTCGAGGGTTAAATGGGTCGAACTCTTTTGAGAGTCTATTGGGCTTTGGGGATGGAGTCACCCTCAGCGTGGTAGCCGGTCTCGTCGGCGTAGTAGTTGATGGTCTCCTTCTTGCCTTCGGGGTCGGTGTAGGTGTAGGAGCCGCGGACGACGACTACGTTCTGGGGCTTGTTCTCCTCATCGACTACCTGCTTTAGTTCGCCGTTCTCATCGCGTACGATTCCGTTGTCGGTCTCGAAGCTGCATAGTAATTTTATGTTAAAATTTACTCATTGCAATACTCATCATTGCAAGGGCTACGTTGCGGTAATGCCAGAGGGAGACTCTGTACCAGAGTCGTCTGCATGGGTACCTTAATCTTACCTATTTTGCCGCCAAGCAGCTGTAATTGCATTGCTGTGTTCCGGTTTGAAGGGTGAGACAGGCAGTGAAATTACTGGGTACTGTGACTTGACATCTTATGTCACAAGTTGACAACGTATATTGGTGTCCATGTAGGTGTTGTAGATTTGTAAGTCTTAAAGGAACTACATGTACTATAGGCGACTGTAGCCATTTGCCATCAGGTGGACTGCCGGCTTGTTTGCCAACTTTGTTATTAAAAAAAACAATCTTGAAAATGGTCATAAAAATATTAACATTACCAAAACCAGAACTCACGATTGACTTTCACAAAAACTAAGATATCAAAAATAATTATTGATTATTTTATAATGGTCTATAATATAACTGAATATTATAGACCTTTGGTAATACCTAGCTGATCAATATTGAATGGTAAGGGTTCCGGTATTTCGAAATGTACAACATAGTTATAATCAAAGTAAAGATATTGAAAAAAAATATTACTTGAATACATATCCACCCTCGGGCTGCTGATCGAAGGAGCTGCGAAGGATCTGGGCCACGGCTTGCACCGGGTCGGCAGGGGCGGCGACGGCCGCGGCCACGAGCAGAGCAAGAACTACGATCTGCACCAAAAACCACAATCACATCACAAAAAAATAATAAAAACACGCCGAAATTACTCAATGCAAAATAATTTACACACTGTTACAATGTTATAAATTAATATGAACTTATTAGGAACGTACCACTTTCATTGTGTATTTTTGGTATGTTCCAGTTGGGACCTGATGAGCAACTGATGTCTAAGCGCTCGTGTCAAAATCTTTTATACATTTCTCCAGCAATCTATCGTAATGTCAGATGAGAACAAATATACGATGTCGATATTCCGGTTCCCCGAATTCGGTCATCACTAACCACATACCTACATTTATTGGTACGTGGCGGTCTCGAACCCCCGACCTCCCAATTGGAAGGCAAGTGCCGAGTCCACAGCGCCACCGACGCTCCCCAACCTACATACATTTGCAAGGAAATTCAAAGGTGTATTTGAAGTCGACCAATCCGCGCTGGGCCAGCGTGGTTGATAAAGGCTTAACACTCGGACTTAAGGTAAGCTTGAGCCCCTCGTTGGGGACGTACATGAGCTGTGATGATATCTTTTCGCAAGGAACTTTTTGTTACTTTCGGCATGTTGCAAAATATTCATTATTTTTTCTGACTCAATATTACCTGATTTGACGAAGAACCTACGTAGTTGAAAATTGAATAAATTAATACTTATAAGAAAAAATCAATAAAATTCACTTATTAACAGTGAATAAAGTCTACTTTGACTTAACAAAGTACAAAACAGATCAATAGGTACAGTTGAAGTTTCGTCGGGGCTGTTGAGAGCTCGGTGCCACGGTATGTTGAAGACATGAAGAGATATATGTATAGAGATATTGTTTTATTTATCGTTCAATTATTTAGTATTAGCTTTTGCCCGCGGCTTCGCTCGCGTTAAATTCGGGGTAACACCGAAGATTTAAAAAAAAAAATAAGGCAGGTATTTTTCGTTGGTAACAAAGAGTCTGTGTACCGATTTTTAGCTTCCTACCTTGAAAACTGCAAAAAGTCCCTTATAAAATTTCACCCCTCTTTTAAGGGGTTGGGGGCAGATTTCCAAAAAAAAATGATGCAGGAATTTTTGGTAGTCACAAATAGTTCGCATACCAATTTTTAGCTTTCTACCTAGAAAATTGCGGAATGCTCTATACAAACTTCCACCCCCCATTTTAGGGAAGTGGGGGGTTAGAAAGAGACAAAAAGTAGCCTATATCACTCTCCATCCGTTCAACTATCTCCACTTAAAAAATCACTTCAATCCGTCGCTCCGTTTTGCCGTGAAAGACGGACAAACAAACACACACACACACTTTCCCATTTATAATATTAGTATGGATTTTTAAGGAAAATGCAAAGTCATAAATATAAAAAAGAAGAATGTAGTTCCAAACGTCTCTGACAAGTTGAAGAAATCGGCTTGCAGATCGATTTGCGCGATCCTATTCGCTTACTCGGAGCTATCGTTTTGAAATGCAATTTGCAGTTTTAAGTTGGTGACTAGAGTTGTATAGTGGAAAGTTTATCAGTTTAAAAAAGAAATAATAGATACATGAAGACTGTAATATTTTTCATGTAGAGCAATGGCGGGCGCAAGATTTAAATTTGACTTAGGCAGGGTACATTTTGAGAGGCCCTTTAGTAGCAATAAGAGGAATATTATACTAACTGTTAAAAGAAAATGCATTCAATTAGGTGCACGAGGCCTTTTTTTTTCTCGGGGGGAAATGCGTAACCGCACCGTACCCGCCGTTGGCTAGACGGCGAGCGTGTGTGGGGCTCTCCCGGCAGAGTGCCAGGCCTACCCACTAAAACCCCCCCGTATTCTCCCTGCCCTCTTGGGCGCGCTAGGTAAGGTCCACACTGCGACTCCACTACCCACGCGCCCGGGCAAGCCCGACCAACTGGTCGGGCTATCGCCAAGGGGGGATTGCCCGAGAACACCAGGGCAACCCCAGACGGAGGGCCTTACGGCGGCGTGCACGGGGCCAACCATGCACGCAGGCCTCCACGGCAGGGTCACTAGACGGGCATCGCTTGTGCGAATGCCCGCCTTCGCCTGCCTATCCGTATGCGGCGGATGGGAGCGGCTTGAGGATCAGCCTCCCGCTCCCTCTCCGCGGCCTCCTTCTGCGAGATGACATCCTCGCAGAAGGAGGCGACAGCCCCCCATTCCGCCTCGCCGCGGAGCATGGCCACGACCATGCTCGGCAGCGAGAAGTTTGCACCTCCCAGCGCAGCGTTGAGTTCGCTGCCCTGGTGTCGCCAAGCCGGGCACACCAATAATGTGTGCTCGGCAGTGTCATCGGGAGCGTCGCAGTGATGACACTGCGGCGTTTCCTTACGACGGGCGACCCGGTGCAGGTAGTGACCGAAGCAGCCATGCCTGGTCAGTACCTGCACCATGCGGAATGTGAGGCTGCCCTGCCGGCGCCCAACCCACTCCTCCAACACCGGCAGCTGGGGAGGCGAGTGCCTCACCCCACTGGCGCAGAGCCTCCCTCTGCGCCAGGGTACGAACCTGGATCGTCCCCCCCCCCCCCGTGAGGCACGCCGCCCATACCGGGGCTCCGTATAGTGCCATCGACCTTATCACCCCGTGATAGAGCCGACGGCACGCCGATCCTGGGCCTCCCACATTAGGGAGGACCCGTCCAAGTGCGGCTGCGGCGGCACACAGCTGTGGAGCGAGAAGCTTAAAATGCTCCTCGAAACTCTATCGGGGGTCCAGAACCAGGCCGAGGTACTTGAGATGCGCCTCGACCGGTATACTAACTCCCTCCACTCGGACTCGGAGCCCCGGTGGGTAAACTCATAGGTACACGAGGCCTGTCAGATCGCGAGGTCGTGAGCATTGGCCCATGTAGCCTACACTTACACCCTACAAAATGTATGTAATGTATGAATTCTAATTTTAATGGAGTTGTCAAATGGTATATGTGCAGTATTGTGTAGTTTCTCAGTTGCTTCCATCCACACTAGTGTTGCCCAAAGTCAGTTTTCAAATTAGAGCAAGACTCTTGCTCAAATCTTGTATAGGTCAGTCTTGGTCATGATCTTGCTACAATTAGACCGATCTTGGTCCCGGTCTTGCAGCTAGAGTCTCCCAAAACTGCAAGACCAAGACCGATTTTGGGCAACGCTTATCCATACGTTACATTTCTGGGCACGGGCCATTCCATAATAGTAGATTTTACAACAAGTGCACAAAACGAACCATTTTTATCCGAGACTTTTAGCCTGATAGTAATGTCGAGGATAAAATGGTTTTGTGGACGAGTTATAAACTCTGCTTTTCACTTCGATTGCGAGGAAATAAAACAGTAGTATAACATAACATTTCTTTAATTAAAATTCAAAGTAAAATTAGTACAGTTTTGAATACTGAAGGAATTTGTTTTTATATCTTAAAAAACACATAAGGCAAATAAATTAAAGTAAATATAATAAAATAACAAATTCTATCTATGAACTTCTTATTGTGTTGAGTTGTATGGCTCAATTTCCTTGCCTTAATATATATACATTTATGTATGAGTAGATACGTTAATGCACTTGTGCACAAAATTCTATTTTGTGCAGCCTATATCCTGCACAAATAAGCACTTTCAGAGCATGAGAAGTGAACACGGTATTGACCTACTACATCACGCTGCAGACGGGTTGGTGTAGCCTTTTTGTTTTGAGTTTCCATTTCTTTGGATGGAATTGCAGTTCTTCAGACTCTTACAACATACACGGGAGGAAAATGCGACAAATAGGCGACACAGGAATTTTAAACGCGTCACTGCACGAAAAAGGATTGTGTAGCTTGCAAACACAAAAGATTAATATCCTCAATTTTCACGATGGATACAGTTCTCTTTGTGCACTCTTATCGGCTTTTGTGATTTATAGTTTACCAACAATTTAATTAGGTGTAACTGAAGTATTTATTACTTATATTTGGCAGTGTAAATTGTCCAGATTTCGATGTCGATGCTTTGAGTTTACTATATATTATTGCTACGTAGGCGTAGGATCCTCGTACATCCCGAGATTTGACAAAAATTTACAGTTGGTATGATTAACAAAGTTGGTAATTTAAACGTCATGTCCATTATTCAAATGACTTGACAATTAGAAATCTGGTTAACTTCAAAAGCGTAGAAAAGTTGGTCTCGTACCCACTCATAACCAAAAATTTCATAACCAATACGTAAAAATACTCATAACTGCTGATGTGAGAAGACGAGACTTTAAGAGCGCCAAAATTGCACATTAATGATAAATCCCAACTTTTGTAAGATTAATAATTATGGGTCATTATCTCATTATGCATCTAGAGCAAATTTATATTCAAGCGCTAAGTTAATATGAAAATTAGAAATAAAAAAAAATATAAATGTGTCCATAATGAAAAAATACTTAACATAAATAAAAACTGACTTCAAAAACACAAAAATTCAAAAATAATATATGAATATTATTTTTGTCATTTTTCATTTTGAATTTGGTGCAGATAATTGATGATCATAAGTTCTTTGGCACCAACTTTAAAATAAAAAATATAAAGTTGTTTGTATTCATATATTATTCTTAATTTATTTGCATTTTTGAAGTCAGTTTTTATTTTTGTTAAATATTTTTTTATTTTATCTTTTTAGTGAATTTAATACCAGCTCACCAATGAAACTTGAAAAAATATAAATAACCAAGAGTCAAAACGTGCCTATTGTATTTAAAAAACTAAATTGGGAGATATATTAACATATAGTCACCTTATGCTATCTTAGTTAATTACATTTTTATTTAAATTTTTGGTTTATTAGATTCTTGTATTTTGTTTGACGTCAATAAGTGCCTGTAAAAGACTATATTTATTAGGATTTTTAGTTTGAGTTATGTCTGTCATACAACAAAAATTATTTTGTTTGTGGATCTTAATACCTAAAATAAGTCCAAAGAATTTTCGGAAAAGCAACAAACATGTTATGGACGGTATATCTGTTTATAATAAACATGGAGACATTCAACCTTTCATAGTAAATCCCAGGAAACTGGATCTGGAGAGTATCTGGTACTACATAATTTGTGCAGTGAAATAAGCATAAAAGCTACCTATATTCTAGGTCAGCACTAGGTTATACACCTACTCTTGGCGATAGCCCGACCAGTTGGTCGCTCTTGCCCGGGTGCGTGGGTAGTGGAGTCGCAGTCTGGACCTTACCTAGCGCGCCCACAAGGGCAGGGAAAACACCGGGGGGTTTTAGTGGGTAGGCCTGGCGCACTGCCAGGAGAGCCCCACACACGCTCGCCGTCTAGCCATCGGCGGGTACGGTGCAGTTACGCATTTCTCCCCGAAAACTAAAGGTTATACACCTACTGCCGGCACCGGGCGATAGAAGCTATCCGTCTGGTGTTGGAGGAGTGGCTTGAGCACCAGCGTGGCAGCCTCTCGTAGCGCATGGTGCAGGTATTATCCGGACATAGGTGCT
Source organism: Schoenobius gigantellus (assembly GCA_963935595.1). NCBI lineage: Eukaryota > Metazoa > Arthropoda > Insecta > Lepidoptera > Crambidae > Schoenobius > Schoenobius gigantellus. The sequence goes on along the minus strand of OZ012549.1, from coordinate 20,195,169 downwards.
TCGGTCATTACCTGCACAAGATCGCTCGTCGGGAGGAATCGCCGTAGTGTCACTACTGCGACGCTCCCGACGATACGCCAGGCGACCCCAAAATCGTGAGTTACGGGTGGCGTTGGGCGGCAGTGACCTCTCGCTGCCAGTCATCATCAGTAAGATGCTGGCTAGTTAGAGGGAATGGGAGGCTGTCGCCTCCTTCTGCGAGAATGTTATCATGCAGAAAGAGACAGCGAAGAGGGAGCGGGAAAATGACCCAAATGCCTCTCCTCTCCGACGCAGACGGTTGGGCGGTAATAACGTGTGTAAATTATATAATGTATTAGGAATATAATAGGTATGTAGGGGCATATATATATATATATATATATATATATATATATATATATATGATGTATATGCGTGTGTGTATTATATATTAGCGCAGAGGTCGAGTGATCGCCTACTGCTCAACGAGTCTCGGGTTCGATTCCCCTACGGGACAAATATTTTGTATGGCCTACAAAAATTTGTTCCGGTCTGGGCGTATGTGCATGTGAGATTCTATGTAACTGCACCCACGACACAGGAGAAAAATCCTAGTATGGGGCGACGTTTTTTTAAGAAAAAAAATATAAACATATAGGATAGGTACATTTTAGGTGATGCGCAACTCACCCTAGATATAGAGTAGAGTAATCGGTCTTATTAAGTTATAAATAGATCAAAAAGAAAATACAGCATTAAAAGGGCACGGACCACGAGTCTGTGGTGATACAATTATTTAAAAAAAAACCCCACAGGCGTTAAGACCCGGGCCCGTAGCTGGCCGGGCTGTCCAGGGGTGGTTCGGAGAATTTGGGTTACCCAGACCCCGGATCACCCTCACTAGACAAGATGGACATCGAGGTTGGTTTAGTGGTTATGCCCTGCAGGGGGAGTCCCACATGCGCCTGTCGATTAGCCATCGGCAGGTACGGTGCGCCTATTGCACACATTCCACCTCGTAAAAAAGGGGGACAGCTAGCCGATGGGATTACAAACCGGAGAGTTTGCGAGCAGAAACTTTGTCTGTTAAGGCACTTGCGTCTGTAAATACATTTAGGAATTTAAATACCTTTTCGTGAGCAAGTTGCAAGAGACAGGGAGACATCGACTTACGCCTTCAATTACCCAATTCAAATCACCTGTTCTCCTTGCACATGAAAAATTCCGATCAATGGATGAGTCACCGATCGGCGCTACCTACGGTCTATTTATGGGCCTCTTTATGGAGGCCTATACCCAGATGTTACCGATTAATGTCTGAGATGTTATTGATGTCAAAAGTTGCCAAGGACGTTTGAGACATTTATTGTCATGTTCAATTGGCTTTTTTGTTTATACTGCGAACGTAGCTTGGCGTTGGCTTAGGGAATCTGATGATCCCTTAGGCTAGAGGATCCTGGTGAACGAACTCTGTAGCTTAAAACAATTGAATCGCAAAATCTTAACTCGAAATAATTCAATTCATTGAGACAAGATTTGATATAATTATTGCATATCTATTCCAGTCACACTCAACCGTATAATTGTTTTGCCTACATAATGCTTAAATAAAGTTAATTCCTCTTGTATGACGGTTGCTATCTGAATAAAGATGCTTACAACATTTTAATGGAATGTGTTCAATTTGAAGGACAGACGATATCGTATTCCCATATTGATTCATACTCACCCATACTCATACAAAAAAACAAATTGGCATCTTCAAAGTAGGTATGTTTGTTTTATGGTGAAATATTCATACACTTCACGATTGACGAATTTAAGTTGAAGGCTAACTACCTACGTTCTAGTATCCCTGGAATAATAATATACAGTCATACAACAACTGATCGAATCATTAGCTTACATAAATGATAAGTGGAGGATAATAAGAAGTAAAAGCCAGGATTTGGTGTCCAAATTTAATTTGACATCATTACTTCATATGTTATAACAAAAATGTACAAAACTTAAAAAAAATTGGCAGTGCGCTTCAAACAACAAAAACAAACAGGGCATTCGCCTTGCACTTGGCGTTTGCCCCATCATTATGGCAACATTTACCTAACATCTATTTGGAATACAAACAAGTCGGGTCCAATAGTCCCACGACTTTTGATAATGCCGTTCCTATACTTGGGCCTGCGTAGTCCGTGCACGTAGCTCGTAGTCGAGGGTTAAATGGGTCGAACTCTTTTGAGAGTTTATTGGGCTTTGGGGATGGAGTCACCCTCAGCGTGGTAGCCGGTCTCGTCGGCGTAGTAGTTGATGGTCTCCTTCTTGCCTTCGGGGTCGGTGTAGGTGTAGGAGCCTCGGACGACGACTACGTTCTGGGGCTTGTTCTCCTCATCGACCACCTGCTTCAGTTCGCCGTTCTCATCACGTACGATTCCGTTGTCGGTCTCGAAACTGTAAAGTAATTTTATGTTAAATTTACTCATTGCAATACTCATCATTACAAGGGCCATCTTGCGGTAATACCAGAATGACAATCTGTACCAGAGTCGTCTGCATGGGTACCTCAATCTTGCCTATTTTGCCGCCAAGGAGTTGTTATTGCATTGCTGTGTTCCGGTTTGAAGGGACAGGCAGTGAAATTACTGGGTACTGTGACTTGATATCTATGTCACAAGTTGGCAACGTATATTGGTGTCCATGTAGGGATTGTAGATTTGTAAGTCTTAAAGGAACCACATGTAATATAGGCGACTGTAGCCATTTACTATCAGGTGGACAGCCGGCTTGTTTGCCAACTTTGTTATTAAAAAAAACAGTCTCTTGAAAATGGTCATGGAAATATTAACATTGCCAAAACCAGAACTCATAATTGACTTTAACAACAACTAAGATATCAACAATAATTATTAATTATTTTGTAAGGGTCTATAATAATATAATTAAATAGGTATTATAGACCTTTGGTACATTAATGGTAACTGGTAATACCTAGCTGATTAATATTAAATAGTAAGGGTTCCAGTATTTCGGAATGCACAACATAGTTATATATCAAAGTAAATATATTGAAAAAAATATTACTTGAATACATATCCACCCTCGGGCTGCTGGTCGAAGGAACTGCGAAGGATCTGGGCCACGGCTTGCACCGGGTCGGCAGGGGCGGCGACGGCCGCGGCCACGAGCAGAGCAAGAACTACGATCTGCACCAAAAACCACAATCGCATCACAAAAAAATTATAAAAACACGCCGAAATTACTCAATGCAAAATAATTTACGCACTAATTACAATCTTATAAATTAATATGAACTTATTAGGAACGTACCACTTTCATTGTGTATTTTTGGTATGTTCCAGTTGGGACCTGATGAGCAACTGATGTCTAAGCGCTCGTGTCAAAATCTTTTATACATTTCTCCGGCAATCTATCGTAATGTCAGATGAGAACAAATATACGATGTCGATATTCCGGCTCCCCGGATTCGGTCATCACTAACCACATACATAAGTACACGTATGTGAACATGTCGCGTAGCTTAACCATGCGTGTGTGAGTGTACCTATACACTACCAACAGAAGCTCTCTGAAGGTTCAACGTGGTTTAACTCACAACTATTTGTCTAATAATTTGTCACAAAATTTGTAATGGGTACGTCGACGTTGGAGTATTAGGCAACCATGCCATTGAAAGATCAATGCTCATTCATTGTCAGCTATTAATAAAATATGTGAGTTCGCAGGACGTCAACTGTAATGACAAGAGTTCATTTAATTTTACTAAGATCGAAGGATAATATCAACTCGAGAAGTATCCATCTCTCATTTTAATCCAATGTTGATAATGAATAGCTAATGATTTTAAAAAGTTTGGTAAATTATGAAATCGTTTGGTCGCCATTTACTATGATATCAAGTGAAATAAAAGTTAAGAACTTCATGTTTGTAGGTAAAAAAATGAAAGAGAGAAGACAAATGCGACTATAGTAGAGCGTCAATTTTCTGAACTAATAGGTTAAGGAGACATGGATGCTCCGACACCGGGTTTATTCCAATAATTGAATTGTATACTCAAATTATAGGACGTTTTACCAATTTATTAATAAAAACTAAATTTAGATATATTAAGAATATAAGTGGAAGAAACTTGACCAATTTATTTTATAAAACGATTTAAGTCAACAATAATTCGGCCCGTGAGATTACGGCACATGATGAATGAGTAGCGGTTGACCGACGACGGAAACGTTCTGTAATAAGTACAATTGCATCAAGATACCTATGCCAAATCATTTTTTATAACACTAGCTGACTCACTTTTCCCGTAGGAAAACTTTTCCCGTCAGATTTTTCCCGTAGGAAACTTACCCTATGTCCTTCCCCTCGTCTCGAACTATCTCTATACCAACTTTCATTAAAATCGGTTCAGTAGTTTCGAAGCCTATTCAATACAAAAAACAAACAATCAAATCTTTCCTCTTTATATTATTAGTATTATTAGTATAGGTGTATATTTTTATCCTTGCCATCTTTTACACGTGCCATATTCCTTCTCCATGATTTTCTTTCAGTAGGAACAGATATGTAAGGTAGGTACCTACATATCTTGTTCTTTTATTAAAAAGGTAAGTTTTGGATAGGCACGCGATTATTAATGACTATAAAACTTATTTCATATTTAAATTTTGCTTTAATTTCATAAGCAATTTAAAATGTTTACAAAAATATTGAAATGTAGTTAATTATACATTTTTCTCATAATTATTTAAAATTATTTTAAGTATCGAGTAACATTAGAGATAAATCTGAAAAATGTTTACACATGAAAGAGGAAATTTTAAAATGAAAAAAAATAAACAATTAAACGTCTATGGCACAACATTTGGTTTTTACAAAGATCGTAATGTATGACACTAACTACGAATGATGTTTATACTTTGTTCCTTAAACTTTACTAATATGTAAAATGCAGCTTATATTATTGAACCTATGTATATAGAAAATTCATAACATACACAATTATCGAAAGAAAATAAACGATTGAGTTATTAGACTATTTTAACCAATCCTGATCGCAGTATAAATTACAGAAAATGGTCGCAACAAGATTTGAAAATATTTCCTGTAACGAGTAAAAACGTGATTTTTTACATACGAGGTACGACAGGGAAGCTCTTGGCCTTCATCTTACCTGATGGTAAGTGACGATAAGGCCAAAGATGAAAGCAAGCTTCACCTGGACTCGTCAACAACTGAGGAACTGGCTATCTTACCTCTATAGTTGTCGAAACACAACAATGCTATTAATATAGTTATTTTGGCGACAAACTTAGTTAAGGCGGTGTTAGCTAGCCAGGCGGACTTAGAAGCCATACCAAACCGAGCAGAAAAACTTCTGCCCCCACAAGGAATCGAACCCCGGACCTCTCGATCAACACCCGGTGGTCTCTGGTGGTGGTTAATAATATACATGTGAGGATCGCTTGAGACCAGTGGGATATTAATCGGAACCCCTTAAACCGTAACATGCTCTAGTTACAAAGTACCTACACGGTGACTGAAGACACAAATAACAGGTTCATAAAAAAATCATTGAAAAGCAAATGTGAATCAGGGAGCGAATACTCGTTTTTATTCATCGAATAGGTCAAAGATTAGGAATATTACCTAAGTTGCTAAATGCTTGTATTACACACTAAAATATAAATCGATAAAGTCGAAGCATCCGATTTAAAGGTTCCGTAGATGCTTTTCCACAGCTCGGCTTTTTATAAACATAAATCAAAATTTCATATTTTATAAATTCTATAATGAATTTATTTCAATAATTCTAATGGAGCATCCCTTGATCATAAAATATATAAGCTCCTTTTTGAAGTTCAAAAATACTCTCTACACTAGTAATTAATCGCCAAATTGACATCTCTATACGATGTAACACTTTGAAAATAACTAGAACAAATCAGTCTTGAACTTTTATAACTTATGTTTACTGCATATGCCTTAGAACTTAGTCCGTTTGTCAAGGACTCAATATGTTGATCCCACTGCAAACGTGTATCTTATCAATGAATTTAACAATTTATTAATTCAACGATATCCACTTCCCGTACATTTGGGTAAGAGATTTTAGTACTTTTAGTTTAACTATAAATTTATTCATTGTGAACCAACCCAATATTTCAGTACTACTATTTACAATGTCAGTATCTTCGTTCCCTCTGTCAACCTTAAATTAAATATTAGAGAAAAATCATCTACAAATAGTAACAGTATCGCAAAAGTTGTTAGTGAAGTATGGTAGGTCATTAATGTAAATTAAGAAGGGCAAGGGTTCCAATATCAATCCTTGAGGCACACCCATAATAAAAGGCTCACCAACAGACTCAGTTTTATGAAAATAGCTTCCTTAACCCTATTCGTCAAATCTTCCATAACCCTATACGACTCAGTAAGTCGTATTACTTCTTTTGAGACACCATAATGCTTGAGTTTATTTAATTTTAAGTCTGGTGTGGGGATTAGCGCAGACAAAAGCCACAAACAGGTCATAGCGATCACATTGTCATCTTGTTTTCGTGTTTACACTTCTAAGCGGCAAAGACGTTGAGAAAGCTCTTTTACTCAAATATGCGTCACTAAAATATCTATACTTATAACAATCACGATTTTTTATGTTACCGACTAGTTTTCTGTTGCACTCATCCCTAAAATTTATAAATCGATAATCATACGTATAAACTTGTCTCCAGCCGTTATACAGACACAAAAAAGTGATGTGCTCTTAACCTTTCCAAAGGTCGGGACGAAATATTTCGTGAAAATACATTTCAAGGTCAACATGTTTTGGAAGTGTTTAATTTAGCTAATAGTCAAACAAGCGCGCTTCTATATTTTTATGCATGTTAATCAGAAATAAAGTAAGAAATACCCGTCTTTAACAATTCATTAAGCTCAATAATAATAGCATACTTGTCCAGATTTAGACTTCCGTGAGTGGTAAACATATGTACCTGCGTATGTAACTATAATATTGTGTTCAGAATTTAATTTCCATCCTTTCTGTTTTAAATTCTCTTTTGGATAAATCTATTGTAGAAGTATTAGTAGTCTGCATACCAATTTATTGATTTGCATTCAGTAATTTACTGTGTCATTAAAATCCATCAAACTTAAATAAACCCACTGGCAATGCTCTCAAGGTCAAGTTAAAGACATATTGTGTAATTGATGTATATTTTTTCTCAATAAAGGATAAACAAATAACCTAGAAATTAAAAATAAAAATTCGAAGTATTTCAGTTTATATCATGCTCGTTCCAAAACAATGTAAGTGCTGCCATGGCATTTTCGTACTTTGATGCCACTGCCTTTAAATAAAATTTTAATTCATTTTTCAAAATAAATGTCAATTATCACTTTATAAAGATTTATTCATTGATGGCAAAAACATTCGCTATTATAGAACCTACATTGCCTATTTTTAGACAATTTCAGTATTTTTTTTTGTAATATCTCTTAATTTAGAGGGTAAGTACATTTTAATTCTAAAAAAATATTCAGAGGAATATTTCAGAAAATCGAGAGGTAACCCTTAAATTTTATAGGCACGTCCAACGCGTTTCATGTTTTTTCTGAAGCTATTCACGTATTTGCATCTGGTTGTCATAAGCCGAGATGATGATGGGAGGATCCTTCACTTTTAGCAGTTAGAGGTTAGTTTTTTAAATACAATAGGCACGTAATATGAAGTGAAGTTAATATGAAATTCACTAAAGAGATTTCATTCGCTAAAAATAAAAATAAAAAAATACAAAAAATAAAACCAACTTCATTAACACTGAAAAGTTAAAAATAATATAAGAATAGGTACAGACAACATCACATTTCTATATTGAAGTCGGTGCCAAACGATAATCAAATAAAGTCTTAAAATTTGGTTCCGACTACAATATAGAAATGTGATGCTGTCTGTACCTATCCTTATATTATTTTTAACCTGTCAGTGTTTTTGAAGTCGGTTTAAATTTTTTGTAATTTTTTCATTATGTACATACCGCGATTCTTTGTATCGTATTTTGGGTAAGTTAAGGTTCATTAAAACAAAAAATATATCTATATAAATAAAAATCTATGTATTACTATGTTTGTTTGTCCTCTATGCGTTCCGAAACCATTCATCAGATTGTAATGAAACTTTGGTAGGGTGTTATGGGGACACCCGTGAGGGTTCCTAGCAAAAAAAAGAGGGCATTTACGTGGCATTGCAACGCATGCCGGGTACAGCTAGTATTTAATAAAAAGGTATTAAATCCATTTTCCTACTATAGTCTGTATTGCATCCCCCAATTTTTTTAATTTGCCGCATCGTACTAGGTTCGGCCAGACTCTACTTCGCAAAAGTAGAGTTGGGCATAATACTGTAAATTGTGATTGCCTAAAGCCTATAAAAATAACTTTGATATTTTTTCTTGACAGTGACAGACATACTTGACATTTATTCTTCTAGGTAAACACGGACTTGCAACATTTTCAACATTTTTAGCACCAACCTATTTCATTAACTTTTGGTGTTAACTTTTTCGTGCTGGTTTCGCGTGCTTAACATTTTTGCCACGAAAGTTGGCATCAAATATAAAGGCTATAAGATGGGTCCTCTAATACCACTTCACTTTTTGACAGCTTTCTTTGACATATTATGAAAACTTTTTTCAAGAATAATAATAATTTTCAAGAATTTTTAAATGGTTTAAAAAATAAATTAAAAGAAATGGATAAATAGCCAATTCTGATTTGGACAATTTGCAATTTTAAGTTTTAGGTCTAGGGGAGGTGTCAAAAACCAGCACGAAAATTCAGTTCCTACCGTTTCATCTGTAACAAGTAGTACGGATAAAATGTTAACATTTCTTAAACAAACACAAGCATAGTTAAAATCAGATGTTAGCAACAAAAAATTGTAATGCTTATCTGGATGTCATTTGAATGTTGTAGTCACAGATTACCAATAATGTTAGCATTTAAAAAAGAGGTTTTTTTTAGGATTGGCAAAGGCCTATCCCAGGTATTCAGCCCAACTCCTCGTACTCTGAAGTTGTTTCGAAATATCTTTAAAATTATTATATAAAATAATAATTAAAAAAAAATATCCAAACAAAGTTTATTGTGATAACAATCTCGAAATAGTTTCTGAATTTTGGTACCTAAGTCAAAATTAAAATGTTACCAATTATTTCACAGTTACTGTTTTTCTTTCTATACCTCTTGGTTTTATTGTGGCACAGAAAACTGCATCTAACGTTTAAAGTTACAAATATAAAAGGCTAGTAAGAGTTTTCAGTACTTCCTATAAAATGTAGTTTACTCAGTTGGTGAGGCACCTTTTCATTACAAAACAATAGTTTTACAAACAACTCTTTATTATGTTTTATACAGTAATTTAACTTTAATTACAGCAAACTTAATGCATTTGCAAAATGTATGGAATGAACGAATCAATGCTTTATTGTTAGAATTTTAAACAAAAAAAGTTTACAAAAGACGGCATTATTGCCAATCTCTACCAAGCAGGCAAACAGAAAGGTGGAAGTAAAAATCATTGATTCCAAGAGCATAATAGACATTCCAACATGACTTATGGATTTTCTCGTCACTTAATTTCAACTCTACTGTAAATATTATTTAATGTTTTGAACTATGTATAATGCAATCAAACCTCTTTCGAAACTGTTTCTTTTAGTGCACCTCTACGTTATCGGCACAGGCCGTCAACCGAAATTTGGCAAATGTTCATTTTTTTACGTACGACAGAAGGGTTCTTGGCCTTCATTTCACCTGATGGTAAGTGACGATAAGGCCGAAGGTGGAAGCGAGTTTCTGCTAGACTCCTCAACAACTGAGGAAGTGGCTATCTTGTATCAACATTGTTATTATGGCGACAAGCTTAGGTAAGACAGTGGTAGCTAGCCAGGCGCACTCAGAAGCCCTACCACCAACCAATCCGAGCAGAAGAATTTCTGCTCCCACGGGGAATCGTACTCAGGACCTCCAGATCAATACACGGTGGTCTCAACCACGAGACCGCGGAGGCGATTAAAAATTGTGCCGTATCGTGCTACAAAAATTAAAAAAGGGGACTGAAATAATATAGCAACGTTTTGATCTTTTTTGATATTCGGCAAAGAAGATGTGACTCGATCGGGTTTCGCGTTAACTAGCAAGATTCATGTCTGTGGTTGCGATGACGCGTATATCATAAAATTGATTGGGAGGATGCGTACCTTTAGTGTAGAGTAGGGTACCGTGGGATGTGGGTATGAGGTGCGTTGAAAGTGCAAGCAGCTCAAGCGCACGTCACATTTTCATTTTAGTGTGACGAAAATTTCCACCAGGGATGCGTTAATGAAGGGGAAAAATAAACCAATAGTTATACTTCGTTTCGAAATATAACTTTTGGTTAATTTTTCCCCCTCACCGCGCAACTTCCTTCTATTGTCAGTGGAAAATTACCTACAAGAAGTAAAGAAGTCGAGTCATTGAATCGTGGCTTGGAAAAATCAGAAGGACACTTAACAATATAAGTTTGGATTATAATACCACATAATATTGCGTTAAATTTCCTTGTTTATAATATCCTATTACCATTTATTCATTGAACCCGCACACACTCATGTAGTTGTAGGTAGGTAGGTAATCAAGCAATAAAATCAGTTCGTGAGTCAATATTATGTGACTTAACAGCCATAAAAATTATTAATTGATACCTTAGCATATTTAGAAGGGTCGTAGAAACTGGTTACTAATATTTTTATGTACGCAAGTTGTTTTACCTCATTATTAAAATGATTTAATTTAACTGTATTATTAAATAAAAAATGTATCTTAATTTTATGTATGCCTTTTAAGTTTCGCTATTTAAGTTTTGTTAAGATATTAAATACATAGTCAACTACGAACTATAAACGTAAGTCCATCATGGGAGCATTTTCGAATAATTATCCTTTTTTTACGATGGGAAATGCTTTACGCATGCCTCGCGCTTGGGAAGACGCGAGGCTATGTCGGACTCTACGCAGCCACTGGGGGCAAAGTGCCAGCCAGAGACCGCGGCCTACCGACTAAAACCCAAAGATGCCCCCTCAAATACGCCTTGGCACAAGCACGCCCATCGCCGCCGCATCCTCCCCGTCATGAGACGACGAACGGGGAGTTCGGGAATGCTCCTGGGCATTAGGAGCATTGACGACTGGCGGTGACCTGTACAATGCAGGACTCGGGCTTTCCGGGCCCGCGTCCCGCTGGTCACCATCAGGAGGAAGAAGGCGAACGAACCGTCGCCTCCTGCCTCCTTCGTCCTGGCCTCCTACGACGGCAGGGATCTACTGATGGGTCGTCTTCCCGGACGCAGTAGGTGCAATTTTTTACTTTATGAATTTACAGAGATGTCTCTTTCTCGCTAGATCCTTTAACCGAATCCGATTTAAAATTGTGGGTCTACTAAGGATTTTTTTCGCACTTGATCTAATTATGGATCACCAATAAGAACTTTATGTCGCAGTAGATTGCTAATATTAAACCTTCTTTGATGATCAGGATCCAAGTCACAACATTGCAATCTAAATGCGTTAGACCAGGTAGGTCCATAGCTAATAAGAAGTAGGTATTACGCATATTTTCAAACTTAATTTGCTTTTAAATTGACTCTTTTTAACATTATATATAGTGAGACAATCATAAGATCCAATAAATTATTAACATTTTTTTAAACTGATAGAGATTCCCATAAAATCAAATTTATTAGATTAGAACTAAGAAAAAATATCTCACTATATCTAATATGGAACTGGACAATGAATCTGTTAAGACTGAAGGAGCATTAGTACCTAATAGCAGTTTGAATTTCATATTATGTTACTGAGCTGATGATGGAAGGTTTCTGGTAGATTAGGAGTTCGGGAATAATTCTTTCAATACTGTTTAGAGCGAAATACGTTTTATTTTAAATTATTCTGGTGTTTGCCTTGGCTCAAATTCTAATACGTATGTATTACCTTGGCAAAAAATTTTTTGTTCAAGTAATGGTGGCCGCGTTCTGCCTGTAAGTACTTATAGTTCGCTTAGTCTTCGACGTCCCACCGGCTTTTCCCACTGGTGGGTCTACGAAGACATAGTTTGTAAGGAAGGCTAGTAATAATATTTCGCGAAGGGTAGGTATATAATTTTTGTAATACGTTCAAGAAAATGACAATAAAGTAAGCAGTTGTACTTCAAATTCAAAGCTAGACGTTCCACAGCTGAACACTAGATGGCGGTGACACCAATTATAACGCGGTTACGTTGTGCGCATTGTTGTGTTATAAAGTCTGAGTAGTTGTTGTTATCGTCGGCCCCCGACCCGATCACAGGAGTGAATGATCTTCTCCCTCCGCCTTCCAATTCTCGATCAAACACTGCACACGCACGCACTAGTCCCACACACCGCACTCGTCGAACAAGAGTGCGAAGGCCCGGTCTACACAGCTTGCGATATATCAGCGTTTGGTAGTAAATCAATGTATACCAGGTACAGATATGTGCCTGGAGACCTATTTTTGAATTAAAGTGCTAACAGACGATCCGATTTGGTTGGATCCAACGTGATCCAATCAAATGAGTAGCCGACGCGCCTACAGACGGTCCGACGCGGTTGGCAATCCAATAGAAGGGATGCCGTAAAAAGTATTATGGACCTATATCGATATCGATACAAAATACTATTTTGGCCAATCATCATCATCCACAGCCTTCTTTATCCCACTGCTGGGTGTAGGCCTCTCTCTTCGTCTGCCATCTTCCTCGGTCCTGTGCCAATCTTGTCCAAGTCAGACCAGCGATTACTTTGATATCATCGACCCATCTTGCATTCGGTCGACCGACTCTTCGCTTACCTTGCCAAGGCCACCACTCCGTCAGAACCTTACTCCATCTATCATTTTTTAACCTGGCAACATGTCCCGCCCAGTTCCATTTTAATTTCATTACTGCGATTCCGACATCCCGGACGTTAGTCCTTCGTCGTATCTCAGTATTTCGTACTCGATCTTGGAGTTTGATGCCTAGCATGGTCCTCTCCATGGCTCTCTGTGCTACCCTTAATTTATGCACAGCCTCATGTGTGAGCGTCCACGTTTCGGCACCGTACGTCATGGTGGGCAGGACACATTGGTCAAAGAGGCGAGTCTTAAGACATTGTGGAGTCTGGCGTGACTTAAGAATGTCGTCAAGCTTTTGAAATGCCGCCCATCCAAGCTGTATGCGCCTGGATATCTCCTTCTTCTGATGCTCTTTACCAAAGGACAAAGTATGGCCAAGATACACGTAGCTGTCAACCGTCTCTAGACTCTCATTTCCTATCGTAATAGGATTTGAGTCTCCAGACACTCCCGACATCACCTTGGTCTTAGCCATATTCATCCTCAAGCCCACCCTCGAAGAAGCATCTGAAAGGTTTTGGATCATACACTGGAGATCATTCAGGTTATCGGCAAAGAGTATGAGATCATCTGCAAATCTTAAATGCGACAGATAGACACCATTAATGTTGATTCCTTTATAATCCCAATCAAGCAATTTTAAAATATCCTCAAGTACCGCTGTAAATAGCTTGGGTGATATAGTGTCTCCCTGCCGCACTCCCCTTTTAATTGAAATCAGGTCAGTCAGGTCGTGCAATTTCACCTGCATCTCTGCCGAAGCATACAGCTCCTGAAGCACTTCCACGTACCGAGCGTCGATAGAACAGCGACGAAGGGAGTCGATTACAGCCCAGTGCTCAACGCTGTCAAAGGCCTTTTCATAATCGACAAAAGCCATACACAGCGGCTGGTTAAATTCCTGACTTTTCTCCATCAGCTGCTTTACCGTGTGGATGTGGTCAATAGTGGAGTACCCGCTCCTGAAGCCGGCTTGTTCGACGGGCTGATATTCATCCAGCTGACGTGTTAGTCTATTGCAGAGAACTTTAGCAAATAATTTATATATTTGTGACAGAAGGCTGATAGGTCGATAATTATTTAGGCATGCATTGTCACCTTTTTTATGTAGTATAGTCACAACAGCTTTTTTCCAAGATTTCGGTGTTCGAGCTGACATTAGTGCCTCGTTAAACAGTTTTACGAGTACATTCAACACCGGTTGCCCACCTGCACGAAGCATTTCAACCGTTACACCGTCCTGTCCAGGAGATTTCTCGATATTCATTTGCGAAAGGGCTTTACGTACTTCACATGGTAGTATATGTGGTAGTTCCTCAATGTTACGGGTATCTACAGCCGGTGCTCTAGGATCAGTCTGTATATCGGTTTTGGTATATTGTGTAGCATATAGGTCTTCGTAAAATTCTTTGACTATAGTTAATATTCTTTGCCGATCTGTCACAAGGTTTCCGCTTCTATCTTTTAATTTTTGAATTTGTTTTGTCCCGATACAATTTTTTCTACGAAACACTTTTGGTCCTCTAAATCTTTGAATTGTTTTATTAATTACTTCTGTATTGTGTCTTCGTATATCTATTTTAACAGCTTTTCTAATTTTCCTATCTACGGCTAATATCTGCTGGTGGTCTGAAACAGTATTGTGATTCATCTTCCTTCTTTCTTTAAGCATGTTTTGCGTTTCTATTGAAAGTTTACTAACTTTTGCTTTCACACGGCCCAAATGTTTTTTAACTGTATTTCTTAAAGTAGTACAAAGGTTCTGATTTATCTGGTCAACATCCAAATTCATTTCTTCCAAGCCTTCAAACTGGTTTTTTAGATCAATTTGGAACTGGTTACCAAGTAAAGCTATTTCTTCTGGCTCATATCGTCTCTGTTTGTTGACTATGATTTTCGTTCTTTCTTTACTCAGGTTGAAGTTTAGAATTGATCTGACCATCCTATGATCACTACCTGTTTTAAACTGATTCAGAACTGACACATCGCGTGTAATGTATTTGTGTGAAACAATAACGTATTCAATTTCGTTTTTTGTTTTACCACATGGACTTACCCATGTCCACTTTCGTGCTGGTCGCTTTTGGAAAAAAGTGTTCATAGCAAAGAGATGATTCTTTTCAAGAAAGTTAACAAGGGCCTGCCCACGCTTGTTTCGTACACCCAATCCGAATTTTCCTACAGAATATTCATTCCAGAGTGGTGGTCCGATTTTTGCATTAAAATCGCCAATGATGGTGTAAAATGATATGGGGTGTCTTCAAGGGCTCTTTCTATGTCGTCGTAGAATTCATCGACAGCTGCGTCTGAGTAGGATGATGTTGATGTTGGAGTTTTGGCCAATACAAAAACACAATTTGTCTTTGCGAAACTCAAATAAATTAACACCTTTTGTTTATATTTTATAAAGTTTATAAATAATAAATTAATAGGTACAGATAGATTTCATGGTTTTCCTTAAGTTTTTCAGGTAATATTAATTAGAGATATTTTTTCCTGTGATCCGACTCTATCGATTGGTACCACAAAAATACAGGATATTCATTTTCTTCATTTGGCGGGTTCGATTCCCGATCCAGATAGGTGATTATTTAGCAGTCTTTTAATTCGGTTGGATTTGTTTTTGAATTTAAAATTATGAAATCTTTCCGCAGTTATATCTACGGTATCTATGGTACTTTTCCTCCATGTGACATCGCCTTCGGATGCCTTGTATTGTATCACTGAATAGGTCCATTCGTTCCATTCGTTTGGGAACTATGAAGCCATAGCCAGACATCCAGATACACAGATTCACATGTTAAACTTATAACACCCCTCTTTTTCCGACGGGGGTTAAAAAAGTATCGTAGGTACTCGTAAAAATATTGAAACAAAAGTATCAGTACTTCAAATTCAAAGTGTAGAGTACTTCAACGTCAGTCAGTGACTTCAAAACAGCAACAAATTAAGTAGGTGCGTATAAACAACTAGCTTCCGCCCGCGACTTCGTCCGCGTGAAATAGTTACTTTGGGCTAGCGCTAACTTTAACCCGCGACTTCGTTTATATAGGTGAGTAAGTAC
This sequence comes from Schoenobius gigantellus, assembly GCA_963935595.1. Lineage (NCBI taxonomy): Eukaryota > Metazoa > Arthropoda > Insecta > Lepidoptera > Crambidae > Schoenobius > Schoenobius gigantellus. The sequence goes on along the minus strand of OZ012549.1, from coordinate 20,179,176 downwards.
TGAGTCTTATAATCTTATATCATGTAGATTGTAGGTTATTATCAAAAAAACTAAACTAATGTTATTTTAAAGTACTTCTGCGTATACTATATTTTTAGTTTTGTTTTCTTCCGGCAGAAGTAGACAGCTAACTGGGGCCACCGCCCTTCCCCTCATGACTGCCCGCCGGCTTTGCATATTGTGCGCGCAGTACTCGATCATTATTTTGCTGTGATGTTATTTTAAAACTGCGATATCTCCTGAGATATTCATTTAAATCGAATGATGTAAAGGGCAATTTTGTTTCAAATTAAATACTTGTGATGAATAACGTATTTATTTGGATAAGGAGTAATATCATTTTTATAAAAACACCTTCGCAAATAATGCATTATTTTAGAACAAATTTGGTTAGCATAAAAAAGGTTATAGTGAGCTAACCTTAAAAGATAGACATATGCTGTCGCGGACTTTTTTTTAGAACTTTTTTAAAGGGGAATAATTCTGTCATACATGATTTTTACGAAACTTTAACCGTTTACGCAGCGCACGTAGCGAAAGCTCTCAATAGGAAAAAATCCCCCGATTTTGAAACATCATTGGTGCTCCGCTTCTATTGGTCTTAACGTGATGATATATAGCCTATAGCCTTCCTCGATAAATGGGCTATCTAACACTGAAAGAATTTTTTAAATCGGATCAGTAGTTTCTGAGATTAGCGCGTTCAAGCAAACAAACAAACAAACTCTTCAGCTTTATAATATTAGTATAGATAACAAAAAAGCAACTGTAAATTCACAAATCAAAGTTTATTATATTAGGTAGGTACTCATAAAAAGGGCAATGTTTGTTAATAACTATTTTTATAATCCACAGCAGGATGTACAGTAAGCTCCCATTCAAGCTTTACATTGACACTACGAATACCGCCACTATTACAAGCGACATATGAACGATCCAAAGGTCAAATAGTATAGCTTGACAAAGAGCTTACTGTAAAATGCGTAACTAAACGTGCGAAAATAAATAAATAACGAAAACCCTATTAAAACACAAACGTTTGTTTGTGTTTTAATAGGGTTTTCGTAATAATCAAAATTTTTGCAATACATTTTTTTTCTCTACTTTGTGGTTTGGCAGGACAGCAGTCGAGTCATTTTAGTTTGGGCCGAAATTTCAATCGTCAGTTAACTTTTATCTGAGGAATAACAATGACAGTTTGACTGCTTTTGTATAGAAAATCTGTCATATCGCCATATTTATTCAACAGTTAAGAGTTATCTGACAATTGAAAAACCGGCCCTAAATTATTAATTTATTACAAGCACACATAATTAAACTAAATAACAAAGTATCGATACTTTTGTCTTTTGTCGTGTCCCTACTTGTCGAATGAGCGATCGGGCCGTCAAGCAACCAACAAGCTAATAATAATTATGTCGGGCCGACAGCCGTACACACGTTCCAATTTGATCGGGGTCGGACGGTTGGCTCCAATCAAATCGGATCGTCTGTTACGGCTATTACGTATGCGATTTAGAAATCACCGCTGACTAAATAGTCAGCGATGACTTTGAAGTCACGAATTCCCAAACATCCTATTTTTGAAAGTCGAACGCGGAGCTGCCAACATAGATAAAGTACACACATACGTAAGGGTTCGGTTCCACGCAGAATGTAGCCGTTTTCGGTATATACTGGTTATTATACGGCTAAAAATTCATTGCAACTAGGCCAAAATATAAGAAAATACTGGTCTAAGCTTGTTTGTGACACAAATTTAAAAGATTTTAAACTTATACACGGTTATTTTTTTATCACCCTGGAAAATGTTAGGGACGCTTCAGGACACATCCAATATTAGATAAAAAAAAAATGAAATAAAAAATATATACACGGTTATTTTTTTATTACCCTGGAAAATTTCAGGGATGCTCCAGGACACATCCATTATTATATAAAAAAAAATTACAAAAAAATCTAAAAATACTGCTCTCAAGTAGTGCAGCATTTATTGTTTATTTTTTTTTTTAATTAAGTGTGTTATTTTTTTTATTTATATTTAAATCATTCTAATACCATGTCGTGAAGCGTCCCTTAATTTTTCCAGGGTGATAAAAATAACCGTGTATATTTACTTATTTGACAAATTTTAAAAATTTTTAATCCAACTCAAAATCAACACACATCAACTTCAAACTTGTCAATATGTTCTCTAAACAAAACACAGATAACGTTTCCACAGTTATGTATGACTTGTTTACGAGTGGGTGAGGGCACTCGTAATGAAATCACATCCGTGACTAAGGTAGTCACATAAGTGATATTCAAAAATAAGAATTATTGAAAATCGGTGATTATGAGTCACATCGGTGATTTCGAAGTCGCATACGTAATTCAAAAATAGCTCTCCTGGTCGCTTTTCTCCACCCTCCTCCACTACACGGCGAACTCGAGCGTCCGAGCCTCAGAGGCGCGCTCGCGTTGCAGCCACTCCCCGCACCGGCTATAACCCGCCTGGTGACTCTACTCAGAGAGCGGGACACCCCTGTGGTAATGCCTCTCTGAGATAGAAATCCATCAGGTTTGGTAAGCCAAACGAGGCTTGAGGACCCACCAAAGTTCTCGCCTTCTTATAAATAATTAGGGTGAAGCTGTAACAGCCATCTGCGGGTAACAGCATAGGTCCCTCAAAAAAAAATCGTCGGCTAATCATGCTAGATCTGGCTCTGCTTCGGAATGTAGCCCTCCGGCTACACTCCATAGAGGCGGTGTCCGCTCTATCATCAGACCACCGACCTGTCATACTTCAGCTAGGCCCTCCGGCCAACGCTGGAATCCCACTCAAGACAGTGACGGACTTGAAGCGACTCGGGTCTCTACTCGAGTCTCCTTCAAGCCCAGAGCTCGACGCCCTTCCCGACCCTCTCTTGACCCCCTCTGACACGCTCCAGGCGATCAGCGCCCTCAACAGCTGTTTACGGCTGCCGTCAGCGGTGTGTCTAGGCAGGTTCCGGCGGTGGACCACCATAGCTCGAAACTGTCTGACGAGTTGCGACAGCTGTTGCGGGCGAAGAACGCCGCTATCCGAGCGTATGACACCTACCCCACTAAGGAAAACAGAGCTCGTATGCGCGACTTACAACGTGCCGTAAAGTGCGACATAAAAGAGTTCCGTAACAATCAGTGGGGCGCTCTACTCGAAAGCATCTCGCCATCGCACGTGGCTTATTGGCCCTTGGCGAGAGCGTTCAAGTCAGACTTGGTGGCCCCAAGGCCCAGGCCCCCCCTCTCCTTAAACCCGACTCCTCCAAGGCTTTCGATGACGACGAGAAAGCCGAGTGCCTGGCCGACAGCCTCGAGGCCCAATGTTCACCCAGCACTCTCCCTGTGCCCCCCAACCACATCCAAATGGTGGAGGACGAAGTCGCTAGACTCTCGGCCCTCCCACCGACGTCCACCCTTCCTACTGTGACTGTTGATGAGGTGCGAACGCTCATCAAAGACCTCCGTCCCCGTAGCGCTCCCGGCTCCGATGGCCTATCTAACCGGATTCTTAAAATCCTTCCCGCCCAGCTCATTTGCCTTCTGGTAGCTATCTTCAATAGCGCCATGGCCCATTGCATCTTTCCCACCGACTGGAAGGAGGCGGACGTTGTCGGGATTCCTAAGCCCGGCAAGGACGCCACCCTCCCCTCCAGCTACAGGCCTATCAGCCTTCTCAAGTCCATCGGCAAACTCTACGAGCGGGTCATTCTGGCCCGGCTCAAAGACTTTGTCGTCTCCCGCAACCTCCTTCTGAACGAGCAATTTGGTTTTCGATCCAAACACTCTTGTACCCACCAAGTGCACCGCATCACGGAGCATATCCTCTCAAATTTCACCCGTCAGGGTAGAAAACGGGACACAGTGGCCCTCTTCTTCGATGTAGCGAAGGCTTTTGACAAGGTCTGGCACACTGGCTTAATTTATAAGCTTTATAAACTAGGCGTGCCAGACCGTCTCGTGCTCATCTTCCGAGACTTTTTGTCGAACCGCACTTTTCGCTGCCGCGTCGAGGGGTCCCGCTCTCGCCCCCGTCCCATACGAGCCGGTGTCCCTCAAGGCTCAGTGCAACCTTTACTGTTTTCGCTCTATGTGAATGAGCTCCCTAAGACCCCAAGTGTCGAACTCGCGCTTTTTGCGGACGACACAGCCCTTTATGCATCTGGCCGCAACATCCATCGCCTTTGCAAGCTCCTCCAAACAGCCGAGGTGAACCCCGACAAAAGTGCAGCGATGCATTTTAGGCGGGGTCCATCCCGACGCATTAACGCCAATCGCCCCCAGCTTAAGCTGTTCGATCAACCCATCCCTTGGTCCACTCTCTTCAAATACCTGGGCGTCACCCTCGACTCCCGTATGACGTTCGCACCCCACATCAGCGCAGTGCGCAACCGAGCGCTCTTCATACTTGGCCGCCTGTACCATCTTATACGCAGTAGGAGTAAAATGTCACTTCGCCATAAGCTGACACTTTACAAGACCTGCATCCGACCCATCTTAACCTACGCTTGCGTAGTGTTCGTCCACATCCCTAAGTCTCGCCTTCACAGGCTCTAAGTGGTCCAAAACCGATTTTTGCGCCGCGCCACTGGCGCTCCCGCCTACATGCGCAATGTCGACCTTCACTACGACGTCGACTTCCGATCGGTTGAGGACCACATTCACGATCTATCCCAACGCTACTTCGCTAGCGCCACCATCCACCCTAACCCCTTATTAGACAGGCGGCCGACTACAACCCCATACGTAATGTAGCGGCCATAAATCGTCGACCGAGGAACATCCTCCTCGATCCCCCCGACCCGATCACACGAGCGAACGATCTTCTCCCTCCGCCTTCCAACTCACTATCAAACACAGCACACTCACGTGTGCAGTGTTTGATAGTCCCACACACCGCACTCATAGAACAAGAGTGCGAAGGCCCGGTCTACACAATTTGCGATATACCAGGTACAGATATGTGCCTGGTCGCTGCTCCCCACCCTCCACTACACGGCGAACTCGAGCGTCCGAGCCTTAGAGGCGCGCTCGCGTTGCAGCCGCTCCCCGCACCGGCTATAACCGCCTGGTGACTCTACTCAGAGAGCGGGACACCCCCGTGGTGAGGCCTCTCTGAACTAGAAATCCACCAGGTTGGGTAAGCCATACGAGGCTTGAGGACTCACCAAAGTTCTCGCCTTCTCTAAATAATCAAGGTGAAGCTGTAACAGCCATCTGCGGCTTACAGCATAGGTCCTTCAAAAAAAAATTAACGTCGTCTAATTTCACCCCAAGGTCTATGGACCAACCGATCTGGTGATATTTTTGATGTCCGCTACACCGCTGATCACGGTTACGCCTTTAAGAGCCAGAGCGCACTAGCGACTTTTAGTAAATTTTAGTTGGACGATAGTTGATCGTTCAGGGAATAAGTATAGAGCTATATTGAAGTGCACGCATTTAGCGATTAAAAATCGGCGAAAATGACTATGGGATTTCTAATCAATCAAACTATCGGGCGACAAAGTCGCTAGTGCGCTCTGGTTCTTACCCTTTAAATTATACGGCACTAGCTTTCCGCTCGCGGCTTCGCCCGCGTTATTATTGTTTTCCCGGGGGAATTTTATATTTTCCCGTAAAATAATTTAGTAGCCTATTATTATAGAACACTGTTTTTTATATTTATATTTTTTATTTAGGAGCTCAAATAATAAATTTCATAGAAATTGGAGCAGAATTCAAATATTTTCCATAGAAATTTTCAACCCCTATTTTGAACCCTAAGGGGGCGAATTCCAATAAACCATGAAACACGTGTTCAATGAAATATTTTTAAGAGCATGATTCTTAAGTTTCATCAAAATCATTGCTAATTAAAAAAAACTATACTAACTTGCAACCCCTATTTCACCCCTTCATGGTAATTTTTTTTTAAATCCCTTCTTAGTGTTCGTCGACATTTTGGATTAAAACAACTGTCCAAATTTCACGTTTCTACCATTAGCGGTTACGGCTGTGCGGACGTCTATAGATGGGAACTTCTTTTATATACCGGGTGTAACTGAACACCCTAATAACATTTAAGGGGCATATAAGTTCGATACTAAATGAACCTTCGGTGCTTGTCTGAGACCTGGAACCCCAATACTTTCAGAGTTATTTGATTTTAAACTGAAAGTAAAAACTTGACAACCATAATCAGCTCTTAACACAAAAGAAATTTAAACACAAAATGACACGTGACAGACGTGAGCGTAGTATTCCTCATACGCTTACGTAGGGCTGTCGGCACTTAATACCAAAAAAAAAAATTTATTTGTATGGGAAAAAGTAGGTTTGTTAGCTCTAATATTTTTCCTACAGAATCTCTACTTCTGATGGATACATACCCTTAAATGTTATTGGGGTGTTCAGTTACACCCTGTTTATAGATAGAAGATAGATAACTTCCACACCGTTCGTTGTATTTGTGTGTGTGTGTGTAATGTACTAACACCTTCAGTCGCGGTTGACCCATACCAATCGCCCAAGCGATGACTCGCAAATCGTTCGTTTGCTATTTGACATTTTTGTTTTTTGGACCCTCGAAGTAAGATTTTGCGTAATTTTCAACGTGTCCAATAATTGATATTTTAAAGAAGAACAAGAGCAATATATTTATTTATATGTTGTTAGTAGTTCTCTACAGATCAAAGATTATTTGCAATGTATGTAAAATACGAGTATCTGTGCGTTTTAAAGTATTTTGGATTATAAATGATATTTTCCTGTAAAGGTCTTACCGGTGCCGGGTGCGATTTAAAAAAAAATTGAGGTGAAGTTGTAACGTTAATAATGTACCTGACCCAAGGGCCGTTGCAATTTTTTTTGGTGATTTAAGTACTGAAATAAAAATGTTTAAAACAAAATTTTACAAAAGAATAAACAAATTAATAAAACTGTTTGTCTACCTGTAGGTATAGGTATTTTGTCGATCACGGCTAAATACAAAATAGTGTTGATTTTGATGTAGGTCATCTATTATTTTAAAAATGTCGTTATTACTAAAAAGGAATTTAAACAATTTTTTTTCATTTAAGATGCCCAGAAATACACTTCAAAAAACCGACCGTGGAACTAAGTAAAGACCTTTTTTTATACGAACAACATAATGACAATAATGAGGAAATATATAGAGGGCGCTCAGTTAGGGTTGCCAACTCTCCCGGAATTCCGATATTCTCCCAGCCAGTTTTTAAAATCTCCCGGCTCCAGGAACGCAACTAAAACCTTCCGGATATATTCTTCGCATCAGTCCGCCCCGCACGGCTTAGCCAAAATACCTAAATCGTGCCAGAATAGAGCGGCGGGGAAGGAAGAGCGAGGAAGAGGGGTCGAGAAATCTGAAATACAAGTGTGCAAAAACTTCAAATACAGTTGTAACGAATTTTACGATTTCATTCGTCTAATCAAAAAGCTTTACAAGCTGCTCGCAGTTAAAAAATATAACTTTATATAAAAACATTTGATATTCATTGATATTTTATTTCACCTCCCGGATTTCTGATCGAAACAGTTGGCGATCCTAGGCTCAGATCGTCGTGCTGCCTGTGGTCACGCACGGCACAGATTACTAAATAGTTACTACGTAACAGATAAATTACTCCAAAGAAAATGTTCGATACCTAACGCGTTAATAGCCTACTTTTTCTGCCGCATACAAAAATGCACATACAGCTTTGAGTGTAAAGTCAGTATTACTTCGCAGCAGCGCGAGACTACGTGACGTCAGAGCGAACGCAATTGGACTAGGGTTTCATCTTATGAGCGCTCCACATTCACGCGAGATTCTCGGCGAGAGTCTCGGCAAGAATCTACGCGAGAAGTACGCAAGAACCTCGGCAAGAACTTCTTGGGTACACACTTCTCGCGTATGTATTTTTATGAATATCTATTTTCAGAGTAAATCAGATATTTCATATTTCAGTGTCATTATTGTAATTCTTGATTAAAAAAACTAATTTTCCAGGTTTTTGGTCCCTAGTCTGTTACGTAATTTCGAGTGAACAATAAAAAATGTAAAAAAAAACTTTCCACTGATGCTGAGGAGGCTATCGCTCCAAATAGTTGCCTCAGAACTGGGTAAATATTTAATTTTTCCTCTTTCTCTTTCGTTTCCGCAAAATAGTTGTTTACTTATTAAAATTAGTAACGATAAAAACGAAAAAATCAAAAAAATCATGATAAATTAGGATTTATTCAATAAATCATGATTAATTGGATTTTATTAAAAAATCATGATTTTTTCCAACCCTGGTACAAGGTTCTCAATATAGTTCTCGCGCCTTTGTCTCGCGCCAAAAAACCGACAAAAGTCGGAGAACTACGCGAGAACATGCGAATCGGATCCATATTCACGCTTCTCGTGTTGTTCTCGCGTTCTCGTGAGATTCTCGCGAGAATGTGGAGCGCTCATTATGGTAAAAATATTTCAACCAATTGTCCGTATTTATGCAAAATGGAACCACACCACAAATTTCGATTTTTACTTTTTTTGAAGAATACTGAATCAACGCGCTCAAAATTTGTTATACAAAAATGAACCACATGATTTTTGCCTTGGAAACTTGGTATACTAAAAGCAGAACAGAACCAACAGCGACAATAAACTCTACATATAAAGCAAAACCGATCCACAACACAATAGGACTCGATTATTCAAACAAATAAACGATATTACTACCAGGGCATTTTATGCAAAACAGATCCACACCTACTTGGAACCATTATACATTACACATATTTCTATGATTAACAATTACTTTTAAAACGCTAAATGGAACCAAGTTTCTCTGGATCCGTTACGCGTATAATAATTCATAATTTAAATACAGATTTTTTTAAAAAAATGGCACCACGCGTCTGTGACTCCATTATGCATATAACGTTTTGAAACCTATCATCGTTCAAAGGTACCAAAATGATATGACTTCACAAACTCTTTTTATTTATATCTTTTCTTTTGATCTATTCTATATATTATTATTATATTAAGACTTACGACTAGGTACTTTTCACTCCTATTCTAAGGTGAGTATGCAACTGAATACATTTAGTCATCTATTCTTACTTGAAATATTAAATCTGTATCTAATATTAATACATTTTTATACCTAAGGATATTTTCCACTAAAGTGCCGGTGTGCCGAGTTGCGGGAAGACCACGTGGCTCCTCAACAACTTCCAACTTCAAGGAAGACATGATCATCACTAGCAAACTTGAGACGGTCGAGACAGGATAAATTAGAATCATTGTCTCGGTCCTCATCAATGAGGTGGGAGCATCAAAGTGCCTTTTGGTGAATGAAGCTAGAATTGGTAGGTACTACTCAGACTGACTGATACGAATCAGATACCCTCCATATACAGAGACAGTCTGTTCGAGATGCGTTACGGAAGTTCTGCTGCCATTACGTCTGATATAGCTCTTCTGCACACACAGAAGTCCGATGGATGTAGTGTACGCCCTATGAAACATCTACGTACAAACATTTACACATCACGGTAAGTACTGTGGTGACCTCCTTGCGTCTATGTCACCGCAATCCACCTCATTGCGTAGATATGGTCGATGGCAAGGAATGTTACCCTTATAAATATAGAATATTCTGGAAGATTAAGGGACGAGCATCAATAGCTTTTAGACAGATGATCACCAAGAATAAAACGTGACACATTGTAATGAGAGTTGAGTAGTATAACATATTGATATTATACCTATATGGTTTAAATTAACGTCCTAAGTTCCCAACGATCCCGGAGCGCGCGTAAGGCGCTACAGTACTGAGGTCCATGATATGCAGCATGGCATCGGAGGCGGTACTATGAAGGGGCGACCAAAATATTATCTTCCTTACCTTAAGATAAGAAAAAAGCGTATGGGAGGGATGGGTTCGGCACCGGAGAACAATGCAGACTACTGACGATCCATGAAGCATAGGGACTAACGTGTGATCATGTGGTTGTCTTCAGAGGAGCATAAACGTAGAACCCTGTCCACGATAGTGTCTCACACGCAGTGGTTGCCATAACCAGAAACACGGTATCCTACTTCTACGGGGAGCTGAAAGAGCCCTTCCCAGCACAACAACAGATGAAGTGGTCATAGAGTATCTACAATGATAAAATAGTGCTAAGAGCACTATCAAGCGCAGCGACCTTGGTGTAAGTAAAAAAAGAGTCCCATCAAGTTTTAAAAATAAACAATAGCCCTGGAACCGGAAGCGAACACGTTACCTACATGTACCTATATAAATGCATAAACAGGAAAATGTTAGCACAAGTTACTTAGGAAAACTAGTATAGTAATAGCTCTATAAGTGTATTATTTTTTTGAGAATTAAAGTTTTATTACCATACAATAAATATATAGTTTCATTTTAGTAGACGCCGGAGCGGTGCGCCGCACCGCTCCGGCGCAGGCGGTTGGGGAGGAGGTAGGAGGCGAGCGTTCCTGAACGCGCGCCACCAACTTCCCTAGCAAGCTGGGGATTGAAACGGCCCGGCCGGCTGACTACCGGTCGGGAGACACTTTTCATCCCTGGCTTGGCCGCCTGGGGGGTCGAATTTGGAGATACTTGTCGTAGAGGAAGTCCTGGCGCTTGCGCCAGGCAACCCTCTAGGGGGCGCAATCGGAGAATGGCTAACGCCGATCCCGATTGTGTCCCTACGGAGGTAGAAGTATCTGGAGGGGTTTTAGCCGAGTATGGGGTCTTCTACCCGAGTCCGGCATTTTCTTGGGGTGACCCCGTCAGTCGGCCCCTTGTCGAATCCGTAAGAAGGATTTCCCCTCATAAAAAAAAAGGTATATACTATTACACCGTGCTGTGGTGCTGCCCCAAGAATGTTTTATGAATACTGTTTACGCTCGAGGAAGAGCGAGTGGCAACACTGCTAATAGTCTGTGCACATGCGGTGTGGCGGCCGGCCGCTGTGACATGACAGTCGAGTCGAATTTGTAATGTCATTGAATTAAGTTACGACGTGGCGCGCTTCTTCTCGAGTAGAATTGTTATTGTCGCGAATGTCCGCTGATTGGTTCGTATAATTAATGATTAAACGAACTTACCTGAAGTGAAGTTCTATCATAATTATACGAGTTGCTTCGTCCGAAGAGATTAGGTAATAATTGTAGTAACACGTATCATGTCGCCTTTCATCCACTAAGTTAAAAGTAGGTATTCACACTTTTTTTTTGATGGTGGTACACAAACCTTCCTAGAGACACCAACCATAATATAGTCGCTCATTTCGTTGAAAGTTCCGCAAAATATATTTCACTTTAAAGGGGGCATATTGGGAGGGAGGGACCTAATCTCTTCGGACGAAGCAACTCGTATAATTATGATAGAACTTCACTTCAGGTAAGTTCGTTTAATCACTAATTATACATTCGTTGCTTCGTCATTTGAGATTAGGTAATAATTGTAGATTTTGAAAGCAAGTGAAATATTAAAACCAAATAATAATTAAAATATATTATGATATTCATTCTGTAACCAAAAAAATCAAATCCATAAAGGAATCAACGCAACAACAAATAATATCAATTATTTATTGGCATAATGTTAGCTATTAAGGATAGCCAATGCAAAACTATTTGATTCATCTGGTTAAATATTTCTATAGTAATAATTAGCAAACACATTGGCTGCCACTCCCCCCTGCAGTCCTGCGTATTGTGTCAATACTGACACCTGCCCTATGCGCTGTTGAGGTACTCGTAGCTGCATGTCTGGTGGAGTGGGCAGAAAATATTGAAATATCAACTCCGCTAGTTAATAAGGTGTCCTTAATTCACTTGCTGATTGTATTGGTAGATACTACCTTATGAGGTCTTTTGAATCTTATCAAAATGTCTTTTTCTATTTTTTTTTTACTTTCCGCTCGGTTGACTGGTAGAGAATGCCTTGTTGCATTAAGTCCGCCTTTTGTGCTGTTTTTTAAATGCAATAAAGATTAAATAAATAAATAAATCTGTGGGCGGTCTTTGTAAAATGGTATACACAAATTTGATTGACTTGATCCTGGACGTGATGTTTTAATCAAATCTTTAATTTTAATAATAATTAATTGATCCCTAATTATTATGTTATCTAATTTTATTTTTGCAATCGTCTGTACTCTGTGTGCTGTTACGAGTACAAGAAGTGTTGCAATCTTCTTTGACAATTGGTCTAAACTCAACGTAGTCAACTCAACGTAGATAAGCTTTTGACAGGTAATCTAAAACTAGAGAAGGATTCCAGGTAATATCATATTTAGGGGCTGGAGGACGAAGTCTGAAAAAACCCTTAAACGGTCTTGTAATGCGGTCATTCGACCTTACTCTCGATCCCAAGATCAAAGATAGAGCAGAGCGATGACTATTATTTTAATCATCCATATTGTAAACCCGAATAAAATAATTGTGTAAGAAAATAAATAACCTATGAAAAGTACAAAAATTTACCCAGCGACGTATTGCGAATAATATTCTTTGATGGAATTTTTTGACAGGGAAGCCATCATGATGCCTAAGGATGACGGTGGTACGCTCCTCTTCAGAAGTGCCTTTCGGATAACTTCCCTGCTATCAATGTGAGCTTGGGCAGGCTATTAGAAATAGACAACAAAACGTTATCTGAAGGCTGTAATTGTACAGTCTTTGAACAAAGAAGGTCTTGGAATAAAGAAAACCAGGGTTGTGTAGGCCAGAAGGGAACAACGATACTATTCCCTCAGCTTGATCGGTTATTATTTTTCGTAAAACTTTTAGTATTACAGCAAAAGGCGGAAATGCATAAAATGAAAGATGTTTCCAATTCAAGGTAAAAGCGTTTACCGCCATGGCTCCTGAACACGGTAATCTCGATCCTTATTTATTCCAAGAAACTTACAAGTTGCATTTTTATTGACTCTGGAGGCAAAAAGATCAATGTCATTCAGTATCAGGGTGAGATTTTCTTGACTCCGCATCTGCTATTTCATTATATTATCTTTAGAGCTTATGTAACAAGCAAACACAAATGTACCTCTAGGTTCGCACCACTACCACAGTTTCCTGGTTATATCAGTAAGGTGTGGAAATCGAACTCCGCCCATGCGGTTGATATACGAAATAGCAGTTGTGTTGTCAATGCGCAATAATATTAGACAATTTCTCCTTTTGCGAATATTTGAAAGCCTAGACAAGCGGCCAAAACTTCTAAATAATTTATGTTTTATCAATGGAATTTTTCCACCAGGAAATATCTGTTTGCAATTGTTGTAGCTGTCGTAGCTATTATTATTGCATAAAGCAAGGTATTTGCATCTCTCCATTTGTTTGGTATACAACCAACCATACTGTACTGCTCGGCAGGATGAGGTGAGGAGTCCCAGCAGTCGAGCGAAACGTCGAATTTTACAATTTGTCTTATGTTGATAATAAAGCAATTCCTTTTTAATAATATTTCTTTTATCCTATGTACTATAAACATATATAAAATTTTTTCGTGTCTATTATAAAACCAAGAAATCTACACACTAGGATTTTCTCCTGTGTCGTGGGTGCAGTTACAAACATAGAATATCACATGCACATACGCCCAGTCCGGAACAAATTTCTGTAGGCCATACAATATATTTGTCCCGTACGGGAATCGAACCCGCGACCCGTTGCGCAGTAGGCGATCACTCGACCTCTGCGCTAACCGTGTCGTTCAATGTTGATAATAAATCCAAAGGACTCTAAAATATTTTAGTTTCAGCAATATTTGCTAGACATTTTTGGTAATCCACACAAATATAATCCAATGACACAAATATAATCTAAGAAAATGGTACACATATGACCTAAGGATCGAAGTAAGTACATCACCGCCTTAAGCAACTTTGTTAATACAAATGGGGCGGTGTTAAGGCCAAAGAGAAGAACGTTAAATTCCTAAAGTTTATCCTCAGAGATAAACCCTAAATATTTTTTATGAGCTGGGTGGATTGAAATTAAAAAATAGGCATCTTTTAAATCTAGGGTGGCCATGAAACTGTTTTTTGAAACTAATTTCATTGTAGTTCTGTAATCTTCAATTTTAAAATGCCGTGTTATTAATTTATTTATAGGTTTTACATATTGGTTATTTAATAATAAAATAGCTGGACAAGAACTGTTTATTTCACTTGGTTGACAAGGTGAAATAGCTCCTGAATTTATGAATAGGTCTGGAAAAGGGATCATAAAACCCTTTATCCATGATAATATAACCGGGTCATCAGTTAAGAGTTGCCAATTATCGTAAAAATTACTTAAACGACCTGCTGAATATACCGAATCTAGCGACGTGGGCCCAGGTGCTGCTGCGAGCGCGGCGGCGGTCGCGGCAGCTGCTGTTGTCGCGGCGGGCGTGGTGCCTGATGCGGGGCCAGCTCCGTCCTCCGCGGTGCTCCCACCTGCCTGGCCCTCGGGAGCGGAGGCTTCTGCTTTAAAGGACGATTTAAAGGTTGCTTTGGATTTGTCGCCGCAAGCGTTTTCTTGGTTGATGAAGTAATCTTTATCTCAGCACCAGACTTCGATATCGCCTTTGCGGCTTTGAGAGTGTCGGCTAATTTTTCCCCGAATAGAAAACTGTCAATTTCAGCATTGTACAGTTGCTCCTTTATGTCATTTTTTACTGCTGAGCAAATATAAAAGCGTCTTGTTTTTTGACTCGGTATGTTGTGCATCGCACATTAAACGGCTGGCCTCGATTAACAGTTTTTAGACTCACTGGTCTTTATGTTCTAAAGAAAATAATGTGGTCCGAGCGTCTCCAATGCAAGATATAGCAACTGCCTGCTGTATTTATTTATTTTCTAATGTTTTATCTTTCTTAACAAGCATTTTCGATAAGGCTGCCTTTATCTCGGGGTTCAACTTTGGTGTGTTTATTTTTATACAGTTCTTGGGAATAAGATGTTTTTCTAGAAGTTCCTTTCTATTTTACTTAGTTAAACCCGTAGTCGCAATATGTTCCCACCTGCCTGGCCCTCGGGAGCGGAGGCTTCTGCTTTAAAGGACGATTTAAAGGTTGCTTTGGTTTTGTCGCCGCAAGCGTTTTCTTGGTTGATGAAGTAATCTTTATCTCAGCGCCAGACTTCGATATCGCCTTTGCGGCTTTGAGAGTGTCGGCTAATTTTTCCCCGAATAGAAAACTATCAATTTCAGCATTGTACAGTTGTTCCTTTATGTCATTTTTTACTGCTGAGCAAATAAAAAAGCGTCTTGTTTTTTGACTCGGTATGTTGTGCATCGCACATTAAACGGCTGGCCTCGATTAACAGTTTTTAGACTCACTGGTCTTTATGTTCTAAAGAAAATAATGTGGTCCGAGCGTCTCCAATGCAAGATATAGCAACTGCCTGCTGTGTTTATTTATTTTCTAATGCTTTATCTTTCTTAACAAGCATTTTCGATAAGGCTGCCTTTATCTCGGGGTTCAACTTTGGTGTGTTTATTTTTATACAGTTCTTGGGAATAAGATGTTTTTCTAGAAGTTCCTTTCTATTTTACTTAGTTAAACCCGTAGTCGCAATATGTTCCCACCTGCCTGGCCCTCGGGAGCGGAGGCTTCTGCTTTAAAGGACGATTTAAAGGTTGCTTTGGTTTTGTCGCCGCAAGCGTTTTCTTGGTTGATGAAGTAATCTTTATCTCAGCACCAGACTTCGATATCGCCTTTGCGGCTTTGAGAGTGTCGGCTAATTTTTCCCCGAATAGAAAACTGTCAATTTCAGCATTGTACAGTTGCTCCTTTATGTCATTTTTTACTGCTGAGCAAATATAAAAGCGTCTTGTTTTTTGACTCGGTATGTTGTGCATCGCACATTAAACGGCTGGCCTCGATTAACAGTTTTTAGACTCACTGGTCTTTATGTTCTAAAGAAAATAATGTGGTCCGAGCGTCTCCAATGCAAGATATAGCAACTGCCTGCTGTATTTATTTATTTTCTAATGTTTTATCCTTCTTAACAAGCATTTTCGATAAGGCTGCCTTTATCTCGGGGTTCAACTTTGGTGTGTTTATTTTTATACAGTTCTTGGGAATAAGATGTTTTTCTAGAAGTTCCTTTCTATTTTACTTAGTTAAACCCGTAGTCGCAATATGTTCTAGTCGCGGAGCTAAATCTTGATGAATATCAGGGCCCAGTTTTTTTTTTTTTGTTTTTTTTGTTTTTTTTTTGGAGGGTGTTTCACCCAAAAGACTTAAAATCTCTTCATCCAATTCAACACGAACTGGTTCACTGCTCACATGTGCAGGTAGTTCGGTAGAATCTAAAGGCTGTAAAGCTGTTGTTGCAGTTGCAGCCATAAAAGTGGATGGATCTGAATTGATCTCTTCTACAATCGAGACTATGTCGACCTCTGATTGCACTTCACTTTCACCTGCAATACGTTTGTGTCGCATACAGGTAACTGTGTGTCCAAAAATACATATGACACAGAAGAATACACCTCTATCAGATGTACATAACGGCTGCTTTATATTTTAAATGCGGTTGTATATCAACGACCAATGTTTGTGAGAATAAACCCTTTAGTGCCGTATGAAACTTTACAAGGCAACATTCCATTAAAATGTGCACATACTTTATTAGTCATTAAGGTAACATAACATATAAAATGTACACCGTAATAAAAAATATTGTGACGGTAACATCCCGCATAGATGTACACTACATACAAGATACCAGATAGATACAAGATACCAGTGGTAATTATTTGTGACGGTAGGTAATATCCCATATAGATATACACATCACTAAAGATTATACATCTGTTATAGATAACAGGCAGGTACTTTAATATTATGAGGTATAATATTTTGTGCCGGTAACATCCCCGTATAGATGTACACTACACAATATTAAAAACCAGTGGTGGTCTTTCGTTATGAAATAATCCCATATAAATATAGGAACACATTACATCACATTAAGTGATACAAATGTTAACCACTTTTAATAAATAAGTATAATATTATTTAACACCTGCGTACCTTCGTTTCCTGATAGCGTCAGAAGTGCCACCGCCGGTGAGGCTGGGCACGACGAGCTACTATTGTTTGAAAACATTCGATTGCGCGTACGCTTTTCGCGCGTTCTTACCATTATTTCTATTTTTCTTGCGTAAGTAATCACTATCTTCCTCCTTATGGCTTCGTTTCGGCATAGTAACGTTTTGAAAGAAATTAAGTAGGATACGTGGTGATCGGCGAAACACTAAAACGCGAATGAGCGACTATATGGTTGGTGTCTCTAGGAAGGTTTGTGTACCACCATCAAAAAAAAGTGTGAATACCTACTTTTAACTTAGTGGATGAAAGGCGACATGATACGTATTACTACAATTATTACCTAATCTCAAAGGACGAAGCAACGAATGTATAATGTGAATTGGCTAGCCTTCGAGCTAGCTCAGGAAGTCTACCGGCTACATACGGAGACCCGAACCGGATTAGGGGTAAGCACTATTATCTTGTATTGTATTCGGTCTTAAAATCAGCCAAGATTAATCGGCGAAACGCCGAATTGGTTGCGTCGACTTTAGGCGCCACCAAATACTTAACTATAATTTCTGTTACTTTTACGTTTATCTGTTACTGTTATTGTTACTTTTAAATTTGGGAACATTTCGAAAAGTGTACCTACAGCTACAGCCGGTAATATAGTGGCCTAGCTATTATATATATAATTTTTTTTCTATTTCCATTAAATTAATGCTAGACAGTCCTAAGCCTGTTTAAACTTAAAAGTTTTTTGTAATCATGCCTTACATAAATATTGTTACTTTTGCCTCTGCTCTACCGAAACACAGAAAGTTAAATAAAAAACAGAACTGCGGAATGTTTTACATTTTTATTAAATAGGTGGATATAATGGCCTCGGTGTACGCTCCTTGACTTTTTTACGTAATCGTAACAGTAAATATAATTGTTATGGCATCAGAATAGCTTTTTATTAGGTCAGACGGATGCTTCGTGCCGCCGCCCAGCACAGCGCTTGGCCGGCAAGAATTCAACAGATTACTAGGTAGGTACATACCTAGCCTAAACGAGTCAAGTAAACAGAAAAGTCAAGGTTAAGTAACTATTTAGTATTCTGTCAGACGATGCAAATAAGAATGATTTTGATCGTATGCGGCACATTAGAATTTACCGCTCGACATGAAACTATAAAAATCTTATTTATTTAGTATATCAACACTTTTGTCTCTAGCACAATATAATAGTCAAATTAACACAGTCTATGTAAAATCTTCTTTTAGAGTCGGCGATCACCTCGAATACGATCAACCTAAAAAGCCGCAACCACGTTAGCTCTCTAGGTACCTCGGTAGCCTCGTTCAGCTCCACGTTTCACATTCGTGTGGATTATTGTACAAAAATGAATCCACACGTTTTTTCTCGACCTTTCTACCTACCCCAGCCCTGAGCGTTTGTGCCAATAATTTTGGGGGCCGAGCCGCCCGCGTCCGTAGGAGTAGACCCATAAAAACCGATTACACGTAGCCCCTGGTTGGTGCTAAACAGGCAGCAAACTCTGGTGGGAGGCTTCGGCCGTGGCTAGTTACCACCCATCGGACTGAGTCTTCCCGTGAAGCGACCTAGTCGTGTTTCAGGAGGTAGTCCGATGTAAGCATTGTGAGAGACGGGTCTGAGTAGTTGCACCTTCACAGGAGTCCGTACATGAGATCACGCGCTGACGCCGGTCCCGGTGGTTAGTTCTGGAGGGTAGCGGGATCCGTAGCACGGTTCTCCGCTGGCCGACCGCAGATAGTTGGGGGCCCAAGTACCTAGTGTGCTAGCCACACATGAAAGGCTGCCCCGCCATCTAGCGAATAATCCTGGGGATGCGCCTTGTTGCCGGTTGGCGACCGGACGAGAGGGCCACAAGGACATCCTCGGGGGGGTACGGGCGTCCCCGCAGTCTCCAAACTAGTCACCTTTTGGTTTAGTGTCAAATCGTGTTTGTTATTGGGCAGAGTGACCGGTGCCTCACCCAACTACCGTTCTCCACCAATCTATCCACTCTACAAAAAAAAAATGGCAAAAGAAAGAAATAGTAAGTTGTGCAAACAGCGGAAGCACGCCCTCTCACTCCACGTGCACCTTAGTAACATCCGAGGTCTGCATGCAAATATCGACCCAGTCCACCATCACCTCGAGACTGCAAAACCACACTTGCTATTCCTCTCGGAGACCCAAATTAGATGTCCTGCGGACGCAGCATACCTTTCCTACCCAGGTTATGTCCTGGAGCACAAGTTTAAGTCGCGCGCAGGTATATGTGTCTATGCGCGCAACGACGTCTGCTACAGGCGTCTCCGTGACCTTGAAGATTCTAGATTCTCCGTTCTGTGGATTTTGGTCGACACTGGCTTAGAGAAGATTCTTTATGCCGGTGTTTATCGCTCGCACACTGGAGATGAAGAGACAACTCAGCTATTTCAACATCTTAATGAGACGGCAGATCTGGCTCAGCGTCGATATCCTACTTCTCAGCTTGTTCTCCTGGGAGACTTTAATGGCCACCACCAAGAGTGGCTCTTCCCATACCATGAGACAGACCATACAGGAAGAGAAGCATATAAACTGGCGATGTCACTAAACCTGACCCAACTGGTCCAGGAAGCCACGAGAGTACCAGATGTTGATAGCCACACTGCCAACTGCTTGGACCTTTTGCTGACTAATGATCCGGACAGATACTCCATTTCGGTATCTTCACCGATCGGTGGATCTGATCACTGTCTGGTGAAGACTGTATCCTCTTACACACCGCCCGATACAAGTCCTAGAGGCACTCGGCGTGTGTGGAAATACAAGTCGGCAAAATGGGATGAGATGCGGCACTTCTTTGCATCCTTTCCCTGGCGGCAAGTCTGCTTCTCTTCTAGTGACCCTACTGACAGCGCCATTGCCGTTACGGAGGTGATTGGTCAGGCTATGGAATACTTTATTCCATTTTCGGATATATCACCTTCTGGATCAGCTCGCCCATGGTTTAACGCCGAATGTGATAGCGTCGATGCGCGAAAGCACGAAGCGTATAAAGCCTGGGTTGATGCTCGTATGTGCAAGTCCGCGGATATTCGTCTAAAGAAGAAAGCTTTTAACAAAGCTGCCAAGTCCTGCAGGAAGGCAATTCGCAGAGCGCGTTTCGAACACATACGCCGAATTGGGATAAGGCTGTCCTCATACCCAACGGGTAGCAAAGCTTTCTGGTCCCTGGCGAAGTCTGTCGAATCAAATTTCTGTCGATCATCTCTGCCTCCATTAATAAAACCGGATGGATCATTAGCTCACACCGCGGTAGACAAGGCTAATTTATTTGCTTCTCTATTTGCGGACAATTCGCGTCTAGATATCTCTGGTGAAACACCTCCAAGTCTGCCTCATTGTGGCGCTACTATGCCAGACATCCACATCCATCAAAAGGAGGTGCTTAAAACACTCAAAAGCTTAGACGTGAACAAAGCTAGTGGTCCTGATGGTATACCAGCCATTGTGTTGAAATTCTGCGCGCCTGAGTTGTCTCCGATTTTGACTCGTCTTTTCCGTCTTTCTTTAGAGTCAGGTGTAGTCCCCAGGAGTTGGAAGCTTGCGAACGTTCAACCTGTTCCAAAAAAAGTCGTGCCGATCCTAGCAATTACAGGCCTATTTCGGTGACGTCCATCTTGTGTAAAGTTATGGAGCGTGTACTGAATAGGAAGCTCATGGTATACCTTGAAGTCAATAATCTCCTCAGCGACCGACAGTACGGATTTCGCCGAAACCGGTCAGCTGGGGATCTTCTCGTGTGTGCCTCTCACATCCTGAGCGAGGCTATCAAGAAACATGGCGAAGCTATAGCTGTGTCTCTCGACATATCGAAAGCCTTTGACAGGGTCTGGCATGACAGTCTCCTTAACAAGCTACCATCTTACGGACTACCTGCATCCTTGTGCACATGGATTAAAGACTTCTTGAGGGAACGATTGATTCGAGTGGTTATTGATGGCTGCTCGTCCGATCTATCGGCAATAAACGCTGGCGTACCTCAAGGGTCAGTACTATCTGCAACTCTATTCTTGCTACACATCAATGACCTGCTGAAGCCCGGCATCTATGGGTATGCAGATGACAGCACAGTTGTGGAGAAGTATACTTCCGGTCCACAGACCAAAAAGGCGGAAATCGATGCGTTGAGAGAAGGCATGGTTGAGCGTATGAATAAAGCTTTAAAAGCTGTTTCCGACTGGGTTGACGTAAATCTCGTCCAATTCAACGCTAACAAAACACAGGCTTGCCTTTTCTCCGCCAAAAAGAGTCAGTTCCCAACGTCTCCAACTTTCCGAAATGTAAGTCTACCTCTGAAAGACCGTCTTGAGCTGCTGGGACTCACATTAACTTCAAAACTCAACTTTGGACCTTACCTCGACTCTAAGGCTAAACTGGCTGGTAGAAAGCTGGGCATCCTCAATAAGGTTAAGCGGTACTTCTCACCAGGGCAGTTGCTTCATTTATATCAAGCACAAGTCCGACCATGCGTAGAGTACTGCTGCCACCTCTTCGATGGATCAGCTAAGTATCAGCTAGAGGCTTTGGAGACGGTGGACCGCCGTGCTGTGAGGTTAATCAGAGACGAGAAACTAGTTGCCAAGAAACTGCTTAGTCTCGAGCATCGCCGTAAAGTGGCATGTCTGTCCATATTTTATAGATTGCATTTCGGTGAGTGCGCGCAAGAGCTTCACGACCTTATTCCACCCTCTCCTTTCCATTACAGGACGAGCAGAAGGTCGGCTCATTACCACCCATTTCAGATCGAAATTCCTAAAATCCGTACACAACGTTTTAGGTCCACTTTTCTTGTGCGTACTGCACAGGATTGGAACTCTCTGCCGCCTTCCTTGTTTCCTGAGAGCTATAATCTTGGGGTTTTCAAGGCTAGAGTGAATAGATATTATCTAGATCTACGTGCTTCATCTTCGACCACATCGTCGCTTACCATCAGGCGAGTTGGTGGTCAAACGTAGACCTATTACGAATAAAAAAAAAAATTTTGTTTTGTGGTTTGAGCGACCTCCAAATGGGTCAATCCTCTTTCAAGCTAATGTTGGAATTTGAGGAGCAGCACCGCGGTAATGCCAAGCGACAGTGAGACATGCACGCGTGGAACGGACTGGTTGAAAGGCTGAACTGAGTGCAGAAATCTCCTAAACCATAGCTTAAGCCCAGCTAGTTTTTGGTTGAATAGTGAATGGCGAGACTTGCATCTGTTTTGTACTTTCAACCGATCTAAAGACCGATCTTGGCACCTCCGGAGGGGCATTTCTATCATCTGGTGCAGTTTGCGTTCAGTGTTGATTACAGACAGTTCGGAACTAAGCAACATAACTCTTTGAAAACCAGCTTTGTGTTTGTCAACCGGTCCCATGCAGCGCAAGTTATAGGACGCAGAAGGGATAATTTTTCAGTATGTTGCTGCGTCTGCAGACCTTTTGCCGAGTGTTCGCGCAGTGTGTTTCATTGTAAAACTTCGGTCAAGACTGAAACCATAATTTTGGAAAGTCTATAATAGGTCAAATTTATATTCTACAATGTAATGTTCAGTTTCCTATTTGCATCTTTATTGCAGGCAGAGGTGGCATACATAAACTTAAGTTTCACTCAGTTATTAGTGCCCTCGCGCAAGCGCTCGTGCACCAAACATCCGCGGGCATTAATGGCTCACTTAGTGCTCGGTGCAACAATCTACTATTATTTTTGTGAAAATCGAGTAAAAATCATAGCATACTTCTCTCGAAGGGAGACCCGGCGCGGTGTGGCCAGGCAGCATCCCCTTGACATAAAGCTATTACCGAAAATTTCCCTTTGTGTTCAATATTTAATTTAACGGAAGCCCTGAATTAAGCCTCGATAATAGAAAGCCCACATAGACAAAGGCTACGAGCTTAGGTAAGAGACTCCAGGTGAAGCTTGCTTCCATCTTCTGCCTTATCATCAATTACCATCAGGTGAAATAAGGACCAATACCTTCCTTGTTGTGTTAAAAACACTAACCCGCAGGCAGACCCTACTCCCCCTGCGGTAGAGATGACATCTTTCTTTTCACTGGGTTATAAAAAAGATCGGTCCATAAAAGTCAGACCTTATTTTGGACTCCGTGCTTACTTTTTTTGCTTCCGTCGATGTTGTTTTCGGCTAACAGAAAGGTTTTTAGAATATAAAAGCTTTTAAAAATGACAGGAGTTTAAAAAATACAACTATGGGTAAATTCAAAATTGTGTTTATTTACAGTAAGGGCATACAACTCACAGAACACAATACTTAAGCAATGATAAAGCTTGTTTAGTACTTTGAAATGAATTACGCAGCCACAGAGGCAACAGTGCGATGAAAATTTCGTAGAAACAGTCATATAAATAAATGTATGGTGACAGACAACACCACAGGAGCAACAAGCGACATAATCAGTTCATTTCGAAAATTAATCAAATTTTTAACAGCTAATAAAGGTCAGTAATGAATAAAAATTATTGTTAATCGTAATCATGTAACTCAACTACAGGGGTGTAATTTCGACCTAAGGCCGAAAAAATTACAGAAATAGCACAATGAATTAAAGTATCTAGCCATCGACATATTCGGGATTCAATAGTTTGTCGCTTCTGTACCTAGTGCTACAAATTCATGTTATCGTCTGTTTATTTAACTAGGTACAACATAAATTCAAAACATGATACTTAAACTCTTGCGCGTACCGCGTTATTTGTAATTCTTGTTTTTTGCGTAGAATTAAAAATAATCTGACCTGTCAGTCAATTTTATGAAAATTGAAACAAATTTAGAATATGAGTCAAAGTACAGCCATTGCGGTCGGTGCTCACGTGCTCATATTAAAACGATTATTCTAAAATATTAACAGATTACAGAATCCAAAAAAAAAATAGTGCTTGCTCTTGACTTGTTTACTCTTAATAATAAGTTTTCGTTTAAATGCCTTGATTTGTAAAAATTCCATAATTATATCACATACCTAATCACAAACAATCATTCTACATCAATTTCAGTATCAATGTATAAAAAATAAAAGCATGGTAATTATATTCTTCAACTGTTTTATGAAAATGTAATGAGTAAAATATAATTATGATATGTTTGGTATAACAACAGTGTAGTGATATTGATTGATCACAATATTCAATTAGGTTTAGCATCGTTCAGTTCATTACGATTCCAAAAATAATATATTAAAATTTTACTTAAGTCGTAAACGTAAAATTATCGAGAAATTATCAAAAATTCTCGACACTGGTAACACATCCCCGTCGAGTACCGCACGTTAAAACACTAAATACAAACACTATGAAATAATAATAAATAAATACAAGACTTGAATCAAACATAATAATAAAAAATCACCAAGTTAAGCGGACGACGTGATCAGTCTTACGTTTGGAAGATTTTATAAATCCTAGGAATTGGAGCTCTGCCACCGCCCTTGTGAAACGTGCCCTGAAACATACGTTTGATTACATTATCTATACAAATAAATAAAATTGAAGTGCCTGACTGTAATGTCAAAATAACAAGTTTTTACTAAATGGGTATGAATGTATAACGGGTACCAATAACAAAAACACAATTTTTAAAAAAATTGTCTGTCTGTCTGTTTGGGTTCGACGCATATGACCAAATACGCAAAAGGCCAATAGACGCATTTGGCCAGATAAGCAAATGGCCAAATACGTGTATGGCCAGATACGCAAGTGACCAAAATCGAAATACGCGATTGACCAAAAGTGAAGTAGTACGCGATTGTCCCAAACTGCAATAGGTACGCAATTAAGGCGAGGTATCGGTAGAAAGCGCCGAAAACTGCTCCGGGAAAACAGATAATTTACACATTTAGTATTAAAATATAGTCATAAAATAAATATATGATATAAATAAGGATATTATCTAATGAATGTACTAATCTGTTACATGATAGGATCTATTTCACTCGATCATATTAAATTCCGAAAATAAGGTTAAATTAAGCACTAAAACAAGTTTTTCGTAATAAATATCAGATTTTGCATATTATTATTATATGAGATAAACCCTCTTTAAATTTTACAGATACCCTACTAAAAATAAGTTTTCAGTTAATATCCAGTAACTAGATATGATAAGTTTTGTTTAAAAACTTGTGAATTGTCAAGTTTATGATGACACGCCATTTCTCCGGCTATACATGGGCCAATGTATAGCCAATTATACCGCTAGTCGCGAATTGGCGCTTGCCAACGTTGGGTCTATGTCAGAGCTGTCAAATTTTCTGTATGATTTTAGTCAGCGAAACGTAATAAAAAAAAATAAAAATGGGCAGTTAAAGGAACAAAATTAGAAATAGAATGTTAATAATTGTTATCCAACACATTTCATTTGGTTTGTCAAAAATTTTCTTCATTTATTTGTATTTTCCGTAATTTTAGTATTTGTTCTTCATTTCATTTAGACTTTGACATTTCGTTTTGACCAAATGTTTTGACATAGTGTAAATACCTATACCAGTAAGACTAAAAGCGTGTTTCTATGAGAAAGTATGCACTGAATATTTTAAAACGAAGATCCTTATGGGACGATGTTGAGACAAGGGCTATCCGGCAAAAACTGTACGTTACAAAATAGCGTATTAAAAAAGCATTAGCGCACTTATTATTAAATAACTCGAAAACAACGCATCGGAGATCGAGACACGATGCGTATGATTTTTTGAGAATTATCTAGAGGATCGATTGAAATTATTAAATGGAAGTCATGTTGCTGTTAAAGAAGGTTATATAGGTTTTTTCTAGAAAACGGGGTTTTAAAAAAATGCAGCTTCAACTTTTCGCTTGTTTTTACCTTGTGTAGCAAAGGGGGTGTAGCACGTGGAAAGATTTTACCTTATTTAGTATGGAGCCAGCAGGACTTTATATTTTCGACTGCTTTTACGAGGAATTTCAACTTTGCATAATTTCAAGAAAAATATTTACAAAATTGCTTAATATCTCGAAAATGGTTCATCGGAACTAAAAAATAACGAAATTTTTATTCCCCTAAACCCCTCAGCTATTTAGCACATGCTTAATGGAGTTGTCAAAAAATGGTCAAGCGTGAGTTTGACTTTTTTTTTCATACTATATTTTGTTTTTTTTTTTAATTGACACTTCAAACTTTTGAAACTTTCGTGTAAGCTAAAAAAATGTATTTTTTTAGCTTACACGAAAGAACTTGAATAATAAAGAGACCCATATTTTATATTTTCAATATTTTTTATGCTTTACTTATACAAACATTTTTTTGAAACTTGGCTAGTTCACGAAAGTAGTGTTGGGCATAACTATTTCACAAAAGGAGTTGTTTGCCTAGGGCCCATAAAAAACTGAAATTTTTTCGTGACAGACGTCAAGAGTGCGGTAGGCGCGTTTCAGGTAAGCACGGACTTGTAACATTTTCAAAATTTTTAGCCCCAACGCATTTCATTTGGTAGCTTTTGGCGTTAACTTTGCGTGCTGGTTTTGAGTGTTTCACTTAAGGGCCCACCATCCGCGCGAGCCCGAGCTAGTTTAGGTAAATTTCTCTAGTCTCTGTTTGTGTGCGTCGCTCACGCATACAAGCGCACTCGGTCGCGCAATCGGTACGGCCGCCTAGCAAAATATCGTAGATGTTAATTTTGAATTTAATAGGTGTTTATTATTTACTGTGTTATACTATAGTAAATACAGGGATGTGTTTGATCAACTTTTATTTTTACAAGCTTTTATTTAGCTTGCACTGTATGTATGTATGTAGATTTGACCACTTCTCGGTTTTCGATTGGGCTGAAATTTTGGATATAATAATATGTATATCGTGAGAATGCAATGTTATGATAACATGGAGCTGATCTGATGAAGGAACTGGACGGTGGCCATAGTAACTCCGTAATAAAACGACGCAACCCCATCGAGTTTGGGCTCGTTTGATTCATATTGACGAGTACTTTGGTCCTATTTGTTAACCAGGGTCTGATGCTGGAGCTGGGAGGTGGCCATAGGACCTCCGCAATAAAACAACATAACCCTATCGACTTTGGGCTCGTTTGATTCGTAATGACGAGTACTTTAGTCCTATATGGTAACCAGGGTCTGATGCTGGAACTGGAAGGTGGCCATAGGACCTCCGCAATAAAACGACATAACCCTATCGAGTTTGGGCTCGTTTGATTCGTAATGACGAGGACTTTGGTTCTATATGGTAACCAGGGTCTGATGCTGGAGCTGGAAGGTGGCCATAGGAACTCCGCAATAAAACGACACAACCCCATTGAGTTTGTGCTCATTTGATTCGTATTGACGAGTACTTTGGTCCTATATGGTAACCAGGGTCTGATGCTGGAGCTGGAATGTGGCCATAGGACCACCGCAATAAAACGACAAAACCCTATCGAGTTTGGGTTCGTTTGATTCGTAATGACGACTACTTTGGTCCTATATGGTAACCAGGGTCTGATGCTGGAGCTGGAAGGTGGCCATAGGACCTCCGCAATAAAACGACATAACCCTGTCGAGTTTGGGCTTGTTTGATTCGTAATGACGAGGACTTTGGTCCTATATGGTAACCAGGGTCTGATGCTGGAGCTGGAAGGTGGCCATAGGAACTCCGCAATAAAACGACACAAGCCCATCGAGTTTTGGGCTCGTTTGTTTCGTAATGACGAGTACTTTGGTCGAGTTTCGTAATGGCGGCCATGCGGTTACAAAATGATAAAATATAAAATAATAGTAAAAAGATTTAAAAAAAAGTCGCCCCACACTAGGATTTTATTTTAAAGCCCTAATAAGACGAAAATAAATTTTAATTTATTACATGATACATCTAATATATAAAATTCTCGTGTCACAGTGTTTGTTACCGAACTCCTCCGAAACGGCTTGACCGATCGTTATGAATTTTTTTGTGTATATTCAGTGGGTCTGAGAATAGGTCGTAAACTATTTTTTGATCTTTATTAAATTTTTTGTGCACATTCGGTAGATCTGAGAATAGGTCGTAAACTATTTTTTATATTATGGCGAAACATAGTTCGCCGGCACAGCTAGTTTTTAATAAAATATAAAAAACAAATATTTTTTTTTTAGACTTACCAATATTTATTTATTTAAGGCTTACCAAGTAAATACATACGGGCAAGGTACTTAAACAGTTTTTTTATGGAGGGCCTGGCAAATGACCTCCTCCCGCCTGATGTTAAGCGGTGAAAGAGGCCCAAATGAGTTGACAGATAGAGGAGGGAGGACATCCACTATCTAACCTGCCCGCCCCTTGCCGGCCTAAAAGATGTTTTTCACACCTCTTTTGAAGGATGGGTAGGATGTTGATGACCCATGTTGTAGGATGGAGGAAACACGTGCGCAGGTAGAGAATTCCAAGTGTGGGATGAACGACGGAAGACTTAACGGAGGGAGACTCTGTACCAAGGTCGTGTGCTTGGGTACCTCCGTCTTACCTATTTCTGCCGCAAAGCAGCAGTGCTTGCATTGCTGTGTTCCGGTTTAAAGGGTAAGATATGGTACTGAAATTACTGGATACCGTGACTTTACATCTTAAGTCACAAGTTGGCAACGTACACTGTGGCCCTTGTGGGGGTTGCAGTTTTACTGCGAATGTCACACGAGACACATGTATTATAGGTGACTGTTACCACTTACCATCAGGTGGGCAGTTTGCTTTTTTGCCAACTTAGTAGCAATAAAAAAAAAGAAGAAGGAATCTTGGAATTTCTTGGTACGGTGTGAAAAGGAGGATACAGTGTAAGGATGACTCCGTAGACCCTTACGCGTGTTTCTGTTAAGGAATGGAGAGGGAGGGATAAGGTTAAAGAGCTCCTCAGAGCATTCCCCGTGGAACATTCGGTAAAAGGCGCTAAGAGAGGCGATGTCACATCGAAGTTGTAGAGGCTGTTAGTTGCCTCTACATCGCCAATTATTCGAATAGCGCGACGCTGTAATCTGTCCAGAGCATCGAGGAGGTACTGAGCGGAGCCGGAGTGCGAACAATATTCCACGCAAGACCTAACCTCAGTTTTATACAACAGGCATAGTTGGTCCGGCGCAAAATACCTCCGCACCTTGTTCAGGACACCGAGTTTCCGTGAGGCAGCAGTTTTAAGGGATTCGAGTTTTTCAAAAAAGGGATCATATATGCATTTAAATTTCAGGACTGCACAGCATTGTCATGTGTGTATGACAATGCTGTACAAAACGTAATTTATTACAAAAAAATAAATATAATTATCAAGTTAAATTGTTTTATTGTTTATCCTAATTCTCGGGACAAGCTTTTATATTTTTATAAGAAAATATATCTTGTAATAAATTAAAGTTTATTTTCCTCTTTTAAGGCATTATAATATAAGCTTGTTTTTAAAAAAACTTTTTTTAAATTAATTACTCAAATAATACGAAATATTTTAATGACTACCGAGTTCTTTATTGTTAGTTGTATCTACAAATTAATTTATATAACATACATATAATAATTTAGTAATAAACAAATATGAAATGAATATTTTCTTGTGCTCAATGCACTTTTTAGTGCATTGAAGCCATTCGCTAGATTGTAATAAAAAATAAATTAAAGTTTATTTTCTTTTTTTAGGACATTAAAATAAAAACTTGTTTTTAAAAATCTTTTGTGATAGCGGCCATCTTGTTTTAGTTTTTTTCATGGTGTACTGTATTTTACGAACTTTCATTTGATACCCCATATACAGACCAATATTGTGGGGATTGTACATAAAAATAATCTGTCAATTTGTGACGGCGGCCATCTTGTATTAGATTGTCTTTCAGAATATACTATATTCTACAATTCATTCTACAATTCAAGCTCTTTCATTTGACACCTAAATTGGGGAAGGTCGCACAAAAGGAATTGATGGGGTTGCGTATGGATATTATCTAGGCTAGGCTCAAAGTACTCAGCAAGAAAAATCATATAGGACCAAAGTACTCGTCAATACGAATCAAACAAGCCCAAACTCGATGGGGTTGCGTCGTTTTATTTCGGAGTTCCTTTGGCCACCTTCCAACTACAGCATCAGACCCTGGTTACTATATAGGACCAAAGTACTCGTCAATACGAATCAAACGAGCCCAAACTCGATGGGATTGTGTCGTTTTATTGCGGAGTTCCTATGGCTACCTTCCAGCTCCAGCATAAGACCCTGGTTACCATGTAGGACCAAAGTACTCGTCAATACGAATCAAACAAACCCAAACTTGATGGGGTTGTGTCGTTTTATTGCGGAGTTCCTATGGCCACCTTCCAGTTCCAGCATCAGACCCTGGTTACCATATAGGACCAAAGTGCTCGTCAATACAATTCAAACGAGCCCAAACTCGATGGGGTTGCGTTGTTTGATTGCGGAGTTCCTATGGCCACCTTCCAGTTCCAGGATCAGACCCAAGTTACCATATAGGACCAAAGTGCTCGTCAATACAATTCAAACAAGCCCAAACTCAATGGGGTTGCGTTGTTTGATTGCGGAGTTCCTTTGGCTACCTTTCAGCTCCAGCATCAGACCCTGGTTACCACATAGGACCAAAGTACTCGTCAATACGAATCAAACGAGCCCAAACTCGATGGGGTTGCGTTGTTTGATTGCGGAGTTCCTATGGCCACCTTCCAGTTCCAGGATCAGACCCTAGTTACCATATAGGACCAAAGTGCTCGTCAATACAATTCAAACGAGCCCAAACTCAATGGGGTTGCGTTGTTTGATTGCGGAGTTCCTTTGGCTACCTTTCAGCTCCAGCATCAGACCCTGGTTACCACATAGGACCAAAGTACTCGTCAATACGAATCAAACGAGCCCAAAGTCGATGGGGTTGCGTTG
The DNA here is from genome assembly GCA_963935595.1 of Schoenobius gigantellus. Lineage (NCBI taxonomy): Eukaryota > Metazoa > Arthropoda > Insecta > Lepidoptera > Crambidae > Schoenobius > Schoenobius gigantellus. The sequence continues at coordinate 20,148,246 of OZ012549.1, read as the reverse complement.
TTTGATTGCGGAGTTCCTATGGCCACCTTCCAGTTCCAGGATCAGACCCTAGTTACCATATAGGACCAAAGTGCTCGTCAATACAATTCAAACGAGCCCAAACTCAATGGGGTTGCGTTGTTTGATTGCGGAGTTCCTTTGGCTACCTTTCAGCTCCAGCATCAGACCCTGGTTACCACATAGGACCAAAGTACTCGTCAAAACGAATCAAACGAGCCCAAACTCGATGGGATTGTGTCGTTTTATTGCGGAGTTCCTATGGCTACCTTCCAGCTCCAGCATCAGACCCTGGTTACCACATAGGTTCAAAGTACTCGTCAATACGAATCAAACGAGCCCAAACTTGATGGGGTTGTGTCGTTTTATTGCAGAGTTCCTATGGCCACCTTCCAGTTCCAGCATCAGACCCTGGTTACCATATAGGACCAAAGTGCTCGTCAATACAATTCAAACGAGCCCAAACTCGATGGGGTTGCGTTGTTTGATTGCGGAGTTCTTATGGCCACCTTCCAGTTCCAGGATCAGACCCAAGTTACCATATAGGACCAAAGTGCTCGTCAATACAATTCAAACAAGCCCAAACTCAATGGGGTTGCGTTGTTTGATTGCGGAGTTCCTTTGGCTACCTTTCAGCTCCAGCATCAGACCCTGGTTACCACATAGGACCAAAGTACTCGTCAATACGAATCAAACGAGCCCAAACTCGATGGGGTTGCGTTGTTTGATTGCGGAGTTCCTATGGCCACCTTCCAGTTCCAGGATCAGACCCTAGTTACCATATAGGACCAAAGTGCTCGTCAATACAATTCAAACGAGCCCAAACTCAATGGGGTTGCGTTGTTTGATTGCGGAGTTCCTTTGGCTACCTTTCAGCTCCATCATCAGACCCTGGTTACCACATAGGACCAAAGTACTCGTCAATACGAATCAAACGAGCCCAAACTCGATGGGATTGTGTCGTTTTATTGCGGAGTTCCTATGGCTACCTTCCAGCTCCAGCATCAGACCCTGGTTACCATGTAGGACCAAAGTACTCGTCAATACGAATCAAACGAGCCTAAACTCGATGGGGTTGCATTGTTTGATTGCGGAGTTCCTATGGCAACCTTCCAGATCCAGCATCAGACCCTGGTTACCATATAGGATCAAAGTTCTCGTCAATACGAATCAAACGAGCTCGAAACTCGATGGGACTATGTCGTTTTATTGCGGAGTTCCTATGGCCACCTTTCAGCTCTAACATCAGATCAACTCCATGTCGTCATCATAATATATTTATACATATGCATGCAAAATTTCAGCTTAATCGGAAACCGGGAAGTGAGTCAAATTTAACTCGCAAGATTAGACCCGAACATGCAAAAGATAAATAAAAGCTTGTAAAAAGGTTGAAGGTTTTTCGTACGGCAGCCACAAATAATAAAATTGTTAGTTATCAACTTCTCCGATTACTCCGTAGGACTTCGCGTCGTATACATACACAAATAATTACGTAACCGGGAGCTAGCCCAAAGCGACGTGCTCTCACTTCGAGTCTTGATTGCACACTGAATTTCGACGCGCCCGAGCCAAGTTTTGGTAAGAATATCGATAAAAGTATGTTAAAAAATTCATATAAAAATCAATGTACGATAATTAAAAAAAATACCACGGTGTCAGTGTTATGCTCACCTTTGTTCTATATATTTGTTAAACTAAAATATAATAGGGTTAATTAATGAAGCTAAAAATCACGAACGGTATGTGGGTGTAACCTAAATTTTAAGTAAAATGGAAGCTATTTTTTAACGAAATGGTATGTAAATTTGAAAAATGGTGACGGTGATTGTGTAAACACATAATTTAAGAATTTAAATTTATTTTTTCCCGGTCAGTTAACTGGAACGTTAACGTACAATATCAAAAACGCCAACGGCGCCATGGGGCCCATGGCGCGAAAAATAGTTAAAAGTTAACTGACCGGGAAAAAATAAATTTTAGTTGTCAAATAATGTGTTTACACAATCACCGTCACCATTTTTCAAATTTACATACCATTTCGTTAAAAAACAGCATCAATTTTACTAAAAATTTTTGTAACACTGATATACCGTTCGTGATTTTTAGCTTCATTAATTAACCCTATTGTATTTTACTTTAACAAATATATAGAACAAGGGTAAGCAAAACACTGACACCGTGGTATTTTTTTTAATTATCGTATATTGATTTTTATATGAATTTTTTAACATACATTTATCAATTTTCTCACAAATACTTGGCTCGACCGCGTCGAAATTCAGTGTGCAATCGAGACTCGAAGTGAGAGCACGTCGCTTTGAGCTCGCTCCCGGCCACGTAATTATTTGTGTATGTATACGACGCGAAGTCCACCGGAGAAGTTGATAACTAACATATTATTATTTTTTGTGGCTGCTGTACGAAAAATTCAAGCTTTTATTTAGCTTACTCGTATCGTATGTATGTTCGGGTCTAATCTTGCGAGTTAAATTTGACCTACTTCCCGGTATCCCATTAAGCTGAAATTTTGCATGCCTACGTTACATTATGACGACTCGGAGCTGATCTGATGCTGGAGCTGAAGAGGGGCAATAGGAACTCCGCAATAAAACGACACAGCTCCATCGAGTTTGGGCTCGCTTGATTCGTATTGAGGAGTACTTTGCTCCTATATGGTAACCAGGGTCTGATGCTGCAGCTGGAAGGAGGCCATAGGAACTCCGCAATAAAACGACACAGCCCCATCGAGTTTGGGCTCGTTTGATTCGTATTGACGAGTACTTTGGTCCTATATGGTAACCAGGGTCTGATGCTGCAGCTGGAAGGAGGCCATAGAAACTCAGCAATAAAACAACACAACCCCATCGAGTTTGGGCTGGTTTGATTCGTATTGACGAGTTCTTGGGTCCTATATGGTAACCAGGGTCTGATGCTGCAGCTGGAAGGAGGCCATAGGAACTCCGCAATAAAACGACACAGCCCCATCGAGTTTGGGTTCGTTTGATTGGTATTGACGAGTACTTTGGTCCTATATGGTAACCAGGGTCTGATGCTGCAGCTGGAAGGAGACCATAGGAACTCCGCAATAAAACGACACAGCCCCATCGAGTTTGGGTTCGTTTGATTGGTATTGACGAGTACTTTGGTCCTATATGGTAACCAGGGTCTGATGCTGCAGCTGGAAGGAGGCCATAGGAACTCCGCAATAAAACGGCACAGCCCCATCGCGTTTGGGCTCGTTTGATTCGTATTGACGAGTTCTTTGGTCCTATATAGTAACCAGAGTCTGATGCTGCAGGTGGAAGGAGGCCATAGGAACTCCGCAATAAAACAACACAACCCCATCGAGTTTGGGCTCGTTTGATTCGTATTGACGAGTTCTTTGGTCCTATATGGTAACCAGAGTCTGATGCTGCAGCTGGAAGGAGGCCATAGGAACTTCGCAATAAAACGACACAGCCCCATCGAGTTTGGGCTCGTTTGATTCGTATTGACGAGTACTTTGGTGCTATATGGTAACCAGGGTCTGATGCTGCAGCTGGAAGGAGGCCATAGGAACTCCGCAATAAAACAACACAACCCCACTGAGTTTAGGCTCGTTTGATTCGTATTGACGAGTTCTTTGGTCCTATATGGTAACCAGGGTCTGATGCTGCAGCTGGAAGGAGGCCATAGGAACTCCGCAATAAAACAACACAACCCCATCGAGTTTGGGCTCGTTTGATTCGTATTCACGAGTTCTTTGGTTCTATGTGCTAACCAAGGTCTGATGCTGGAGCTGGAAGATGGCCATAGGAACTCCGCAATAAAACAACACAACCCCATCGAGTTTGGGCTGGTTTGATTCGTATTGACGAGTTCTTGGGTCCTATATGGTAACCAGGGTCTGATGCTGCAGCTGGAAGGAGGCCATAGGAACTCCGCAATAAAACGACACAGCCCCATCGAGTTTGGGTTCGTTTGATTGGTATTGACGAGTACTTTGGTCCTATATGGTAACCAGGGTCTGATGCTGCAGCTGGAAGGAGACCATAGGAACTCCGCAATAAAACGACACAGCCCCATCGAGTTTGGGTTCGTTTGATTGGTATTGACGAGTACTTTGGTCCTATATGGTAACCAGGGTCTGATGCTGCAGCTGGAAGGAGGCCATAGGAACTCCGCAATAAAACGGCACAGCCCCATCGCGTTTGGGCTCGTTTGATTCGTATTGACGAGTTCTTTGGTCCTATATAGTAACCAGAGTCTGATGCTGCAGGTGGAAGGAGGCCATAGGAACTCCGCAATAAAACAACACAACCCCATCGAGTTTGGGCTCGTTTGATTCGTATTGACGAGTTCTTTGGTCCTATATGGTAACCAGAGTCTGATGCTGCAGCTGGAAGGAGGCCATAGGAACTTCGCAATAAAACGACACAGCCCCATCGAGTTTGGGCTCGTTTGATTCGTATTGACGAGTACTTTGGTGCTATATGGTAACCAGGGTCTGATGCTGCAGCTGGAAGGAGGCCATAGGAACTCCGCAATAAAACAACACAACCCCACTGAGTTTAGGCTCGTTTGATTCGTATTGACGAGTTCTTTGGTCCTATATGGTAACCAGGGTCTGATGCTGCAGCTGGAAGGAGGCCATAGGAACTCCGCAATAAAACAACACAACCCCATCGAGTTTGGGCTCGTTTGATTCGTATTCACGAGTTCTTTGGTTCTATGTGCTAACCAGGGTCTGATGCTGCAGCTGGAAGGAGGCCAAAGGAACTCCGCAATAAAACGACACAGCCCCATCGAGTTTGGGCTCGATTGATTCGTATTGACGAGTACTTTGGTCCTATATGGTAACCAGGGTCTGATGCTGCAGCTGGAAGGAGGCCATAGGAATTCCGCAATAAAACAACACAACCCCACCGAGTTTGGGCTCGTTTGATTCGTATTGACGAGTTCTTTGGTCCTATATGGTAACCAGGGTCTGATGCTGGAGCTGGAAGATGGCCATAGGAACTCCGCAATAAAACGACACAACCCCGTCGAGCTTGGGCTCGTTTAATTCGCATTGACGAGTACTTTGGTCCTATGCGCTAACCAGGGTCTGATTCTGGAGCTGGAAGATGGCCATAGGAACTCCGCAATAAAACAACACAACCCCGTCGAGTTTGGGCTGGTTTGATTCGTATTGACGAGTTCTTTGGTCCTATATGGTAACCAGGGTCTGATGCTGCAGCTGGAAGGATGCCAAAGGAACTCCGCAATAAAACGACACAGCCCCATCGAGTTTGGGCTCGATTGATTCGTATTGACGAGTACTTTGGTCCTATATGGTAACCAGTGTCTGATGCTGCAGCTTGAAGGAGGCCATAGGAACTCCGCAATAAAACAACACAACCCCACCGAGTTTGGGCTCGTTTGATTCGTATTGACGAGTTCTTTGGTCCTATATGGTAACCAGGGCCTGATGCTGGAGCTGGAAGATGGCCATAGGAACTCCGCAATAAAACGACACAACCCCGTCGAGCTTGGGCTCGTTTAATTCGCATTGACGAGTACTTTGATCCTATGTGCTAACCAGGGTCTGATGCTGGAGCTGGAAGGTAGCCAAAGGAACTCCGCAATAAAACGACACAACCCCGTCGAGTTTGGGCTGGTTTGATTCGTATTGACGAGTTCTTTGGTCCTGCCCAGCCCAACACTTCGTACTTTTTTATAACGATTTTTTTATAATTATTTTATAAAAATTTCCAAACGTGTATTGTTTACCATTTCAAGGTTTGTAAACCATTTCGAGTTTTTTGCATTGTTATTATAACAATGCAAAATATCGAAATGGTTTCTTAATTTTGGTACCTAAGTAGAATGAAATGTTGTCAATTAAGCCCAGTTTCCTTTTTGTGAAAGTAAATAGACACAGAGAGCCGGCTGCCTACATTGGGCGGAAACAGGCCTACGCGCACACAGACACTCGCATATAGCAATCTCGGGGAGGTTAGGAGTAAACGATTCAAAGCTGTTTGTGACTGTGCGCTCTATGGTGATTGGTGATACCGCACGTATTTTTTTTACTCTCGCTGCTATCGCTCTATCGCGTTTCATTGAATCATTATTATTAAGGTATTATTATTTATAGGTACTCAAAAAATATTTTATTTTGAAATACTTTTTGTTTTGAAGTGGCGTTGGTTTTTGTAAAAAAAAAATATTTCAGTCTTTTTCGTGACTTTAACACCAACTCACTAAAGTAACTTCAAAGAACATACCTAACTACGAGTCATATGTGCCAAACATTACCCTTAAAATTGTGAAGAAACGGCCTAATTATGATGAAACATTAAAAATGGCGAGTTATTGATAGTAGCATATTTACTTTTACGCCTCTTTCTCACAAAATATATTTTTGTATCGTCGATATTATAATGGTGGCCGAGTACAATGACGTCACAGTCTATGTTGGATCTCTCTCTAACCGGCAACTAAATCTTTAAGCATTGTTGTGTTTAAGTTATTTAAAAAAACACGAGGTTGTTTCTCGAATAAAAATACTATGTACTGTTATATACAAGTAAAGATACAATATAAATAGCAATGAAGTCATAAAGCTAGTATGTATTATTGCCTGGCACTCTGCCGGGGGAGCCCCACACACGCTCGCTGTTTAGCCAACGGCAGGTACGGTGCGGTTACGCATTTCCCCCCGAGAAGAAAAAAAAAGGTACCTCAGATTATAAATCAATACTTATTTGTAGTTTAGTCATTTGCGAACATATTTTTTTTTATACGCAAAAGGCCAAATGGTCATTTTCGTTTTTGGCCAAATGCGTCGAACCCGTCTGTTTGTTCCCGCTAATCTCCGGAACGGCTGGACCGATATTGACGGGACATTCACTAATAGATAGCTAATTATATAAGGTATAACATAGGCTACTTTTTGGCAAAGGTTACTATTCCACGCAAACGAAGTCGCGGGCACAGCTACAGTATGATCTTTAATTCGACGGAATTCTGACATTTCAGAAGTGTTGCCAACATTGAAAAATTCTTGCTAAAAAGGGAGAGCATTTTAGGAAAATAAGAAATAAACCCTTCTTGAATTTAAGGTTTTAATTAGAGAAACTAAGACTTAAAAAAATACTGATAATTTTAAAATTGTAATTACATTGTTTAATTATTGAAGTTACAATAATTGTCAAGAAAATTATTTTTCTATTACTGGGATCCCTGTTCAATAATCCATAGGCTGCCAACCTTTTTTAGAAAATCATCTTCGTTTGTAAAATTTTAGCATCTTCTAAGAGCCAATATAACAAGATGTCAAATCTAAAATTAAAAACTATTTACGCCGCGTCATGCACCGCGGTCCGAGTTGCGCAAAGTGAAACAATTAATATTAGAGGGCATATAATATGACAGCTGAAAAATGGCAAGAATACATAAACCATATTAAGGAGAAGATAAAATGTGCCCTCTTAATGATCTGCTGGATAGTGTGCGTGATTCTTTTATAATCCTAGTTGATGATGATAAATAAATATTTTTATTTGAGAAATACCTATGTTGTTTTACTCTGTTTTTCCATTTAGCACTTAAAAATTTACATTCTAGCTTTTGTGCATTGAGTGCACAAAATAAACACTATTTACAACGTCATTACTTGATCTAATTCTGTTTCATATTTTTATTATTATTAAATATTTTAAAAAATCTAAGCAGAAAAGGTTATTGATATCTGATTTGTCTATGGATGACATCTGTCAGAATTCCGTCCAATTAAAAATCTGTAGACTGTAGTAGAATAATAAAATTAGAGGTCAACACCAGGTCGAAATTTAACTTTTTATTTATTGGGAAGTTTTTCATTTCATTTAAAAATCGACATGCTCCGGTCGTCTATAAGTAACTATTATATTTACGTAACGTAAGTAGGCAACGTAACGTTAAATTAAACAACTATTATAATTTTGTGTTTTATTATGGTTTTATTATGTTAATTATGTTTTAGTCATTTAGTGCACTCTCTAGTACCACCAAAATACACTCAGGGACAAAGGAGGTCTTCAGTATTTGCCCAAATCATGTACCGAGGTACAAATTATATGAAATCAACGATAATAATGTGTTCAAAATGAGCCAAGGGCTAAGACCTTTACAAACTTAATAGATTTTGCAAAAAAATAAGATAAAAAATGATAAGTGAATGCGAAACTTAGCGAAACGAAACGTGATTAGCGTCAAGTATTTACGTCAAGGTTTGACATTGACAATCAGTCATTGTTATCGTCGCTTAATAATATTTTTACTTATAATCTTCTTCTTCTTATAGGTATTTAAAGAAGTTGAAGTTCTTCTAATTAAAAATCTGGACTTTGTTATGTGTGTGTGTGCCAACATCTAATGCGATCGCTTACAAATCACCAGTAATTATGAATTTGATACGTCAATACAATACACATCCTAATGACTTTTTTTTCTTTTTTTTTATTGGGTATTGTTTGCCAAAATAAACACCATACCACAGACTATGTGACACTTATTAACAAGATTTATTACGATTTATATAAGATTTATAACGCTTTGGAAAATGGACTTATTACGAGTTTTATTGTAACATTTGTTATAATTAAGTAAAAACCCAATTTTTATTTTTTTAATAGTTGGAAAACCTTTACTAAACAGGTTTGGAGAATACACTACGCTAATATGCTTTATTTAATATTGATACTATGTTACCAGTCATTAAAATGTTTAAGTCATAATTTCAAGTGGTACAAATAGTTTAAAGAAATTATTTTTATTATTTTATGAATTTTCAGATTTTTTTACATAGAAAAATGTAATAAAACTCGAGGTACATGTTTTGGGCATAGTTGTATGGAAGAAAAAAAGGATCCTTTAGAGGCACGCTAAAAATTCACTTCTAGTTTTGATAACGATGTGTATTTCACCATTCCCCGCGGAAACCAGTTGTAGGATTGTGATAATAAAAGACCACCATTAAAAGTTACCGAACTTCTCCAGGTCACAAATAGGGAAATTTTGTCATTATCCGCTATGGCTTTGGTCATGAATCCTGGATAACAATCAAAAACGCATTAAAGGCCAATCAAACAATCGATATGAATTTTTTAAAGTAGCTTGAATCCATGTAAAAAGTGTAGTGTTCCTCTAAATTTGTCCCTGAGTGTAGTATGCCTCATCTCACTGTCCTAAATAAATTGATAATTGTAAGGGTTTCTTCCCTAACTTTTTTAATAACTTTGACGTTTTTAATAACTTACGAATCTGACCACTCTGGTCAATTTGTTACTATACCTTACAACTGTAAGCTTGTGGCGAAAAAGAATATAACTGTCGTACCAAAGACTGCTGGTCGCTTGGAGCGTTTCAATAATAATCTTAGTATTAATTTAGTGTATACTGATTATGAAAAAGACCCAAAATAATTGTATATTTTTAACACATTTTGTTGTGAATTTAAAAATATCTTGGTTCCAAAAACCATCTAAGTCAGTGGTAGATTAGCTTTTAGTGAATGGGCTACACCAGGTGTTGGCGCCAGATTAATGAAATCGTGCATAATTTTTTAATCTGTTTCCACATCCTTTGTCCTCCCTATTCCAATGTCTAAGGTCACTCGCAAACAATTTGTGATCGCAAATGAATGCTCGCTTATGACGTTCTTATTAAGCGCGCGCGCACGCATTCTCAAATACATACTACGTATATTCTATATATTTCTGGTAAAAAGTTAATTATTAAGTGAAATTGGTGACCGCTACCAGCGAACCAAGCTCCACGAAGGCCTTTTCCACGCCAAGTAGAAATAGGGATATGATACTATTACGTATATACGTTTGAATAATTTTTCCTCACTTTTCCTAGCACATTTTCAGTGAAAAAGCAATCATAATGCTTTTGAGGATACTAACTGCAAATCTGCATCCTGATGGGCATCCTCATTGTCCGGGCGCAGCACAGCAGCGAACGCTTGCAACCAGTCGTACAGGTTGACAAGGCGCCCATACTCGCGGTGCAGCTGGTAAGCCACACACACATCCAGCTGGTGGCCGTTTATACCGGCCTCCTCTTTGTCATGGCAGCACGAACACTGAAATATTGAACAAACACCACTTAAATTGTGCATCCATTGTTTAAAACTTGAACAGTTATATTATCGTCACACTATACCTATCGATTATACTCATCAGTGCTAATTTTTCTTCGGTGCGAAGCAGATGAGACATTGAGTAACTATCCAATCCCTATACAACATTTAGTTAAGGAAAAGGAAAGTGTGTTTTAACAAATTACGTAAGATTACAGTGTTTTTTACTTTAAATAAATAAGATTTTGTTTAAATTAATGTCTTATTTACTCGTATACATTTGTCAATAATCTATAATCACAATCAATCATTCAACATTACTTATATTTATATTTACTTATATAAGAGCCAAATTTTGGAAAGTAACAATATATTTCAAACAAAAGGAAAGGACAAATTTTTGAGAAAATACTTTTTTATTTATCTTACTTTAGAATTTTCGTGATTTTTTAAGTGTGCTTGGACCAAATTCGACACCATTACAGACTGAGGCGTCCATTACAGTTGTTTTAAAATGATAGCCGTTGTTATCAATACATAGTTGGATCCGACGTGTCAATTTATTTGCCAAGCCTGGAGCTTGGCAAATAAATTTTTCAAAAACCTATTGATGCAGTTTTTATTTTTTGTCAAAATCGGTCCCGAGACCCTTTTTAAGTATTATTTGATATTATCTGTAATAGTTTTGGATTTGGCCATTCAGGTACACTTGAAAAATTCATTCTGTATATTAGTTGTTCTCATGTTATATTTGAAACTAGCTGTGCCCGCGACTTCGTCCGCGTGGAATAGTGACGGCTGGACCGATCTTGATAAAAAGTAGCCTATGTTATACCTTATATAATTAGCTATCTATTAGTGAAAGTCCCGTCAAAATCGGTCCAGCCGTTCCGGAGATTAGCGGGAACAAACAGACAGACAGACAAAAATGTTTTAAATTGTGTTTTTGTTATTGGTACCCGATATACATTCATACCCATTTAGTAAAATCTTGTTATTTTGACATTACAAACAGACACTTCAATTTTATTTATTTGTATAGATATAGATATGGAAATATTCACCTCCAAATAGTATCCCGGATTACAAAGCGCGGAGTGTATCGCGCCACGTGGCGCACCCAGTATGTGTTTTTTCACTTTAGGCACATCGTCAAAGAAAAATAACTCGTGTAATGTTTGTGTGTGCGGTGGTCGGAGTCCCTTCGCGAATAGGTCTACTAAATAACTCACAAATCGAGATCGCACCATTTCAAACTCAGACTGGACCTTTTCCATTTTTGTTGCTTTCAGTAATTTCTGGAAGAAAAATTATTGATATAAAATGGATAAGGAAATTAAATCCCGCCGGACGCACTCTGTGCACGAATTTGTATCGTATGTAAACGTATGATCACATTCAAATACTTTTTCCTCGTCAAGTAGGTAGTTATCCGGTGACATCGCATTCGTGATCTCTTTGGAGCGCAATAAATAATCAATAAATAGGTACTCTCAGGATAATTCTCTTATAACTCTAACCGTCTTATTACAAAATATGGACTAAAGTTAGTCCTGGTTTAAAGTAGGACTAAGTTGACGCTATCTCTCTCTATCTATAATGACACAAGTGAAAGCGCACTACATTTAAACCAAGACTAACTTTACACCAGGTTTAAACCAGGTTTTGTAATAAGACCGTAAGACGCTGCGGCGGCGTATTCGTCGTCGCAATAGAAAATCCGCATGGGTGCGCAAATACATGCATGGGTTGGGTATATATTAAAAATACACGAATTAAATGAGCACCATAATACACTCGCGAGCAAAAGTTTGGAATCAGTTACTTGAAATTGGTTGCGCGTTATCTTGAGTAGTTAATACTTTTTTAATAATCGTAAAAATGACATCATTTTAAAGGTTCAACTCTTTACTTTTAAACTGATACCGAATTCATTAAAAACAAGCCAGTATTTATGGAGCCATTCCGCATTAAGTGAAGGTGTATCGAAAAAGACGTGTTTCAATTGTTTGATACGTCACGAGTTGCGACCTATTGACCCCCTATAAAAGCACCTGTTATCGGATTTTCTTTATCAGTCGACTTTCACAAGTTGACCGGTACACATCTCCGCCACTTTTGATCCTTTACCTTGTACGACAATGGAGACAACACCTACAGAAGCAGCACAAATCGTAGCCCTATTGCGAGAAGGGCTCAGCCAGCGGGTTGTCGCTCGTCGGCTCCACATAAGCCAATCCTGTGTCTTGAAAGTTTATAAGCGCTTTCGGGAGACTGGTGAAGACATTCTAAATGCATCCACGAGCGCTAGGCATAGTACTTATCAGAACAGGAAGGATAAAAAGCTCAGATGCAATTACTGTCTCGAATATGGACACAGAGTGAAAAACTGTTCCAAAAGGGTTAGCGATGGCAAACCTCCGAAGAGCTCGAATCCGATCCCTCCTAACCAGAAGTCTAATAAGCGTGAACGAGCGAATACAGCACTTTTAACGATAGCTACTGCGGTAGACAATATACACGGCGACCGCGATCGAGACAACTGGTATGTCGACAACGGTGCGACAAGCCACATCACGAGTCGGAGTGACCTATTTCAAAACTTCAAACGTTTCGACGAAATGTCAACAGTAACCACAGCCAATGGAAATACAGTTCGCGCCGTCGGAAAAGGAAACGTACTGTTAGAAGCGTTAGTTAATGGAAAAAAGGTACCGATTACACTGCAAAATGTATGGTACGTCCCGGCCATACAGAGAAACTTGTTCTCAATATTAGCTGCCCACGATTGTAATCCTAGCAGCATGTTCTCCTCAACCCCGAAGCAATGTCGACTAACCATTGACAGAGAAACGAAAGTTACAGGCAATCGATGCTTAAAAGGTGGCCTGTACAAACTCGCAGTAAAGAACATACAACCTAAACAACGACTCGAAGTTTTTATGACAACTGAAACACAACTGTATCACGAGCGTCTCGGACACGAAAATAAGAGGCACGTCAAAGCTTTAGTTAAGCAAGAGTTGGGAATCGACTTACCCACCGACCACGACCTATGCGAAGGATGCATTAACGGTAAAGCTCACCGTCTAGAATTCGGCACTCGTTCTAGAGCCTCTACGCCAGGAGAACTGATACACGCGGATGTCTGCGGGCCATTCCCGAATTCTTTCACGAAATACCGCTATTTCTTACTCTTTAAGGATGATTATACCAAATTCCGTTCCATCTACCTATTGAGACAGAAAACAGAAGTACCTGCGAAAATAAAGTTACTGATAGCACAAATAAAAAACACCGGCTATAGAATGAAGGAACTTCTCAGCGATAATGGAGGTGAATTCGACAATCATCAAGTAAAAGATATATTACAAAAAGAGGGAGTTAAACAGAGACTTGTATGCCCGTACACACCAGAACAAAACGGTTGCGCAGAACGTGAAAACAGAACCGTAGTCGAGACCGCACGTGCCATGATGCATGCGCACAAGCAACTACCGCAAGACCTATGGGCTGAACTCGTCACAACCGCTGTTTACATTCTGAACAGAACCGGCCCGACCCCCGTACTAGGAAAGACGCCTCACGAGCTTTGGTTTGGGAAGAAACCTGTTATAAAACACCTACGAATAATCGGTAGTACATGCTACGCGCACGTCCCAAAACAAAAACGTACAAAGCTACATAAGAAAGCTATAAAAGGGATCTTAGTAGGATATTCAGACGACGGATATCGCATCCTAACTGAAGGAAAGAAAAACAATCTGATCATATCTCGAGTCGTCGTATTTGATGAAAAATCAGTTACTTCAGTGGAAGGTGATACGAACGCGAATGAAACGCAAGATACAAATATAAATGAGTACATTGTAAAACTTGACCGCATACCTATGAAACCCGAAGTAATACCGCATCAAACGAATGAACCTCAACGAATCGAAAATGAGGAAACTAGTCGAGATAATGTGAACGATCAACTACCGAACACAGAATCAATCGAATTAGAGGGGGATAATGTCATTGAAGAATATACAGATCTACAACCAAGTATCCTGGGTGATCTCGAAGATGAATACTTAGATGAAGAGTTACCTCAACCTAAACAGAGAATTCAACAGAACGATATTCACAATACTTTTTATTTGAATAGACGAGTAGTCAAAATGTAAAGTATTGTGAATATCGTTCTGTTGAATTCTCTGTACGGATAGTTTCCGTTGATTTTATCGTCAGTAGGATCGTTTACTTTCCCTGATTGAAAAGCTTCTTTGTCAATTGGTGTCGTAGTTGGGTTGCAGTCGCTCATTCCAAATCTTTCTAACAGCTTTCGTGTATAAGCTTCTTGCTTTAAGATGATTGACCCTTTATTTTGTACAATTTCTATACCGAGATAGAAATTCGCAGGCTTAGTCGTTATCTTAAGCTTTTCTCGCAAGTTGCTGAGAAACTCATTCGCCATCTTCTCTAGACGAGTAGTCAAAATGTAAACAAGTATGACAAGTGACATGACATCTAAAAATTACGCAATATAAAAAGAGTCTGTGAACTCCAACACTTTACCTCACTAGGTCTGTGTGTCCTTTGGGACCATGCCTAGTGTCTCTCTTAATTTGGAGAAGGTCAATCTCGGCAGACCTTTCGTTAGGATGTCCGCAACCTGGTCACTTGTCGACACTCTCTGTACGCGGATTTCTTCTTTTGTTACAAGTTCTCTCACATAGAAATGTCGTATTCTAATGTGCTTAGTCCGCTTATGGAATTCGGGGTTGTGTGCAAGCCTTATTGCAGCCTCGTTGTCAACACTCAAGGTCGGAGTACACGTGAGCGTTGTCGGTTGGTGCACTACTCTTTTCAACCAAATCAATTCTCTGGCTGCTTCGCTAGCTGCTACTAGCTCGGCCTCTGTCGTCGAAATTGCCACGGATACTTGCCGTTGGCTGAGCCATGAGACTGCACCTCCTGCATATCTACAGACAACTCCAGTTGTGGATCGACCAGTCATAGTATCGCCACCGTGATCAGCGTCGCTGAAGCCTTCCAAAATTCCGGGCAGATGTCCGAGTTTGTATCTGATGCCGTATGATATGGTGCCTTTCAGATACCTCATAATTCTTTTGACATTTAACCAGTCGTCTTTAGTAGGTGCTTCCAATTTTCGAGATGCTACACCCCAACGGCGTATGCTATGTCAGGGCGTGTCGCTACCATGAGATACGCTAGGGCTCCTACAGCTTCTCTGTACGGATAGTTTCCGTTGATTTTATCGTCAGTAGGATCGTTTACTTTCCCTGATTGAAAAGCTTCTTTGTCAGTTGGTGTCGTAGTTGGGTTGCAGTCGCTCATTCCAAATCTTTCTAACAGCTTTCGTGTATAAGCTTCTTGCTTTAAGATGATTGACCCTTTATTTTGTACAATTTCTATACCGAGATAGAAATTCGCAGGCTTAGTCGTTATCTTAAGCTTTTCTCGCAAGTTGCTGAGAAACTCATTCGCCATCTTCTCATCTGTCGCTGCAACCAGTCCATCATCGACAAACAGTGTCAGAAGTATTTTGTTGTTTCTATATTTCTTCGTGTGTAGACAAGGGTCTGCAGTGCTTTGTTCAAATTCTAGCTCTTTGAGGACTTCATGAAATCGATGGTTCCAGCATCTAGGGGCTTGTTTAAGTCCATAAAGGCTGCGGTTAAGGCGACATACGCGGTTTGTGCCGTCTTGGAATCCGTCGGGTTGTTTCATGTAGATTTCCTCCTTGAGTTGACCATGTAGGAACGCTGTGGTAACATCGAATTGAACAAGATGCATTCGTTCGTTGGCGGCTATAATGATTAGTGCTCGTATGGTTGCCATTCGTGCTACGGGACTGAAAGTTTCATCGTAATCGGTTCCCTTTTTCTGTCGGAATCCTTTCGCAACAAGTCTGGCTTTATAGCGTTCGATTGAGCCATCTGGGTTCCGTTTTACTTTGAACACCCACTTACATGGTATAGCTTTACGGTTCATCGGTAATTCCTGTAAAGTCCATGTCTTGTTTTCGTGTAGTGACGAGATTTCACTTTCCATTGCTCTTAGCCAATTTGCGTTATCGGTTCTAAGCATGGCGTCCTTGTAGGTCAGGGGCTCGCATTCATTGCTAAGGACAGACATAACGTAATCATCGAATCTCGCTGGTCTTTGAAGCATAGATCTATCACGTAAGTTGTATCTCTGTTCAGGTTGAGGTAACTCTTCATCTAAGTATTCATCTTCGAGATCACCCAGGATACTTGGTTGTAGATCTGTATATTCTTCAATGACATTATCCCCCTCTAATTCGATTGATTCTGTGTTCGGTAGTTGATCGTTCACATTATCTCGACTAGTTTCCTCATTTTCGATTCGTTGAGGTTCATTCGTTTGATGCGGTATTACTTCGGGTTTCATAGGTATGCGGTCAAGTTTTACAATGTACTCATTTATATTTGTATCTTGCGTTTCATTCGCGTTCGTATCACCTTCCACTGAAGTAACTGATTTTTCATCAAATATGACGACTCGAGATATGATCAGATTGTTTTTCTTTCCTTCAGTTAGGATGCGATATCCGTCGTCTGAATATCCTACTAAGATCCCTTTTATAGCTTTCTTATGTAGCTTTGTACGTTTTTGTTTTGGGACGTGCGCGTAGCATGTACTACCGACTATTCGTAGGTGTTTTATAACAGGTTTCTTCCCAAACCAAAGCTCGTGAGGCATGTTTCCTAGTACGGGGGTCGGGCCGGTTCTGTTCAGAATGTAAACAGCGGTTGTGACGAGTTCAGCCCATAGGTCTTGCGGTAGTTGCTTGTGCGCATGCATCATGGCACGTGCGGTCTCGACTACGGTTCTGTTTTCACGTTCTGCGCAACCGTTTTGTTCTGGTGTGTACGGGCATACAAGTCTCTGTTTAACTCCCTCTTTTTGTAATATATCTCTTACTTGATGATTGTCGAATTCACCTCCATTATCGCTGAGAAGTTCCTTCATTCTATAGCCGGTGTTTTTTATTTGTGCTATCAGTAACTTTATTTTCGCAGGTACTTCTGTTTTCTGTCTCAATAGGTAGATGGAACGGAATTTGGTATAATCATCCTTAAAGAGTAAGAAATAGCGGTATTTCGTGAAAGAATTCGGGAATGGTCCGCAGACATCCGCGTGTATCAGTTCTCCTGGCGTAGAGGCTCTAGAACGAGTGCCGAATTCTAGACGGTGCGCTTTACCGTTAATGCATCCTTCGCATAGGTCGTGGTCGGTGGGTAAGTCGATTCCCAACTCTTGCTTAACTAAAGCTTTGACGTGCCTCTTATTTTCGTGTCCGAGACGCTCGTGATACAGTTGTGTTTCAGTTGTCATAAAAACTTCGAGTCGTTGTTTAGGTTGTATGTTCTTTACTGCGAGTTTGTACAGGCCACCTTTTAAGCATCGATTGCCTGTAACTTTCGTTTCTCTGTCAATGGTTAGTCGACATTGCTTCGAGGTTGAGGAGAACATGCTGCTAGGATTACAATCGTGGGCAGCTAATATTGAGAACAAGTTTCTCTGTATGGCCGGGACGTACCATACATTTTGCAGTGTAATGGGTACCTTTTTTCCATTAACTAACGCTTCTAACAGTACGTTTCCTTTTCCGAAAGCGCGAACTGTATTTCCATTGGCTGTGGTTACTGTTGACATTTCGTCGAAACGTTTGAAGTTTTGAAATAGGTCACTCCGATTCGTGATGTGGCTTGTCGCACCGTTGTCGACATACCAGTTGTCTCGATCGCGGTCGCCGTGTATATTGTCTACCGCAGTAGCTATCGTTAAAAGTGCTGTATTCGCTCGTTCACGCTTATTAGACTTCTGGTTAGGAGGGATCGGATTCGAGCTCTTCGGAGGTTTGCCATCGCTAACCCTTTTGGAACAGTTTTTCACTCTGTGTCCATATTCGAGACAGTAATTGCATCTGAGCTTTTTATCCTTCCTGTTCTGATAAGTACTATGCCTAGCGCTCGTGGATGCATTTAGAATGTCTTGATCGCTAGAACACATGTCGGTATGTTTACTGGACAAAGCTCTCTCGTAAGCACATACGTGGCTTGTCAAATTTTCTATAGTCCTCTCGACTTTTGGTATTAGAAGCCAGGTACTGCGAAATGAAAAGTATTCTTCGCCGAGTGTGTCTAAAATCTTGCAAATTAAAAGAAGTTCGGGTAACTCTCTTTCATTAGCACGTGACATCTCTTGATTTAGATCGGTCCAAATATTTTTCAGCTTGCTCATATGCGTAGCGACATCATCTACAGGATCACGTTTAAATCCGAAGAATGACATGCAGAGATTGTATGAGCGGTCTTCACTTATACCATCGTAGAGTCGGTGGAGTTCCAGCCATACTTCGCGTGACGTTGTGAAGCGCATAACTTTCTTCAAAGTCTCTTCGCACATATTCGTCGTAAGAACCAAGAGGGCTGTGGCATCTGCTTTAGAAAACTTTTCGAGATTCTCTCTGTAAGCCTGCATGCCTGCATCTCCAGCGTCGGCTGCTGGTGCACTTGGTTTCTGGAACGTGCCTTCGACGACATCTAGCGCCTGCGATACGGTACGCAAGAGGCATCGCACTTTATACTTCCAGGTTTCCCAATTGTTCTTTCCTTCTAGGAGTCCGATGTGAATTTTGCCTTCCATTTCGGTAGCGTGCGGCCCGTAACCTTTTAAGGACTACCTTTCGGATTACGAATAAAAACAGAGAATTCAACAGAACGATATTCACAATACTTTTTATTTGAATAGACGAGTAGTCAAAATGTAAACAAGTATGACAAGTGACATGACATCTAAAAATTACGCAATATAAAAAGAGTCTCTGAACTCCAACAGTTTTCGTGCCTGGCGGGGGACGAGGAGGCGGTCTAACTTCGGACCGGTACATTTCCGATATTCTCCTGGAGCATGTCGGTCCCTATGCGGGATACATCGGTGATGACTTCCTCCTTATGCACGATAACGCTCGTTGTCACACTGCCCGTGTAACAACGGAATACCTCGAAGAAGTCGGTATTGCCACATTGGACTGGCCAGCGCTCAGCCCTGACTTGAATCCCATTGAGCACGTGTGGGGTGAACTGAAGAGGAAGGTTCGTTCCAGAATTCCTGCTCCTTCATGTCTGAATGAGCTGAAATCAGCGTTGATTGAGGAGTGGGAAGGTATTCCACAAGAATCAATTCAGAAGCTGATCAGGTCTATGAAGAATCGTCTTGGAGCAGTTATGGGGGCGAGGGGAGGGAACACAAAATATTGACACTTATTTTTAAAGATAAATAAAATTTTTATTTAAAAATTTTTATTTAATAAATTTTTTATTTAATAATGTATTATGGAAAACATGATCAAACAAAATCTTTCTTTTCATGTTCAACGCACTAGGTGTTATAAAATCCAAACATGTTGGGATCGTATCCGACATCACTACTACAAGTTACCCTTTTTTTTTTTTTTTTTTTTTTCGGGGGGAAATGCGTAATCGCACCGTACCCGCCGTTGGCTGGACGGCGGGCGTGTGTGGGGCTGGCCCGGCAGAGTGCCAGGCCAACCCACTAAAACCCCCCGGTGTTCTCCGTGCCCTTATGGGCGCGCATGGTAAGGTCCACACTGCGACTACCACTACCAGCGCGCCCACTACAAGTTACCCTAAACCTCATGAAGAGTGTTAAACTCGCGACTGCGCGCGAGTGAGCACCTTCCGATTAAACCAATTCCGATTAAACCAATCAATTCGATGCGTATGTTTTTTTTTGTGTTTGTATGTTACGCGATTACTCCGCCAATTGTGGACCGATTTTCAAAATTCTTTTTGCATTCGATAGAGTATACTCCAAGGGTGGTCCCAAGGTCACCAAAATTCGGATCTGATGATGGGATCCGATAAAAAACGAGGAAAACCCTTAAATTTTTAGGTGTGTCCAACGTGTTTTGTGTTTATGTTACGCGATTACTCCGCTAATTCTGGACCGATTTTCAAAATTCTTTTTGTATTCGATAGAGTATACTCCTGGGGTGGTCCCAAAGTAAGGATCTGATAATGGGATCCCATGAAAATCGAAACCTTAATTTAATACCATCATCTTCGGTGTATTAAATTAGGGTTTCTCAATTCACTAAAAAGATTTCATTCACTAAAAAGATAAAAATAACAATTATATTCCAAAAAATAAAAACTGACTTCAAAAACACTGAAAAGTTAAAAATAATATAAGAATAGGTACAGACAACATCACACTTCTATAGTCGGTGAAAATTATAAGACTTTTTTGTCGTCAACTCGCGTGCACATATAAAGTACAGTCAAATAAAAGGGAAATAAAAACCTTTTATAAAATCTAATCAGTTTTACTTATGTAGAACCAAACGAAATCTTTTTCCTAGTTGTCATTACCTAAAATAGTAATAACCGAGGAACCCACGGGAGTTTGGGGATCAGGAAGGCTTTTACCAGGAAGAGGTTTTCTCCCTTGGCGATCGCGACCCGTGATCACAGTCTTTGTGAACCCGGAATTGAAAACCTCTTTATCGATTCTGCTATCCTGGTACCTAGAAGAACCGACAATATTTTAAAAGTCTATCTTTACTTTATTTTGTTTTATTTTAACTCAAAGTTGTCTGTCTGTTAATACGTTTAAAGTAGGTAGAAGTAAGTAGTAACATTAAATTTGTTAAAACGTTTTTGTAGCTGACTGTATATTCGCGTAAAAATCTGACGTATTTAACGTCAGATTTTTACGATTTAGCGAATTGACGACAAGAAAATAAGTAAATTCGAAAGATACCAACTCGCGCGTTGCCAGTTTTACACTCGCCAATTAAGGAATAAGTCCTATAAGGCCTCTCATATTATGGTACTTGAAACGTCGGGATCGTTTGTGCGTGTTCGCACTTAAAAATTCGTACGAAAACGCGTGCAAAGTGAGCGCCACCTATTTACGAGTAGAATTTAGAATTTATTTAAACAAAGATTTAAGCTGGCACATCATCGTCTCAATAGGAGTGTACTGTGCTCATACGCATACAATAATAGGTAGTGCCATAGTTAACAAATAAACCTCGAGTCTAAATGCGAGCGCCTGCTGACGTAGGGCTGTAGCTTGTAGTTGCTTGTATAATAAGTAAGAACGCGCGGCAATATTTAGAGCGGCCTACAGCGGCGCGACACATTTAAAAGGTAGGTACTAAAATTTTTGTACACAAGCACGTCAATGCCCGCACACATGCAAGCCACATATGAAGACCTACTACTTGCTTACTTATACTATGGTAGGAGGATGTCTCCAAAAACGAAGTGTGTGTTGAGATTACTAGTGTATTACAACGTCAAGGTAGATCTAATAGGATTGTTACTGTGAGATAAGTTTCATATACAGGATGTCCCTAAAACAATAGATAAACCTGTAACTATAGATGGACTTTATCATGGCCTCCCTTAACACAAATTTCGACCTTAGTGAAAATATCACGGTTTCAGAGATATTTATTGTTTTGAATTTTTAGAAAACTTCCAAGTGCGATTAGTTTTTATAGTGCCATTTCTACAAATGGAGAGGTTCTTCGATTTTGTTTTATTCCATTTCACAAGTGATAGTTCAGCTATCAAAAACAAAGACTAAATTTATCAAAAAGGCGTAAAGTGTTCAAAAAAATTAAAACAAAGAAATTTCAAAATGAAATTAATTTTCTATCATGTTTGATCAGCTAGTTTAAAAAATATAGGTCGCTCATCATGCCCATCATCTTAAAAACTTGCTTATCTATTCTAGATTTCAAAAAGGTAACATAAGCCTAGGCATTCTGAATATGTTTAATTTCATGACTAGCAAATTTCTGTGTTAATATAAAGGTAAAATGAGCCTAGATATTCTGTATTTTTAATCTCATGACCACTTAAATAGTATGAAAATTTCAAAATACTCGGTAAAAACACTTTTATCAGTAAAAAAATCAAATTGGCCTAGTGCCGTTATACACGTCGTAGACCTTTTAATAAAAGAATGTTTAATGTAACCCGACGTTTTGATGTAAGCATTTTGGATGCGAGTCCGTAACTCCGCAATCGAGGATACTGACATCGCGTATACGAGGTCTTATAGACACCCCTAAAAAAATCCAAGGCATTTTAATCCGGTGATTTCAGCGGCCATATATATATAGGCCATAGGACCAAGCCTGCCTTTAGACCTTTGTGGGTTATTTTCGTTTAAGTGATTTCTCACTCTTCCAAAATTAATGTTTACATTTCATACCTTTCTGCGTACTGACGAGCAGCAGCGTTGGCATTGCCTTGACACTCGCCATAAGTGAAATGCATGTTTGCATATTCGAATGTCGTGTACTGATGTTCAAAGTCTGAATAAAGACTGCCAATTGTCAGAAGGTATCACAAAAAAACAATATCCAAATCGTAAAGCTAGTAAATTCCGAGTACGCGAGGCCAGTATCCTCGATTGCGCAGTTGTGGACTCGCATCCAAAATGCAGCTGCTTACATCGAAACGTCGGGTTACGCGCACCGCATTAAATATTCTTTTATTAAAAGGTCTAGGACGTGTTTATGGGCGCAAGGTCGGGCTCAATTTGTAGAAATGGCACTATAAACTTATCCATTGTTTTAGACATCCAGTATAAATTATCTGACGATAATTGAAACATATGCTGTAAATACAATCAAGTAGGCGTTTTAAAAGAAAGTAAGAAAATCTATTCCAATCTTAGGTAGCCATCGCGGTTTTATCAATTTTTCTTGTTTATTTCCACGTTTATTTCATTCAAAGTTATTCTCCTGATTACAGGAAGAAAATGCCTAACCGATGGCATTTTTATTAGGGGTGTCTAAAAGACCTCGTGAACGCGAGGCCAGTATCCTCGATTGCGGAGTTGCGGACTCTCATCCAAAATGCAACTGCTTACATCGAAACGTCAGATTACGTGCACCGCATTAAAGATTATTTTATTAAAAGCCAAAAGGTCTAGGACGTGTATAAGGGCGCAAGGTCAATTTGATTTTTATACGAATAAATATTGTTTTACTTTGAAATATTCGTACTCTTTAAGTAGCCATGAGATTAAAAAATACAGAATACCTAGGCTCATTATATCTTTACATTAACACAGAACCTTAAGATTTTTATACTATTTGCTATTCAACTAGTTATGAATTTAAAAATATTCAGAATGCCTCGGTTTATGATACCTTTTTGGAATCTAGAATAGTTAAGCAAGTTTTTAAGATGATGGGCATGATGAGCGTCCTACATTTTTTTTACACTGTAGCTGATCAAACATGAAAGAAAATTAATTTAATTTTTAATTTTCTTTGTGTTTTAACTTTTTTTAAATTCTTTACGCTATTTTGTATATTTTACGTCTTTGTTTTTGATACCTGAGCTATCGCTTGCGAAATGGAAAAAACGAAATCGAAAAACCTCTCCATTTGTAGAAATGGCACTATATAAACGAATCTCATTTGGAAATTTTCGAAAAATTCAAAAACAATAAATATCTCTGAAACCGTGATATTTTCACTAAGGTCAAGAATTGTGGTAAGGAAGGCCATGATGAAGTCCATCTATAGTTACAGGTTTATCCATTGTTTTAGGGACATCCTGTAAACGAGTATTTAATATACACAAATATCTTCTGAAACTGAGTCATCTCAATAAACTTGGGTAAAATAACGCAAATTACATATTTTATCCTAATCTACAGACTTTTTGGGTGATTCGGGTAACAATTTTTAATAGAATTGACCTCTTATTGTTTACCGGGCATTACCTCTTTCAGTTTATATCTATTAGTTGCAATATTCTGAGATGTATTTTCAGGATCATCTGGCTGCTCGGCTAAAGTAGTCACTTCAGTATTCGCGTTCTCTATTTGCCCTAAGAATGTGATTAAATATACTTGTACATTTTTGATGAAAGCTTCTCCTAGCTCATCATCTAATGTCATTAATTTGTTCATGGATTTTTTTGTAATTAGAGGTTTCATAGGGGATACATTTTTCAAAGCTGAATTTACAATTTTTAATAAATCCTTAATGTTTTCCACTAATTTCACTTGTGATTGAAATTTTGTAAGTGTCATACATTCTTGAAATTCCGATGTCGTTGAAATGCTTTCAACCGCACATTTTGCGTAGATTTCTCGTACCTGAAATCATTTGGTTGTGTACTAGAATCCACAAAGAAAACAATGGTCACTTAGAAAAATGTGTTAATACTTACCGATTTACCCAAAGTGTTATTAGGTATATCTTTAACAAGGCTATGTAAAAGTCTTATACAAAAATAAAAAGTATATAAGTAATCATGAAATTTGAACATTTCCTTAAGGAGTTCCTCTTTAACGAAATCACCATCTTTGATAGTAGCCCTCCGGCCTTGGGCCTCATCAAATGGTCTAAGAGAGAGATAATGTCTGACTTTAGCTAAGTCGTTTGCACTCAACTTTGCTATGGCTTCCTGCAGTTTTTCTTTGGGGCAACATAAAGACTTTGTGTTATCTCCATAATAATGATCCATCATACAGTACTGAAACAATCACACAGTAGAGTACTAAAATATCTGTTATATGGCATTTCAGTTACATACACTGTTTTAAGTTAATTTATTTTAATTAATTCTCACCTTATAACTTTGAATTAATCGTGTAACTGAGAAATCATAAAACAAGAATACATCTATCAAAAGTTGAAATGCTCTTCCCGATAAGTGAAATGGACTTGTGTGCGTAAGAAAAATATCTTCTAATACCTGAAATTTAAATAACAACGTTTAGAATATAATAATGTCCCTTACCCATAGCTTATGTTTAAATCCAACTCACTTGATTCATGTAGACAGGAGATGAATGAGAATGAAAAACTTTAATTAAAAGTTTTGAGGAAACATGGTAAGGAAACGATTTGTGCAGAGCCGAGACTGATGTTGCTACTCCAAATACAAGCACAAGAGGCAGTGACGATAACACATATGAACTAAAACAAATTAATATTCAAAGAAAATTTATAAAATACACACCAAAATAAGCTATACACTGCTAAAACATAATCATTTAAACTCATGAACGGGCTGTTTATCATACAAAGTACTTTTCATTGACAGCTCACTTGGCATTATATCATTTATAATGAAAATAGAGTGATAATTATTAAAGTGAATAAAACCAGTAGCACTGCTTTTGTATATGGCCAATCATTTGGGGTTGGATTGGCCATTAGTTCCTATAAGGTAGGAACTAATGGTTTCCATCGTTTATTTACTAAGACCCGAAATGAAAAGAAACTAATTATTTAATTTTATCATTACGGATCACTAGTGATTCATTTATAGGATCATCCTGCCAAGGGATAAAGATGCCTAAAAAGTAATTGTGTTGATATTTTCTCAGATAGCAATAAATTGAATTTAACATAACAGAAAAGAAATAAAAAAAATATATAGTTACCTTACAATCATTACAAAGTCTTGTAATATATTACTGTTGAAACTTTCAAAATCTGGGATTATCACTACCAGCATTCTCCTAGACAACATAGGTCTCTTTTTCTCTGGTGATACATTTATATATTGGGTATCATACCAATTTTTTAGTTCCTTCATTGTACATTGATTTTTCTTTAACCTCTTTTGCTTTGGAGCATTTTCTAAATGTTCTTCCTCAAGATCCTCCTGTAATTGTATTTCTTTTCCAACAAGTAACAACATTTCATTTATACACATTCTTTATCACAATACATTCATGTGTACTACTATTTTTTATTAGTAGTAATATACAGGAAGATAATTCAATGAAGGAAAAGTACCCAAGATAATAATAACAGCAAATTTTACTCAAATGAAATCCTTCGTTTTTCTAAAACAGGCAAAACTGCACTTAGCAAATTTTGTGAATACTAGCCTCAATCAGCTATCGAATCGAAACAAAATCATCTAAAATGAATGCCAAAGTCTAAAATAAAAAGAGGAAAGATTTTCAAAAACATTATTTTTATTCTCACTAAGTAACATTTTCTTTAAAAATGTTATTAAGAGGAAATCGTGTCTGTCCGCGGTTTTACTCAGAGACTATTAGTACTAGAAAGCTGTAATTTTGTATGGGTATGTATATTATTCATGCCAAAAAAGTGGTAGAAAAAAACATTGAATAAAATTTTTTTTAGGGTAGCTCCCATACAAGTAAAGTGGGAGTAAATTTTTTTTTCTCGATTAACCCATCGTGTGGGGTATTGTTGAATAGGTCTTTAAAAATAATATAAGGTTCAGAACACCATTTTTCGATTTAGGGATCCGTTTCTGAAATATTTACCCAATTTACCCGTGGGAGAGCCATGCTTCGGCACGAATAGGCCGGCTCGATCGGAGTGATACCACGGCCTCACAGAAGACAGGCGTGAAATAACGCTTGCGTTGTGTTTCGTCGAGTGAGTGAGGGTACCGGAGGCCCAACCCCCCTACCCCCGCTATGATGGCGTAGTTAAACAGTTTGTTACCCCAGGAGGGTACCAACTGCGCTAGCGTTGGAGAATCCCTCTCTGGACGTCCACTTCCAGGACGCAATATACCTGGGCGTGGACGCCTAGGCTGCCCCTCGTATTCTGGGGGGGGGGCAAAACCGCGCTCAAACATACCTGGGGCAAGAGCAAACCCACGGCACCCCCTGCCACACTGACTGTGGACTTCTGCAATATCAGGGGACTTCACTCCAACCTGAATGCTGTCCACCACCACCTCGAGACAGTAAAGCCGGCCTTGCTCTTTTTGACCGAGCAGATATTGTCTCCGGCGGATACTTCTTACCTTTCCTACCCAGGGTACGGATTGGAACACCTCTTCACACCTAAGGCCGGTGTGTGCGTGTACGTCAGAGACGATATTTGTTCTCGGCGCCTCGGTCACCTTGAGAGTAGGGACCTCTCCACCTTATGACTCCGTGTAGACAGCGACGGCCATCCCCGCGTCTATTCGTGCCTCTATAGGTCCCATAGCGGTGACACCGAAACCGACCGACTCATCGAGCGCGTTCAAGTGGCTGCAGACTTTGTGCAGCAGCAGATCCCACTCGCAGAGATCGTGATACTTGGCGATTTTAACGCTCACCACACCGAATGGCTTGGTTCAAGCAAGACCGATCATGCGGGGAGATCTGTTCACGCCTTCGCTCTTGCATATGGCTTGACACAATTGGTTACTACGCCCACGCGAATTCCCGATGTGGAGAGCCAGGAACCTTCACTGTTGGATCTTCCGCTGACTTCTCATCCCGACGGCTACCTCATATCTGTCGGCGCCCCTCTTGGCTCCTCAGATCACTGCCTCATTAGGAGTCCGGTGCCACTCACGTGCTTGCAACGACCTCGAGTTGCACGTAGTCGCCGTGTGTGGCACTACAAGTCAGCAGACTGCGATGGGATGCGGTCCTTTTTTGCGTCCTACGCTTGGAGGCAGGTTTGCTTTATGCCGGATGATCCCAACGCCGTCGCTGAGTCTGTTGCCGATGTGGTGTTGCAAGGTATGGAAATTTTCATTCCATCCTCAGTTATCCCCATTGGTGGCAGATTCCAACCTTGGTTTGGTCAATCGTCCAAAAAGGCTTCTCGCTGGAAGCAGGAAACCTACCAAGCCTGGGTAAACGCGGTGACGTCTCGGGATGGAAATACCAGCGCTTTAAAAAATCAGTATATTGACATTGCAAGACCGAAGTCGGAGCACATCAGTAGAATTGGCGAGAGGCTAGAGCGTCTTCCTTCGGAGTCTCGTGCGTTCTGGTCTCTCGCCAAAGCTATTCAGGGTAATTTCTGCATGCCATCTTTTCCACCACTGCACAAGGATAACACTTCGTTAACCCATGATGCTAAAGAGAAAGCCGATCTTTTAGGGAAACTCTTTGCATCCAACTCGACCTTGGATGACGGGGGACAGGAACCACCGACCATACCACGGTGCACGAGCTTTATGCCGGATATTCGGTTCCACCAAAGTTCAGTGCGTCAAGCACTAATCGCCCTAGATATCCACAAGTCGAGTGGGCCCGATGGTATCCCTCCTATTGTGCTAAAGGCGTGCGCTCCAGAGTTGTTACCGGTTTTAACGCGACTATTTCGGCTCTCTTATTCATCTGGCGTAGTCCTAACCTCATGGAAGACAGCTTTAGTGCATCCGATCCCTAAGAATGGTGACCGCTCGAATCCGTCCAACTACAGGCCGATAGCTATAACCCTTTGTTTTCAAAGATAATGAAATCACTAATCAACCGCCAGCTTCTCCGGTACCTAGAGGATCACCAGCTGCTCAGTGACCAACAATATGGCTTTCGTAGAGGTCGCTCTGCTGGTGATCTTCTAGTTTACTTGACACATCATTGGGCAGAGGCAATTGAAGCGAAGGGGGAGGCACTGGCAGTTAGTTTAG
Source organism: Schoenobius gigantellus (assembly GCA_963935595.1). Lineage (NCBI taxonomy): Eukaryota > Metazoa > Arthropoda > Insecta > Lepidoptera > Crambidae > Schoenobius > Schoenobius gigantellus. The sequence continues at coordinate 20,119,704 of OZ012549.1, read as the reverse complement.
ACATCGCGAAGGCCTTCGATCGGGTATGGCACAAAGCGCTCCTCTCAAAACTTCCTTCATATGGGCTTCCCGAGAAATTATGTGGATGGGTCACTAGCTTTCTAGCAGACAGAAGCATTAAGGTCTTGATTGATGGTGAATGCTCAGACTCACTGTATGTAAATGCTGGTGTCCCCCAAGAATGTGTGCTTTCACCTACACTATTCCTTCTGCATATCAATGATATGCTGCAAACAGCAGCATTCATTGTTATGCAGACGACAGCACGAAAAACACCTTCTATAACGGCCGTGTGAACTTTTCTCAGGAAAACGTCATTGAGTGCCGGAATAAACTTGTGTCTGAAATTGAAACTTCATTAGAGAAAGTCTCTAACTGGGGTCGACTTAATTTAGTCCATTTCAACCCCTCAAAGACACAAGACGCGTTTACCGCAAAGAAAATGCCATTTGTCGTATTTCCTCGCTTTTAGGGCATTCCCCTAACTGCCTCAGCCAATATTCAACAGGTTCAACCTAGTTCAGGTATTATTAACAATATTTTACTATATTATTTAAAATGTAAGAATTTTGTATACCTACTCGACCAGTGTGTTTTAAATAAACATTTATTATTATTATAATTATTATATTGGGATCCTTGGTGTCGACATATCGAGCGAAGTCCAGTTCCGTGGCCACTTAGAAGGTAAAGCTAAATTAGCTTCTAAGAAGATTGGTGTGCTCAATAGATCGAGACAGTATTTCACTCCGGCGCACCGCCTTCAGCTTTACAAGGCACAGGTTCGGCCTCATTTGGAATACTGTTCTCATCTTTGGGCTGGGGCACCCCAATACCAACTTCTCCCACTGGACCGCATTCAACGGAGAGCGACTCGAATCGTCAGCTACCAGGAAATATCAAATCGGCTTGATACCTTGGCGCTGCGTAGAGATGTCGCTTCGCTATACATCTTCCATCGTATTTATTACGGGGATTGCTCCGAGGAATTGTTCGGACTTATACCTGCCGCCTCTTTCCGCCATCGTTCCACGCGGCAAAAAATCCATGCCCATCACTTAGATGGTTGGCAGTCCATAACTGTGCGTTTTTCTCGAAGTTTCCTACCTCGCACAGTCAAACTTTGGAACGAATTGTCGCCTGCGGTATTTCCGGACCGATACGACCTTCAAACTTTCAAAAAAGGAGCGGATTCCCACCTCAAAGGCCGGCAACGCACTTGTAACTCCTCTGGGGTTGCGGGTGTCCATGGGCGACGGTAATCACTTACCATCAGGTGATACGTCTGCTCGCTTGCCCCCTATCCCATAAAAAAAAATATTTGGTGGTTAAAGTGCAAATTTTTGTTAGAGGTAAGTTTCTCCACCTTCTATCTGCTAAATGGTTATATATGGACACGTGAAAAAGATTACAACAGTAGTATACAGGATGGAGTTTTGAGATGGGATTTAAAGGGCAGGTACATTAACCGTTATAGTTACAAGAAAACATTGTTCGGCAGCCATCCATTACTTTTTAAGATTTATTCTGGTCTGCATTCACAGATTTTGGAAAAAAAATACAGTCAACAAAAAAAAAGCTGAGATAGCAAAAAAAATTTTTTTATGTCTATCGATCCTATTTCATGTAGGGATCAAAAGACTCTATGGGACCATTTAAGGTATGAGTACTAGAAACGACAGAAATCGCCAAAAACATTTCCCATACATTTTGTACGGAAAATCCTTTGGATCCTATTTCTTAAGGTGATCTCTCTATGAATAAGGAAGGAAAATTGAGGAATTATTCAACCCAAGAGAAAACTCCAATTTTCACAAAATCTGTAAGGATTTCTTAATTGGAAGTGATGAGTTGTTGAGTAGCTGATGTTTCCCTTAACTAAAATTTGCCACCATTAATGTTTAGAGTCCTTTCCACTGAGTTACCATATTTAATTTCCAGCCTTTGTACCTATTTGATTTGCAAGTTAAAATAAGAATACTACTCAAAATTAAATAAAAGATAAGTAAATAAAAGATCAATATAGTTATCCAATTTATGCCTGAACTGTGAGTCATTGTTAATATAACACTAGTGTTAAAGTCATTTCTAAAAGGTACAAAATATTGATAACCATCTACATATAATCTGATTTTTAATTCGATGGAATTCTGACATTTCAGAAGTGCTGCCAACATTATAAAATTCTCACTAAGAAGGGAAAGCATTTTACCAAAATAAAAAATAAAGCTTTCTTGAATTTAAGGTTTGAATGAGTAAAAGTAAGACTTAAAAATTTACTGATAATTTTAAAATAGTAATTAGAAAGAAGAAAGAAAGAAAATGGTTTATTGGACAGTTATACATACATTAAATACAATAATTCACATAACATGACCATGTTCGCCACTCAGCTTTATGCTGAAAAAATAAAAGCCACGGCCTTGGAATAATAACGCATAGAAACCCAACCGGCGCGCATAATTTGATGTAACTAATGGAGCCATATACGGTTCACTACGCCGGCAGCTCCGTACTGTTTTTATCGTAGTGTGCGTGTTTCGCGCGTAAGCGACTTCACACATCGCGCTCTGTACTGGGCTATCCTTCTATGTGTTAAAGGCCACGGCGCTGGTTTTCAGTGGAACCATAACAAACATTCCCTGACCAATGATCTATTAGGTTGCCAACCTTTCTTTAGGAAAACCTCTTTGTTTGTAAATTCTTTGCTTTTTGTAAGGGCCAATATAAACACGATTTTTTTTACTTAATTACATTTTTGTTTAGAATCATATGTAAAATACCATTGTTTCCGTTAATTTTGTAGTTGGTTTGAGAGTGTTTTCGTAATCTTTGCGTTATTTATGTTAATGTATGTATGTGTTTTATTTGAAAAATAATTAGCCTAAACAATTTAAAATGCTACAGAAAGTCACTATTCCACGCGGACGAAGTCGCGGGCACAGCTAGTGATGATATAAGTCATAATGATTAATAAATATTTTCATTTAAGAAATATGTTGTTTTACTCTGTTTTTCCATTTAGCCATTATACATTCTAGTTATTGTGCATTGAATGCACAAAATAAACACTACTATAATTAAGTATAATTTACTTGATCTAATTTTGTTTTATATTTTTTGTTAATTCATATTTTAAAAAATCAAAGCAGAAAAGGTTATTGATATCTGAATGACATCTGTTAGAATTCTGCGGAATTAAAAATCAGACTTTAGACTATAGCCATTAAGAGTAATTACTTGAACTGGACAACATATCAAATTTTACACTTGCACTATGGAAACCACCACTATTACGAACAACATGAGGGTAGTCCAAAGGTGTAAAGTTCAACCTGTTTTCATATGTACATAAAAGCTTCTAAAATGAAAAAGTCATACTTACAAGTGTATCTGGCCCATATATTAATTGCCAAACAGCATTTTCAACTAAAGATTTTAATGCAGAAGAATCTTGTGAATTTACCATAGCTATATGTGGAGTAACATCTTCCCTGAAAAACAATTCGTTATAGATTAAGACACATTTGCAGAAAAATAACCACCATTTATTTTAAGTAATATATTAACCATGTTATTCATTAAAAATATACTTATGCATAAAAAATATAGTAGGTACTTTGTCTTATTTTTTAAACAAATATATCTAGCTCAAAAGATAACAAAATACTTCATACTAAAATAGATTTATTTATGAAGTGTTTTGCAATTTCTATATCAGAATAATGTTATGAATGTGAGTTTTATTATTATTACTCAATCATACAAAAAAAATAAAACGATTTTAATAATTTAACACATAAATACTTTAAAAAATATCTAATAGACTACTTAGATCAGTCTTATGATGGCAAAGACCTGGCATCCATTGACTTTTTTTTAGTAAAAATGCAGAATGACAGGTTTAATGCTTAAATTCTCTGACATGACAGCTTACTAGGGTTGACAATATTTTTGGCTTTGATAATTGGACTCATAAAGAATTGCTACACTGTAAATCTATATGCAGTAGAAGTGGGAGCGAGAGGTATACCAGCAAAATCTCTTTATAAACTACGGAGAGATCTTGGCCTGTCATGGTCAACTGTAAATTCTATATTGCAAAGAATATCTAAAGCCGCACTTGTAGGATCTTACCAGATATAGTTAGGAAGAGGGAGTGGAGGATAGTGAAAGTGCACACTAATGCATGCATATTAAGAGGCCCCTCTAAACCTACACCTGAGTCGCAAGTCCCAGGCACTACCTCACACTCCTTTCTCTGCAATGCGATGGACTCGGCACCTGCACTGTGAATCCATTGAATGCTAAATAATATTCTAATTTGTTCACTAAAAATCTACTCATCAATGGCCACCGGGCTAAAGTTGTACTTTATTGAACTTTTAACATAGTAATATTTAAAGGGATATAGAAAAAAATAAAGTTTAATTAAATATTTGTTCAAAAAATTTATTAAGTAGTATGTTTAAACACTGCAAAATATTTTAAATTAAGATCTGAATTTACCTTATTTTTTGTTTTAATGCAATATATTGTGAGACATGATCAGGTTGATTTACACCAGTCAATAGTGTAGCACTGGGAATTACGCCATCAAATGCTTCAGGCTCATTTTCTTTATAAAATGACTTAATATAATTGACTATGTCTTCAAGAAGTACACTGTATGTTTTTTGATTAAAAGACTGAAAATAAAAAAATAATAATTATAATTCAATATCTTTTATATAATATCTTTCTTTTCCTGTAAGGTCACATAAAAAATAAAAATGACATGATAATGTTTTTTGGTTAAATTAACTTATAAAAGTAATTATCTTAATATTTATCTCTTCCAAACTCTGTAACATTTTTCACAATCCGTGCACCCAATGTTTTTTTTATTTAGGTTAAAGACAACTTCAATTTATTAATATTCCATTAATTTTCCTAACTTTATCCATCCTAGTTATATCTATCTCGATGCTTCACATTCGCAATTTGTTTACTTACCCTAATTTCACTCTCAAAATGTTCCCAGTTTGTCTTGAAAGCAAGATACCAAGGCTCATCTTGAAATATTTTTTGAAATAAATCGACTTTTTTCTTTGGTTTCCTTGTTTTGTTTTCAGGTTTGTGAAATAGAAATACACCCTGTAATAGTTTTACATACTGATTGTAAATATTCAATAAAAATTATTTGATTATAATTAAAGAATAGTTTTAAAAATACAAAACGAAAATAATTCAATCTCAGAGAAGTCACATCATATTATTATTCATACACATTTTTGTTTCAGATAGATGTGACAAAATACAATAACTTTTTAGCTTTTTTAGGTTAGGTTTGTTTACAAACAAGAACAAACGTTTTCCCGCTAAAATCGCTGGAGTATACTGTTGTGACTTCTAATTAATTGTTCTTACCTTTGAAACGGAAGCTGTTGATTCCATTTCCTTCCCTAAATTCTTCAATAATTATAGCAAACAAACAATTAGAGCAAACATCAATTTCTAATCACTAACATTTTTTTTTTTAATTTTGTTTATCCCATTTGGGAAAGGCAAAGGCGTCAACCATACAGCCTAGTCTGTATGCAATAAACTATTGTTATTCATTCTTCTTTTGAATTCACAAATCGCCAAACGTAGAGGTTACATATTCATAAATTGCTTCAAAGCATTTTTCAATGGAAAGAAGTTTTTGTAAAGAGCGCGGTAGATCTTGCTGGTGTTTCATTATTTTTGAAATTTCTTCTAATAAAATGTTTCTTTGCAGGGCAAAAATTGGACATTCGTAAAAAAGGTGATGCAGAGATTGAGGTAAGGTGGTGTTGCACCAGTTGCACGATGGGGAAGAAGTCATGCCTAGCCGGTACAAATGGTCATTGAATCGACCGTGCCCAATTCGCAAACGGCAAATAATAGTAAAAAATCTTCTGTTTATGTAATTGTGTCTATTGAACCAGGGTTGTTTTATTTTATTATTTATTTCTCGATACCACTTCCCTTTTATGAGCAAAGTACTATTCCAGTGTTCTTCCCATAGCTTCAATATTTCTTTCTTGATTAGAGCTGTACAATCAGTATATGAAATTGATATGTTTTTTATAGGTACGTCTAGAGTGTTCATAGTTTTGGCCAGTTTATCTACTTCCTCGTTTCCATATACACCGATATGAGCTGGAGTCCAAAATAATATAATGTCTATTTGATAATTTATTTTTAAATGATGTATCTGTTCTCGGATATTATATATTAAATGATTTGTGACTGATGAAAAGGAAGGATTTCTCAAAGCCATCAACACACTCATGCTGTCAGTAATAATAATCCATTTTTTGTATTGGCTGAACTGTTGAATGTAGTTAAGAGCTACAATTATAGCATTCGCCTCAGCAGAAAATATGCTGGCATTTTGGCACATTTTAAAACTATGTCCAGTTTTACTACCTGCATCATACATAGCTACTGCAACACTTACATTCGTCTTTGAACCATCTGTATAAATTGATCGATAATCATTATAAGCCCGTAGACTTTCGTAAACATCATATTTATCTTTAAAATCTTTATGTAGGACAATATGAATGTCACAGAATTTACTAGCATATGAGCCACTATAACAATGTAAAGTAGTACTACAAAATATATTACATTGTTCTTTTAAACTTATAAAATGTGAGAAATTCTTTGAAAGAAAAGTGTTAGTGGAACATACATTTAATTTATTTAAAAGATCATTATTCGAACGTGATAAGAGTTTAAAAAGAAATTTAAGTTTTAAAAATTCAAAGCGAATAACCATTGGTGGTAAATGACATTCGACCTGCATAGAATTTATTGGGGAAGTGTTCATAGCACCTAGTATTAATCGTAAGTTCTTATTCTGTATTTTATCAATAATATCTATGTATTTTGGATCGGAAGCGTAACAAAAGAAAGCATACTCAAAATGACTTCTGACCAAAGCTTTATAAAGCATTAACACAATTTTAGGATCAGCACCCCATTTCAATCCAGTAACGGACCTAATTACATTAGTGGCTTTTAAAGCTCTGCTCACCAAGCAATCAACATATAAATCCCACGTAAGATTTTCGTGAAAAATAACACCCAAGAATTTAACTGAATTATCAATAGGCAAAGTATGATTGCTGTATGTAATATTAATTAGAGGTAGAGAACTGTATTTTGGGCAAAATATTACAACTTTACTTTTTAAAAGGCTAACATTTAAATCAAGTTCTGAGAAGTAATCTGCCAGCTTCACTAGATTATTATTTAATGTTAATTGAATATCTAATACATTAGTACCTTTACAATAAATGACAAGGTCATCAGCAAACTGAAGATTGTTGACTAAATTATTATTAAGAATGGAATTTAGTTTTCTTATACACAAAATATACAGAATAGGACTCAAGATGCCTCCTTGACATACACCTTTGCTCGAAAATCTAGGGCCTAAAAATTTATTATCTATTTTGACAAACACTTTTCTATCCGTGAGAAAAGCATATATCCAATAAGCAATTTTTACAGGTAAGAAAGATAATAGAGATTCAAACAAAATACCATGATTAACGTTATTAAATGCACCTTCTATATCAAAAAACACTGCTATTGTATACTCCATATTCTTTTGAGCTGTAGTGACGTCCAAAAAAAAATGTGCTAAGCTTTCTTGAGCCGAAAGTCCACGCCTAAACCCAAACTGGTTTAAAGGTAAAATTGAGTTCTTTTCTATGAAGAATTCCAATCTTTGTTTGATTAGCTGTTCAAATAATTTACCAGCACAAGACGTTAAAGCGATAGGACGATAAGAATCGGGATGAGATGCAATTTTTCCAGGTTTTAAAATAGGAACCAAGCAGTCCATTTTCCAATTAGGAGGAATTGTGCAATCTTGCCATAAAATATTATAAATTTGTAAAAGCTTATAAAGATTGTCAGTGTTAAGTAGCTGAAACATCTTGTACGATAAACTATCTAATCCACAAGCAGTGTTTTTTCTAGATTTCAGAGCTGCAGTTAATTCGTCAAAAGAAAATGGATCAGTGAGGAATGACTGATTATCTGGTAAACTATTGTCCTTCACAATTGGCCTGTTATTTTGCACAAAGTCAGGCGTGTATTTACGTAAAAAATCACTGACCCACGAAAAATCACTATTTTGCTTTTTATATGTTTTATGTGTAAGTTTTCTCATGTTACCCCATACTACTGAAACTGGTGTCAATCGATTTAATTTTGTACAGAATTCTATCCAACTACTTAGTCTTTCTCTCTTAATGGTAAGTTTTTTAGCAGCTTGTAATCTTTTGAAATTAATATATTTTTCTTGAGAAGGATTATTCTTAAAATCAAGATAGGCTTGCTTGCTTTCCTGGACAGCTTTAGCGCAATTACTATTCCACCAAGGAACTGTTCGATATTTTGATTTTAAGTTTTGAGTAGCAATGTTACGTGATTCGGACCGAGAGGTACGAGGGGGAATTGACTTTTGTGCAGCTCTCAAAATGATTTGACAAAAAGAGTTGTATGAATCTATTGGATTATTAATAGGGTTACATTGAAAATTATCTAAATCCTTATTAACAATTGAAGAATACAACTTCCAATCAACTAATCTATGATTAATGCGATTGTTAAAATCATTTTCATCCTGAAAATTGTTTTGAGAGTTAAAACATTGTGAACTACTATTGAATGTAATCTTAGTAAATGTTGGCAAATGATAACTGCCCAATGGATCGTCGTGTACTGACCATTCGCAGCGAAGAGCTAATGAAGGAGATACCATAGTCAAGTCCAAACCATTGGGTCTCCAAGAATGAGAACCGACAGTTGTGACCTGACCATCATTCAACAGGACTAAATTGCATTCATCTAAACACTCAAGAATATCCTTACCTCTGGAATCCGATAACGGACATCCCCAAATTGAGTGATGAGCATTGAAGTCACCAGCTATAATCGTCGGCCTATGGAGAGAATTCAAGAAATGTTTAAACTTATTTTTAGAGAAACTGGGAATACAATTTGTTGGACAATATATACTGGCTATTGAAATAGTGTTCTGATTTAGTTCTAAATGTATTACAATTGATTGAAGAGAGTTGTCAAAATAAGATGTTACTTTTTGATATTTTAATGATGTATGGATTAAAATAGCAACACCATTATGCTTGTTGCCACAGTCATTACGTTCAATATGATAACCTTTGATTTTAAACTGCTTCTGAGGCTTTAGCCATGTTTCACATATAATTGCGATATGAATAAAATGGTCATAAAGAAATTTCGTAAAAATAAGTTGATTGCTTAATAAGCTTTGAGCATTCCACTGTACGATATTCAATTGATTGGGGGTGAATTGTGGGGATTTGATTGCTTACCAAAAGTATTTTTTAAGACCTCTAAAACACTTTTAGAATTTATACAAGTATTTTGAGTATTATGCAAAGAAACACATTTAGTTATGGTTTCAACTAATAATGAGAGACACTTGCTGTCAGTATTGAGCAGTGTAAACAAATCTACATTATTTTTTGTCTTACTTTCTAATTTGGGAAAATTTAAAGGATTTGTAATATCTGCATAAGAAGCAGGCTTATATTTATTTCTATTTTCAATGATTTTCTGTTTTTTAACTGGGCATATTGGAGACACACTAGTATGATTGCCATCACAATGAATGCAAGTAGCTTTTTCGATAGAAACTGTACAAGTCTTATAGTTATGATTTTCTTTACATGTACTACATTTTTCAGAATTTTTACAATATTTTGCCAAATGTCCGTATCTCAAACATTTGTAACATTGCTTAACTGGTGGTATATATTGAGACACATCATGTCTCCAACCACCAATATCTATATGATTTGGCAAAATGGAAGTGGCAAATGTCACTATTACTGTAGTTGTAGGTTGTAATATAAAACCCTCAGTCACATTTATTTTTTTCATTATTCTTTTTATTGTTATTATTTTTTTTGTACTTGTTATCATAGTAAATATTCTCTTGTTTGATATAATGGTAGGTACATTTCTTATAACTCCGGACACCTCAGTTGTAGCAGCAGGAATACTGGCTTTGAATTTGTATTCTTTCAAGAAGGTATTATTATTTAAAAAGGCATTCGCCAAGTCTGGTTTTTCAAAATAAATACCTATCTTAAACTTATTGATATTTCTTAAAAATTTGACGCCTTTGTTAAAGCGCTTTAAACAAGTTGACAAAGAAAGAAGATCTCTTGTTCCAATTGGTTTCTGGATGTCTGATGACTCAACAAAAACCACAAATTCAGTGCCGCTAATTTCTTCCGGATATCTGCGTATATAGTCAGTAACATAATAAGGCTTGTACCTATCTGCATTGCTTATTTATTCATCACTGTCCGAAGAGGACATATCCGTTTCTACCAACCTTACCTCATCTGTCTCCCTATCTGCATCACCAGACTCCGGTTCATCCTCCTTTTTTTTTCTTTTTCTCGAACTCCGCTTCCCCATATCTGCTTATAATATTATTTAATGCCTATATGTTATATACCTCTTTTGTTTGTGTTTTATTAAGTAACTGACTACAATTAAAAAATTACAAATAAAATATTTTAAAGAGCCCGCCTTTACTCAAAAAGACGTTTGTTTTGTTTCTGTCACTGTCACAGATGGTCACAGACTAGACTTGGATCTTTTTTTTTTAGATTTTTAGCCTCTAAGACCACAGAACACCAATATAGCTATCGGAAGTCAGTTGCTATTCGGACCCGCGGCCCTATAGCGATCACTCGCTATCGCTGTCTGTGAGATTGGCGGTAGCTCCTGACTAGCCTCCTGACGACCAGAGATACTTTTTTTGAGTAGCACTATGAAACTTACAGAAGTTGATCTATATGTCCTAAGATTCTCTGAAAAAATATTGCAAAAAATTCCAATGAGGATCAGTACAACTATTACAAACTTGTTCAAATTAGTATTCACATTATTCTCTATGACAAACTAATGGTACATGTTTTTGAATTATCGAAATCGGCCCATTAGTCACCGAGATATTGAGTTTTAAACCTAGACCCGTGCGGGCGGTTAAAGCCGTGTGCCGAGAATACGCGTGACGTCACAGGCTCCATGCCGTCAGTCAGTCACAGTCAGTCCGCCAGGCAACGGTGTGAGTTAAGATGTTTCATTTGTGTATTAAGGTGTAATGTGTTTAAATATATGACATTGTGATATTGTATATCGAACTTGTTCTAATCATGCCTATAAATTACTTAAATCTTTTTGTTTTGTGATTGAATTACTGTTAAAAGGCCAATCACAAAATCGCGGTGCGCGGAACTATGCAAACTTTTCGGCATCGCCGACGAAACAATATAAATTCTAGTTCTATTTCATTCATAAGAAATATATCGCTTTATAAACATATAAATAACACAACAGTTTAAGCAAGGGTTAAAAAATATTTTGGCATTAAAATTACGTTTAAACGATGGAGAACTTCGTACTAGGGCATCGGAACCGGTTTTTCCCGGTTCCAAAAGAACCGGGAATTCCCGGTTCTTAGGGTCCCTGAAAGAACCGGTTCTGTAAATTGGAGAACCGGTTATTTCGGTTCCTTCTTAAAATAAATTTAGAAATACATCTCTTTAAGCTAAATATCAAGTTATTATCATATAATATTGTTTTCACTTGTCTCTCCCACAAAATGACATATAAAACAAGTGTGGATCCAGCTAAATTTGTGAAGTCAGTTTCAACATCGCATTATACCGATCGAGAATGTATTAATTTTTTGCACTACAAAAGACCCTTATTTCACTATTAAATTAATAAATAACGTAATTATTTTAATGTTAGAAAATAACGAATTTTTTATGGGATGCGGCAAAGTTATCAGTCTCTGGTTGGCAACACTGGTAGAACCGCTGTTGCCATTTAGTTTAGTTTGACACAAACGAACGTAGTGAGTGGGTGTGTTGTTTTGTTGACGCCGATTTGATAAGTGAGTAACTTTAAATATTAATGCATATTGCTATTATTATTTTTATCAATCAATTGAGAATATTTATTGTCATTAAATATCAACATAAAAGCTGAAAGGATCCAAATGGTGAGGTCTATTCTCCGACCTAAGCAGCCCCAAATAGCCCTAGGCTCCGAGCAGTTCCAACTGGAACTGAAAAACCGTTTCAGCTTGCCGGAAATCACTGGCAATATTGACGAGAAAACGGACACAGTGATCAAAACGCTAAAGGATGTGTCTCGAAAGTTCTTCCCCGCGAAACGCAAAAAGGAGTCTAAACTTTCGGCTGAGATTCTCGAACTTAAAGGAAAAGACGCGAGTTGGCGCCATCCCAGATGTCTTTATCAGATCGAAGCGCCTTAAACCAACTGATTCGAAATCTGATGCGATGCGATATCTGACGCTCCAATACCCGCGCCATAGAGGCTGCGATCGAGCAGAACAGAGGATCGTAAGTTTTATCTCAGCAGTTGGTAGGCTCCATCTGACGAAACTTAAAACTGTCGGTGGCCGTATTGTTACCTCTAAGTTCAAGATTCTCAAAGAAGTCGAGAGTTTCTATAAACACCTTCCAAAAAAATAAAAAAAAATATGCTCAGCGGTCGGAAAGAATACCAAAGCAGCAATAACCACAGAGCCCCACTAACGCGCCACTATACTGAGGACATCCCCGACGTCGATCGCAGAGAAGTTAGGGCCACCTTCGAGCAGCTTAAGAACAACAAAGCACCGAGTGATGACGGTATTACTACAAGTCGGTGGAACTCCACTGGCAAGCTTGTTTAATGCCGTTATACAGCAAGGTTTAACAGCGCAGGCATGGAGCAGGAGTGCGGTGGTTCTGTTCTTCAAAAAAGGCGATAAAACCCTGCTGAAGAACTACAGACCCATCTCACTCCTGAGTCATGTATACAAGCTGTTCTCGAGGGTTGTCACGAATCGCCTCGCTAGGAGACTCGACGAGTTCCAGCAGTCCACAAATTCAAAATCGCTCAGCGAGCTATGTTAGGAGTTTCTTTGAAGGATAAAATCCGAAACGAGGTTATCCGGAAAAGAACTGGAGTCACCAACATAGCTCGCAGGATAAGCAAACTAAAGTGGCAGTGAGCTGGCCATATCTGTCGAAGGACAGATGGCCGTTGAAGCAGACGTGTCCTAGAGTGGAGACCGTGAATCGACAAACGTAGTGTAGGACGTCCTGCAGCTAGGTGGACCGATGACCTGAGGAAGGTAGCAGGGATGGACTGGACGCGGAAGGCGGCGGACAGAGTGTTGTGGCGCAGGTTGGGAGAGGCCTATGTCCAGCAGTGGACTCCGATAGGCTGATTGATTGTCATTGCAATCAGTTAAGTAATTCGCTTTCACTCTTGCGGGGCAAACATATTGGACGGAATAAAATAATATTACTTACACCAGAGTCACCAGACTTGGCTGAACACGCGCCCGCGTGTCTTGATAACGTTCGTTATAGGTACCTATTTATTTCTCTTTTCTCACATTACTTTGTTTTTTAGCATCCAATAATATGATACCTAATTGTGTGTGATTTAAGTTGTATTATCGCAACTACGAAAAGATTGTTATTTTAAGAACTGATTGTTGCTAAATAATTCTAAAAACGTTTTTATAATTTCGAGTATAATTTTAAAAATAATAATTAATATGATTTCCAATAAAGTGTGTTTTATTAAGATGCATTCTCCTTTATTAATTTTGATTGTAAAAAATTTATATAAACGAAAGCATAGGTTATCAACTAGAATTTATCAAAAAAACGAAAAAACCGGGTACCCGGTTCCGGCTTGAGTTTGGAACCGAAAGAACCGGTTCCTAAAATAGGGCTGGTTCTCGATGCCCTACTTCGTACATAATCTGACTTGTTTCGACGGCTTTTTGTTAGAAAAGTTAATTAGATTAAGAATTTCTTTCTTTTCTTAGGAGCCATTAAACGAAATATATTTAATTTTTGTTGAAGTGAATGTGTGTCACGTAAAATTAATATTTTGATAGTTAATATTAAACAGAATCTATAAAGAGTTCCCAAATCAGGTCCGCGTGCGTTTTTGCCTTAAACGTGCTTCTGGTAAATAACTATAACTAAGTTATAAGCCGCTTTATTGTTAATGTAGATAGCAATATTATCAAGTAAATGCTTTTTATTGCAACCAACGAAAGGTATACTATTTTAACCATTAAAAACCTTAATCTGCGCGTTGTTATGTAATAGGCCTCTTAAAAATGTAAGCTGACCTCTTAAAAATGTAATGTATGTTGTGTGGAAAGTATGGGTAAACTTATAGTATATCAAAATATGATATTATATAATACATTAGCAATGTATCTATAACCACTTATAATATTGGTGTACCGTTTCCATAAATAAATAAACTAACTTATTTAGATCATCAGTTCCGGAATTGTCTGCTGGTCCCAGGTCTCTTCAATATAGTAGTTGTGAATGAATGTAATTTACTCGTACAAAGACTTTCCAGCGTTTTTTTTTTAGTCGGGGTCTATTTCTTCATAATTCTTATTTTACAAGTAAAGTAGATATAAATAAAATATAGATTTATTTAAAACGGTTTTTATTTTTTTACATAAAGGATAAAATAAGAAATCAAAATCATAAGAACACATTTTGGTACAACCAGCTGTTGGTATCTTGAGTTTTGCGTGCACCATAAATACCTTTTTTTTTATGGGATAGGTGGCAAGCGAGCAGACGTATCACCTGATGGTAAGTAATTACCGTCGCCCATGGACACCCGCAACACCAGAGGAGTTACAAGTGCGTTGCCGGCCTTTGGCGGCCTTTGCCGGAATTTGAAAATCACGGCCCTCTGTATATATTTACTTTGTGTACTTAATAAAGAGGACAGGCTGTCTACATCGGGCGCAAACAGGCTTACTCGTACATAGACGCTGGCATACAGCGATCTAGGTGCAGTTAGGAATGAAGGATTCAAGCCCGTTTGTGATAGCGCGCGATTCACATATCGATACATAACGCTCTGTCTCACGCTGCCAAGCTATTCGAGCCATTGCTGCTGAAGAAGATCCACCTCGCGGCCGTAATGAAGCTGAATAACCACACCGTCGAGGTTTTGTGGCCTCCCGGTCTCCTCTACAAGCTGGCCGTCTCCAGCATGTCGCCCGCTCATATGAGACTGCTGACGCTATTTCGGAGCTTCGTTTTCTTGGTGAAGGAGGCCACCTTCCAGCCACGCCCCATACTCGCAGCTATACCCCAGGACAGCTGCCTGTCGCCGTGCCTCTACGCATCCTACATCGAAGACATCTTCACTCTCCAAGACCAACTCCAGGAGGGGCAGCAGGACTTATTGTTAGCCCTGCTCGCCGTCGAAAGCGCCTTCTTCGCTTCGTCGCGGATGGTGAGCCTCGCAATCAGGCCAAGATGGCCCGTGTCATCCAGCACCCGTTACTGACATCCTGGTTGCCGCTGCGTATGAAACTGTCATGTTCGTTTGCGAAAGGTGAACCCGCTAGGACAACGTATAATATACGGTGAGTAAGCCTCGGGTGTTACGAAAACCTTAGCACTACTTCGAAGTACTCGTCGATATCAACAACTTATAAGGTCGGCCTTCTGCATCTACTTGTGGTTGAGCCGTGGATCGATTCGCCCTTTTTGTGTATATACAGTTGATGGATTGATCTGTCGTTTATACATCCATTTTACATCCAAAGCTGCTGCTCAAGTGCTCATATATTCAATGTCGCCAAAATAATATACTAAAATAATAATATACCTACCCACCACAGAACACATAAGTTAGAAAAGCCTTGTTGTTAAACCTTTAACTACAACTACCAATGTTGTTATTTGGTGTTATTATTATTACATTTTTTTCAAAAAGGATCTTAAATTTAAGTTTTAACCATTCATACATGTAGAAACACAAATATTATAAAAACATAAATCTACTGTTCCACTGACAGCGAAGCACGGCCCAAGCTACCGGTGCTTATTATTTTATATTAATATTATTATTATATTAATACTTTTCGCAAAAATAGTAATAATATTTTAATAGAACTGTTAAAGTTATTCAAAACGATAAAAATATAACCGGAATATTTAGTGATAAAGAGCTGAATGAAAAACTCGTGTATTTTTAATCATCATGTGGATTGTATGTTACATTTTGTTCCGGACGTTTACATTTACATGTTGTATATGTATATTGTATACCTTTTTAGCCTTTTCTGTGTTCTGTGATAATTAAGATCTAGTTTAGTTAGATCTTACAAGTTGCTTAACATCTCTCTTCTCTTTCTCACGGAACATCACTTTAACCAAAGTTTCTCTGGCTTTTTCATGGACGTATTGCTATATTTAGGTACTATGCAATATTAAGACATAGTTGATTGTCATAATAACAAACATCAATCGGACGCCAAATAAGTAAAAAACAACAATTAGGGTGAATTAGGTACCAAGCGTAGGCACGGGCGCACAGTAGGTATCGCGACAACGGCCCGCTGGCGGTCACGGGGCCTGTGACGTCACGCTCTCTTGCCGCGACTTTTAACCGAGTGGCGCATTCATTTAATCGCTACTCGCTCATTTTTGGTCGTATAAAAAAACTAATTATATCAATGTTCAGGATTTTTTACGGACTATAATTCTACATTCAAAACTAAAAACCGCGTTGATCCTCATTCGGAAAAATCGGCTTTTCCTTATGTCCTACAGACTGTAACGAAACCAAATCTAGCTCAATGGTCGAAGCGTCTCCATTGATTTTATCTCCATGTTTTCGTCCGGTCAATTATTTGATCAAAGAAGTATTGTTGTAGAAATATGACAATTAAAAATTAATATTTTAAACTGGGAAGGATTTGATTTTAACAGGAATGTCACAGGCATTTATTGAAGGGGGAACATTACTGAATTTCGTGCAAGCCGGTTGGTCTTCGTCGCGCTCTTTGATTTTTCATATTTAATTTGAATTAATTTGTGTTTGCAAAGATTTGTGAATTTTAAGATATTAGTGTTTCGAGTTCGAATATCGAATTGTGAAGACCTAAAACATCGACATGGTTCGATGGACCACGGTCGGGTCACCTAACGGAGATTACGACAGACTGTGGTTTTAACTCCCTTCGGGGAGGGCGTTGTTTGGAACATATCAGCGCAGTCACTCTTTACCGACATAGTGACTCAAGTTCCCTGGTTTCTTTGGGAAGTGTTTAGCGGCGGGGGGACTGTCGAAGTGGACCCATGCCTTAATTGCACCCGTTTAGCTACGCATGGACTAAAGAAGCTGGTCCTCTATTTATATATGTATATTTACACCACGTATATAGGGTTCGTGAGCACACGGCGATCCCAATCCACCTGCCCGTGCTCGCGCATACACGAGTATAGGGAAATAGGCACACAGAGGCCCTCTCACCTCGCTTTCTTATTCTTTTAATGTTAGTTAGGTGTCTTACATTGCACTTCGTAAGACAACGCAACACCACACGTTTAAATATCTAAAATGGGGTTAGGTTGTTCTTATTTAACTACACAAATAGAAGCTTATAGATTCGGTTAGACACGATACATCAGGTAGGGACCCTTAAGCTAAAATCATTATTATCATCATCTCCATCAATGAATTTACTGAATTTAATCAGGTTACTCCGAAGGAAACCTGCACCGTTATTCAGATCCCTCTGTAAGAGGTCTGCACCGTTATTCAGGTCCCTCTATATGAAACCTGCACCGATTATTCAGGTTACTCCGAAGGAAGCCTGCTACGCTATTTATTCAGGTCCCTCTATAAGAAACCTGCACCGATTATTCAGGTCACTCCGAAAGGAAGCCTGCAACGCTATATTCAGGTCCCTCTATAAGAAACCTGCACCGATTATTCAGGACACTCCGAAAGGAAGCCTGCAACGCTATATTCAGGTCCCTCTATAAGAAACCTGCACCGATTATTCAGGTCACTCCGAAGGAAACCTGCAACGATTATATTTATTCCTAGTTTCTCGAAGAGATTCTAGTGGCTTATTCCAATATCTGAGAATATTGAGTGAATTTTGGATCATATTTTCCATTGGGCTCGACTATGAAGTCCGCTCTAATAAGAGCTTTGTGTTTGATGCACTATTTGTCTCGTGAGTGAATTATTTTGGCACTGTGAAGTGGTTGTGCTTACATATAAAAAACTGAAGAGATGTGGAGGGATAATACTATATTGGGAACATTATCTACAACGGCAACGTGTCAGAAGGTTAGGCACGTTAGTCGACTATTACTAAAAAATATTTGCTTCAGTGTCAGAAGGTTAGGCACTGGAGTTGTTCCCTTCGACGACATCTCCGACACATCTTCTTTATCTACGAATCGACGAATTATTCACACTATGGATCGGTGCCGAAATCTTGAACTCTTTGCTAAAACTAAAGTGATATGTGCTATTTGAAGTGATTACTTTGTGTTGTGCAAAATGGAAATTGTGATAAAGATCTCATGTAAGTTTCATCATCATTATTTCAACGTAAAGCTAATTTTGCTAAGACATTAAATGTCTTAGAGATTAATCTCAAATGTATTGAGAATATGAACTGGTAGAGTTTCTTTCGCTCCTTTCTTCTCTACAAAACTAAAGTTCTGAAAGGATGTAATTCTCAAGCGCAGAGAATTTTAGTAGTTTATAAAGTATGTTGGTAGGGCGAAGTAAGGTTCATTTGGAATCTTATGGGGCCCGAGGGTTAAGGGACTACCTTCCTGAAGGTATCAAAATCCCAATGTTAGCTTCAGAAAGTAAAGACAGCGGCGGTAACATACTTAAAAATCAAAACATTTGTTTTCTCATTACTGAGATCGTAAAATTCACTCAAAAGAACAGATTGTTATTTCGTTACTATGGTAGCGAGTTTAATAAGCGTTTGATCATGTTGGATAGAATAAATAAGGTATAGGAATAGTTTCGGCAATAGGAGTTCTATATCTATCCACTTGGAAAAGATCTTGGGTTACATAAGCGGTTGCAACGTAGATCCTAATAAAATCACTAGTCGATCATTGGCCAAACTTCATACAAATCAAAGCAATTTTGTGCGTTTCCTTTAAAGGCGTAAATTGTTAGTAAAACTACGAATAGAACTGTGTAAAGGGGTTTTCTATTTAGGGTTCCGTTTGACGTTAGGTTGGATCGTTACAATTTGGTGCCGTGACCAGGATGAAAATAATCTGGCTGGCTTATGAATAAAATTTATCACAGATGGAAACTTATTGTTTCATGTTATAAAAATAACACGAGTTGTCATGGTGATCAGGTTGATATTATAAATTCGTAGTAAAATAATATTTGCACAAAATATTGCTTTGATTTGTAAGTTCGTGACTTAATAGTCACAATTTGTTGTCAGTGAAATGGACAAAGTGGATAGATAGTTAGGATAGGGGAAAGAAAAAATGTCTCACACGAGCATAAATTCATTTTATAAATTACATGAAAAAACTTGATTCGGGTTGTCTTGTGTAATAAATATGTTAAAAGCCAATAAATAGGTCACTTCATAGTTGCGAGTTAGCTCATAATAGCACAAAATGAAAATATAACAACCCGATCTGAAATTATGGTTTCGAATTTCTTATGTTCAATTTCTTCAGGCTAAATAAATATCTGAAACCAAAAAAATGAAAATACAATTTAAATTCTTATATAGGTAGGATAATATACAAATGTTATCTCTCACTATTAAAATTAACAATTTGTAGCAATTTTATTTGTTTCATTTTGTTGACAATCAAAATAAAATGAATTATTGTTGACAGGAGTACAGACTAAATAGAATAATGGTATAATATTTTCTCATAAGTTCATTCGAATGAATTAATCGATTTTTGCGAGATTTTATTTAATAGAAAAAAATAACTTGAAATATTTATTTTTCGCTTTATAAATTCTCTATTCATGAAAAATCGGAATCAAGCGTGTTAACCGAATTAATTAATACTCTCTCAGTTTGAATAAAAAGCATATTCTGTCTTTCGATTAATTTTAATGTAGATTTAGAACCCAAAGTATGCGTAATGCCAAAGCGTAGTTGAAACATGAAACATGCCATTCATTACACTTACAGTACCCTTACAGTACACTTTACAACCAGAACTCAAATCATTTGTACATACAATAATACTATACGCGATTCCCAATGGAATCAACATAAAGTTGCGTTAGGCTTTGGGTGCTAATATATCACCCTAGTCGAGCCAGCTTAACACTTACGGCAGTGCTGTGGGGGAATACCTCCAGTGTATCCTACATACAAGTGAGTTTGGCGAACACTTTCCTAGGGCAACTCTTGCCGACTATCTAGAGGTGTTCAATATTCTCAAACTTGAACTCTATACATTCATTACATTAGTAACTTGTTTTGCCATGCATGACATTTACAGTACTCTTACAGTACACGTAACAAACGGAACTCAAATCATTTGTACATACAATAATACTATACGCGATTCCCAATGGAATCAACATAAAGTTGTGTTTGGCTTTGGGTGTTAATATATCACCTAAGTCCGATACGCTTAACACTTACGGCAGTGCTGCGAGGGAGTACCTCCAGTGTATCCTACATACAAGCTGGGTTTGGCGAGCACTTTCCTAGGGCAACCCTTGCCGACTATCTAGAGGTGCTCAAAATTCCTAAACTTGAACTCAAAACATGCACTACATTGTTTTAGTATTAGTTAATGTAGGAAGCGTAGATGAGTAAGCGTAGTAAACAAACTGAAAGTTAGACAGATTTGCTTTTACATTTATAACTTAACAGAGAGTAAGACAAATCTACTTGGAACGTAATCAGTAATTACATTATTCTGGGCGTTTTGGAAATGTGTGTAGTCGTAAATTAAAATTTGAGTTGTTGCTTATTTTGGTCACCCATCATAGGGCTGACCATAGCGAACGTTGCTTAACTTTAGTTACCGTTCGCTGAGCGCACGCGTCAATGCGGCCACCAAGCTCCACGGAAATAGGTATAATATGAATGTCTGTACTCGTACTGTTGGTAGTAATAGGTTGGTGGAATAAAATTGCGTATATTATTTATTATGCAATGTTATTTGATAGGATAGTAATATTGCTTATCATTGCCTATCAAATCCAATCCTAAGCGATTATCGAGATAGAAATTAAAAGAATAAGATTAATATAACAAGCCATAGAATTATCATACTCTTAACGAATCCGTACTTACCTCTGCAAAAATTACGTATCTTCTTGTGTAATTAATGAAAGATTTGAAAAAAAATTGAAAAGAAATATGAAGGAAGGAAAAAAAAGGAAGTAATCCAGTACGGACATAAGTTCGCCTTTAGTTATCTTTTCCTATGTATAAAATGTGCAATTAAGAGATATACAACAGCAAAATCTCTCTATTGCGTAATGAATTGGGGAATTTACGGACTTATGTTTAGTAGAAATTTCTGCCAGTCAACCTGTCAGTGTGTTAGAGTTTGTGCGTTTTATTATTAGGGAACGCTAAAAATGATAAATATTATACTAAGTGGGAAATATATTGAAATTGTAGCAAGGGTTGTAAGTTTAGGGGGAATTTCTGCCAGTCGAACTGTCAGCGCATAAAAGATTACGCGTTTTATTTTTAGGCAAAGCAAAAAAAATATAAATATTATACACAGCCCTTATATAAATATAGATTTGAAAAACTAAAGACTTAAAATAGTTTTATAGACAGATTGGTATTATGACGGTTGTGTCGCCGATATTTTCGAGGGTCAAACTAAACTCACTAAAATTTTAAAGCTGTTGAGTCAGCTGGTTAGGGTGAACGCGCTTAGTCATCGGAACTGCTAGTTGGATTTGAGGAGTTCCCTTAGTGCTGGATAGACCATGCCCGCACATTCCTCGATGAATCGGGCAATATAACATCACACAGTGATCATGCTGTATACGGAAATGAAAACCTAGGTTTTAAAACAATAATATTTGTACGGTCAACACATTAGGCAGGATAGTATGTGAGCGTTATCCAGTACTAGGTGCAAATAAGATAATCCTTACGAGGAGTCTATACGTACGGTTTTACAATAAAAACCAATATTAATTTTTATTAAGGAGCTTTGTTTGGGCAAATATAAGATTTCAATAGTGGATAGACTTACGGGTAGGAATTATATTGATTATAGTATAAATCTAATATGGGTTTATTAGAAGAGTTACAATTTGATGTAGGTATATCTTTATCTTTTGCTATTCTTTAGGTTTCGAGGAATTCTTTCGATCGTTCCGACAGGAATATCTGTGTATTTAAAAAAAAATACTGTAACGTTGGGAAAATGGAGACAATAACAATTTTTGAAATTCGAGTATACGAGGAGCATCTCTTACTCGCAGCTCCCGAACGGGTGATAGAATTTATCCCTTTGTGTTTTGGTTGCTATTTTCTTTGACATTTGCATCACTTATATTAATATAATATTGCGATCGTTCACAAGTCCTATTGCTAAGTTGACTTAGCTAGTAAGCGTTTAGGTTTTGCATTGTGAAAGATGTTTCGAAATTTACTAAGGTGGGATGGAATGATGGCTTTAATATTAACGTAAGAACTTGTGTTGGGTCTTATTTATTGATTGCTTGACCAGGTGACACTATACTACAATGGATTTCTGTACTGTTTGGTGTTAGGTTAAATAAGGTTCTTAGGCGAGTTGAAATAAAATCTTGTCTAGGACTATAATATTTACAAAAATCCATACTCTACACGCAGGGCACAGGCTGCCCTAATGCCAAATTCGCACACTATACAAGCACCAACTTGGGGAAATTATAATGGGCTATAGGTTATTCTGGATAGGGAAGAAGGAGCAGTTGGATAGCTATCACTTATATTCCGTTGATTTTTTACCATATCTGGGACGAGACCTGTAGGTCTTTGCAGTCTCTGAGGGGGCCTTTGCACTCTACGGATAACTCCTTCTGACTTTAGTCGCCTCACAACCGGCTACTTGTCCGGATATCGGTAATAAGGAGGTGCGGTGATATTTGTTCATGCTTGTGATGCCTATTGTTCAGAGTCTCCGACGGCTTATTATGGTTTATTCAGGTTGGTTGAAAGACACATAACACCACAGATTTCATATCTGTTAAAGCAACTAATGAATAACCACTTAATTCATTTTATTAAATTTAATTTAGTTGAAATAAAAGCCTAATGCTGTACTAGGAGGGAATTTTAAGGACCGACTCAACATAGTATAGTTTATTATCAATTTATACTACACGCAACAAAGATTTCTATAATATTAAAATAGTATAGGTACGAAACTTTAATCTTGTAGGTACATGTTAGTGGAATAGGATAGTTATGAACTAAGTTTGCATCTAGTATCAAATGTATTATTTTAATTATTCGGAAGCGCTGTCTCAATGACCTAAGAGAGTAAGGAGCCTGGGAGGGGGGCGGCTCACAGAAATTTAGGTTATTGATTGCAGCCTGAAGAATAAAACTAAATTGAAACAAATATCAAATATGTCAATCAAATAGTACTATTGGTTTATTGTTAATGGTGCAAATTGATGTTCTTTTCTGTGTTATAAGGTCCATTAGGTTCTAGAAAGTATTATTGAACTAAACTAGTAGCAGTTATAGACTTAGTTGCATCTGCAATTTATTTGAATCTTTATAATTTGTTTTCGAAGAATTTAATCGCGGTGTTCAAAGATTTAAGAGAGTAAGGAGTCTGGGAGGGGGGTGGCTCACAGAAAAATGGATTTTTGAACACATTCCGCTTAACGTTTAGTATTATTTAAATTTGCAAAACCCCTTCTTGACATACATCTATGACGTTTGTTATCAGTGGCTTAGGAGAGTAAGGAGTCTGGGAGGGGGGTGGCTCACAGAAAAATAAGCTATTCATCACGGACTGAGGTGTATACAATAAGAGGTTGTTAACGTATAATTACTTTTTTCAAAGCAGATGCTAACTAATGTTATGGGGAAAATATTATGTATAATTATGAAACTGAGTCTGAAGGCTTAAATCGGATTTAATTGAGTCTTGGGGGTCGTAACAGTTGAAATTAGGATTAACTTGAAATTATGCTTAGAATACGTTTACGTTTCCTTTGCGGGGGGTCGTTAGGTCAATTAAGATATTTTGTTTAAGATTTGAGAAAATAACAGCAAACAATCATAAAGGCGGGGAGTCGTTAGGTCAATTAAGATATTTTATTTAAGATTTGAGAAAATAACAGTAAACAATCATAAAGGCGGGGGGTCGTTAGGTCAAAAATGTATTGAATAAGATATTTTGGTTAGGATTGGTTGAGAAGATAACAGTAAGCAATTATAGAGGCGGGGGGTCGTTATGTCTATTAGAATTAAAATAGACATAACAGATAGTTTGTTTAGGGATCCGTAGGAAGGAAACTTAGTACAATAAATGAATAAAGTTCAATGTTCAAACTCAAAATATACATTTTGATAAAGTCTCATAAGAACGATTAGGTTAAATAACTGGTTTTAGAACTTAGAAATGACATGAGCACTGGACACTGACACGAACGTGGTGTATATACATATAATTGAATTTTCGGAGCATATTTTATGAAAATTACCAAGGTGTCGATATTCTCGAAATGTAATCATCAACTGTGAGGACCGATCGCTGCTTGTAGAAATTCACGTTATATTAAAGTTAACTATAGGGTGAATTAATTTGGAAAAGGAGAATGTTTTACAAAAATTAATTGTAAATGAATCAGGAGTTGGGTTTCATTGCGATAAACTATCTATATAGCTAGTTGGGGAATCTTTGGAGCTTCGTTATAATAGAGAGGGAAAACAGATGCATGAAGAATGTTATATGTATTATATAATATTATTTTTATTTATGAAGAAAGAACTTGGGAGGTCCAAAGATTTGTTTGACTGGTTTTAATAGATAGTAGTTTAATGGGTTGGTATCTCAAAGCACTACTCTGAACAAAGGATTGTCTTCATATGTGTCTTGGTGTTAGGTTTAATTTTGTTTGGCACTAACTGCTTAGTTTAGCTAAAATTGAAAACATTTCCTTACTCCACAAGAAGCTAGGACCACTACTGAAATGACACTCTACATTTTCCTGGCTGGTTATAATTTGTCTCGGAAGGGATGTAACAGCTTGTACTCTTTTGAAGTGGGATAGTAATGTTTGCCTTTGGACGTTTGGAGTGTTTCGATGTGGGGCCAATGAAAATGCTTTGTGCTGCCGCTGCTAAACCAAGGCCTGGGTAGTCAAGGTAGATACATTGGACGTCATTAGGGCGGGTTTCCCACTAACGACCGGAAGTTTCTTCTCGGAGCATGCCAAGCTAGAGGGTGGAGCCTTACTAGATTAGTTCAAAAGGAGTTTGCTTTTATTATTGATTCTTGGATGAAGAGTATTCAGTTCAGGTTTAAAAACACACCACATAAAAT
Source organism: Schoenobius gigantellus (assembly GCA_963935595.1). Taxonomy (NCBI): domain Eukaryota; kingdom Metazoa; phylum Arthropoda; class Insecta; order Lepidoptera; family Crambidae; genus Schoenobius; species Schoenobius gigantellus. Next base: position 20,094,244 of record OZ012549.1, on the reverse strand, counting down.
ACATTTTGAGATACTAATTTACTAAACTTATTACGTTTCTGCGTTGTTGTGTTGGGAGTTGAGATGAGTCAAATAATTGACTAGTCAGGGGTTTAAAAGTTTTCTCCAGTAAATTTCAAAAACTTTGGGGGTCGATTGTAACGAAACCAAATCTAGCTCAATGGTCGAAGCGTCTCCATTGATTTTATCTCCATGTTTTCGTCCGGTCAATTATTTGATCAAAGAAGTATTGTTGTAGAAATATGACAATTAAAAATTAATATTTTAAACTGGGAAGGATTTGATTTTGACAGGAATGTCACAGGCATTTATTGAAGGGGGAACATTACTGAATTTCGTGCAAGCCGGTTGGTCTTCGTCGCGCTCTTTGATTTTTCATATTTAATTTGAATTAATTTGTGTTTGCAAAGATTTGTGAATTTTAAGATATTAGTGTTTCGAGTTCGAATATCGAATTGTGAAGACCTAAAACATCGACATGGTTCGATGGACCACGGTCGGGTCACCTAACGGAGATTACGACAGACTGTGGTTTTAACTCCCTTCGGGGAGGGCGTTGTTTGGAACATATCAGCGCAGTCACTCTTTACCGACATAGTGACTCAAGTTCCCTGGTTTCTTTGGGAAGTGTTTAGCGGCGGGGGGACTGTCGAAGTGGACCCATGCCTTAATTGCACCCGTTTAGCTACGCATGGACTAAAGAAGCTGGTCCTCTATTTATATATGTATATTTACACCACGTATATAGGGTTCGTGAGCACACGGCGATCCCAATCCACCTGCCCGTGCTCGCGCATACACGAGTATAGGGAAATAGGCACACAGAGGCCCTCTCACCTCGCTTTCTTATTCTTTTAATGTTAGTTAGGTGTCTTACATTGCACTTCGTAAGACAACGCAACACCACACGTTTAAATATCTAAAATGGGGTTAGGTTGTTCTTATTTAACTACACAAATAGAAGCTTATAGATTCGGTTAGACACGATACATCAGGTAGGGACCCTTAAGCTAAAATCATTATTATCATCATCTCCATCAATGAATTTACTGAATTTAATCAGGTTACTCCGAAGGAAACCTGCACCGTTATTCAGATCCCTCTGTAAGAGGTCTGCACCGTTATTCAGGTCCCTCTATATGAAACCTGCACCGATTATTCAGGTTACTCCGAAGGAAGCCTGCTACGCTATTTATTCAGGTCCCTCTATAAGAAACCTGCACCGATTATTCAGGTCACTCCGAAAGGAAGCCTGCAACGCTATATTCAGGTCCCTCTATAAGAAACCTGCACCGATTATTCAGGACACTCCGAAAGGAAGCCTGCAACGCTATATTCAGGTCCCTCTATAAGAAACCTGCACCGATTATTCAGGTCACTCCGAAGGAAACCTGCAACGATTATATTTATTCCTAGTTTCTCGAAGAGATTCTAGTGGCTTATTCCAATATCTGAGAATATTGAGTGAATTTTGGATCATATTTTCCATTGGGCTCGACTATGAAGTCCGCTCTAATAAGAGCTTTGTGTTTGATGCACTATTTGTCTCGTGAGTGAATTATTTTGGCACTGTGAAGTGGTTGTGCTTACATATAAAAAACTGAAGAGATGTGGAGGGATAATACTATATTGGGAACATTATCTACAACGGCAACGTGTCAGAAGGTTAGGCACGTTAGTCGACTATTACTAAAAAATATTTGCTTCAGTGTCAGAAGGTTAGGCACTGGAGTTGTTCCCTTCGACGACATCTCCGACACATCTTCTTTATCTACGAATCGACGAATTATTCACACTATGGATCGGTGCCGAAATCTTGAACTCTTTGCTAAAACTAAAGTGATATGTGCTATTTGAAGTGATTACTTTGTGTTGTGCAAAATGGAAATTGTGATAAAGATCTCATGTAAGTTTCATCATCATTATTTCAACGTAAAGCTAATTTTGCTAAGACATTAAATGTCTTAGAGATTAATCTCAAATGTATTGAGAATATGAACTGGTAGAGTTTCTTTCGCTCCTTTCTTCTCTACAAAACTAAAGTTCTGAAAGGATGTAATTCTCAAGCGCAGAGAATTTTAGTAGTTTATAAAGTATGTTGGTAGGGCGAAGTAAGGTTCATTTGGAATCTTATGGGGCCCGAGGGTTAAGGGACTACCTTCCTGAAGGTATCAAAATCCCAATGTTAGCTTCAGAAAGTAAAGACAGCGGCGGTAACATACTTAAAAATCAAAACATTTGTTTTCTCATTACTGAGATCGTAAAATTCACTCAAAAGAACAGATTGTTATTTCGTTACTATGGTAGCGAGTTTAATAAGCGTTTGATCATGTTGGATAGAATAAATAAGGTATAGGAATAGTTTCGGCAATAGGAGTTCTATATCTATCCACTTGGAAAAGATCTTGGGTTACATAAGCGGTTGCAACGTAGATCCTAATAAAATCACTAGTCGATCATTGGCCAAACTTCATACAAATCAAAGCAATTTTGTGCGTTTCCTTTAAAGGCGTAAATTGTTAGTAAAACTACGAATAGAACTGTGTAAAGGGGTTTTCTATTTAGGGTTCCGTTTGACGTTAGGTTGGATCGTTACAAGACGACTTTGGTCGAGTCCTCTACTTACTCCGTGATTTGCTGATTAGATAGATTTGAAAATGAGTGCATATCTCATAAAAAAAATATTATGTTCTTTATATAGTACATGAGAAGTTTTATTGGCGACCCTTGTCCTATATGTATAAAGGACGTAAAAGTTTTGGAGATTATTTTTATCAATAGTTATGAAACAAATAAGAAACACGTATTGATTTTATCAAATTAATAGCTGTTGACTTTTTAACATAATATCTAGACAAGAAATATCAATAACACGTAGGATGAGACAAGATCAACTTACTTTTCGGCAGACGCTTGGTCATCACACTTTCTAAAAACACATTTTTTATCAAAAAATGTAGATTACAGGGACCGGGCATTAGATGTTAAGTTTATGAAGGGTATACTTACCTAATGGTGTCAATGTAAAATCAAGGGGCTGCCATTAAAGGAATCTTTGATTTTTTTTTAATCTTACGTTCTGTGTGTAGTATGGTGGTCGTGGACGCAGCCCAATGCGTTGGTCCGACCAGATCCGCACCGCTCTTGATTCCACAATCCACAATGCCTTCCACACAGCCGGAGACAGAAACAGATGGAGAGAGACCGTACGTGAGAAAGTGATGCAGAAGGGAGGTCACAACCCTCAACACTGAGGAATACGACTCAAGGATGGTGGTCGTCAGGAGGCTAGGGTAGGCTCGTGCCCCTTGGTGGGGCGGTCACTCTCTATCGCTTTCGTGACATTAGAACAATAATTCTAATATCACCTGTGACGAGACAAGTGCCAGTGGTTAGACTTGTAAGGTGAGATGGGAAAATAAACTTGATTCTACACCATTTATTTTTTATGAGTTATTAAATAATTATGTTGATAAATGAATTTTTCATACATAACAATGGTTATTAAACAGATAAAAATGTTTTATGTACAGGGCACGGATATAGAACAATTTTTTTGAAGATATTCACCTGTTGTGGACGTTGGTTTAAACCTAGTTATTTATTATAGGCATTAATAGCAAAATACGGTTATAAATTGTAGGATATCAAAATTTATTGACAATTAAAAGTGACAAGTAGAAAAAGATGTTCTTTTCTTAACCATAGAAATACTTTCAAAATAAAGTATAGGTATAGAACCTCTACATCCTCCCCACCTTGCATCTTGAAAGAAGATCAAGATACAATACTTAAGATCATTAAATCAGCCCTTAACGCATAAGCAAAATCTATTCGTAAAACAGCAACATAATTATAACTATTTAAACATAACAAACACTACGTTATTTATAATAAAATAAAATTACAGATCAAGCCTAACCACCTTTACAGAACGACCAGCAAGAGTGGTGTATTCATTTTGAATCTCAGGAATTTTAGTAGTAACAGAGCCTGGGTTAGTGTTTATTTTACTAATAGCTTCATTGACTATAGAATCATTGTGAGAGACCTCAAGACAATACAAGCGCTGTAGAGCTCTAACTCGTTCCCCGGTAGCAGTTTTAATACGTGCAACTCTACCACAACCGTCAATACCAGGAATGATTTCTAAAATTAGTCCTAATGGCCAGTTGACTCGCTTTGTATCATCTGAACCAATCAACACGACATCACCAACCTTTAGATCTCTTCTGGATATTTTCTTCGCATTTTCAGTCAGTAGTGATAAGTACTCCTTGCGGAAACGTTGCCTTAACTGTAAGCTTAGACTATTAATGTATCTCCACCGTGACGTCAATATATTACTATCTACATTATGAATACAATCAACGTCATTACTTGCACTACTCATATTCAGAAACATTAAAGGGTGAGTGGTCTTAAATTTTCTGTGCTGTCAGCAATATACGTAAGAGGCCTTGAGTTGATCAACGCCTCTACTTCACATAAAACAGTGTATGACTCATTCTCTCGCAATGCTGCTTTTCCAAGTATCTTTCTTATGGTTTCCTTCATAGTCCTTATCATCCGCTCCCAGAACCCTCCCCACCATGGCGCTGAGGGTGGAATGAAGCGCCATTTTATTTTCTGAATTGATACTTTATCACATACTTCTTGCCAATTTACAGTACTTAGAACATTACTAGCGCCACGCAGGTTAGTGCCATTATCACTAAAAATAATTTTTACTCCTCCTCTCCTAGCTAAAAACCTTCGCAATGCCAACATAAAGTCTTCAGTTGACAGTGACGTAGTGAGCTCCAGGTGGACTGCACGGTAAGAAGCGCAAGTAAATAATACTATCCACGCCTTTTGATCAGATTTTAACAGCAACGGACCCGCTAAATCGACGCCGGTTGATTCAAAAACTGAACCACAATTTACACGATCCCAGGGTAATGGTGCCGTTGGAACAGTACACGCCTTAGCGCTATATCTTCTACAGGTAACGCATCTTCTAACTATTTTTTTAGCAAGCCTCCTTATACCAATAACCCAATATGTTTCACGAAGACTGCTAATTAATGTCTGCGACCCAGCATGTAACAGGTTGACGTGTCTCTGATCGACAAGTCTGTCTATGATAACATTTCGAGATAACAATAAAATTGGAGACTTAAAATCCACTGAATTGTCACTGACAGTGAGGCGAGTTACAACACGATGAAGACCATCTTCATCTATATGTTTTTTCAACTTGAATAATGCGTAATAGTATTTTCTCAGCCTTGATATATTCTTGCGCGTCTGAGTCACCATGTATTCTAGGTGTTCTACGACGACAATTATTTATAAATCTAAGACTCCATCCAACTGTCCTTACTATCTTGGTATATTTGTTAAAATAAGTTAAACGCAACGAAAAATTCTCAGTATTTATATTATTTACAATAAAACAACCTTTCTTTAATTCCTTCAATACTTCTGTTTCATCAGGAGTTTCGTAACACGTTGGCCACTCACAAGGAGCCTTCTGAAGCCATTCCGGACCCAACCACCATTTACTGTCCATTACTTTCTAGGGTTGCAGCCTCGGACGGCAGATCAGCTGGATTCATATCTCCTGGAATATGACGCCAATCTTCTATCTTCGAACGCTGTAAAATCTCTTGCACCCTAATATGTACAAACACATTTAAACCTTCTCTCCGTTTGACCCAAGCTAAGACTATACTCGAATCTGTCCAATAGAACTCTTTGCAATTAATGTCTAGACTCTCCCTAATATTTGACATTAATCTCGTTCCTAATAAAACAGCAATGATATTGTGATATGTTTAGTCGGAGCCACTCTACTTTTGCCATAACTAATTGTACACTAACTGCCCTAGAGATCGAGGATATATACAACATGAATACGCCGATTGGCTAGCATCACAAAATACATGTATAGAATTTTCACTTTCGTCTAAATCAATATGGCTTAACCGCCTCGGAATACGACAAGATTCTGTTAAATGAATTTGACTTTCCCAAACCTCCATTACTTTATTTAAATCTTGTGGTAAATCTTGGTCCCACTCAATGTTTGACATCCAGCTCGTTAGAGGCGATAAAAATCCGATTGGGTCAAAAATGCCTTGTGCCAATGAAAGGACCTTTTTTTTAGTAAAATTTCGAACATTATTTACAGATGGTGCCTTACTAAATAACTCATCACGACACGGATCCCAAGTTATACCCAATACTGATATGGTAGACCGTAGCGTCTGTTATTATTGGTCCTGTAACCCAGCAACGCAACTCGAACTGACCATCCAACATAATTTGCTTAGACTCCGATATAAATTTGTTCATTTCGTCTTCATTTTTTACACTTAGAACGCAATTATCGACATAAAATTAATTTCTTAAGTTGATGAGGTCTTGCATTTGTATTTATTAAGATGGTGTAAAATAGCTGCTGCTAATAAGAATAGGGACTCGTTGTGACCCCAAACACTACCCGTTGATGTCTATAAACTTTAAGGGTCTTTTCACAAGCGTTTATATCCCTCAACCAAAGAAATTTAAAAAAATACGATCTTTGGCGTTTAATGATATTTGTAAAAACGCCTTTTTAATATCTGCCGTCATTCATATTGCGTCTCTACGAAAATTAATTAACAGTTTAGGTATGAGTTCGATTAGGTTTATACCCTTCTCAAGGCACGAATTAAGTGATACACCATTATAATCTGCGCAGGAAGCATCAAATACTGGTCTTATTTTTGTAGTAATACTCGACTCTTTAACCACTGCATGGTGTGGTAAATAATGACCAGTACTAGAATTATCATCGCTTACCTCCTCAATGATTCCATCTTTAATCCACTCTTCAAAAACCATATCATAATCCTCAAGAATATTTAACTTAATAAGGCGATTGGTAGTGGAGTTTAATCTTTTTAACGCCAATTCAAAATTAGGGAGTAACATATTTACTTTCTCATTCCAAGGTAAACTTACTTCATAACGATTTTCTTTATTTACACAAATAGTATTGTTAAAAAATGTAATTACTTCTGCCTCTAATCTTTTTTGGCATTTCGTTTCCGCATCATCAGTAATACCAATTGATTCTAATTTCCAAAAATCTTCTATGTTATCGATAATAGTACATACAGTGTTAACATTATTTACATTAGAATAAACACCAACCGCAGGACCCTGAACTGTCCAACCCAGCTTTGTTTCAACGGCTAACAAGTTGTTTTCCACTTGTACTGCTCGTCCAGTAAACAAGGAACCTAAAACGTCAGATCCAATTAACATGCTTATTTCAGAAATTTCATCTGTACAGTCGGAAACAAAGATACTTACCTAAGTTAATTAATCGATTTAAAAGTTCACCTTGTCTTATCTGAGGTAGATACCCACAAATGACATCTTGCTCCAATACATCTATGTTACATGAATAATTATTGTCTATACTACAAACACAGATAACATAATACTAGTACTACAAATATTTACATTATACAGATTGTGAATTATTTTATTCGTAATAGCACCACCAAAAAGATTATGACTGAGTTCTTGTTTACCTATACATTTTAAATTAAATTTATTTACAACATCAGTCTTTATAAAAGATCGCTGTGCGCCAGAGTCTAAAAGAGCTCTAATTATAATACTACTCGAATTAGACACAAGTTTTACCTTTAGAGTTTGTAATAGTACTGTCTTGTTAGATTGCGCCACAGTCACCTGCTCACTGTTTTGCTGAACTTTATTCTCTGGCCGGATCGCAGGTTTGGTGTTAGTACACATTAGGGGAAAGTGTCTCTTACCACATACTACACACTTCGGATGTTTCCTGCAGTTCTTCCAGTAATGTCCTGTATTCAAACAAATACCGCATGCCTTCTTGCGTTTTACAATTTCAATGCGCTCATCTATGGTCTTATTTACAGCGGTAACGCACTCTGAACTTATATGCGTAGTCTTATCGCAAAACAAACAGGCGTTAGTTGATTGAACTGGTATTGGCCTGTTACTTTTCCCTTGGTTGTTGCTTTCTGATGCAGTGAAACATGACGTTGAGGCAACTGAGGGACTTAAGCTATTTGAAAATCCAGTACGTGCCAATCGAATCCTCTCATCTGACTCTACTTCGTGCCTCACAAACTCTAGTAATTTTGGCAATGGGCTAGCAGTCTTCTCAGTTTGAATGGAGGATCTGTGCCATGCTCTAAGCAAATCCTCTGGCAAAGCCGATTCCACTAGGGGGTATAGAAATGCAGCGTATTTCTCTTGTGTCACCTTCATGCTTTCTAATGCTAACACTTGTGTAATAATTTTATCATAAAGTGACCTTAAAGGTATTTTTTGTACCCCTTTAGCTTGAGCTAGTATTAAAAGCAACAATTCCCGCACGTAATGTTCTATTATGAGTTCATCTCTAGCGAATCTTTGCTTTAATTGTTCTATTGCGCTTTCGTAGTTATTCCCAGAGGGTGGAAAGCTTTCTATCAATTCTCTCGCAATCGACTCATGCTCCATACATTGTAAGAGATAATGAAATTTGTCATCTTTATCGATAGCATTATCATTATGAATTTTTTGGAATTGTGTCCAAAATGTTAACCATTTTTTTATTTCTCCATTAAATGTCGGAAATTCTAGTTTAGGTAGTCTGTATCGTCTATTGTGGTGGCTTGATTGTGACGCTATTTCGTCTTTAATCTCTTTAGAAGTACAAGAGTCTTTCGAAACTGAACCAGTGTTATTAAGCTCGATATAGTTACTGACTTTATATTCGAGAGAGTACCACTGACTTACGTATTCGTCGTCCGTTGCGATGTCAAGCGCAAAGAGAGATTCATCCCTGGTTTCGTCGTCAAGCCACAAATTTAAAACTTTATTTTGGATAATCGACAATTCATTGTATATAGCCCTAAGTTACTTACAAGTAGGGTTTCTAGCTTTTTGCAACACAACGTAAATCTTCGTCTTATAACGGTTCGTTCAGCTTTAGCATGCTCCATCTCTCTATTCACGGTCGCCAGATGTTGTGGACGTGGGTTTAAAGCTAGATATTTATTATAGGGATTAATAGCAAAATACGGTTATAAATTGTATATCAAAATGTATTTACAATTAAGTGACAAGTAGAAAAAGGTGTTCTTTTCTTAACCATAGAAATACTTTCAAAATAAAGTATAGGTATAGAACCTCTACACACCATTCAAAAATTGTGTAGTGAGGGAAATGACGATAGCAGGTTGTAAATGATATCCTGATTGATGGACATGACCTGACTTGACTGGGTAATAATTTTCTAAATTTATTTATTTCTTGTGTGAAGCTTAAGATCTGATGTTGTGCGGTTGTCTCATGAATACTAATCATTGCTGTACATAAAGTAATTATATCCCATCAAAAATATTAATGTGAAATGATAGCCAAGTTCAATATTAAGAATGTGTCGTTGTGTTAACTTTGCCGACAAAAGAATTGATGCCTATATGGATGCCAAGTTCTGACAAATAATTTACAGAAAATAATTTACACAATGCATTTATTTCAGTTGGGATTTTGTTCAAGTTCAGGATTTGGATTGACTAATTTTCTACAATTACTAAAATGTAGTTTGTTGGTAAAAACTAGCCAATTCAAATCCTGAACTTGAATTACATTCCAAGTGAAATAAAAGTAAGGCGCGGCACGGCGGTAGCAGCCGTGCTGCCCCCTGAAACTTGCCGCCCCTAGACACGTGCCTAGTGTCCGTCCCTGCTAAATCTCTGATTCGAATAATTTTACTTGCCAAATGTCGGTGGATCAACACCATACAGCCGCGGTGGAACTCCTCAGCTAGCTCGAAGGAGGTCGATTTTCTTGAAGGGCTGCTGTCAATAATCCACCAACCAGTAACAAACAAAATACACAAGCACTATCAGGCCACCAATTTCACCCCCGACGGTGATCTTAGATACACACAATAAGCCGTCACAAAACACACAAACGGGCAGGCTTCGTGGCGACAATTCCTCTGTTATTCTGAGGACAATTCACATTTCGTAATGGCGCGCACGCGTATTCAAATGACATTAGCCGTAAGTCGAGACAGGGCCGGCGACTGCCTCGTATGGATGCCGCGACGAAACCACAGAACACATACCTACCCAAGGGAAGAATTTTTGTTTCTTTTCCCCACAACCAATACGAGGTAGATTCTGGAGGTGCGTTTTTTTAGGGTTCCGTACCTCAACTATAGGCTACAGTCCCTTGACGCTGTGAAAAAATTAAACTTCTAAGTTAACGTTAAGAAGTATACAGTCGTTTATACCGCAAAAAACGTATATTGCGACACACTTAAGGGAATCAAAATTTATTGGGGTAGGTACTTTCGGTTGACCTAGAAGCATGAAATTTGGAAGAAGCAAGGTCTTATAACACATATTTTAAGGAAAAAATCTGAAAACCGGAAATATTATAATTAGGAAGGTTTTAAAGTTTGTACGGAACCCTTGGTGCGCGAGTTCAACTCGCACTTGGCCGGTCTGTCTCGCTCGGTTTACTCTGTCTTCGGTCTTTTTGATGGACGGCTGCGACTCAGGATCAGCGGGCTTAATACCGATCTCATGGTTTTCAAATGATATCATTATGAAATCATAGTGAAAACGAAAAATAAAATTTCGGTCAGATTTTTGATCATTCGTTCATAAATAAATAAATAAAATTACATCATGATGACATCGTTGAAATTATGCCAAAGTATTATCATTGGAGATAGGTAATACCAAATGAAGTATTTCATGACTTCTTTATCTCAAAATCATACCATATCATACGATGAAAGATCCATAATAGGCCCGCTGGTTGACTTTCTTTATCAAGCTGGTACTTAAAATAGAAGGAACAGGCGGCATTGTCGGCGGTTCATCCTCAAAATCATTTTCATTATTCTCAAATACCTAGTTGCTTAGATTTAATTAATGAATAAAATTTAAAAAGGTCATAAAAAATATTCCTTACAAACCCCTCCATAAAAATGATCTGATATTTTTTGTAAAATGATCAAAAGTTATAACGACCAATAGAAAATGTTTTCTCAAATTTTCATCGATTTTCGCTTATAACTTTGTTATTATTGGTTCTATGACTAAAAGTTACTTGATAAAAGTTGTAGAGAATTTTACTTGAAACAAAAAAAAATATAATATTTTTTTTGTTGTGAGACCTATAGTTTGTCAGATAAGCCATATAAACCATTTGTACCCCTCTTTCCAAGATGGCGGCCGTAGGACAAGGGTTGCAGGGTGCACCCTGGGCAACCCGGCAGATTCTCTGCCGCGGGCTAATTAATAGTCTGATGAGAGGACCCCCATAGAGGGGGGGTGTGGGATTGCGGGTTTAACCTGGCGGGCCACTTCGTGTGGCCACCCGCTTCATGCGGGGATGGGCGAAGTCCCCTCTTCTTATGTAACGGACCACTTACGGTCAGGGGGTCTGCGGGAACAAGGCCTCGCTGCTGTCCCCTTCCCCCTGTCCTATGACGGACGGAGGAGCTGCGGGGGGGTTTTAGTTAAAAAAAGGTAGGTACCTTAAAAGCTGTCAGTATGTTATTGCAAAGAAAAGACACCTGTGTTTTATTCAACTTAATAACTTTCACTAAATTTCAACTTTAGTGTGGCGATTCCTGAAGTGTACCTATTCTTGGATTGGCATAAGAAACTAAAATTAACTGATTAACTTCTTGCTGTCTTTGTGAACTGATTTTAAATTAGATGATTTGGGACATGGACATGCATTTTCCACTATTAAACAATTTTTTGCAAACAATCTCGTCGAGAAAGGTTTTCGTCTCAAAAGATCTTCAATTATAGATTGTCTTGTCTTCTATTAAAAATCACAAAAGGCGAAAAAATTAACCAACAATCTAATTTCAGGCTTCAAGAAGGCTCATGGTCACTCAATGGGCAATGGAGGGCTCGGAGTTTCTCTACGTAAAGGATCTAGAGTCACCGACAAAGTCCAAAGAATTGCGAACCTTATGAAGCAAAGGTTCCGCACATCGCTCGCGGGACTGACGGTTGTTCGGGCATAGATCCTCCAGTGGTGGCCTCGTACCCGAGAGACGCAGCATTAATAAGCCAACAAGATGGACCAACAATCTGTTGAAGCTCGGGGAAACCACCGGATGCGAAAAGCACAGCGTCAGACTGTATCACTGGCGATTAGCGAGTCTCCGAATAGCCATTCTCGGGTACAAGAGTAGTACAGTTTAATTTTCAAAACATATAATTATAATTTAGAGAACATTTTGTGTTTTTACAGTTTGAGGTTCTCGCGTTCTAAGCATTTTCGAAAAAGTTCATAACTAAATGTGAACTTACTTATTCATTCAAATTCTTTATTTCAATAACTTATAACATAATAAAACATCAAATTCAAACAAAATTGGTAAAAGGTACAATATAACGTGAGCCTTAACCTGTGTTTCAGGCAAATTGTGTATGTGTTCCCGTTACTACTGATCTGTTTGGAGATCCTTGATCCGAGGCCAATGTACAACGGACATAGGCCTCTCTTGACTGAAATGATGAGGAGAATAAAATATAATATAATAACAGAAACATCATTTAATTCACGAGGTCGTTAATTTATAATTTACTAACTAGGTAAGACACTTTTCAAAAATAATGTTGTCTCTTCTAAATGTTTTCTTAAATGGTAATATTACAGGCTTTTACACTCATAGTTCATACATAATTAAAATAATATTATTTTTATATTTACAACTCTTTATTTAATTGACTAAAAGCACCTGAAACTATCTTAATAACGCTTATAAATACTTACGTAAAAGCCTGGGAGACAGTGGAAAATTATTTACATTGTAATAGGCTAGATGACAAAAAAAATTTTTTTGCTTTAATAGAAGCTCATTCATATAATAAACAGAAAGAAAAAATCGGTTTTCGAATAACTATAAAAACAATCAAGATATAAGGTATTAAAGTTTTTTCTCCATCTCTTTCTAGCAAAACGGCAATTTACAAGGAGTTTTTATGGCTGTACTCAACAATGACGTCACGGTTGATGTCGGATCTCTCTGTCTAATCGCTTTCTAATTAATAACTTAAAATGCGTGTATCTAATGTATTTCTAAGCCGATTTTAATTCTAATTTCACAGTACTGTATTTTTTCCACGGTATTTTAATATTTAATGACGAGACGTAAAAAAATAAATTCAGTCATCATCCCAATTGTACCTAATAAACAAACCTAAGAGATGCGATTTGAGTTTCTGTGGCATTTTATATTATATCTACTTACAATTTCTTTTATATTTTATAAAAATTCAATAATTTGATAAGCTAACAATAATTGCCTATTTGAATGTGAACAACAAATCCATTGAACACCCAAAACTAGGTTTTAATGATGCCATTCAATTGCAGATAGGTACAGCATCATTTTCTCCAGATCCATAGTTTTTAATTTTATCGTTGATGATACCAACAAATGTACATTATCATTGAGATGGCGACCGCGATTGTATTGCAACAGATTCACAAGGTGAATGACGGTCTTCCTCAGCGCTGAATTTGTATTCTCGGTCTCCAGATTGATGTTCCGATCCGGGTGGTGTACTTCTTTCACCCGATCCGTCTGTGGTAGACCCGGGAGGATAAGGAATGCCATCTGCACTATAGGCAACTTCTCCCGCACCAATGTACTCCGCTGGCTGGTAGCTGTAGCTATTTAGACTGCAACCAGATGCAAGGAATTCATTAGGTATCCATTTCATAATCATTACGAAGTCTTAATTATAATTTGATTTACAACCTGAGTTTTTTTTCATCATGATATTGTATGAACACTTTTATAATAATAATAATAATAATAATAATAATAATTTTATTTCAGACACGAGATCCAGATTTACAAAAGAGTCAAAAAAAATAAAATAAAATAACAAATAAAATTAAATCATTTAGGTAGCTATTGTTACCCATCTCCTTAATGTATTCGTTTGAATGAGTCTCTCTGCCAGACCCCGTACAATATCATTGCCACACACATCGATTCTCGACATAAAAGAGCTTATTCTTTTTCTCTGGATGGCGTTAAATGAGTCAATTCTTGCCTCTGCATACATTTCAGACGCACTGCAGAAACGGTTTAGGCCCATAAGTTGCCTAAAGATATTATTATAGGCAACTCGTATATTATCGTGGGACTTTTTAGTATAATTGACCCAGAGCTGACATGTGTAGAAAGTCTGACAGAAAGACCCAAACAACGTTTTTTTCACGTCAGGTGATGACCTGCCAAATTTTCGTATGATCATATTTCCTACGACACAAAGAGCCCTACGTTGCCTCTCAATATCGGCGTCGTCCTTTTGATCAGATGTAACGATGTGGCCAAGGTACCTAAATTCGCCCACAAGTTTGACCTGATGACCGTTTAAATATAGTGGCGGCACGTACAAGGGCGCCTTCCCCGACCTGAACATCATCATTTCGGTTTTTTTCGAATTGTATTCCAGGCCATGCTCTCTGGCATACCTTTCACAAATCTTAATGAGCTTTCTTAAGCCTTTAATCGAGGGGCTCAGCAGCACCATATCATCCGCGTAACTCAAGTTATTAATGTATCTATCTCCCATCCTAAGTCCTACCGGCGTACTGCTCAGCTCCACGATTAAATCGTTGACATAAGTATTGAACAGGTCAGGTGAAGTTAGCCCCCCCTGTCTCACACCACATGAAAGCTGATAGCTTTCAGATTGTTCACCACCCCAACTGACAGTGTTAGTTTGTCTACTATACCAACATTCAAGCAGGTCCACTATTTCAGGTGGCAGTTTGCCTGATTCAGACTCCCGCAGCTTTTTCCACAATAAGTCATGGTTAATTGCATCAAAAGCGCGGCTCAAGTCTAAAAAACAGGCGTAGACTGTGGTTTTATGCTGCGTGTAATAACCTACAACCTGCTTCAAAGCGAATATAGCCAAGTCCGTTGATAGTTGCGGTCGAAAGCCAAACTGACCGTCATCGTGTCTAATATTTTTAAGGTAATTGTGTATTACGCGATCAAGCACCTTAGCCACAATCGTGGCGAGTGATATAGGCCTATAATTAGTCAAACAGGAGATGTCGCCAGTCCTATTCTTAACAATTGGTACTACCAATGTGCGTATAAGATCTTGCGGTAAGTAACAGTGTGTCAAGCAGAGATTAAAAATTTTGAACACTCAATTAAATATATACCTACATCCCATAGATTTTGTCGGGGTTTCAGCAAAATTCCTTATTGTGGAATAACCAAAGACCGACAGAAGTTTCGGTTTCGGCCACAGTTTCGGTTTCGACCAAATATTGACCAAACCTCCCCCGCCCGCGCCGCCCCCCGCCGAAACTCAGTGTTCGTCATTGTCGTGCGTCCTTCGGCTTACTTTCGGTGTGTTCATTACCGTTAAATTGTTAAAATAACATACCTATTTCAACTACTATTTTTTAATACCAATTCTATTTGCGGTTTCCATGTCATTTAAACGACGACATGGTTAGCACAGAGGTCGAGTGATCGCCTACTGCGCAACGGGTCGCGGGTTCCAATCCCGTACGGGACAAATATTTCGTATGGCCTACAGAAATTTGTTCCGATCTGGGTGTATGTGCAAGTGCATATTTAAAAAAAAAACTTAACAAGTTAACTGCCAAGAAGTAAAGAAACAAGACTTCTGGGAGGTACTTCAAGCGCACCTAACAACGATACCTATAGCGGAGCAAAAGATCGTACGTGGCGATCTAAATGGCCATGTCGGAACGAACAACGATGGTTACGAGGGCTACAATGGTGGCTTTGGATTCGGGAAGCTAAAAAAAGAAGGAGCAACAATCATGGAATTTGCAGCTGCTCCTAACCTTGCAGTTGTAAACAGTTTCATAAAAAAAAAGTCGAACATCTTATAAGTTTATAACATACAAAAGCAGCAGCTCGAAAACTCAAATAGATTATATTTTGATAAATAAAAAATATCTTAAACATATAAAAGATTGTATGGTTATCCCAGAGGAACCGCTTACCTCCCAACATAATCTCCTACTAGCCGCCTTGAAACTGAGAAATCCCATTAAATTGAAAAGAGCTAAAATCGAAAAGATTAAATGGCATTTGCTGACAGGTGAGAAGGGGTATGCCATGAAAAACCACCTATTAGAGTATATGAGCAAAAATCTCCCTCAAAATGATAACTCCTCAGTGGTGTGGGCAAAGTTTAAAACTTTCAGTGTCACTACGGCTAAAAGTGAGCTAGGAATCAGTAAAGGAGCTTTACAAAGTGTAAAAGACACCAAAAGGTGGAACAACTACACCAAAGGTAGTGTGGCCGAAAAGAAACTGCGTCGGGATTGTGGAAATTTTCGTGGTATTAAACTCACATCATACACCCTTATTATAAGAGAACGAGTTCTAAGTGAACGCCTTCAAAGTTTTGTAAAATTAACCAAAATCAGTTTGGCTTCACTGTTGGAAAAAGAGAACCACAGACGCAATCCACGCAATAAGGCTGGTTATGGAAAAGGCTCGTGCAAACAAACAGAACTTGTGGATGACTTTTATTGATCTAGAGAAAGCCTTTGACCGTGTGCCAAGAACGCTAATATAGCAAGCCTTAAGATCGTAAAACGTTTCTGAACTGTACATAAGACTCATAATGGACATGTAGAACAATGTACAAACGCATGTTAGCTGGGTTGTCAGTGAGCTTTGACATTAAAATCAGCGTTTATCAAAGAAGCGCTTACAAACGCATGTCAGCTGGGTTGTCAGCGAGCTTTGACATTAAAGTCAGTGTTCATCAAGGAAGCGCTCTTAGTCCCTTGCTTTTCAACATCACCATGAACTACCTGACGGAAGAAATCCAGAAACCTGTACCGTGGAAAACGATGGAGAGGCTCTAGAGGCGCATTAGCAGAACTAAGACCGAGTACATGGTATGCAGTTTTGACCCAGATGAATCAAGCGTCCAACAAACCTCCAGAGAGTTCACTTACTTCTTAACTTAAAATACTTGGGTTCTGTCATCTCGGTAGACGGTTCGATAGATGTGGATATAACAGGACGACGTCTGGATAGAATAAATGGCGGGAACTTGAGGAGTCCTATGCGACCCAAAAATGCCGGTTAGAACCAAAGGCAAAGTTTACAAAACTGTCGTGAGACCAATCCTACTCTACGGAAGCGAAACGTGGGCCACAAATAAAATTCAGGAACAGAGGCTCCATACCACAGAAATGCGTATGCTACGATGAGCGGGTGGAGTTACTCTCAAGGTGAAAGTTCGTAACGAGCAGTTTTATAGATGCGCCTATTGCTGATGATTGTAAGGACTATATCTTTATGTAGGTCTACAGAATACTTTTTGGTTCTTAAGCACTTCTTTCCTATCTACAAATTTTTTCACGTTTAGATTATTTTCGCTATGTATCCTCGAAGAAAGTTATGAAATTGTTATTTATTCCAGTATTAATAAAAAACCCGCGCTCCCACAGTATTGGTAAACGTTACCAATTTACAGATCTATAGAAACCTATGTTGCTGAAAATATCTAACCTTTTCCTCACCTATTAGGCCAATATGATATATCTTCAATGGCGTGATGCGCGTATGGTGCATACGCGTGCTGGTAATAAGCCGAATGGTGCTGTGTAGGCGCTTCGTACTGCAGGGGATATAGAGGGCCTGGACCGGGGGCTGCTGTCGTGGCGGTAGGTGGTCCAGGGGCATACTCCAGTGGCGCGGGGTAAGCGTGCGGAGGAGTACGGTACGGGCCCGGAGACACGGTCGGCTGTGGCGAGCTACTGCCCTGGGTAGAGCTCCAGTAACTGCTGCTTCCAGCCCATGTGTAGCTACTAGTGTTGGTTGCGGTTGACGTGCGTTCTGAGGTACTGTACGTTGCTGAAAACAAAAAAAAACTGTTTAAACTATAGCTATAAACTGAATATATTTTAAATAGGTCGAGACATGTTTATTTATTTATGAACACTTGAACGGAAAGATCTTTTTCTAAAAAGCATACTTGTATTAAATGCGAAAGTAGAGTGGCCGATTTCACCAACCATAACTTAGCTTAGGAAGCCCCTAAGACTTATGCTGTCACTTTTTGTCTTTAAAGAAAAGAATGTGACAGTGACAGCATACCACCTAAGAGTCACCTAAGCTAAGAAGAGGTTGGTGAAAATGGCCATAAAACAAGCAACAGATACATTAGTGTTATAAAAGTCTTAATTTGGTACACCTTGAAGAAATGTGATTTTTTAAAATCCATTTAATATGAACGGAATTCTCATTGTCACATTTTATGAAGAAATCTTGTAATTATTTTGGTACGAATTCAGACTCTGCCTGTATATCAAAAGTTTGAAGAGGTCCAATTAATACCTCCGCTTTTAACAATACACTTTTGAGAATACCAAATAGCATTTTCAGCTGATATGGCTATATTAGACTACCTTTTAGGCATTAATAATTACATGTTACATTATTAAACTCATTTTAAAATGTTACATAAATAGATAAGCAAGAAATTAGAGTAGTCTTACATGGAGGTGACAAAGTTCTTGGACGAGAAGGCGGTCGTGGCGGATAGGGCGCAGGCCTCCGCGACGTATTGCTCCCACCATACAGAGACTGCGACGCTACAAACCATCCACCGACTGTGAATTAAACTAAGAGTTACCGTAACATACAACACCTATTCACCAGGGCGAGACTCTGTACTAGAGTCATCTTTATACCTCTATTTTACCTATTTCTCGCGACAAGCTTTTATGTCATATAAATTGTTTAAAAAGTTTTAGTGTAAAAGCTTATTAATTCTTTTTAGCAAATTTAAATAAAAACTTGTTTTTAAAAAGGTTTTTTACATTTAATTTATTTTTTACTTTTTAGTTATCACTGGACAAGTTTCTCAGTCTGTTCATCTCATTCAACGCATCATTGTTGCAAGGTCGTTTGCCGGAACGTCTATACAGAATTTCAGCTCAATCGGTTTAAGATATCTACTTCAAAATTGATTTTTAGCTTTAGAAGTACGACATATTGGATTAATAGTGACATCACTTAATATTTCAAGTTATTCTTAGCAAGACCTTTTATTTGATACCCATATTGTAGGAGTGCATTAAAAATAATTGGTCCGCCATCTTGGGTATGCAGCGATCTTGGATTTAGAATGACGTCACACAGTTAACCGTGCATTTTCATCCAAACTGTGTGTATACAAAATTTCAGCTCAATGTTAAAGATATCTACTTCAAAATTGATTTTCAAGCTTTAGAAGTACGCCATATTGGATAAATAGTGACGTCACATTATTTTTCGAGTTACTCTTAGCAAGACCTTTTATTTGATACCCATATTGTAGAGGTGCATTAAAAATAATTGATCCGCCATCTTGGGTATGCCGCCAGCTTGGATTTAAAATGACGTCACACAGTCAACCATGCATTGTCATCCAAACTGAACGTGTATACAAAATTTCAGCTCAATCGGTTAAAGATATCTGCTTCAAAATTGAGTTGCAAGATTCCACCCGAACATACTTACATACATTGCAAGTTAGATAGCTTGTAAAAAATTCTGCCCTAATGGGGAATCGAACCCCGGACCTCCTGATCAACACTTGATGGTGTTATCCACTAGACCACGGCAGCAGTGGTGTCACCATGCTATACAGAAACCGCCCGGGCGCGGCGCAAGTTAATCGTTTACCGCAGTTCCGCTACAGTCCCGCTACCGCCTCAGTGTGGTGAGAGCGTGATGATGATTTCAAAAGTTCCTTACTTTTATTCAGTTTACCGGATACTAGGACTCGTATTGATAATTATGCATCTCAAAGTCTAGATCCATCTTATGATGCAGTTTTGACGTCTAATGTATGGAACATCGGTGAAAACAGAATCTTAAGGTCATTCTTGGGACGTAATTATTAATACGAGTATCGAATACTAGGCGTCGGCTGGGGTTAGATAATGAAAAGTTTTGATATCAACTTGTTCTTTCTAGCGCTTTGCAATCATGGCATTTGTTAAAGTTCTCTGTTTTATAACAAACTAGGTTTCCGCTCGCTGCTTCCCCGCGTTATTTTCGTATTTCCCCTGAGAATAATTTATTTTTTCGTAGGAGAAACAATTCTATAGCTTATGTTACTCAGTAGTAATGCAGTATTCTATTAGTGAAAGAATCTTTAAAATCAGTCCACAAATTGTGTTTATTCATTAAAATTATACAAACCATATCTCTTTATAGTAGTAATATTAGTATAGATAATAATAAAGTGATGTTTTATGAACTGACAACTAATATCTTTCAAAAGAAAGCATTCCATTTTTTTAGTATTCTTAGTCTATTTATAATTAGTTTCTTAGATTATCTATAGTATTCTGTCTATTAATAAATAGTCTCTTACATTGTGGATATTGGTGTGGAGAAGTGTTCTGTTGTGGATAGTGACTTCCAACGAATTCCCTTTGGTAATACCCTTCTGGACGCTCCTTAGCATCTAAAAAGGCTTTCGCGAAAGGATTATATTTGATTTTGAGTGATGTCACTTCCTCGTTCTGATAGGCAGTTACTGCGATGAATTGCGTCTCGGGAAATGGGTAGGTCATGATACGCCGCAGATCTGTCCCGACTTTCACTAAATGTACTCTTGGCTCATATTTGTGAAGAGAATTTAACATTATCTGTAAAAAAGAACACACGTAAAGATTATTTGAATATAGAACTTGAACTAAATTAATGGTGCAGTAGACTTAATTTACCTGTTTCTTGTTTATTTTAAATAAGCCCACGTTGGGCGCCATTACATAAGCAAATTCACGTTGGAGTAGGTAATAATTTAACCTACTTAAAAACATGATATAAGGAGATACAAAGTCCATTAATATGAAAACAGAGACTCTTCTTATTTTAATTTAACAAAAATAGCTATATCAGAAACAAGCAAGTTTCAAATTCAATAAACTTCTATGTTTCAATTCAGAATTGGAAATGTTTGATGACAGTAAGAAAAAAACCGTCTCAATTATATGACTCAGAGCTCAATCAATCATCAGCAAATCGACAAGTAAAATTCATTGTTTTTATCATTCTTCAGTATTCGGAAAGTGTCACATATCGCAATTCAACTGCTAATTGTGAAAAGTTCCGAATTAATATACTTTACGATAGTAGCATTTACCATAATGATGTATAATATAAACATAGCGCAGAGACAATAATTATTACAAATGATAGTGTGTACGGCGCCCGCTAAACAGTTGGTAAAGCTACAGATTTCACACTGACCCGTCAACATATGGATCTGGATACATCAGATATTTGCTTTCCTGTTCATTCGCACCACATTCGATCGTGAGAACTGACTTCTATGAAGTAGCGGTAGCGAAGAAATTGTAACAGTATAGCGTCATAAGTTTCACATGTCTATCGCTCTGATTAATATTCCGTCAAGACTGTGAACTGATTATACAGGATATATCTGACGATACATTGAATATGGAGCAGCATTATCATGAATTTAAAAGTCATCCTTTCTAGAAATCGGAGTCTTACTAATGAAAGAATAATGCAACCACGCTAATGTCATTATTACGTCACTGTTTATCTTTTATACAAGCGTTATTCAATCAATGTATCAACATGTTTCACTTCTCACCTGCCCGTTGCCATTGGTTTTGTTTGTAAGTTTGACTTTGGCAAATGATATTGGCTCCTTCATCCAATGTGCTCCAAAGTTGGGGCTTTCCGGATGAATATAAATGGCGTTCGACGGTGGAACCTCGGCCTTTCCTCCTGGCACCTAGTAAATGTAAGCAAAGAGTATTAAATACTATCAGAGAAAAAGCAAAGAGTATTAAATATTCATTGCGTTTTACAGCGCTCGTCCACCAGGATGCCCTAGCCCATTCGTCTAGCTAGGGGATCAATGGTTTCTTAAATGTTTGTTTTTTTTTCTTCTCACAGCTTTAAAGAAGGTTAGGTATATATCCAATCATTATTTCAGCCAAGAGATGCCCACTGCTAGACATAGGCCTCCCCCAGGGATCTTCAAAAAGATCGATCCTGCTCTAGTTTTTGCACGGATCTGATTATTTGGTGCAATCGTGTAGAGAAACCCCGAGCATAGCCTTCTCCATTGCCCTTTGAGTAATGAGGTATACAATACAAATGAATTCTATATTTCACTTTTAATTTTATTTTTTATGCTTTAATTTCTAGAATGTATCTTATGTAGCTTACGAATTTGGATGAATGTTTGCGACTGACTCATAATGTATGTTCTCATCAATGTATGCGTAATTGTATGTGTGGTAGCATGATGTTTAAAACTAAACCAACTTTAAAAAAACATAAATCAAAAACGCGCTAAAAATCGTAAAATAAACTGAATTACTGAGAAATTTCATACAATGGACAAAATTCATAGGAGAAATCTTGGTCTTATCTGTTTGAAATTGATATTTTAAAACGTATTATTTTGGAAAAGCTTCGAGTATGTACCACCGCGCTGCACCGCGCAATAGAATTCGAGAATAGACAACGCTCCACCAAGGATATTATTCTTCGTCTATGGCTCCACGAACGATTCAAAAATAGGGCAACAATAGAATTCAAATTTTCTTATTTTTCTATTTTTAAATATTCATTCCGTGCATATTGCAACGAGTGGTCCTACCCACTTGTTTCTGATTTCTACTAGTAGAATACACGCAACGTCTTTCTGTGTTCTGTGACGCAACGTATTTCCCTATCAACGTACGTTCCGTTTTACGTGCCGGTTTTTTAAATAATGATTTATTTCGTATCGGTTTTATATTTTATCTGCGCGAAACGGGAATCTAATATAAAATTTATTTTTAATGACAACACTGAATTCGACTGATCTTTAAAATTGGGAACAATAGAAAATAATTTCGCAAATAATTTGTATTCGTGTTCGAATTCCATATTCACTTCGAATGTTTCAAAATTTTAGTTTTTGCTATATCGCTATGTTTTTAAGTCGGTTTGATTTTGTTAAAACGTTAGTTTATTATGGACTAATCTGTGTACGTACATAAAAATAGAAACAGTCGAACATAGAACCTCCTTATTGGAAGAGGATTATCATTACTTACCCATTCTCCATTTACGTATTTCCAGCGATGTGAATCAACTTGAACGAATTCTAGTAGAACGGTATACATTGCGGTAGGGTCCAGGCCACTAGCTGTTACTTTCACGACAGGGAACATGCGCCTGGAATTTTAAAAAAAAGTTTTATCCGAATGTTTGACAATGTACTTATAATGACAATGTCAAAATTTTATTAAAGAATTTGTATTAAGTATTTTTACTTGGCCTACTGAACCATCAAATAACGCAAAATATTGTTTACTTATATTTTTGGAAAAATGATGAATAAATCAATAAAGAAAAAAAATTCGTCTCGGGCGGGGTTATGTTTTTATTATTCATATTTTATAATTTTTGAAACTATTTTAAAAATATATTATACAGCGTTTCTCTGGAAATAAAATAAAATTGGTACAAAAAGCGTATCCAGCAAAACCCTAAGGACTCGTCAGAATGTATGTTGAGCAGCTCCCAATTAGCCAGACCACGTTAATAAGCGCAGCCTACAGTGTTAACAGCTGAGAACTAGCCGCCTCTGCTCCAGTTAACACGAACCACATTCATCCTACTTAGTCTGAATTAAAACTGCCGATGGCTCGTCACAATATGTTTTGGCATGGGTTATATTTATTGGTTGGCATGGGTTATATTTATTTATTGTTATACTTTATAATTTGTGTAGAAAAAGGATGATAACTTTCTATGAACTCCCGAACAAGCCGGTTTCCGCAAAGATTATAGTGCCATAGACAATATTGTTACGCAGATGGTATAAGAAACTTCCGGCGTGGTTTTCTTGGCCTAAGAAGCGTTTTCAGCAGTCTAAAAACGCATTTCAGCGCGATTCAGAAGGTGCTCTATCACATACTAGAATATCGAAATTTTACAGATGCAAAAGGTAGATCGATGAGATTTAAAGACGCCGGTGATGTCAGTCATTTGACTTTTGTTTTTTTCGGACGAATTTCAAAAATGAGAATTTCGTTATGATTATGTCAACGTACCTTCCATTCTTTGTGACGATCATTTCATTAGTGAGGGTCTGAAACCGCACCCAGAGTTCTCTGTCATCTAGTGCCACGCTGACCTCTCGCTCGCGACCGCCGCGAGTCCCGCCGCCTCCTACTGTGGGTTCAACAGCGCTGAGAATGTGCGACGCCGCCATTCTGTAATAAGTCAAATAGTATTTTTAGTCAAAGATCGGGCTCATCATTGCAAATGAACTGAGCTGTGTGTGTGCCTGCAGAGAGTTCCATTTCGTGATTGAGCGACACAGAAATAAGTTGCTGAATTTCTTAGTTCGCGCTGGACTGGTCTATATGGTAAGTTGGTGACAAAACAGAAAAAGTGAGATTAAGATGGGATTAGGGATAAGAACTTTTTAGAACACTCGCTGTGATACAAACGATAGAACGCGTTTAATTACGGAACTTCGCAACATAATTTTGTAAGTTCGAGATTATTGTTCACCTCTGCGTTAATGATGGGTGTTGGGCGGCGTTGCATGCTATCCAAAACATCCAGCTAGTAGGTACTTGGCGAAGTCATCCCAGAGATCTGAGCTATATTCTATACAAACCATACTTGTGTTTTGTATAGCAAGCACCATTGATCTTTTTAGTCGTGAAAGGGCACACCTGAGTTTTCGTGGCATTGAAATCAAGCAAGTTCTCTGTACCCTATTTGAATATGACGTTATCCGGCTGACTTCTGTAGCAAGATTTTCCAGTCTCTCACCGATGTCCGCTCGTCCAACTGTCTCTTGTCCAAAATATCCCGCTCATTCTATACTGTCGCCCGCTTAGCAATGATGTTCCCATTAGCAATCGTATCACTGATATACAGCAGAAAGAGTGTCGAGGATAGAACGGAACCCTGAGGCATACCGGCATTTGCTAATATAAACTGCAAGTCGCATCTATCCGAAAGGACACGAATTCGATACTCATGCAGGTTGTCAGCTAACCAGAACCAACCGTACAGAACTTATAAGGTACACCGTGTGCCGGAAGCTTGGAAAGAAGTCGTTTGTGGCAGACAGAACCAATTAAATGTTTTGACGAGGCTAATAATAGTCGTGGTTCACTGATTCGCCTCAGAGATGCATCACATAAACTGGAAGATCATAAGACGATACACACACAGAACACATCATTGCTTCCAAGGGGCAGACATAAAGAAGTCTCGCTTACCCCAATCTGCCCATCCATAATGCCAGACCCGACTCGTTTGGCGATCGCCAAGTGCGGAAGCTTCGCCTGTGACGCTTTGGAAGATCAGCCTGTCGAACTTGACCTGATACCCGTGCGGGTGGGTTGTGAACAGAAGGGCCAGTAAGGAAAGCGCTTAACTTGCTATTTCTGGGATCCTGGTGGGCTGATCAACCAGTTGCCTCAAGTCATGCGTGTTCAGAGATTCCAGCATGGTCAACTTTGGTAGAGCTTAATCACAAACAACAATATAAATTGATCCTCCAAAACCAGCAGTTCTGCATTGCCTCTGCATTGTCTCACTAATTGCACTGTGTTTGTACAATTTTTTAGTGATTACTAATGCTTTTGTTGGAAGAAGAAATGCCAAAGATAGTGAAGGCTGGATCGGAAATGCTGCCAATAACTATTCGCTCATCCGACTTCGGAAACAAAATGGTTGTCTTTATGTGACTAAGCTTTCATGTTACTAATTTGTTACTTAAATAAATATATGTTGGGTGGCATCTGATACTAAGGGGTTGGTCCAACTAGTTATACTATTAGTTAAGAGGCGCTAAAGGCACTAATAACAGTGCACTCCTTATAAGTAGTAAATACCATCAATGTACTGAACAAACTAGCTAAGTAAAAACAGTACTTACCTACATCTTATATGGATTACAAAACATGAGGGTTTCCACGGAAATGAGAAAGCTAGACTTAAAGGAAGAATGCGGAAAACGACTGTACATTGGCGTAGGTAAGGAAGGGGGCTTGGCAACAAATACTAGATAAATGAAGTTTACCTCCAATTTAAATAAGTAAAAGATAAAAATTGAAGTAGGTACCTGTCGTAACAATACGAGAATCATCAAAATGTAAACACTAATCAGTATCAATCAGCAGTAAGTTGCTGAGGAGTAATAGGGACTACTTGATGCTATAGCATCAGAGGTTACCATATCATGGAAATACCACCAAAAAACAGTTGGTATATCAAATTTCATATCATTAGGACTTGTGAAAGTTGGTGAGATCCCTTCATCAACTAGGAAAGAAGCTGATGACCCGGCGAACTTGAGCGTCCGAACCTTAAAGGCGCGTTCGAGTTGCAGCCGCTCCGCGCACCAGCTATAACCGCCTGGTATAACTATACTCAGAGAGCGGTACTGCCCCGTGGTAATACCTCTCGGAAATATAAATCCACCAGGTTTAGTTTGCCAAACGAGGCCTGAGGAACCACCAAACTCCCGCCTTCTTATAAAAACAGTTAAGGTGAAGCTGTAACAGACGTCTACGGCTAACAGAATAGACCCCTCAAAAAAAACTAATGATCTTCTAAGTTTATATTTATATAATATACGAGTAAATTATAGCTAAGCACTATCTCGATCAAGTTAGCTTTCAAACAAAAAAACGCATCAAAATCGGTCCATTCGCTTGGGAGCTACGAGTATGATGCCACAGACAGACACAATATATGTAAACAGATACACATGTTAATATTATAACATATCTCTTTTTCCATCGGGGGCTTAAGTATACAAAATAGACGTTCCGTAGTCCCCTATTTCGTTTCACTTACTTTTTGCACTAAACATTGACAAAAGGCTCTAGCTGACGTGTTACTATGTTTTTCATATAATCTCGAAAAATTTGTATGGTGGATGTTTGAACACAGCAGTAAATCTGGCCAATTTTTTTAGGTATTTGAAGGTCTCCTTAAATCCTCTTTATCTCCTTTAATAATTTACTTAATAATAAAAGAAAAACATAGAAACACGCTTATAATGACCATAGCCTTTTATGGAAAAAATAAAGCAACTATTGCCATTATCCAGGAAGGAAATAGGGAACTACGTTTGTATGGAAAAGTGGCCCGTACGATTTCCTCTTATGACATGCTTATTAGAATTTTACAAAAAACAACAAACACAAGAATTACTTCAAACGCCTTTCGTTCTAAGCAGTACTAAATAAAAGAATTATGTTCAAACAACCAAATTTTAATCAGTTCAACTGAATCTCTTGAAAGAATATTATAATAAGGTTCCCATTATATTAAAAGAATTGTCCGTAACTTCTGCCTATTTTTTTTACCGCGATATAGACCCGGATTCTATTGTATTTAAAATGTGTACAAATCGCGGAAGTCTAAAAACTTTGAACATAAAATACGTTAGAGATTGTTATAATTGGGCCACCTGTATCGAATACAAAAGAAATTTGAATTCGGTTCACAATAAGCGGATCGGTGCAATCAGTAAACATACATATAAAAGAAAGTAAAAGCGACTTCAAAAAGGGTATTTTTTGAAGTCGGTTAAAAGTCATGATTTTTGAGACCACCTGAGGAATCCGTGGCCTCAATGCCACTAGTAGTCACCATACAAAGTTTAATTTTGAGCAAACATAGTTGAATGGGTTACGAAACGCAATCGCCGCTGACCAAACGGAAAGCATCACGAAATCCGAGCGCATATACATTTTATATTGTAAGTTTGTACGAGCCACGATCGCCTAGGCAATGTTTATCGTAACTATTATCGCCCGCTTCGTTAGTTCAACGTCCCAATACTGAGAACTACCTACTTATAAAAATGCTTTTAAATTTGCCATAAATTAATAACACATTTATGCCGCCTCCGTAGTCTAGAAACCACCCTGTATTGATCTAGAGGTCCAGGGTTCGATTCCCTATGTTACTGTTGCGTTGTTGAGGAGTCCAGAGAAGCTTGCTTCCATGTTTGGCCTTATCTCGTCTTCACTTACCATCACGTGAGATGAATGCCAAGAGTTTCCCTGTTAAGTCTAAAAAAATATTGACTTTTAGAAGCAGTTTGCTCTCCGACATTTTCAGTTATCATTCATCTCCTATTATCAATGATCATTAATAATCGTTATCGAAAGTTTAATAACCAAAATGTTATAATTTTAACATTTTATCACTTTGCAAAGGATCAACCTGGAATTTCGCATAAAAATAATTGGAAACTGTCATGGGAAAATGTCTCAAAACCAATAAGGGAAACCAATCCAAGACTAGACATGAATATAATACAAATCAACTACGCAAACAAACTGATGATCACTCAATGAGTGGAACTTCTTTCTGACTACATATGGAGAGTTTTGAAGCTTGTAATCTCTAGGTACATATTAGGTTGGGGAAAAAGTCTTTTCGCATTATAGTATGTATAAACTTGTAATAAAATCTCTTTGGCTATACTATTTGTATCTGGCTGGTTTTGGTATCATTGAAAGTTTAAATTTTAAAGAACATAATTCCAAATTCAAATTAGGAAAATGTGTGATTTTCATTTGTTTTTCGTACCGCCAAGATGAGTGAATCTAATGAAGAAGTTCGATACATTTTAAAATTTTACTACAAAAAAGGTAAAAATGCAACGCAAGCCGCGAAAAAAATTTGCGATATTTATGGACCTAGTGCAGTGTCTGTGAGAGTAGCACAAATTTGGTTTAAGCGTTTTCAATCCGGAAATTTTGATGTCAAAGATGCACGTCGCTCTGGTCGCCCTATTACAGATAAAATGGATGCCATTTTTGAAAAAGTGGAGCAAGATCGGCATGTCAGTAGTTACGACGTAGCTGAAAAACTGGGAATTGACCACAAAACAGTTTTGGCGCATTTGAAAAAAACTGGGTACACAAAAAAGCTCGACATTTGGGTACCTCACGAGCTCACTGAAAGAAACCTAATGAACCGTGTACTCATTTGTGATTCTTTATTACGACGTAATGAAACCGAACCATTTTTGAAGAAGCTGATAACTGGTGATGAAAAGTGGATCACGTACGACAAGAACGTGCGAAAAAGGTCGTGGTCAAAGGCCGGTCAGGCTTCACAGACTGTGGCGAAACCCGGGTTAACTCGCAACAAGGTGATGCTGTGTGTGTGGTGGGATTGGAAGGGCATTATTCATTATGAGCTGTTACCACCAGGCAGGACCATCGATTCTGAACTCTACTGCGAACAACTGATGAGATTAAAGCAAGAAGTTGAGAGAAAGCGGCCGGAATTAATCAACAGAAGGGGTGTGGTTTTTCATCATGATAACGCTAGACCTCACACATCTTTAGCCACTCAGCAAAAATTAAGAGAGTTTGGCTGGGAGGTGTTAATGCATCCGCCGTATAGTCCTGACCTTGCACCTTCAGATTTCCACCTGTTTCGGTCTCTTCAGAATTCTTTAGGCAGTGTCAGGTTAACATCACGAGAGGACTGCCAAAACCACTTGTCGCGGTATTTTGACCAGAAGTCCCAAAATTTCTATAGCAATGGGATCATGTCCCTACCTACAAGATGGCAAAAAGTTATCGAACAAAATGGTACCTACATACTTTAGTTAAATGTAAATAAACTATATTAAAAAATGTTTTGAATTTTCTTAAAAAATGCGAAGAAACTTTTTCCCCAACCTATTATAAATCTGACCATTTACATATTTTATATTGCATGTGAAGAAATGATATAGAATTCTTAGTACACAAAAATTACTTTGGGCTGAGAATGAAACAAAAAATACAATATCCGAAAGAACATTAAAAAATAACTTGGTGATTATAAATATAACCTTAAATAAATATAAACAGACTATCATATTTACGATTTCGTTTTATTTAACGATAATGATAAGATATTTTTTACAAAATAGAATATTAAGATTTTTTGTAAATAATTCTGTACTTCAAAAATCAAAATATTCTATCAAAGCTTTAACCAAATCAGCTATATTGCGATGTAATAATCAACCCCGTGAAGAGTAGATTTGGTGAACTGGCCTGGCCTTGGTTCTAATGGACTCAGATGAATCAATCAGTTTGACAGCCATTGTCTGTACAGGGTTATTGGAAATATATTCGTAGCGAATTCCAGTTAAAACGTTATACGAGTAGACGAGGTCAAACTCAAAAATAACAGATTTTTGTTTTCTACCAGACAACACCTACACCATTTGAAATAATTATAGTAAGGTAGGTTTAATTTCGATTTAAAATTGTCAAATCTGGATATAATTCAAACACAACAAAATCTCGAATACCTCACTTTTAGGGCACATTATCAAAATCAGTTGCATTTGACAGAAATACGTCACATTTACAGAAACATATAACTTATAAGGTTCTACGATGTTAGATCATCATCAGAATGAAAATCTAAAATAATAAAAAAAATATTTAAATTATCATAACAATGTAATTATGTTACATGTGAACTGACAATAAGCACAATAAAATGTTCCCTACAAAGGCGCACATTAAAATAGTCAATAGATATTGAAATTGCAATGTAGCCCAGTCGTGTTACGAGGACTTTTTGAATACCGATACCTTATAGAATACTGTTATTTATTTGTGGCGGAGGCCGACTATGGAGTATAGTACCCACTCGTAATTTGCTTTATGTCCATCTTCGAGAATAGTTATAGGCCCTTCTCTATCGTATTCCGGCAACATTTAAGTTTAAACAAGAAAGCATCGAACTTATATGTGTATAAAGCGTTGTAATTACAGCGCTAGCCCACTCGTCCGCAACGTCATTATTCATCGTTTTACGACCACATGAGGTATAAATATTGAACGTAAGTCGTATAGATAAATTGCGAACATTTTCTTTTTTATGGCAAGGTTTAAATATGATGAGCGAGTGTCGGACGCAGTTTCGGATCTAAATCTGTATCTCAACAATAAGTGTATAAAAAACCAACAAAGAGTGTTATAAAATTGTTGCCGAGTTTTAATTATGTAAGGTAATAAGCTCGGTTATCTGTGCCGCATGCTGTCATCTCGAAGTGATCATGTGGTGTTGAGGCTATCGATGCGTAAGGAATGCGTCAATAGCGGCAGTGCCGACGTTTTACAGTTCCCTATAAAATATCAAAGATAAAACGAGTGGCTACAACGATTGCCACGCAACGAATTCAAGTTGAGTTGAGGGTTTATGGCGCTATCCGATAAATAAAATCGGAGGCATTTGTTAGTAGTAGTACCTATAGTCCTTAGTCGGGACAATCCTAGCGCAAGCACACCATGCGAGAGGTGCTAATGATCAATGCAAGATCGACAGTACCGAAGCGATATTGAAACCATTGAAACAATTCCGTCGGTGTTTTCTTTTTCAATTTCAAAGTTTGCAGAATGGCTGCGTAATGAAGGCCACAAGGCTATGCAAATGGAACGATGCCGAAAACTCAAGTAAGTATTTTAAAGGTCTTGCGTCATCGTTGTTTCAAACTTGAATTTTCATTATCACTTGTCATGTATACAAGCGTCAGCCTTGATATGTTAATCAAACAATAGACTAAAAACAAATAATCGCAACGCATGTTCAATAAGGTTCAGCTTCAGAAAATCAATAATATTCATCTTATATTGACACATTTATTATGATTATTCCATCCTGCGTCTGGGAAACACAAACATTATTAAATACTCAATTAAAATATGTGATCGGTGCCTATGGCATTTGTTACTGTCCATTTTAGTCGAATAAAGTTGAATGAAATAAAATATTGATATAATTTTGCGATCGCACATATTTTAATATTTTTGATAGATTAATTTCTTCTCATTGTGATTTGATAATACTAATCACACATTAGCACAGTATTACTACCAATATATTTGGCATATGTGTATAAAACTCATTAATTAGTAACACTAGAACCTATTTTATATTTGAGTCTCATTTGACACACAACTGTGAAGCCCACCTGATGCTTAGAGAATACGACCCATTCTTTTACCACAATTCTTGTAGGTAATTACTAACCTGTGTAATAGCATAATTTCAACCACGGATAAGCGGTGGTTCCGTATTCCAGTATATTATAAGAAATTAATTTCGATTATATTCACGCATTCTACTTTTAAAGTATAGAAATTATTCTACGTATAGAAATAACTGTCAAATTGATAAAACAAAAATAATTTTTGTTAGGTACCTACATATGGTTTCGTTACCGATACTGAGTCTATCTTATACACATTCTCATAATTAAAATATAAACCAATATTTGTTAGAAAAGAAATAATTAATGATACTGATATAAAATTTTATATCTTTTGCTAAAATAATGGGGTTTATCGATATAAATTCGTACCGACAAATAAAACATATAATATACATTACTAACTTTATATAAGATACAGAAAATGGAATCGACCACGAATTACATTTTCTTGTTTTCATTACGAAAACAGACATTTTCTAATTCGTCAGTTAATTTTTGTTTTCCATCTCAATTATATCTACCTATTTCATATAGGTACACATTTCAGAAGCTTTCAACGCGCAGAAAGATATACGTCGGGCAAGGGTGTTTTATTGTAATATGAATGTAAATATTCAAATTCGGAAGCTGATAACCGCAATCAAACTTTTTAGGGACTACATTTCAATTAAATTTTATTCCTCAATTCTCTGGTTGTCATAAAAGTTTAAAGTTTGACCAGTAAAGCCCATTGAGAAACTCCGAATTGATATTAATTCAAATAACTTGGGTTAAAAAGTCGGGGTTTTATGTGTGTTGTAAAAGTTTATTGTAGGGCTTTGTGGCGAACCGGACGCGCCGATGGGCACCACCGGTGACATGACGGCCTGCGCCGACGCACCGATACTTTGTGTCGTGAATGTGCACTGTACGATTTACTAAAATTAAAACTTTGTATAATAATTTATACAGTTTCTACAAAATGTAGAACGTATAAAATCTACGTTCTCATAAGGGTGCAATTAACAAAGTGACATTTTGTTATTGTTCAGATAAAATTTCACAAAAAGTCAAACTCTACTTTGGATCATTCTTTTGAAATTGTTACAATATGCGTACGAAAATATATATCATACGAAATTCCGACATATCCGGAGCGATTTGTAATAAATCGTTTCATACAATCACAGAACACAGAAAGAGCTTTCGTGTTCTGTGCATACAACCATTAAGTTAACACTAAATGTAACTGTTCTGAGGGTGACCAAGGAGTGACCCCAAACGGGCCATTGCGACCCTTAAAACAATATTAAAAAAGGGACACCACTATTGCAGCTTATAGATCTCGTTCTCACTGCAGTTTTATAATGTTTTATTAAGTACTTAGAGTACGGGGCAGTACATCTATTGTACGTTCATAAGCGATGCGCTTAGACCCTTTTTGCCATCTTATTACAAAACATCGACTAAAGTTAGTTTTGGTTTAAACCAGGATTAAGTTGATGCAGATTTGTCTCGCATCGATGCCTTTGAAATGTGATGCTGGCGACGAATGCTGCGCGAGAGCTGGACAGAGTTTCGGACCAACGACTCTATATTGGAGGCGCTAAAAATAAGAGAACGGCTATCAACACTAGTAATACGTAGAGCCCTCCAGTTTTTTGGCCACGTGGTGCGGAGAAACCCTGACATTTTAGAAAGGACCATCATGCTAGGGAAAGTGGAAGGAAGCAGACCGCGTGGCCGCAGACCGGCTCGTTGGACTGACCTTGTTGCAAAGACGCTGAAGATGCCTATACACAAAGCACTGCATCTGGCGCAAGACCGTCGTTCATGGCGAGCAGTAATCCGAGACTCGACCTAGTGACAGGGGTCACGATCTTCAGCATTGAGGGAGCGATTGAAGAGAGAGAGAAGTTGACGCTGTCTCTATCTATTCTTCCTATAATTTTTAATAATATTATAAAGCTGAATAGTTTGTTTGATTGTTTGTTTGGTTCTTCGCGCTAATCTCAGGAACTACTGATTCAGCTAGTATATATACATATACAAAAGGAGAAGTTCCCATCTATAGACGCACGTATAGCCGTAACCGCTAATGGTAGAAACATGAAATTTAGACAGTTGTTTTGGTTCATAATGCGGACGCACACTAAGAAGGGATTTTTAAAATTTTTAATGAAGGGATGAAATAGGTGTTTGCACGTTTGTATGTAAAAATCTTTAAATTAGCAACGATTTTGATAAAACTTGAAATTCATACTCTTAAAAACATTTCATTGAATACGTGTTTCTTGGTTTATTAGAATTCACCCTAAGGGGTGCAAAATAGGGGTTGAAAGTTTATATGGAAAATATTTAAAGAAAATATTTAAATATAGCTTTCCGCCCGCAGCTTCATTCGCAATATTTTCGTTGTTCCATTTAAGAACTAAGTAGTCTGAATGGTTTTATAATTTTTTGCTGGAATATTTTCCCGACTTTCCCAACCATAAGATGCTTCACAGAAAGTCCCAGTTAAAAATACACTCAGAAGATTTAAGGTGAAATGTAATACACGTGTACATTTCTGAGTATAGGTAATTCTAAATTTTTAGGCCCCTTTTTCACCTTCTTACAGGTTGATTTTTAAAAAATCCATATTTTATACTGGGTTCAGGAGTCAGTCTGGACATAACTATGTATTTATAGGTATTGATTTACTGTGCTGTATATTTATTTATTATCATACATTGATGTCCATTGAAATTAGATAAAATGCTCGCTCGCATTCCCTCCGATTGTCGTCCGGCTGTCAATAGACACATATTGCAGTTTATTGAGCCGATAATTCTGAACATAAGAAGGTCATTTTGCTATATCATTTATAACTTCACCGCAATCTTAATTGCGTCCCTCGCTTTTTATTCACATCTCTGGAAAATAAAGATTAATTATAAGTATATCTATTTTCGCAAACCTTTAAAATGGGTAAAGTTTATGTCATATTATTTTTAGTAAAATATGATAAACATATCGTACATACAGCGGGTTCGAGACCCGCCATGTACCAATGTGTTTTTCGTTTAGAATTTCATATGTACATTTGTCTGACGCTCCTACGGTGAAGGAAAACATCGTGAGGCAACCTGCATACATCTGCGAAGAAATTCAATGATGTATGTGAAGTCGACCAATCCGCACTGGGCCAGCGTGGTGACTAAGGCCTAATCACCCTAACATAGGGTAGGCTCGAACCCCTCGGTGGGGACGTATATGAGCTGCGATGATGATGATGATGATGATATCGTATTGACCCCACTCCGTTGTCTATATTTAATATTTCAACAAGTCAAAAAACCCTGTCTAATATTTGTTTATTTTCTTTACGGACAATTTTTTTTTCTGTTCGTACTCATTCAGCATCCTTTTTATCAAATTTCCCGCAATTTTCAAATTTTCTCCCCCAACTAAGAAAACAATTTAAGAGGTAAAATTGCTACATGTTGTTTTGCGTCCCTAGGACATAGGAACTTAAAGAAACTAACGCTTAAGAGATTAGTCGCTTGCCTTTAGTCATACATTGAACAGCTCCAAACAACAATTTTTTCTACATATAATTGTCACAATGATTTAAAATAAGCATCATGCTGCAAGCTCAACTGACTTTATAGCTTTGAGGTCTGATCCTCAGCCGACGGCATTGACCAAGGCTGTAAATCAATAAAAACACTCTTAATTCGCAGTTTATATGTTTTAAAATCAGACGTTCATATTTTTCAAACGTGTTGAAAACATTAAAATGTGGATTCATTTATTTTTATACTTCTTGAAGAATTAGTTTTATGGATTAAAAAGTATGTAGTAATATCTATCTATTATGAGAAAATATTTACTTATAGTCCAGCATAAAGCGGTATAGCGTAAAAAATAAAATAGATATTACCTCACAATTCATTCATCTATACATCTATATATACATACAAATAATTAAAATTGAAGTGTCTGTTTGTAATGTCTAAATAATAACTTTTTACTATATATATGAATGTATATCGGGTACCAATAACAAACTCACAATTAAAAAAAAAATATCTGTCTGTCTGTCTGTCTGTTTGTTCCCGATAATCTTCGGAACGGCTGGACCGATTTTGACAGGACTTTCACTAATAGATAGCTAATTATATAAGGTATGACATAGGCTTTTTATCAAGATCTTAAAAAAAATGTCTACAAAAATCAAAATGCTGCCAAAAGTTACTATTCCACGCGGACGAAGTCGCGGGCACAGCTAGTTTCAAATATAAAATCTCATAATAAGAAACTCTATGTTAGAAGTGAATATCAAAAGGAACGTTTCATTTTAGGGAAATAAAAATAAATAGATTTATACTTGCTATATATGAATTTCGTGCCAACTCTAATATACTTATACTATTTTTTCACATTTTGAACATAATTTGTTTTATATTATACGTAATAAATTATTGTCAAATTATCTCCTTCGATAAGTAACGATTACAACATGTCCAAGGCTGCTACAATAAAATAGTAGATTATTAACCAAGGATATAAAGCAGTATCTTATGTCACGGGTGTAGATTTGAACCGCGAGTAACGAAGAACTCTATGCTTAAGAGGAAAACCAAGGTCCAGAGAATTCAAAAATAGGTATTTGTAAAATGTATTGCTGTCGCGCTGTGTGTCCGAACAACTGAACTCAGTGCAATAGGAACAACTGCAGCTGGGACCGAAAATACCTATGAAAAGTACATAAAAGATACGTTTCGTAATCCCCTGTTTTCTCCGCGAGAAATTTACCGATTTAATTACTTTTTGCGTTTATAATTAAAGTTTTTTGTGTTTCTATGTTTTGCTTTTTTTTTCATATAATCTTGTTCAATTTGTTTGCTGGACTTTTGAATACAGCAAAAAATTTGGTCAAATTTTTAGGTTTTTGAAGGTTTAAAATCTCTTTTAATAATTATCTTAATAAAAAATGAAAAACATAGGAACATGCTTATAGGCCATTGATTTTATTGAAAAAATAGAGCAACCAGTGCCATTATCCAAGAAGGAAACAGGGGACTACGTTTGTTTGGAAAAACGGACTATACGCGCGATTTCCTTTTAACTCTGGAGCGCAGCAAGACTAGAGTCCTGAGTGTGGCGAGGGATTTAAGCTCACCCAAGAGCCACTTGCTTTATCCCCGAGGAAAATACTCTACTTTTCGCACCACCTATGCGAGTAATGTCATTTTTGTGCAGGTTGTGTGAAAAGTATCATCTTTGCATTTCAACAATGTCCTCGCTTTATTATGATTTAAGATCTAGAAAATTTTGTCAAGGATATTTTTAAGGTTTTTAAACCTATTTATATTAACAAGTCAGTACATTTATGAAAGTACAGACTTTAAAAAACTAGAGCTATTTCTATAGGAATTTTTTTTTATTTTTTTTCTACTATAAAGCTCTACAAGGTGTTGCTAATAAGTTTAAAGAGCATGTGAAAAAGACTTATAAGAAAAGGCTATTACAAAATAGTAGTTTATGAAATAGTCACATAATAGGGGGTCTTAAAACACTAGTGTGTGTTTAAAATTCGAGGCTTGCCGAGAATTTTAATAGTACCACACGAGTGTTTTAAGACCTAATTATGTGCAATTTCATACACTACTTTATCTACACTCATGCAATCAGAGGTTACCTAAATTAAATAAAAGACACAAAATCAAACTCATTTATTCTAATAATTATTTGCATTTTGAACAGTGCAATTGTGAAACTAATACAGAAATCTAAAACTACATACATTTATATTATTTATTATTTTAACCAATAACAGCAAAATAATGAATGAAAAATTCAGAGAAATGGCGCCAACACCAACATTCTACCGCGCATGCGCTGTTGCACGCGCCGCCATAGACAATGTACTGGCACAAAAGAAAATTGTGACAAAACCTCCTTGGTCG
The DNA here is from genome assembly GCA_963935595.1 of Schoenobius gigantellus. Classification (NCBI taxonomy): domain Eukaryota; kingdom Metazoa; phylum Arthropoda; class Insecta; order Lepidoptera; family Crambidae; genus Schoenobius; species Schoenobius gigantellus. Next base: position 20,056,200 of record OZ012549.1, on the reverse strand, counting down.
GGCTTCGTCAATCGAACTGTATTTTATTCAAACTCAAACTTAAACTCAAAAATCTTTATTCAATATAGACCTTTACAGGCACTTCTTGACGTCAAAATAAAAACATAAAAATCTTCAACCAAGAATCTAATTAACTAAATTATTTAATCCTTGTATGTACACACACCCCAACCATTATTAAGATGTGTGCAAATACAAGTCAAATGAAAAAAAAACTATTGGAATTCGAGTTACATTAAAGTACTGGTTTTGTATGGCGAATCTGTATTATAATGTAATTTGTAAAAGGCCAAGGGCTTTAAGTTATGCCTTTAAAATATTAGTGTTGAGTTATTAATATTAGAATTAGAACATGAGTGTAGATAAAAATGTTTTTTTAAATGATACCAATGAAAACTCGTCGCAGAGCATCGGTGAGGCTGTGGACTCGGCACTTGCCTTCTAATCGGGAGGTCCGAAGTTCGAGACCGCCATGTCCAAAGTGTTCCTCGAATTTCATATTTACATTTTTCTGACGCTGGTACGATAAAAGAAAACATCGTGAGGTAACCTGCATAATCATCTGCGAAGAAATTCAAAGGTATGTGAAGTCGACCAATCCGCACTGGGCCGCCGGCAATCAGTGGTTGACTAAAGCCTAAACATCCTAACTTAGGAAATAAGCGCGAGCCCACAGAACAGAAAAATCTGTTCTGTGCTCGAGCCCCTCCGTGGGGACATATATGAGCTGTTATGATGAATACTCAGTCTTAGCCCGTATAACTTAAGAATATAATATGATAACAATATAAACATAAATAATTACAATATAATATTAGGTCCTTACATATGAAATTGGCGTTTTGCCGTACTGGCCACTTTGATCTCAAATATCTCCTCTATGGTTAGGAATTCCAAATTGAAATTTCCAGAACGAAAACGTTGGAACCAAAAACGCACTGTGTTTTCTTTTGCGGCACCATCGCCATACACATCATTAATCTTTCCTAGCCGTTTCTGCAGCGCTGGTGCCACGGTGGAACTCGTAGTACTAAATAATGCGATATTTCAAGTTTTCCATTTTGTAAACAGAGTAACGCAAAGAAAAAAAACAATTAAGGAAAAAACAAGTGAATTACAATTTTCGAAACACAAATACATGAGCAGGCCCCCGTCACTCGCGCAATGCAGCGTTATAAATACCTACCGCTAAGTAGCGCGCCGGGGCGCTCCGATCGGCAGAGGGCCGCCGCGCCGCCACCCGCCGCGCCGCACGCGCGACTTTTATTATTATTATCGAATCTTGTAACTTGTTTTTTTTTTCATAAATTTGTTTTTTATTATTTTGTTTTTTATTGGTTTCTTTTTGTTAATTTTATTGCTTTTTTGTTTATTATATTAATTTATTTTGTTTTTTATTGGTTTCTTTTTGTTTATTTTATTGCTTTTTTGTTTATTATATTAATTTGATTTTTATTTTCTTTTTTTATCAATAATTTTTTATTTATAAATTTCTTTTCAGAACTAAAAACGGGATTTTTATACCTAAATCGAATAATTTTTCGAAAATTTTCGGTTAAATGTTGATTCGAAAAAAGTTCTACTTTCATTGTGGTTTATAAAACCACACAATAATTTTAATTTAATCAATTTATTTAACCATACGGTGGTACATTACTGTGAAGCTATTGTAAGTTGTTAAAAGACAAAAAAAAATGTATTTTTTTTTCATAGTCGAAATTCGAAGTAATTCGAACTAATAAGACAGTATTCGATGCCATAGTAACAATCTTCAGTCCTCAGCAACATCGGCTGAGATGAAAACCAAGAATTTGTATTTTTTTATAATTTTTAAATGTATTAATGACGATAAAATAATATTCTATTCTCTTATTTTTTGACATTTACTAAGTATTTTAAAATTTTCAATATTTGCGCACTGCCAATTTAGAAGTACATTATGAGGAATTTAACACCAATCATGTATTTTACCATATTCTTGCAAATAAAGTACTATTGTTATTATCATTTTATAAAATTAAAGCACATTTGAGTGGGGCTTTCCTCGCAATCAATTTATTTCATTAATCCTACGTATACCATTTTGTTTATGTTCTTTGTACAACCCTTATGTTTTCGCTCGATGACGCAATCACGCGGTGTACGCGGGAATCTCGATTCTCGGCTCGCGTTTATAGAGACCTTTTCTTCTTGCAGCGACTTTTGTTTGTCGGTTTTGGCTATTATTATTACAGCGATTCGAGCGATTCTATGGGAGTGATGTATCTGTTACGTAGTAACTATTAACTAATCTGTGACATGAGTAACTAGCTGTATAAATTTGAATTTGGAATTCCTAACCATAGAGGAGATATTTGAGATCAAAGTAGCGAGTACGGCAAAACGCCAATTTCATATAGAAGGACCTAATACTAATGTTATTTTGTATGTTATAACGACATAGCTTATTGTAAGTGCCGATACTCATTAAGCAGATAAGATTCTTGCGCTCGTTCTTCTAATCGGACAGCCTAAATGGGTTATAGTTAAAAAAGTGACGACTTAGATAATCTTTTCATCGAGTCATATTTGAATTAAGATAAATTTGATTTTATTGATATAAAAAGATTAAATTACGAATTCCAAACCAGTGGAATCCCCTGAATTGTATAACTGTACCAACTTAAACATGCCATTTGTGAATAGATTGCCTTCGTTAACTATTCCTCACCTTCTATCAAGATTTCAATTCATTCAATCTTTACTCAATGGATTATGAGTGAAAAACCGCTATTCATTGGACTTTAATCATGCAAAACGGATTCAAATTTCATTATATCAAAAAGAAATAGCTCTTTGTCTTTAAAATATGATGTATGAAGTAAAATCCAATTATTTATCTACATAAGATCCACATAAGAATAATATAAAAACTAAAAGGACAAGAAAAACCAGAAAGCTATTCCTATGACATTATTTTAAGGATATCGTTTATTGTTATATTACTCGTATGATGAATATGATTTGGAAGAATGTATTGAGAAAATTTGTTTATTGAGAAAATTTTGAGAAGGCCAATTAGATATTAAGTAAACTCTAATATGTCAAGCTAAGTACCTAGCTGTTTGGTTACAATTCATTGTTCACGTGATATTATAGACCAAGAGCCCGGATGAGATAGTGTACATTTGTTTGATTCGAACTCAAAGTTTGTATTCAACATAGACGTTTACATGCACTTATTGACGTCTAATAAGTCTAAAATATTTAATAATTAACTATTTAATGTAATGTATGCAAATACAAGTAAATGAGATAAAAGCTGACTCTACACCCATTCGACAACTTACGCACCCGACAAGAAAATGCCGTACGACATGACACATGAATATAAGAAAAGTATACACGTTTTGCTGTATTAAAATCAGACAGCTGACAATTTATCAATATGTCGACGGCGTGCCCTATTGTAGCTTAGAATAAAAAAAAGAAGTATGTTAATGTTGTATCTATTCTGGTTAAGAAGGTTCTGATATTTATAGATATAGTTGAGTGAGGCTTACAGCGTCACTAGGCAGGATATTCTACCACTGAGTCTGATAGAAGAAGCAGCTACGGAATAGCTTTAATCCTGTCTTCTACAAGCTCTCCTACAAGAAAAACCTTAGAGAGAGTAGGTAAGCTCTTCAATCTGGTCTACTATTGGCTGCTCATTTAGTCTGTTCTGGGGTGTAACTAAGGCCCAGGTTCCCTAGGTCTCTCTGGAAGTTGTCAAGTGCATCGCAAATACGAAGTGTGGTACATATACGCTGTGCTTCTCTTCATCTCCATGCAGTGTCTTCTATCACCTGCAACACCGCGTCTCTACTAGCACCTGCTGCCGCCTTCTCTGTTGAGTGCTGCCCATGCTTGCTGCTCTCCGTCCGATGGCCAGGCTTGAATATTTTTTTATATCTAATTTTCGTAATATTAGTTTGATGGTTTAGAGTGAGCTTAAGTCATGTCCCATTTATTTCGATTATTCTAGCGCTCCTTTAATTTGTTAAAATTTAATTGATTCTTTTATAAGAGGTTTCATTTTTCTTTTAATCTGAAACCTTCCGCTACACCAGAAGTGGTAGAGAGACGGCCCAAGGCTTGTCAGGGGAAAATTGTGTCAAGCACTAGGGACAATGTGGATGAGGTGATTCTAATCTTGAACTTCTTAGTCCATGATTTTTTTCGTAGCACAATAATCAAAGCAAGTATTTTATGATTATTATTTTAGGACCCATAGGAAAGGTAGTCTACTGAGATTATAAACTACTGAGAGTCTACTTCAGGAGCGTGGGACTCCCGTGGTGGTAACCTCATCTAGATAGGGTGTCCAGATGTTCCGCATTTTCAGAGCGTCCCATTTTCAGCTATGAATTTGATTGTGTCCCTTCATTTAGATAATCCAATACAAGACAGTACAATGTCCCGTATTTAAGCATATTATCGAAGAAAATATAATACCTATGTAAAGGCTGAGTTCCAAATTGAAACTCGTTTTGTCATGTATTGATTTTTATAAGTTTATGCTATGCGGGAGGCCTATGTTCAACAGTGGGCGTCTCTTGGCTGAAATGATGATGATGATGAAGATTGTTCTTCAAAATGAGAACATTTTAAAGGCTGTCAGGTCGACTCAAAGGTACCTATATTTATAGAAAATAAGACATTTTGTTATATGATTTCGCGATAAAAACGATTTCCAATAGTAAAGTCATAAGTGACTCCCTTATCTAAATCCTAAATCCCGAATTTCGAACAATGTTGTACCTGAAAACAAGTAATCACTGAACGCTCTATCATAATTTCCATCCCATTAAGGGGTTTTATTAATTAACGAACAGCCTCTAAAGCAGCTGCACCTACCTCGAAAAGATTTCTTTTTAAGTAGACGATAAAAATAATACAAAGATGACAAATGCACATAACAATCATTTAATATCAGCCCAACATTGTTTGTGTACCAGTGAAATATCTAATTTTCCTCCCTGTATTTTTTTTACAATACGTATTGTAAGTATTGATACATCTATATTCTACGTGTCGTACAACTACACTGGCACTTGGTTGGTTTTTTTTCAGATTTTCTAATACAACGAGTCACTGGACCGACCGGCTGTTAACTTCAGCTCTACCTTAGAAACCTAAACTACGGTCGTGAGCATGAACAGCCCTCGAACAAAATTGTATTAAAATACTGTAATACTACTCCAATAAATACATTTTTGTTACTTGAAATATTTAATATACATATCAAAATAGATGACTACATCGATAGAGTCTGGCCAATGAAAGCTGAACCTGACATTTTTTCAAGTTGCAACACTCATACAATGTCTCTCTGTAGTTTAGTTGAACATGGTGATTTTGCTACTTTGTAATAAACTTTTACCTTTGTAATTTAACTTTCGGTTTTGGTACAGAAGCACAAACCTGAACCAATATATGAGAAAGACAAAGTTTCAAGGGAGCATGGTTATGAGGTGTTGGGAATTCCCCCATACAATTGTGATCTTAACCATATGCTTAGACATTATAATGGTAGGCTTAGGCAAGCACAAGGTTGCAAACAAAAACATGACTGTGTCAACAGCGAAACTAGAAGAAATAATAAAAAAGCTTTCCATAAAAAAACAAAGCATTTGTGTGTTGAAAATCGGTGCAAGAGCAGGGATAGGATCACGGAAGAGATGGAGCAATTTATAATAAGCGTCAATGATGATGAATTAAGCAGCTCAGATGAATTAGATATGGGTGTTGATTATTTAGAAACTGTCTATCACAGTGACTAAAATAAAATATTTTTTAAATGTATTTCGATTTTTAACAATTTTATGTACCAATTGGCTGAAGTCTTAGTTTTCAACATTTCATAATATTTTTTCTTAACTTTTGTCGAAATATAACAGAAATTAAGTAATTTATTAAATCCAAATAACGCGATTTTTTATAAAAGGGTCATTGTTGGAAGTTCGTTAAAACTAAACATTAATGTTTAATAAACATGTATCAACTCCGTTTTTTCCTACTATATTCAGTATTGCCCTCCAAAATTTTTTTAAATTTCCCGCGTTTTTCTAGGTCCAGCTTTCATTGGCCAGACTCTAGCACTAAAGATAATCTCCTCCAAATAGATCTTTTGTTTCTGTTTAACTTAGTTTCAGTCGGGCACAAATATTCCCAAGAGCTATTTTTTTTTTTTTTTAAAAAACGTCGCCCCACACTAGGATTTTCTCCTGTATCGTGGGTGCAGTTACAAACATAGAATATCACATGCACATACGCCCAGACCGGAACAAACTTCTGTAGGCCATACAAAACATCTGTCCCGTGCGGGAATCGAACCCGCGCAACCCGTTGCGCAGTAGGCGATCACTCGACCTCTGCGCTAACCGTGTCGTCCTATGCTTCGTCGTCGTAGCTATGCTTCATATGTTTGTGTATCATTTCATAGTTAGCTGGAATATAGTATCTACGCTTTTGTCTATCAAACGTTCATAAATGTGCACCGGCGGTTAGCCCCGTGCATGCCGCCGTAAGGCCTTCCGTCTTAGTTGTCCTGGTTTTCTTGGGAAATCCCCCCTTGGCGACAGCCCGACCAGATAGTCGGGCTTACCCGGGTGCGTTTAGTGGTGTCGCAGTGTGGAACTTACCCAGCGCGCTCACAAGGGCAGGCAGAACACCGGGGGTTTTAGTGGATAGGCCTAATACTCTGCTGGGTTAGCCCCACCGCCTGGCCAACGGCAAGTACGGTGCGGTTACGCATTTTCCCCCGAAAAAAAGTTTTGGTTTGATAGAATATTGACCACACACGGAGTATATGCCTCTGTCTGCATTACTTTGCGCATTTAATGAACGCTGTTTTCCTTGAAATACAAATACACATATTTGAGGTAAAATATGAAGCCAAGAAAAGTCAAGTAACCAAATGCCTCATATTTTACATAGCATATAAAAGTGAAATATACGGTTATTTAAGTATAGCATGTCATAATAGTAATAAAACATAGTGGTGACTAATTATAACTTAACAAAGTAGAGAACTAAGCTCCATAGTTATTAACATTCACAATACAAAGCAATCTTCATTGTAATAGCCTGCGCTCAGTATTTTACTCGTATATGTATATGGGCACCGTATGTATACATTTTGAAGCGATAGACAATGAATAAGGTTATGAGTTGACATGACCTTTGTTATGCTTAAATATGTTATTGAACTAATACTCGTAAAATTCTCAGGAATAATGAAAAATCTCATCTGAAAAGCCACGCGCAACATCTCATAACTGGCCATGTATAAAAATGGAAACTTTTTAAAGCAATATACCTATGTAATTAATAAATTCACAGTGGGTAAATTTATTTTCGCAAAGTTCTTTTTTTGCTATTCTAGTAGTCAACCTATAAATTATCCCTCAAGGTGTCAAATTTCGTTTAGATCTCAACATCTTATCATCCTTAGAATTCGCTATATTGTATTAGAGCTACTGAACCTCCCTGGGTTATTTCCCTCCCTCTATAACTCTTAAACTTAGCGCCTAGTATTAAGATATTTAATATTGATCACATATACCAATATGTTAAATACGGTAAAAAGCAAGGCTTTCTTTTTGATATTATGTCTGGATATAAAAAAAGTTTGTTGCTAAAATTCACCTATTTGTTTATAAAAAAGTACATATTATTATATAGAAAGAATACTAATGACAGTTCTACTGCGTTTATTCTATTAATTGATTATTGAGAATGTCGTCCGCAACAGCTATTTTTTTAATTTTAGCAAAACGTTACCAAAGTCCTTTAAAAAGAGACGAGAAGTAATTATGTAATTATATTGCTTACCTTTCTACGGCGTTAGCTTTATCCAGAATTTTATCCACTTTAGTATATCACATTTATTTCATATAATACAAAATAAAAATATTACAAGTTCACTACACGATCACAAAACAATGTATTTTCTATATATATACAAATTTAGTAATTTAAAACGAAATGGTCTGAAATTCAGTCACTCATTGTTGCATATTATCATTTTACAAATCAGTGCCTGCGTGCCAACTGCATGAGCAACTACCGCAAACTCGTCCAGTATACTTCATTAGCAGGTACACAAAATAACATAGTCGCTACCTTTATTTCAATCCTTATGAATGTGAACCATGAGACAATTGTACAAGACACAAAATGCTCTGGTACACTCAAAATATACGCTGCCAATAATGTTTTCGATTTTAAGCTCTGTTGCGTTTAAGAAGAGCTCAGTATTAGTTTCGAAAGTAGAAAAGCGAAGCCCCGCCTATACCTTATTGACAAAATAATCCCATTGGTGACCGCCGGAGAGCAGCGCTGGGACAATCCTGCGCAGCGTTAAGGCGTTTACATTTTCCATACAATAAATACTTTAACAAAATTTTGCCCATAATATCATTTGTAAAAAAATCCATCAAACTTTTTGTACCTGTATGTAAACTTCTCTTCATATATCTATTAAATGGTTTAGTATGAGGAGTGAACGTTTGTGCTTAATTTACTTTGTATTCGTAGAGAAAATTTGTTTTGTTTCTAAAATTAGGTCTTTCTATACCTATGATAAATTCAGTGTTGTTGATAACTTAAAAGTTTCAGGGATATTTTATTTTTAAAACTTAACACAAATATATTCGAAGCTAACTTAAAACGTCGAAAGCTGAAGTTTGCTTGGTTGAACGCGCTAATACAGGAACTACTGGTTCGATTTAAAAAAATGTTTTGGTGTTGGAAAACCTATTTATAGCTGGAGGCTATAAGCTAAAAACTTCAAGCTACGACCAAGTTCATTTCATGCATGCAAAGCTGCGGGCACAGCTAGTATATATTTAATATATTGGTCATTAAGAAAAGCTGGTGAACGTTTTTCGTATTTTTTAATGAAAATCGTTTAAAGTCTAGATATTAATACAAATAAAACACCTATTAGTACCAAAACGTGTATTAATTTTTAAACATATCATTAATTTTTAAACATTAAACAGGTCTAACAGTAACATTACCAAGAAATAACGTAATAAAATAGGAAAAAAAAAATTTATTTACATAAATTAAAACCGACTTCAAAAACACTAAAAGGTCATAAATAATATAAGAATACAAACAATGTCACAGTTTTATATTGAAGTTGGTCCGTAACAGTCGCCTACGGTGATAAGACCGCCCTTTATGTATTTTTTTGCATGTTAATTTTTAAAGAAATTGTTATTTTACAAAATAAAGAGTTATTCATTCATTCACGGACAAATAGCAATACATAAATAACCATAACTAATAAATAGCTATTCCTATATAAATACATAAATACCTGACAATCATTGGACTTATTCATAAACTTTTCTGATATAATAAAACTAGTATGAAACTGGCTGTGCTGAATCTCACTGGGATTGTTTCAAAGTTGAGCAGCACGAACATTAAAAGAGTTGCGAAAAAAATGTAAATTGCTGCCTGAAACAACCAGCAGGCGCGCATCGCAACAACTACGCTTAGGACGGGACGGAGGAGGGAGCAATTGGGACAAGAGTGCAGATAGGATAGGGAGTTGGGATGTTTTAGGACTTTGTTCAGGATGGTTAGGATTTGTACATTACGACGATTTCGGGTGGGTCGTCATTTTAAATGACCGCGAAAGTGAGAAACACGGGTTATACTTCCGTAAACCAAATTTATAGCGAATTACCAAATTTTGGAGGCGCTCTAGATTATTTGATAAATTCCTTCGTAATGTCCAGGAAACAGACGTCAGAGTAGTCGAGAAGAGAGAGAAGGAGATTCAAGAAAATATTGCAACCGTTTAAGAGAGTGAAAACTATGATGCATACGCTTACGAACATCATTTAAATGGGGCATCTATGTCAAATTCAAATCAATTATCAGCCCCAGATTTTGAACCTTGTTAGTAAAATTATAAACCAAAGAGAGCGTCGGTGGCGCTGTGGACTCAGCACTTGCCTTCCAATCGGTGAAAGAAAACATTATGAGGCAACCTGCATACATCTGCGAAGAAATTCAAAGATGTATGTGAAGTCGACCAATCCGCACTGGGCCAGCGTAGTTGACTAAGGCCTAAACACCCTAACTTAGGGTAGGCTCCAGCCCCTCGGTGCGGACATATATGGGTTGTTATGGTGAAACCAAAGGTGGCAGCGATTTATATCGACTTTACCCCTCATCCAACGGCTACTAATCAATACCGCTTGCGATTTTTATGGATTGGCAACAAGACCGGCTTTGCCCACTGCAGGATATTGGAGAAATCTTGGTAAGAGTTATGGTTACTTCTAAGGCGTGAGATGGTTCAAAATGCTTATAAATATTAAGATCATCTGCGTAAAGATGATAAGAAGATTTTTTTTAGATAAAACTATAATAAAAACTGAAAATAGAAGAGGAGAAAGAACCCCACCCTTTGAAATACCAGAAGTGACACTACACCAGTTAGTTAGTGTAGCGTCGTCAATTTTCACGCATGGCCAAACAGAGAAGAATAAAACCACTGAAGTACAGTGGAAGAGATATTCACTGAACGAAGGGTACCGAGGAGGATATCAAAGTCAACCGAGTTGAAAGCGCCACTGAAGTCAAGCAGAATAGCTGCAGTAATTTTAGATTCATCCATTGATTTTCTGATATCTTCTGTAATATTCAACAGCCAGCACACCAACTGTGCAATAGGATAGTCGAAACCCAGATTGGAACGGGCATAGGAGGGAGTTCGAGGAAAGGTACCGTATCTGTAATTGTTGATGAGCAATGGATTCAAGGACTTTTGATAGAATGGGTAATATGGAAATAGATGTAAAATCAGTAAAAGCTGTAAGACTGTTTAGTCCTAGAAAGAAGATTTTTTGAGAGGAGATAGTTGCTTCCTTCTATGATGATGAAAAAATACTGTGTATTGTGTGTTAAAGGAAAATTAATTATGTATCTGTACTATTATTATACATTTATTTCAAAAAGTATCTTACAATACATACATCTAAAAACACAAATATTAAAAAAAAAACTTAAATCTAGGGTTCCACTGGCAGCGGAGCACGGCCCAAGCTTGTATACAATTGATATTTGCCACAAAAAATATAGATTATTAATAATAATAATACACTTTATTGCAAATAATAGAACACACAGACAAATAAATAGTACAAACACAGCAAAGGGCGACCTTATTGCTACACAGCAAACTCTTCCAGGCAACCATAGAATGATGTAGATAATGAAAGGAATATAAATGGAAGGTGGGAAAGTGCAAAAATAAATTAAACAATAAAGAACTAGCTAGAAGTTAGAAATAAAATTATATACAAATATGTAAATATATATAAATATACATACATACCTATATAAAATAAAGTTATAGGGATACTTATAGATTATTATTTTTAGTTTTCAGAGTTTCAACTCACATTTGGAAACTATTTCATAATAAGTAAAATTTACAAAAAGAAAACCCGACTTCAAAAACACTGAAAAGTTAAAAATAATAGAATAGGTAGACAGCAAGTAGGTAAAGACAATTTTATATTGAAGTCGGTGCCAAACGATGATTCAAATTCAAATTCAAAAATCTTTTTTCAATATAGGCCCTCACAGGCACTTATTGACGTCAAAACAAAGCAAAACATTTTTTATTTTTACCTTTTAAGTGAATTTGTAACCAGCTCATCTAAATCCTCTTTATCCGTTCCTCTTAATCCTTTAGGGTTTCCCTCGATTTTCATGGGATCCTGACCACACTCTATCGAATACGAAAAGAATTTTTAAAATCAGTCCATAATTGGTGGAGTAATCGTGTAACATACACAGAAAACACGTTGGACATACCTAAAAATTTAAGGGTTTTCCTCAATTTTTATAGGATCCCATCATCAAATCCTGACTTTGGTAACCTTGAGACTACTCCAGGAGTATACTCTTTCGAATACAAAAAGAATTTTGAAAATCGGTTAACAATTGACGGCGTAATCGCGTAACATACAAAATGTATAAATTCAGTATTTCGTCATTAACCAATTCCAATTTCACTCTACAATTTTGTTTCAAGCTTCTGACAGGTACTAGTACCTAATAAGATTATTTATATATACATAAAGATATACTTTATATGTATGTAATGTAAGTACAACCTAAGGGTATTAGAAAAAATTACCTGACTTTGAGATTCTATATAAATAAATCCGTAGTTACTTTCTTCTTTTATAACTACATATTTTCATCGGTGACACTTTGAAACGCATACTGTTGATTGTCATAATTTCGATTGGCATACATCATATGGCATAAAAATCATAAAGCATAATAAGAATTGTCGAAAGGCATAATATTAAAAACCATATACTTTAAATGTATAATTTGGTTTGGCATATTTTTTTAAGCTTATATCGAAACGCATAATTTTACTCAGCATAACTGTTAATATCCATAATTTTATTTGACATAATTTAACTATGCATAACTTACTAAAGGCATAGTTTTATAAAGAATAATAATTGTAAAAAGATATTCATAAATCTTCTTTGACATAATAATAGTTATTTGTTATACATGAGTGCAAAGTTGCTTTTTAACCGCGTGCTCAACTTTGATGACCGAGCAAGCGAAGGATTCTTAAATTAGAATCCTGTGCGTTAGCGAGGGAATCAAAAGAACACAAGGTGAAAAATCTTTGCACTCGAGTGCAACACGTAACTTTTCATCCCCCCTCAGCGAGGAAATAAACAAAAGTACTGAGTTTTCAACAAATTTAGAAAAAGTTGTATGATAAATTCGGCTCCATGGAGATGGAAGTAAATAGGTTTAATGATGTTTTGAAATCACATACCTAGTGCACGCCATGTTCTAAATTCAAATTTACTTTAACCTCAAGCGGATAAAAACGGCTTTGGCGGTCAGATATTGAATAGCAAAAATACTCTTTCCGAGATGGGGGGATGAAAATGTATTTTTCTCCATACGAGGATTACTAATTATTAAAAAAAACTAGTGTTATTCAAAACCGACTCAGTCAACCCCGACTCCACGTAGTCTTGTCTACCCTACCGCTAGAGTGTTATTCAGAATCGTGAAAGCACGGAGGGGTGAGGCGGCCCGCATGTTGAGGAGCTGGTGGTAATGAGCGAGCCGCCGTGGCTGAGGCAGGCCGGCTAAGCCGGCCATCAAGCGGAGGCTGCTGTGATGAGCGAAAGCCATCTGCGATGATTAGCATGCGTGGGACCGCCAGAACCCAACAGTGCCGGAGCTATGATAGAAGCCTTGCATGCTGCATGCCTGCTGCATGCCAGCTTGCGTGCCTGCTTGCATTCTGCATGTCTGCATGCATGCTGCATGGCTGCATGCCTGCATGTATGCATGCCTGCATGTATGCTGCATGCCATGCCAGCTGCATGTCTGCATGCATGCAATATGATATATTAAATAATATATGAAATATATTATGCTTAGAGCAATTAAATTATGGCGTGATTTCTTTACACTAATCGTAAATTAAAACTTTTTTTATTTGGTCAAACTATTTCTTAATTAAAAAGGTTCATAAACAAAAAAAAATAGTAAATAATTTAAACATAAGAAAATAAATTTAAACTGTTATGGATAGCAAGTGTTTGCTTTTTGAAATTATGATGAATGAGTTCGTTATGGATTTACGGATTTGCCGGTTATGCTTTTCAAATATATGTATTTTAAATATTATGCCCTTAAAATTTTATGGCAAACATAAATTATGCCTATTGTTACTTATGCTTATTCAAATTATGCCTTTTTATGGATATGCCTTACATATTTCGGCCTTATAATAGTATGCGTTATGAAGTTATGATATAAAGACTTACGGCAAGTGACGATTATGGCTATTAACATTATGCATTTTTAGTTTATAATGAAAAACGTTATGCTTTTCAATAGGTAACCATTTTCGTCCTAATATTAAATAATAATTTCCTTAAATATTGCCTTAAGAACCTGAAAAATAGTTTAATTTAACAATTTACAATGTGTCTAGAAAAAGACATCAACGCTCTCAAAATATATTATGACTCTAGGGAAACCAGAGAGATTAATGTTCCACTTCTTTAAAGCAAACAATACAAAGATATTGTAATAACTGTTTGTTCCAATTTAAATGAATATTTATGAAATTATAATCACCTCGTAAGTAGGTAATTTTCGATAACTTCCTAACTGCCCATTGATTTTTGTAGTACCTATATTAAATTCTTCATTGAATTCTTCGAATCTCTTCGCGAGCATCAATAAATGTGAAATATATATTACACACGTGTAAATGCCCAATAAATGCACAGCATTTCAAAGTTATTGTAAGAACAAAGAATTATTTATACTAATATAATTATAAAGAGGAATGATTTGAATTTTTGTATGTTTGTATTGAATAGGCTCCGAAACTACTGGACCGATTTGAAAAGTTCTTTCACCATTAGAATGCTACATTATCCCTAAGTAACATAGGCTATAGCATTTTTTCCTACAGGAAGATGTAGAATTCCCACGGGAATAAACTCCAAACTACTGGACCGATTTTTTCTTTCACATTAAGAAATTAGAATCTAACATTATCCCTGATGAACGTAGACTACTAAAATATTTAAAAGGGAAATTTATTTAATAGGGAAGATATAAAATTCCCACGGGAACATTTGAAATTTGAACAAGGAATCCATGAATATCCAGACTCTATATGGGTAGATTTGCTCCCTGATCAGAGTGTCTATATTTTAATTCGTCTAAAAAGCAATTTAATTTACTTTATATAAATATTAGTATATAAAATATTATATACTTTATATAAAATCTTGCTGATTATGACGAAAACTAATCGACATACCTATATGGGCATGACTTTATTGTTCTTCCTAAATGAATAACATTCAGTCAAATTTTTTCGTTAATTTCATACATGAAGTCATAATTATACACATCAGATATAAATATTTCCTATATTTAATTTTAGTTTTCTGTGAATACATGTTCCTTACAAAATATTTTAAAAAAATCTCATTTCAGATTATTAGTAAACGCATATCTACCTCCGGAGAAGCAGAGCTAGTCAGCATTCCAACACTCACCCAGTTACGGTCCGACGGCCGAGTGCTAATTGGTAAAGGAAACCACAAACAACCCGAGCTCAATGCTCTTCACAGAACAGAAATGCTTCATTTTTAAACATCGCACTGGTCACCGTTACAATCGGCCCATATTCAAAATTTGAAAAACAAAGCACTCTTATACTTTTCTTCGATAAGACAGCTTCTTCTTCTTTTATCATATTATTATTACAATGTATCTACTTTTTTTTCTGATCGATTTAAGTCTCGGAAAACTATCAATTCCGTCTTACGTCATCTTTAACACGCTATCCTACTAATATTATAAATGTGAAAGTGTGGATGTTTGGATGTTTGTTACTTAATCACGCAAAAACGACTCAACGGATTTGGATGAAATTTGGCATGCATGTAGCCTGACATGGAAAAGCACATAGGCTACCTTTATACCGATTCCTTAAGTAGTTCCCGAGGGAAAATTGAAAATTGTTCAAAATTGATGTCCACGCAGACGAAGTCGCGGGCAGAAGCTAGTATTATAAAAAACAATACACTATTTTATTAATAGGAGAAAAAAATTAGACTTCTAGAGATTCCTACTTATTCTTCTCTCCCAATTTCCGAACAGAATGTGTAGAAAAAAACATTTTTAATGGAAAAATTAAATTATTATTATTAAAGATTATACTAATTAAATAAGGATTTATTTGTTTGTTTGAGATCTTAGACTTTATGTCGTAGTGTCTCATATATTTGAAAGTTAATTATTTAATCATTGTATGAGCCTCACACCTTAGTTGAATCTCTTTTTTGGCCGGTGTATTGCATCCAAGAGGCCCGGGGCAGCAAAAGAACTTGGCATATTATAATGCATTTATAATGCCAAGGCACAGATAACATAAGCCAAGGTACGTATCATATATTGAGCTTGTATCGGACACATATCTAATAATGCTGCCACTTTTGGGATGGTTCAACAAAACATTACCTGCCTTTGATTCAATAAAGCGGCACGCAATAAAAATATAAGCGATTACAAACTTGTGACGCAGCTTCAAACTTTTGAGCATCGTCGTAGCATCGCGGCATCGCCTGCCTTTCAGTGTTGTAAAGGTTACATTTCAGCAAGTTTGAGCAGGAAGCGTATGACCTAATCCTCCCCGCTGAGGTGCTGACTCACTGTCACACCAGTGGCAGTGTAACCATCGAAGTACCAGGCGCACGACGACGGGGCATAATCCACAAGTATGAGTATACCAGTGCCGAAGGCCCAGACAGAGCGTTTTGTTTCAACTTTCATTGGAATATCCATTATTACTTAAGCATCTAAATTTGTTATGGGTATAAAGTATACACATCGCAGTTTTATATTGAAGTCGGTGAAAAATGAAAAGAACAATAATACCTACTACTATAGTTACTTGAAATTTGGCACCAACTTCAATATAAAACTGTGATGTTGTATGTATTTTATATTAAGTATTTATAAGTCGGTTTGGTATTTTTGAAGTCAATTTTTTACGCTTGTTGTTTTAGCCTATTTGTCGAGAGGAAGTTTTTTGAACGAAAATATATAAATGGAACCATTGCAATAAATTAAAGCTTACGAAGCTCACTCAGCTAACGAAGTACCGGAGGAAGACTCTGCGCCAAGGTCGCCTGCTTGCGTACCTCCGTCTTATCTATTTCTGCCGCAGAGCAGCAGTGCTTGCTTTGCTGTGTTCCGGTTTGAAGGGTAAGATATGGCAGTGAAATTACTGGATACCGGGACTTTACATCTTATGTCACAAGTCAGCAACGTACACTGCAGTTCTTGTGGAGGTTGCAAATTTGCTGCGAATCTCACAAGAACCACCGTGTACTACAGGTGACTGTTACCACTTACCATCAGGTGGGCAGTATGCTTGTTTGCCAACTTAGTTGTATATAAGTACATGTATATCACTATTTAGGTAGAGGATCAGATGAAAATGGTTGCCTATGCCTAAGTTACACCGGCTTGAGGTATGCTACGGATGGAGGTCTACCCTGGCCCACCCAGGTAACTTAGATGGGTGTGCCACGGACAGCACCCTGTTTCAGATAAATATTACCTTTTTACTCTATGCCTGTGGGTTACGGTAGCTGGTGAATCGTTAAGAACTAACGTTTCGTGACTAATAAATAATATTTTTGTTTTAACTTTTAAAGTGCATATACCATCATACTACCACCATGTACAATCAAACACCATGATTATATTAATTGTGGCGTTAAAATATAATAGTTACGTTTTTATTTATTCTGTCTCGTACAACAATTATATACCTTAGTATAACAATAATAAAATGTTACAATTTAGAGTCTGACAGACTGGTATCTGTATTAGGAGACTGTATGACAGATTAACAGCCTCTCTTGATCTGAACCAAATGGTAATTATATAAAAAGTAAAAGTGTCACTGTGTGAGGTTACTACAAGCGACTTTAAGTGAGACAGTAAAACTATGGTATCTAGCAAGGCGGGCTCGGCGCTACTACCAACCAAATCACACCGAAAAATTTTCCAGACAAATTGAAAACTCGAATCCTCTTGCAGGCATTTTTGTACAATAAAATGTGACGCCCACTGTTTTATATTTGCTTTGTTTGCAAAAGCTATGACTTTGTACGGATGCAACTTATTCAATGATATTAAAAATTCGTAAAACACTCGTCAAAAATTCGTCACTTTTTTAAGTATTGAAGACACTTGCAACTTCAAAGTCAAATTATAAAAACCCAAATTAATGCATTTTCAATGCAGCTTTGATAGAATTAAAATAATGGAGAGTCGATAATTCTAAGTAGATTCAAAAGAGACTTTTGCCTTGTTATACAACAATGTAGGCACCTAAAATTAATGTGGTTCCTGTAAGATTCGTAAATATCAAACCCTACCTACAAGGTCCACGGTGTACGTTGCCAACTTATAAGATTTAATCACAGTAACCGTGATTGCACTAGCTGTCAGCCGACGGACCAAGGACGGTCATTTCTATCCAGAGGATGAAAATTCCTGTCATCTGCTCAGCGCTCAAATCTCTTTTAACAGACAGCAGACTAAAATAGTAATTTCTGTCCGATGGAGAAATTTTCCGACCTCTATTTAGCGCCTAAAAGAAAATTATTGTAATCAACCAACGGTAGTGAAATTAGTTCACTCATGACAGCAACGCTACTCAGTTGACTTTTATAAACCTTACAACAAGATTTTTTCTACGCTACAAGTATTATACAATTTGAGCACCTTTCTGACGAACAAAATTTCATACTTTCTTTGTACTCTTGTCAAACACGCAGATCCTATGAAAATAGAGTCTATTCATTTACTAGTCAAACTTACCACAGACCCTTCTCAGAAACTACCGAGTGTAAACGTTGAAAATTAAATATTTCTTAACGTTTTAGATGTTTTAAAATGTAGCAAAACGTATATTTAATTGTGTATCGTATTGTGTATGTAAAGTAAACCTATTCTACGTGTAAAGTATACCTTTTTGTGTATTTTAGAAATTCGTATTTGATTCACTGTTTCATAAATTATAGTAAAAGTTAGCAAAAAAAAATTACTACTTAATTAATAAAATTTCTGAAATTATTGTTTTTTGGAGTTATCTACAGAATTCCGAGCAAGTTTATGTATCCCAATACCCAGCTGAAACTGTTCCGGAACCCCTATGGAGGCCCTGTTCGGAATCCGGAAGGCCCAATCTACCGAACGCGGGGAACAAGCTGGGACTTCAACTAAAACCCAACCCACCTGAGGATCAACCCACTACAACGCCATCACCAGAGCTAATGTCATACTACACCAGCTATGTTTTTAATACATTTTTATTGCCGTTAAGGAATTGTATAGAATTCATAGAAAAGGTGTACCTAAATACAATTTCATCATTCAATTTCAACTTCATACATTTGCGAGACATTTGATTTTTGATTTCATATATTTCCTGTCACATACATTTTATTACAACTACCTTTATCAAAAACATTATATAAATATACTGAACAATGGAATTTAAAGAGCAAACTATATTCAATTTTACCCAAGAAACCTATGCCGACAACTGGTTTCTGCTAAATAATAGAAGCAAGAGAGCAAATTACATTCCATTTTACCTGTTGAACCTCTACTGACTACTGTTTATGCTAAATATATTCTTATAAATTTGGATATAAAAATAACAGAGTAGTGTCAGCTGCCCAAGTGCCGATGACACACGCGTACATTACGCCTGCGCAGACGCAGCTTGTTTGTTCGGAGCCCCATGCTAACTCCGCCGTTTACACACTACGTGCTAGCAGGGCATGAATTAACTTTTCATATAAATAAAATTCACGCTACTCTAACCTCCTGAAATTAACACCTCGGCGTAAATACTATTTAACTTGATCTCCTCGTAACGTTTCTGCTACTGTGGATTACTAAGCGATCAATTGATTACCGTTAAGGGTCATCAAATTAAGTAACAGACTTTTAATAGCCGTCAACCAGTTATCGAATAATTTTGTTATAATGGACTAAAGAAACTTAGTATTTGTTTATTCTATAGGTGAATAGCTACTATACCTACCGAAAATTGATGTCTAAGTATAATATGTACATGTGGGGAACTTTTTTTTATTTATTTTGATCTACTTTTTTTAAATCAAATTATATTGCGTCGTCAAAAGAAGAAGTGGAAACCATCGCAACCTAAAATCTGTAGACCTACCTATGTTAGCAAATGAATTAGGAGTGAAAACATTTTGCACCAAATACTTGAAAGCCATTAACATTAGCTCTAAAGAAGGCCGTTACAAAATTCTCGGGACAGAAAATAAACATTTACATTTGTACATTTAACGTAGATATACTTATAGTTAAAATTTCCAGCTAGGGTTCTTCAAACATAATTTCAAAATTGTATTATCAAATTCGACTTATGATACCATTCGCTACAAACATTACCTACATGCTTTACATATAAAAATGAAAAAAGTAAAACAAAAAAAATTTAATCAATCAAAGTATATACCATTATTATTTATGTACTTTCGTCATTTGGTAGGTAGTTCACTGATTCCATTGCTAAATATACTGTGGGAGCGAAAATCACTAATGCCTTCTTATCTTATCTTCTGAACTGCCTTACCGGAATTAATTTATTTTCCATGCAAGAAGTTGTTCAAATTCCGAAAAAAGTGGTAATCTGTTGGAGCAAGGGCCGGTGAGTGTAGTAGGTGTCGGACACATTCCAATCGAAGCTCTTCTAATTAAGCGTCCTAAAGCTGCAAGAGGCTAGAGCGATTGACAAGTCTCCGGTTGCTTAACAGATACTTTTCCATCACGGTTTGCAATTGTTAACAATACAGATCTGTCGTAATCATCTGACCAGAGAGCCTATTACCGATCTCATGGTTTTGGAAATGATATCATATGATATCATAGTGCAAGACGAAAAATACGATTTCCGGTCAGATTTTTGATCATTTGCTCATTATTTAATGATGACATCGTTGAAATTATGCCATAGTGATGATATTATTGGAGATCGGTAATACGAAATGCAGAATTCCATGACTTTTTTTTTCTCAAATTTATACCATGTCATACGATGAAAGATCCATAATTGGCTCGCAGGCCCCTAATCAATGGTGGTGGCATTGTGCATTTTAGGTACTTAGCTTATAATCGCCCTATTTCACCATCATTTGTTAGGTGCGAAAATTTGTCAAAAAAATAAATCAGATTATATCATATATTTTGACAATTGTCGCAACTGTCAGAGGTGGTGAAATAGGAGCCTACACTACAGATTCCTAAGATCAGGCCCCTATTTCACCATCACTGACAGGTGCGAAAATTTGTCAATAAATAAATGAAATATTTTGACAATTGTCGCACCAGTAGGGTTACTCTTGAACCATTTTCGATGGATCGTCATTGGGATTGTGATTTTTCATACGCTTGAGTAACAACACTAGCGCCAAATTGGATCCGGATTTTGAGAAAATTTAATAATACTGAGTTTGGTTCACCCAAAATCCGCACAATACGGGGTCAATTTGGAGTCAATGCCCAAAAATAAGCGTACGAAATTTTACAATCTCAATGCCGATCGATCGGATTCAGTTCAAGAGTAGCCCTACTGATCTTAGGAATCTGTAGTGTATGACATCAGCACTGGACTACCAACCACTCACCAGCATTTTCTGTGTCAAGTTTCGTTTGGGACAGGATTTGGCCGATTCTCTTTAGCTTAACCACTATGACGGGCATTACAGATTGCATGGGTAGTTGTTTTATATAAGAAATCTACCCTGGTGAAGCCGCAAAGGTGGGACGGGTCACTGGTATATGGTCACTCTAGCTAGTAGGTAGGCTTTTGTTTTAGAAGGAAATGCGCAACAGCACCATACCCGCCGTTGGCTAGACGGCGGGCGTGTATGGGGCTGGCCCGGCAGAGTGCCAGTCCGACCCACTAAAAGCCCCCGGTGTTGTCCTTGCCCTTATGGGCGTTCATGGTAAGGTCCACACTGCGACTATACCACTACCAGAGCGCCCGGACAACGTGCACGGGGCCAACTGTGCACGCAGGCCTCCACGGCAGGGTCATAAGACGGGCATTGCTCGCTATAATAGTAGGTAGCCTATGTCACTCAGGAATAATGTAACTTTTTACTAGTGAAAGAATTTTCAAAATCGAATCAGGGGCCTAAACAAGTGGCAATCGTTATAGGTAGCGAAACGATAACTAAATTCGTCATCGTCTCTGAGATAACGAAAACTAATTCCTAACCAACGTAAAGGTTTGTAGCGATCGCTGTGTCGAATTGTTTTTTTTATGAGAACAAAATATTGGTTATCTACTCAAAACAAAATAACGGCCACCGTATGTTTTTAGTGTTCCGATAAATGTTAAAATATATAATAAAATATTTTCATTTCATTTTTAATGAAAAATGAGTTATTTTGAGAAATATATGAAAGTAACGAAGAAATAATTCCTTCTTCGTCGATTAGTTGCAAATGAATACATTGTCTACCAATTTACATTTCGATGTTCTTGATCGATTTCCCATGTGATTTAGCGATGGCATATGTCAATCCCATAAATTTTGCTCTTATCAAACTGTGTTATCGTTTTTGATTTGTCACTTTGACTAGGCCCGCAGTAGCTCTAGAGATTACAGTTTGACCTTTATAAGTCGCATCGACAAAATTCGGCTGCGCAGAGGAAAGCAACCTAAGGCCGATTGAATACGAGTGCGGACACCGTTAAAATATAGACTTTATTGCGTATGTTATTAGATTTCAAGTCACCAAAATCAGAATTTCATTCTATCTAGCTCAGAATCAGAAAATGAGACTTCTGCGCAGGTACATCGATGTAACTTATAAACGTGGAACGTGGTACTACTATACTTCCTACGAACTTTATACCTATTTCTAAAATTAGTGTTCGAGCATATCATAGATTTCATAAATCTTGTGTTAATTTTCTCGGGAACCTATGTAAGTTTTCATCAGATTTTTTAAAATTTTCGTTAATGTTAGCCAACGTACCCATGTTGTAAACTTTGTGTTCTTGTAATAAACTTCTTTTCTTTAGATCGAACACAAACATTAGTATACTACTAATGTTTGTGATAGATAAAGAAGAAACCTTTATTGCAGTACTATTCATTTTGTTTGAAAATATTATACAGGCCCATTATGGAGGAGCAACAAATTATCTGTGATGTCTTTTCAACCGTACCAGGCGTAGCTCTCACTGTCTCTGTCCGTTGTCTGTTAGCTCTACCTACTGCCTGCCTCTACTTTACGATTCCGTGCGTAAACTTACAAACATAACTCGCGCCGTATCCACCAGTCTTGTCCACTTTTGTGTTTAAACGTGTTCAAACATGGTGACATGAAACGTGTTCGATAATTATTGGAAGGATCAATACACTACGCCAACCATTCGTCTCTCGACAAACAACTAACAAGCTTTATGACAACGAGCCGGTCCATTCGGCTAACGCTTTACGTTTCTATTTGAATCTAATTTTGAGAGTTTATTTGTTTTCTTATCCAAAAATTCAAATATTGGAGCTAGTGAGAAATACAGTTTATCGATGGTGTTTGACTTATGTAAGTAAATATTATTCGACGAAAGAATGCCGTGACTAGTTTCAGTTACTTATCGTTAGGCATTAGGTAACTAAATAACAGTTTTATTTCTGTCGATTATGAAGATGATGAACTCATTGACATCGTGATCGTGAACAACTGTTCAGTAGGTAAGTATAGGTATCCACACAAGACAATTTTCTAGCAAGTGAAATGCATTGATTTAAAAGAATACCAATACATACCAAAAAAATAATACAAGTCTGTTTTCTTTTCAACATATTTATTTTTCAACACACTTGCTCGTAAAGTGAATCTAATTTTACCGTTTTTAGATACATGAAGCAGCTCATAAAACACGCGTGTATTATAGCCGACGCACGCAACACAGAGTCCGGCAATGTTGCACTTGCCAGCCGCGCCTATAATGTACTATATTTTTTAAAGGCTCCAGGTAATATAAAAGACATCAACGAACTACATGATTTTTCAAACGATTATTTTCATACCATTATTTAGTTTGTCTACAAATTAACAACGATTTGTGTTATTTAATCAAAAAATTTAGTTTATTAGGTATTTCTCCTCACAAGTGCGTTGAAAAACGTCGTACGATATACGTCCGTATATTGGTTATCCCTTTATAGAGCATAAGCAAAATTAGTATGGCGGCTGTAAAGTCGATTTTAATAAAACTGTTACCCTTGTGATAACTCTTTTGTATTTTTTGATTAATCCCTGAAAAAACGGAAAAAACGTTACAGAAACAACTACAGGACTGAGGTTTGCAAATGTCTTTCACAATGGAGCCAAATACTTGTGTTACGTTTGTACCCTCTGCTCGTTTACATCAATAATATCAATAATTAAAGGTATGTATTTCAATAATTTATCATTTTTCCATTAATTTGATATATAAGTCTTACGTGTACTTTTGTTGAATAAAATTTTATGACGAGTTAAATGTGACAAGTACGTCTAGGCAACAGTTAGTTAGTTTTCGACTCTCATAATAAGTTAAATTATATATTCCTCTTTGAAATTATTTTGACTATGTGTTTATTGTTTTTGGATAATATTTTATATATATTTCAAGATTAATATATAACAAAAGTTAGAAGTTTTTGGGTAAAGATTTTATTGTCTATCAAAGTCGGGCATTTTTGAGAGATAATTTTGTTCATAAAAATAATTATCTGTAGGTAGGGGAAAAAATAATCATACCTAGTTTTTGTACCATATTATTATTAATTTTGTTTATTTTATATTACTCGACACACTCGGCTCTATTACTCCCTTGCCTTCGGCTCGGGGCCTCGGGCTGAAATTCCGCCTCGTGAGTTATAACCATCTTACCGCACTTATATCGTAATGTTCTATTAAAAGTTTCACCGCCGACTGGAGTAATTAAATTCTGTAATGTAGGTTTGTAAGTAGCTACCTACTTATTACCGCATAATAAATGAAAAAGTGATGAGTGACTTGTTGTAGCTTAATTTCATTAATATTCTGTTTTAGTAACTTGGAGCCCGTTAATTGTATAAAATAATTCATAAATAAAAGTAAATAAATAAAAGTGAATAATTCATACATAAAATACCTAATAAAATTTACAAGTCAGACGAATTACCTAATAGGAAAAAGTAGGTAATGGCATTACCTACTTTTGTCTATTAATACGGGTTTTGTTTTATATCTATCAATGTACTATATGAAAATGTACACCGTGTAACTTACTTCATTTCACTTCTTTATATATTTCAATTCCTCTGGCTTTGTCATATATCAAACGGATACCTTACTCGAATCGGAAGTGTTACGAAAGCATTACTTAGTTTTACCGGTTATGGCTAGGTACTCTGGGAATTGCTAGTCTCAATTCTCAGCTAGTAATTTACATTTATACTATACAACAACTGCAGAAGTAAGAAAGGAAACTTAATTACATGTGTTACTATAGAATAGTAGGTTTAGTAGTAGAAATACGGGCGACAAAATGTTACACCTTTCAATGTAAAGAGGTCAGTAATATATGTATGTATTGATAAATAAAAAACAGCGTTTACACGTTGAGTGTTAGAATTCTTGCATGAAAAGCTGCACTGTCGTTGCAGAAACACCAGAAATAAGTACGATTTAGATGACACAAATCTATAATTATAAAATATTGTATATATTTTATCATAAACGCCATAAATTTATAAATAATATAAGAATACATGTGGAATACATACAACATCACAGTTTTATATTGAAGTTGTTGCCAAATTTTAAGTCACTATATTACCTAATTACTAGCTTTCCGCTCGCGAATTCGCCGCGTTATTTTTGTTTTCCCGTGGGAATTATTTTTCTGAAGAATAACTTAAAATAAAACGTTTTTCGCTCTAAACATTATTGAAAGAATTTATTATTCCCAATCTCCCTTTTACACGAAACCTTCTATCGTCAGCTCAATAACATGATATGATGACAACCCGATGCAAATACTTGAATATCTATCTTGGTTACAATGGGACCACCACCGCTCTTTCGATTACAATAGTACATTACGATATTAAAGCTTCGGTGGCGCTGTGACCTCGGCACTGGACTGTGCCCCGAGAAGAATCGGGAGGCCCGCGACCGATCCTGCCATGTACCAATGTGTTTTTGGTTTCATGAATTTCATATGTACATTTATTGTACATATCTGACGCTCCTACGGTTAAGGAAAACATCGTGAGGAAACCCGCATACAATTGCGAAGTAATTCAAAGATGTATGTGAAGTTAACCAATCCGCACTGGCCCAGCGTGGTTTGACTAAGGCCTAATCGCCCTATCATAACTAGTTAGGATAGGCTCGTGCCCCTCGGTGGGGACGTATAGGAGCTAAGATGATGATGACGATATACGTGCGGTATGTTGGTTATAACTTAACGTAATAGAGCTAAGTGTGGTATAACCAATATACGCACGTATATCGTACGACATTTTTCAACACACTTGTGAGGAAAAATACTTATGAACTGAATTTTTTGGAAAAAATAACACAAATCATTGTCAATTTGTAGACAAAATTAAATAATGGTATGAAAATAATCGTTTGAAAAATCATGTAGTTCGTTGATGTCTTTTATATTACCTGTAGCTATTTAAAAAATATAGCACATTACTCGGCTGGCAAGTGTCCGCCGGACTCTGTGATGCATGTGTCGGCTATAATACATGCGTGTTTTATGAGCTGCCGGTAAAATTAGATCCACTTAACGAACAAGTGTGTTGGAAAAGGAATTTTGAATATCGGCCCACAAATGGTGGAGTAATCGGTGAACATACATGAAATAAAAAATATTTTACAAAAAATAAAAACCAACTTCAAAAGCACTGAAAAGTTAAAAATAATATAAGAATAGGTACATACAAAAATTACACTTCTATATTGAAGTCGGTGCCCAACGATGATCTCCTAAACATCATTCCAGATAACATTAAAAAGAAGTAAAAAAAGGTTCTTTTAAAGGTGCACATTTTCAACTCATTGTGTTAATAAATGTTTAATTGCGCTTTAGTCAATTTATGCGTAAAATGTACAAGCACAGCCATCTAAACAATTACCTACATTGAAAAAAAAAACTTTTTACAATTTATATTATAAAAAGACTCGTGCGAAATATAAAATATTACTACAAACCACAAAATGGCTTTGTTAAAGAACCCAAATAAGCAGAGGTTTGCAACCTGCATAGATTGGAACGTTTACCAATAATGCGATCAAACTGAAAGTAACGTTGTTTGATGACACAGTTGGTGAAATTATGACGTTTTGATTTTACTGGATGGATCATCGTGTCGCTTGTCGTCAAGGAACGCGCCTTGCTTGACAATCTTCACATTCTCTGTGTTTTTTGGTGATGCACGTATATTATTACACGTGATTTTAAATTGTCTTTCGTTTCGTTGTAGTTGTTTTTTTCTTTTGAATTATAAAATCAGTGATCCGGGTGCGGGCCCTAGTGGCTCTCAAGCCATTCAACAGAACGTCATTGTTAACGTCAAAAATATACCATTTGTATTTTGACACTGAAGTAAGAGCTCAACTGCTGTTAAAAGTAAAAGAAAATAAAAATCAGTATGAGAGTTATGTTGTGGATAAAATGGCAAAAGGAAAGGGACTTACATATACGGCTTCCACAATATCATTGTGAGCTCAATCCTATTGAGCTCCTAGGGGCACAAGCTAAAAAATTTTCAAGCTCAATGAAATTAAAGAGTTGCTACCAGAAGCATTATCTAGGATAACCCCAGATAGGTGGCAAGCCTGCATTTCACACACATTAAAAGAAGAAGATAGATTTTGTCAGTTGGATAATGTCATCGATGATATGGTGGAGCAATTTGTGATTAATATAGGGCAATAGGGATGATGACTGAATGCTAATTTTCACGACTCGTCATAAAATATTAAAATACCATAGAAAAAGATACAATCCTGGCAAATTAGAATTAAATTCGGATTAGAAATACATTAGATACAAGCATTTTAAGTTGTTAATTTGGAAGCGATTAGACAGAGAGATCCGACATGAACCGTGAAGTCACTTAGTACGGCCATATAAACTCCATGTAAATTGCCGTTTTGCTAGAAAGAGATGGAGAAAAATCTTTAATACCTTATATCTTGGTTGTTTTTTAGTTATTCGATAACCGATTTTTTCTTTTAGTTTATTATATGAATGAGCTTCTATTAAAGCAAAAAAAATTTTAGTCATCTAGCCTATTATCACCATCTTCGTCGTGATTAATTTAAAATGAATCTACTTATCAAGTTATGCGTATACTTGATAAGAGTAATTTATGTTGGAAATAATAATAAAAAAAATATTTTTCTTATGTTGTATAATTTGACCCAGTTCCAATATTTGTGGATAGCCACACAAATAATAATAAATAGTTAACATTACATTCCAGAGTATCTGGTTATACATAGTATAAGTAGGTAATAATAAAATATGATTATGATATTTCATCATTATACATGACATGAAAAGGTTTCAAAACCCTGCTTCTTTCCGCTTCTTTTTTTTATGTTATCTGGAATGAAGTAGAAAGTCTTAAAATTTGTCACCGACTTCAATATAAAAGTGTGATGTTGTCTGTACCTATTCTTATATTATTTTAAACTTTTCAGTGTTTTTGAAGCCGGTTTTTATTTGTTGTAAATTTTATATTTTTATTTTTATCTTTGTAGTGATGAATATATTATATTAGGGTTTCTTTCACTAAAAATCTTTTTAGTGAAAGAAACCCTAATATAACCAATAATAGGGTTTCTTTCACTAAAAAGATTTCATTCAAGATTCCCTCGATTTTCATGGAATCCCATCATCAAATCCTGACTTTGGTAACCTTGGGACCACCCCAGGAGAATACTCTATCGAATACAAAAAGAATTTTGAAAATCGGTCCACAATTATTGGAGTAATCGCGTAACATACACACACACAACACATTAGACACACCTAAAAATTTAAGGGTTTTGAGAACCTCCTCCTTTGTTGAAGTCGGTTGAAAAATTTGATACAGTCGAACATGAACCTCCTCCTTTTTCTAAAATGTTGATTTTCGATCTTCGCCAGCCAATTACGATGCTTAAGGACCAGTCCCAGCAGTCAGCTATGGCTTTACTGAGGTGTTTGACGAAAGTAGATATGTGTGGTGCAAAGATTTCATCGTTCTTTCATCTAACATTACCTAAACATCACATTTTGGTACAATTTATACTATAATACCTAAGTAACATCTACAAAAACATACCAAGTAAATATTTTACAACAAATAAAAATCGACTTCGAAAACACTGATAAGTTAAAAATAATATAACAATATGTACAGACACCATGACACTTCTATAGGTATTGAAGTCGGTGCCAAACGATGATCTCCTAGAAAGTCTTAAAATTTGTCACCGATTTCAATATAGAAGTGTGATGTTGTCTGTAGATACCTATTCTTATATTATTTTTAACTTTTCAGTGTCCTTGAAGTCGGTTTTTATTTTTGTAAAATATTTTTTATTTTTAACTTTTTTGTGAATGAAATCTTTTTATATAATACGAGCTCACCTTTGGTGAGCTGGTATTAAAATAGAGTTTCCCTCGATTTTCATGGGATCCCATCATCAGATCCTAACTTTGGTGACCTTGGGACCCCAGGAGTATACTTTATTGAATACAAAAAGAATTTTGAAAATTGGTTCACAATTGGCTGAGTAATCGGGTAATATACACACAAAACACGTTGGACACACCTAAAAATTTTAGGGTTTTCCTCGATTTTTATGGGATCCCATCATCGGATCCTAACTTTGGTGACCATGGAACCACCCTTGGAGTATACTCTATCGAATACAAAAAGAATTTTGAAAATAGGTTCACAATTGGCGGCGTAATCGCGTAACATACTTATACGCATAGAATTGAGAACCTCCAACTTTTTTGAAGTCGGTTAATAAAATAAGTACAATTTAATATTCCATTTTTGTGTGACTGCCAAAAAAATAAAAATTTTTTTCTTTCTTCATCATTTTAGTAAGTACTTGCTAAGTCCACAAATCCAATGAAAATATGAATAGTTATTTTAATAAAATATAATATATATTTAAATAATATAACAAAGTAATTTAGAATTGGATGTTGGTAGTTACGAGTATTAATAGTGAATAGTCTACTTTGGCTTAACGAACTAAAAAGAGATCAATGCGGTTGAATGTGGCTCGGGTGGGATAAGTGCTCCGTTTGGCGTCAAGCAAGTCAACACGTTGAGGACGCCGCGCCGCCGCCGCGCCGCTCCGGTTCGAATTTGAATCCAGCCCGAAATGATCATTTTTTACTTGTATTGGTTTCATTATACTCGTATTTTGTTTTTTTTTACATAATCAAATAAACCCTACTTTCTTGAAAATGTTAATATGGAAATATGCCTCATTATATTTGAATCAAAATGTTGCCCTTATTCAGAAATCTGAAACATTTGTCCATTTCTTTATTTTCCTAGTCAACATTACAATCGCGAAAAATAATTCTCACACCTGTACATAATATTCGATCTTTGTATAATAATCCGCACTAAGCAAAATCAAACTTTTCAATCAATTTATTATAGTCGTTATCCCACTATCACTGTTTAAATTTTACGAAACATGTAAATAGGTCATTACTGTCATTATTGTACCTAATCATCATAAATATCCCTTATTAAAATATTGTTAAATATTACACTTATTCAAGCAACGATGATTGTCTATGCTTATAGTATTAAGAATAATAAGCTACAAATGCAGCTGTGTCGATGCGTGTCGTGTTTAATATCTCATTTTCTACAACTATTGTTAATATATTGTGCCAATATTGTATACACTTTTGTATCTTTTATATTCAATAAAAAACTTTATTTCCCATAGCCAACACTCCTCCCCTCGCTTCGCTTCCCCACATAAACCTGAATCTTGTGTGTGCACACCAGCACTCACAACCCCTCGGTCCCGCGGCCGTACCGCCTAACTCAAAACGATCACTCGCTATCGTTATCGTGACATTAGAACAATAGTTTTTATGTCACAGGTGACATTGGAGCTATTATTCTCATGTCACGAAAGCGATAGCGAGTGATCGCTATGAGTTAGGCGGTAGCGCCCCAAGTATTCCATAAGCGTATACCAATCGCGCCATCTGGTCCCTCGACCTTCCCTCCCCAACAAGAACCTCACCTCACCTCATCTCTAGGAGATGATGAGCAGTGTGCCTGAGTAATGATCTCACTATTACACTCTTTTGATCAAAAAAAAAACAGGTAAGTAACCTAAGGTGAGAGGAAAGTTTATGAGCAAAAACTTCATTGAATATTTGCCCCCAATATTCCCTTGTTTTATGGTGCTCAAAACAGAATTATCAAATATTGAAATTCATCGTGGGAGGTATTATGCAAATTACCCTACCTGTAGCCCACAGTCAAAGACAAATAAGCCTGCATTGCCTATACTTTGACGATCCCGGTTTGCTCAGTTTATGGTACGTGCGTAAAATGCGATTTCTTTGACCATTGTAAATGCCGCACGGCGACATCGTCGGACATCATTTGCATACACAGTAATAAAGATTTCTGTGCTTCCTATAATAAAAAAAAATCCTTACAAAAATATCATTTCTTGTATCTTTAATGCGAACAAATCCCGTTTGGGAAATTAGCAGAAAACTATACATTCAATTCTGGTAGCGGTAGCTACAAAGACATACAATTAGAATCAGTGGCGTAGCTAGCCCTGTGGGCGCCCTGTGTCAAATATTTTTCTGGGACCTTCCTATACCACTGCAATGAAACCTACATTCCGTTTCAGATAAAAAATGTTAAACATTTCCAAAATATAATCATTGATTTCAACATCTTTCGGTGTTTATCCTAGATTAGATAATAAAACAATTTCAGGCAGCAGCAAGTATTAAAAAACTGAAAACATTTTTTTATAGTTTTTCAATTGGTTATTAGCAGCGAAGGCTCTTACAAAGTACGTTTTACAATTTCACTAAATTGACAATGGTAAAAAATAAAAACGGATTTCAGAATCACTTAAAAAAATGACCAGCGTCAAAATTGCTAAATACGGAACTCGTTGATTAGCCACTATATTGTTTCATTTGAATATGAAAAAACCGGCTAAGTGCGTATCAGGCCACGCGCAGTGTAGGGTTCCGTAGTTGCAAATGCCAACTTTGAGTTCACACTCACACCTCACAACACGTTGCTATTAAATAAGGCATTATTATTATTATTAAAGCTTCAATGATTTTATATTTACTTAACTTCACGTGGTTCATACATTTATATTCAGTACTAATTTTCAATTAAATTTTACTTTTCCGAGTACATTTTATAAGTTGGTCGTCTATAACTTTTGAGTTTGCACTTAGTACTCAATTCTGATAGTTTTCCTTTAAACTTCGTTATAGCAGATATAACACTTACCTCTTACAAAAATTTGACCCAAATATTTTAGTAACGGATCCCTATATCGAAAAATGGTGTTCTGAACCCTACATTATTTTTTAAAGACCTATTCAACATTATACCCCACACAATGAGTTAGACGAGAAAAAAAATTACTCCCTCTTTATTATAAAAGCTACCTTAAAAAAAATTTCAATATTTTTTCTACCACTTTTTTGACATGATTAATATATGTATACATACCCGTACCAAATTACAGCTTTCTAGTACTAATAGTCTCTGAGTAAAACCGCGGACAAACAGACATGGCGAAACTATTCCTTGTTTACTACAGAACCCTAAAAATGGTTAGTAAATGTAGAGTGTTATACATAAATAAAAGTACATAATCAAAATACGTTTACAGCTAGCGAAATAAACTTTTGCTCACCGTCAGGGGCCCCTTAGAGTACGGGGCCCCGTATAAATGATACGGCTGATACGGCGGCATTGGCGTAGGTAAGGGGGGGAGGGCTTGGGGTTCGGATATCCCCCATAGTAAATCAACTTACACTGCATAAAATGACGTTTTCAGTGTACCTATACACTAGGCAAATTGAAGTCTTTAATCTGGACACCCCCCGTCGAAAAGTTATACCTAAACCTATGTACGGCGGTATATAGCTACGCCACTGATTTGAATCCCTTTTTACCCCCTTAGGGGTAGAATTAGGGGTGTTGATCGGGAGGTCAGAGGTTGAATTCCCCATGGAGGTAGGAGCAAGTTTTTCTGCGTTGGGTTGACGTTAGGGCTTCTGAGCCCGCCTGGCTAGCTACCATCATCCTACCTAAGTTGAGCGAGTACCCATAGACCAACTTGATAGCACAACCCATTGTGCTATCGGGACATGCTTCGATGCATTTGTCCCCGTGACACATCTAAGTAGTTGGTTAATTGGTTCATAGATTTTGTAACACGACCACAGCCACAGCCACACCGCAGGTGGCACGCTTAACGGCAAGAGGTCGCTTCGATGACTCATCCAAGTGAACCAACACACTGCACGCTATGTGCGCGGCCCCGAGGCAAAGGCCGCACCGGTGGTGGCAGGCTTAGAGGTTGGCTAGGAGGCAGGCTTAGCGGTCAAAATGCTTCGATAGATAGTGGCCACACTGGCAGCGCGCGCCTGGTGATCTAAAGTGTATTTATGGACATTATAATTTGTTATAGTAAAATGTCTCTTAAATTTTTCTAGAAAATTGCTTCTTAATTTCGAAGTTTTGTACATGAGTTGAGTACGTGATATTAATTATGTCGACGTCTACTAAATGAGAATTTGAAATTTTATACAAAAAATTTCAAATTCTAATTTTTTAACACAAATTGTTCACGTAACGTATAGGAAGGAGTTGCTCGTTTTTATAAACAAAGGGATAATATCAATTAATTCCTCCACAATGCATCCTAGTAATCTAAGCAAATAACCGACACGCATCCGTTTGCCTCGCTAACCGCTAAGCCGCTATCGATCGAGGCGCCAAGCTTCTACAAGCGAGCGGTGGGGCCGCGGCGCATAGCACAATATAGAGAACGAAACAGTAGCCCGACTCATCTATTCCCACTAGTTCAGTTGTTCAATTCAGCTGACTGGACTAGTGAGATTTCTTTTCTCGTTTGTTCAGTTAAAAATAAAACTAGCTTTTGCACCTGGTTACATTTATTACATACTTTTTATTAATTTAGTCGTAGTTTTTCCAAAAAGGTAGCCACATTAATATCGCCGTTTAGTAACTGCATTTGTACATGAATGAATACGTCGTTTTCGATTTGAATTTTAGTCCTCTTTTTTGACAATTTTTTTTTTGTACGTACCTACTGCAAAAAACTCTGCGTCTTGCGCCTATTGGAGTAGTACAAAAATGGCAGATGGCAGACGCCGCGCGGCGCGGTCGCAGGAAAAACCGGCGCGCGCCATCACTGCCTGAATAAATTCGTCTCATACGAACTAATAGAAATTCGTGTGACTGACCCCAGCTGGGTCACAAAAAAACTGAAAATAGATTGAGTATGCCGCTATAATGTCTACTAAGAGTTTGTCAGTTTGTCTGCAAGTTTCAGAGTTTGTCGTTTGCGCATTTCAGCGATATGTGTGGCTCAGCTGCGGTAACGTTACCCCAGCCGGGCCACACGGATCTCAAAAACGAAAAATCATAGCGAAAATCTGTTTGCTGATATAGATAGGTGGCAGTTTGTCGAAGGTTTATCGGACAAGTTCCAGTGCTCATAGGGCTCGTGTTTAAAGGGGCTGTGTGGCCCAGCTGGTGCAACGTTGCCCCAGCAGTTTGTCGATACTTTATTCAAAGATTCGGAGTTTGTCGAGCCCCAATCCAAAAATTGTAGGCGATTGTTCATTACTTCGTATAGATAGACTAAATCATTCATCGAGGATTTTCGTAAAACCAAATAAAAACGGTTACTGTTTCATCATTGAAATTGATTGACTATTTAAAATCAACTTCTTATTGTAAGAAAGTACACAAAATATAAAAAATAATTAAACCTCGTGCATTCGGGACTCCTAGCTCCTGGACTAAGTATTTACCCGTCGACAAACTTTGAATCTGTGAATAAAGTGTCGACAAACTTGGTTCTGCTTAAATTGGGTATCATTATATTATGTAAACAAAAGACAATAAATTACCTAACTGAAATCCGTACATCATACAGACAGACGCAGCGGAGAACTTTGTTGACCGTTTAAATTCTAAGTAGGTATGTACACTTAAATAGAGGGAAATGGCCCAATCCCAGCTCGTATTCTACAAGTCCAAAGTAGTCAGGTAGGGAACATGCAATATTTTTATTTTTGCGTTTATTGTAAAGAGTCCCATGTAGAATAGATCACAAGTATGATAAAAATTAAAATAATAAATTTTATTGTAATAAAATGCAGTCTGAAACTAACAGTTTTAAATTTCGCGCTAAAACAGGCCTACAGTTCTGATGACGTCACTCAAGTCTGTCACTGATTCGTCGCTAACATTCAATTCAAATATCATAGGGAAAGTTTCCATTTGTTTCAAATTACTTATTTTAATGAACTATCCATCACTATAAGATATTCATAAAAATGCAATTATTGCTCTGAAAAAAGACTGAGAAAAAAGAATGTGTCCATCGATTTCAAAGAAGTTCCCAAATAGTTTTTAACTGAACCTTCTGATCCAAAGTTAAAAAAATGATTGTAACACGATAACCTTCTTTTCTTACTTTATGCTCTTAATGAAACACTAAAACTACTATAATTTAATACTTTACCTACCGCAGAAGTTTAGTGCCTTTCATTTCTGCACTCGAAAACTCGGCACTTTCAAAAAATTTACTTCCATGTCGACACTAACTCTCGGTAGGTTTCTGGGGTCTATTTTAATACAACCAACTATCATTTTTTAAATATAAAAATGTAAATAATTTCGTAAAAATAATGTTTACCTTTACATCTGACGGGACATAAAACACGAGTGACGTCACTAGTCGCTGATTGGTAGATCAAGATGCGTTCCGTTTCGCGTATTTTTCATCCGCAATTTTTAATGAAAAATAGTATTAAATAAAATAAAAACGTTGCCATCATTCTTATTTTAGGTTTTTATAACATTTTAATTACAAATCGTTCATAAATATTACATTTGCATCTTCCCTATTGGGGATTCAATGCAAAAATAAATCAACCTCCAGCCAAAATAAAGTGTATTTTATGATACACTCCCGGACACCTAAATCGAGCCACCTTTCACTTTTGGATTATACAAGTTTATTTTTTAGTTATGACAAAAAATTTGTGTGCTTGTTCAGACAAGCAAACTGAACAAATTTCACTATGGGACCAACTTCGAAATCGCAAAAAAAATCAGCACAAATGTTCAACATTCACTGAACCTAAA
Source organism: Schoenobius gigantellus (assembly GCA_963935595.1). NCBI lineage: Eukaryota > Metazoa > Arthropoda > Insecta > Lepidoptera > Crambidae > Schoenobius > Schoenobius gigantellus. Next base: position 20,020,060 of record OZ012549.1, on the reverse strand, counting down.
TGTAGGTATGGAACAGCTGATTTTTTTTTTGCGATTTCAAAGTTGGTGCCATAGTGAAAGTTGTTCAGTTTGTTTGTCTGAACAAGCACACAAAATAGTTGTTATAATTAAAAATAACCTTGTATAAGTAGTCTAAAAACTGTTTACTCGACCAAAAAGTTTTATGCAATTTTATAGCTGGCATATTCAAAATCAGCACACCAGACTGATCATAAATAATGTCAGCTACTAAATTGCATTAAAACTTTTTGGATGTCCCAATATTTTTTCAGGTGTCCCAGAGTGTATATATGATAACAATTTCAGTTTCTCAATTATGACGCGTTTGCTGATAAAGTATTTTAATCATTGTAGCATTGTCCTCACCAATTTATTCTAGGTACCTATGTGTAGAATGGAACAGTTAAATAAAACCACATTATTTTAATGGATATTATTTTACTTTCGTTTTAATATAACATTGAAAAAAATAAAGTGTTTTAGTGAAAACTGCATAATTGAATCATATTCATAGATTGAATCACTACCACTATAGAAGCCTGCATACACAAGTTATTTTAACCCTTAGGGCACAACACAAAATTCACAACACTATACGTAAATACTCAACAAACATTCCATAGAAGTAGTGAAACAAACCCACAGGGATATATCAAATATGTAGATTACGACCTTTATATGGATCTTCTAATACCTTTCGTGGGTGAAATTACACAGCCTATAAATAATAAAACCCACTGCCGTAAGTTTAAAAGCCAGAATAATTGCTCAAATAGCTATAACTAACCTAATTGCATGTTATAATATCGGCACATCAGGTCGCAAACACACCTATCTGCCCTCATTATAACCATGTTACACACGGAGAGACTTATATTAAGTTATATTTTTACAAATCAAAAATATTTCTCTGCATATTAGTAGGAGAGATTCAAGGAGCGTGCCAAACTAGAAGGGCAGTGAGCGAAGTACACATTCAAACAGGCAAGCGATTCTTTATAAAAATGCCGCAGGTAACAATAGAAACTACAACAAATTAATTGATTAATAACTGCAATAAAAAAGAAACACTTTCATAAAATGTTTATTTAAAAAATATCAACACAACTTTGAGGCTTTCTTGTTAATAGTTAAAGAATTGCGCACCTGTCAGAGTACGCTACGACGTAAGAGCAATAAAATTTATCGTTGTCAACATTAATACCAATGGAATTCGTGGGGTTTCTTCCCAACCCCACCCACCTTACAATAAATCTCACACTTATACACATATACTCGAATGTCGCCGTACACATTGTCGAATATCATTCCGCTCCAGCACATCTCACTCCTCAATCAGGCCTCAAATTTAAACAATCAAAACATAATTCTAAAATAAAAACAACACAATAACAAGACAGAATATATAAAAACCAACCGCTTCATTCACTCGCGCACAACTCAGTCTGTATCAAACCAATAGCTCGTACTCTTGCCGACAGACACGTCCAAACAGATATCCACTTCAGAATTGACACGACGAGACCTTACAAAACTCGTTAAGATACCTTCGTATAACTATAGACGACCCCTGTACAGCTCTTACATAGCAATCCCCACCTTCAAAATACGCCACATTTATGGCGTAGTACATCAGCGATCTGTTACTAAATATTTACCTCTCATTTATTTGTTGAACTTTTGCTGCACATCGACCACAATGATTATAGAAACAAACATTTTTTAAGAAGTTACAAATTGCTACGCAAACAAATAAACTGTAATAAACATAAAAGAAAAACACATACACCCTTACTTATAAACGGAGTATAGAAATTAAACCAAGACTAAATTCGGAATAAGCAAAATGTCAACTAATAAACTCGGTGTAACTTAAACCTAGCATAACCTGGGTGAAACTTTCTAAGAAAAGTTATACCAACGTTATTCCGACCCCGACCCTAATTTAAGTCAGATTAATCCATAGTAATAGCATTAACATTTGGTAATAACCTAAGAATAAACATCTCTAACGTGTTTTGTAGTTATGTTAACCTATATTGACCGAAACAATGGTTAATTTTTTTTTATTAAATTGGAAAGAATATACAACGGAGAGCAATACAAGAGGTTGAAGAAGTTAACAACATAATCAACCAAATACGCCAGAATACAAGAAAATCAAAAATATTTAAAACAAAACATTCTTTTGCTTTATACAATGATGAAGAGTTTCGGATGAAATATTGTTTTTCCAAAGACGGCGTCTTATTTTTAGACCTTTTGTGGTTTATCTTCTAATCTCCAGAATCCAGATATTGATAGCACTAAGATACTGGTGCCGCAACCAAGTAAGATGTTAGGTATACATACACATTATTACATACAGTCTACATAAATTTTACATGCATTTTACAATAAATAAAGAATTTTTGCGCAAACAAAACAAATCCTATATCAAAACAAACGTCAAAGTGACAAATTACACAGGCAAAAAACAAATCCTATATCAAAACAAACGTCAAAGTGACAAATTACACAGGCAATCACAAACAAAATTCCACTTTTAAATCTTAAGTTGTCTATGAAATGCAACGTTGCCGTTTTGTGCATGTGACTTAACGATAGAATAGTTATGATGACGTTACACCGAGTTTATTAGTTAATAATTATTCCGTCATTATTCTAAACTTATACTTAGTTTAACTATTCCTAGTTTAAGCATAGAATTACCTTGTTATAAAGAGTTTTTATAAGTAAGGCTGATAATATATATGATAGAGTATGAAATATACAAATTCGATGTGAACACGATTCTCCTCTCTATTCTGAACAATCTAGTTTCAGGTTTTGCGCATATTAACACGTTGTATGTGTGTGTGTATGTCTACAATAAATTACAAGAAGTTGTATCATTCCCATTATAATGCTTCTTTATTTGTTTTTTCCAGCAAAATCTTGCAACTCGAAATTCGTCCATTTCCTGATTAGCCATAAGCCTGAAACTTAGATAACCCAGAACCCCATGGTAATATATCATCTAATAGTTACAAAGTTGGTTTTTTGAATATACAAAAACGAAATATAATGAAATATTGATTGTAAAAACCAACAAACCAATAAATTCTTAAAAGAATAATTAAACCCTCCAAAGTTGACCCAAGGGACCACACACACAATTTCTGGTAAGGCCTTAAGATGTGACGCATGGTATTAGTATAATAACAGGGACATCGTGCTTTGTGGGGGGTTATCCTTTTTAGAATGAATAAAAATGTGGGTTTTAAAATGTCTGAATCTATCGCAATATATATTTGATAAGCTGCAAACCTTCTAGTTATTTTGTTTTGAAGTGCAAATCTTATTCTTAGCATAATTCTTATTAAGTACATAAATAAGAATTTAGGAAAGTCGACACTACCACCGTCTATTTTCAAAAATGTGACACACCTATGTGATAAAGATGAGCTGATTTACTATATCAATAATACCGAAATATTCAATCCACGCAGCAGTGCAGATAATTGTTTGCTTGAATAGACCTTCAGTATTTATCGACGGATACCTACAGCATTGAGCTAACCAATCACATGGCGGCATGGAATTGCCAATCCCAAAAACGCAGATTTATACGCAGAAATATGGACCAGTTTGAATTACAGTCTGATTTTTAATTCGACGGAATTCTGACATTTCAGAAGTGTTGCCAACATTGAAAAATACTCAGTAAAAGAGGAGAGGATTTTAGCAAAATAAAAAATAAACCTTTCTTGAATTTAAGGTTTCAATTAGAAAAACTAAGACTTAAAAAATTACTGATAATTTTAAAATGGTAATTATATTGTTTAATATCACATTATTGAAGTTACAATAATTTTCAAGGAAACTATTTTTCTATTACTGGGATCCCTGTTCAATAATCCATAGGCTGACAACCTTTTGTAGAAAAACCTCTTCGTTTGTAAAAATTTTGCCTCTTCTAAGAGCCAATATAACAAGATGTCAAATCAAAAAATAAAAAACTATTTACGCCGCGTCATGCACCGCGGTCTGAGTTGCGCAAAGTGAAACAATTAGAGGGCATATTATAATATCACAGCTGAAAAATGGCAAGAATGCATAAACCATATTATTAAAGAAGAGGATAAAATTTGCCCTCTTTATGATCTGCTAGATAGTGTGTGTGATTCTTTTATAATCCGAGTTGATGATGATGATAATCCGAGTTGAGGATGATGATATAAGTGATGATGATTAATAAACATTTTTATTTCAAAAACATGTTGTTTTACTCTGTTTTTCCATTTAGCACTTAAAAATTTACATTCTAGCTAGTGTGCATTGAGTGCACAAAACAAACACTATTTACAATGTCATTACTTGATATATTCTGTTTCATATTTTTTGTTATTAAATATTTAAAAAATTCTAAGCAGAAAAGGTTATTGATATCTGATTATTCTATGGATGTTCCGTCGAATTAAAAATCAGACTGTAGTCACTATCGTCGTGCGTATAAATCTGCATGGTAGTGACCCCGCTCTATTGCCAATAAGTTGAGGGGTATCAACTTATTAAGTAATGACTGCTCCTGACTTTGAGAGGAATCTTTCTTACAATCGATTCCTAACATTGATTTATCGTAATTTAAACTGAGCTCAAAGAGTATAAGTGCGTTACACGCTTACTTTTACTCGGCGTCGAAACCGCGTTTTCGCTGTACGAATGTGTTCGCAGCATGTTCAGAATATTCGAACGAGTTTTACAACAAAAAACATAACGAGTGCACGAAAACGTGTCCAATTAAGTGGACACTCACAATTATATACAAAAGTCGCGCCATTAAAGAAGCAGTATGTTAACATAGCAAATAACCGTTATTGTATTGAATATTACATGGAATTAAAAAGGACAAATGATTTGTTACATAGAATTTTACTCCCAGGAACATTGAGATAGTACAAAATAAACCTGATTATTTATTTTAGTGTGATAATGTGATTTTCACTAAAAAGTTGGATGGTATAATGATGGATTTAAAATGTTGTATAGTATGGTCGTCAAAAGAAGATAAATTTGAGACATACATTTCCGTCAAATTACTGCTGCAATTTACAAAAGGCTATAAGGTATCTAAGCCGCTTAGCGTAATTTTATCGTGCCAAATTGCGCCATTATACAGTCTGCCTCAAAAGTAGCTGAACATGTCATATATAATACTTCGCCTTCGCAGTCTGGCACACCAACACTACTAGCTACGGTAGCGAAATGAGACAACGAAATATTTGTAGTACTATTATTATATTCAAGAAAATGTATTCTAAATCAGACTAGGTTTTAAGAACCTTATCAAATGTTCTTGAATTAACCATCAAAGTTGTTGCGTTCTGGGATAACGGTATCACAATTAGTATCTGATCTGAAAGAAGTTCTAGGAGTAGGACCGGGTACCACAGATACAATTTCATAAAGTACATCATGCATAGAACCAGCCCTGCGAGCATGGAACTCTCGATAAACAAAATTTGACAGCTAAGATCGACATACTCGACAAAAATCGATAAATTTGACAGATATTCCAAAGGAGTGAAAAGGACAGATGCTTTTGTCGATCGATATATGTCGATCGACAAGTCCATGCTCGCAGGGCAGATGACAGACATTTTGGGTAAATAAATTCTGCTACCGCAGCGTCAGTGTGCGCTTTCCTTACCAGCTTAATTTTAATGCCGAAATTGATGAGTAACAAATCACGATACGATACTAAAGTGTTATGTGACTTCAGGTGCTGACCGTGAGAAAGCAACGCGACGCCAGTTACTCCTTAGAGGAGGTATCCATGGGGCTGGAAGGTTGAAGGATGGGGGGCGTGGGCGTTGACGCTGCGGAGGGCGCGTGCGCATTCGCTTCGGACGGCGCCACGCGGCTACTGAGCGGACTCAGTCCCGGCACGGCCGGCTTTACGAACCGATCGCTCGGACGCCAAGTCTGCGACAACGAGAAATAGAAGACGTCAATTTCCATGATAACTATGTTGGCCTAGCTAAAACATTACTCTACATCACATCATCAGCATCGTATTGTACTTTAACAATTTTATTGGCAAATAATTGGGTCTACTACTTTTTTTTCCTTTTAGCTAAGACTTCGTTCTCGATAAGACTAGATTCAGGCCTTAAGGTCCAAGATTTGAGTCCCCGTGAGCGTAGAAACTTCGAACCCACCAGTACGACCAGTTTACCTACATTTGTCGCCATACAATAGTATCAGCATTGTAGTGCTTAGAAAATTATTTGAATCTGTCTCGAATGCAAACTATACCTGAATTTCTATGCCTGAAATTTTCTCGACCGTGATTACCGTGGCCGCTAGTAGTACATAGCGTTGGAGTACATACCACCGAAGCCGTCCTCGCGTGGCTAGATTTCAACCACGAACACGATGGGATGACGTCTCCTTGTACATACAATGCACCCATAGAAGATTGAACAAAACATTGAAAATGTCCTATTCCCACACGTGAAAAACAAGTCCTATTTACACATACATCGTGCTGTACACAAATATACAAGCATTTGATTTTTAATAATATGCTTCGACAGAGGAGTGCACTATTAACTTAAAAGGCTGCTCTTGTTGTATGTACTCCCAAGTACATGTTCTATACACGACCATTGTGTACCAGGGCGTTAAGGGTTGCCCACTTTCGTAGTACGAACCTGCGAGTTAAGGTGCAAGGCGGGCCGTGACATCGGCATCCCAGCGACGCCTGGCAGCAATGGCGGCGCGTACGGGGACAGAGGGCGCGAGCCACCGGGAGATGACACGCTACGCGAACGAGCCTGATGGAAAGCCCCAAACATTTATTGGTTATCAATGGGCGCGTTTCAGATAAGCATTTTTTGCCATATATATCAACATTTTTAGCATCTCTGCGTTTCATTAGCGGTGATGCTAGTTTTTCTTGCTGGTCGTCATGCGTTTCATTTAAGCATTTTTAACACGAAATGCTAGCACCAAATACCCATGCTAATAGATGGGTCCTCTGATACCACTTTTTGACAGCTTTCAAATTGACATTTGGAATCTTTTTTTTATTAATCAAAGAGGATTTTCAGCGGATTTAAAAAATTCATCGAAAGATATTTATAGTATAAGCCAATTCTGATGTATATTATTAGAAATTTTAAGTGGCTGCACTAAGTAGGTAAGGTGTCAAAATTCAGCACAAAAAATCAGTACCTTCCGTTTCATTTGTAACAATTAGCGCGGCTAAAAATGTCAACATTTCTTATAAGAAACGCAAAACGAGGCTAACATCAGATGTTAGCCTCAGAAAGTAGCAGTGCTTATCTGGAACGCAGAGAATGTCATACTTACTAAATACCTACAAGTTAAACTTTATTAGTGTCTCAATATACCAATAACCAAACGCAATCGTATGCTTAAAGTCGTCTCGTCAACGGCTAACGTCCATCACAGTGACGTCACGCACTTCTCACCGCGTCAAATAGCCAAGCGACGCATTCATTTAATTGCAACTAACGTATAACATATTTGGTTGTAAATATGAACCTGTGATAGATTGAATAAAGATTTTTAATTCAGTTCCAAATCACATTCATAACTTAAAGCTACGTTGATCGTTCTTAGTATTGAGAACTAAATAGTCATCAGTAAACGCATTTTTAAAGTATATAATAAACATAATTTTACTTTTTTCTACAAGCACATAGGTGAAATGGGATATATGTGTTTTTAGAAGCATATTCTGGAATATAGTTAGTACTCATATGTTTTATAAATATTTGCACTCACACTCAAAGCTTCATTAAATTGCCGCTCCTCCTCCATTTCAAGCGATGATTCACTCTCAGAAAGGTGTCTGCACAGAGCCTCACGGCGTTCGACCTCCTGCTGCAATTTGCGCTGAAGACGCAGATTTTCCTCCCTGATATGTTTCTCTTCTAGTGCAAAGCGGTGCATTTTTTCCTTATTTTCATTTTGAGACAGAGTTAACTGGTTCCTGTTAATATAATATTTTAATATGATGCCATGGATATCACTTCAACATCTAGTAAATGTTCCCGCTACATATTATTATAAGGAAGTTACCTATATAAATCAGGCAAAAGCCCCGAGTTATCATGACTTTCTCTGAGATCCTCAATAATATAATGGACAAGCTTTCAAAATTATTGTAGTGTAAACTTATTTGGTAGGTATTTTCAAATAAGATTTAAAGTTAGGGAATGTTAGGGAAACTTAATTTTTATTTTTTCACAATTTTTATTCTTAATATTATGAATATGGACGTTTATTATCTGTGGATTTAACACAAGCTCACAAGCTGATGTCAATGTGATACAATTTTGATTTCTCGGGGTTTTTCGAATATTTCGTCAAAGACCCATTTCAAATAACCGATAAATACTTAAGACGTTAGAAATTGATAAAATCCATTCTCATCATAAATATGCCTGATGCAATGATTAATAGCTAAAACCAAAGACATTATAAGAGTAGACCAACAATGCAAACGAAATGTATGAAGTCTCCTTCAACCAATTTTGATATGATAATAGCTAAATAAATAAGCATAATTAAGACTCATCGGTAATAAATAATGTTACAATGTGATTTAGTTTTTATTACTTTTATAACTTGACTGTATTTTTATAACTTGACGCGCGCTCGACAGTCGAATGCAGTACAAATACAGTATGAGTAGCGGCCGCCTGAGCGCTGTTGTGGTTGAAGGGGGTTTCTTAGAGGCCGCGCGTATTGTCGGTCTATCTCTTATAATGTCTTTGGCTAAAACCTTAGTAAATTATAAGCCTCAAAGTTCACTTTTTTTATAGTGAAAACAACATTAAAGTAACTCGTGACTTTGTTTAGTGTTTTGAGTTATTTGAAAAAAGACAGACCTTGTGGACTTTGTGGTTATAATTAACTAGCTGACCGTATGCAACGTTGTTTGCATTATAACTAACTTTTCCCGTCAAATTTTTCCCGTAGGAAAATTACCCTATGTCCTTCCCGTGGTCTCGAACTATCCCTACTCCAACTTTCATCAAAATGGGTTCAGTGGTTTCGAAGCATATTCCATACAAACAATCAAATCTTTCCTCTTTATAATATTATAGTATAGACAACGTGTTAATTATATACCTAACGCAAAATCCGAGACACCCCAACGTATTTTTTTTACTATAAAAGTAAAAGAATTATATAAATTAAATTCGCGCGAATTATTTACGAATATATGTCCATCTTTCTGTTTTGTTGCTTCTTCGCGCGCCTGGCGTATACGATGTTTATTATCAAGAATTTCAATGGCTTTGGTGTATAATTTCTCTTTAATTTTAAATTGTATTATTCTCTGAATTTTATTTGATTTTTTTTGATTAAGCCTATACTATGGGTGTCTTTATTACCTGAAATATTATTTTTTTATTTAATTTAACCGTCGCGTCGCCGATAAGAGGTTAAGCGAAATTCAATCTTGTGTCAAAAGGGGTACAACACACAAAAACAAGAGCTCATACCCTACATCTATTGTAAAACCCGAAGTCTCTTGGTGGCCCGGAAGTCGAGATCTCGATAGAACGCACAAAGAGACGGACGGAAATGGAATGGATATATTTTGTCTACAGCCCCAGCGATATAGATATCAAATGAAAAAGGTTGGAGAGTAGAACTCTATCTAGCAACATTATTCTAAATTATAATATGACCGTCACTCGAAAATGGCGGTTAAAATATAGGTCACGGGGCACCACCCATGCTATGGGAATTTTATTTTGAACTAGCTGTACCCGGCATGCGTTGCAATGCCACGTAAATTCCTTTTTTTTCCTTTTTTTTTGCTAGGAACCCTCACGGGTGTCCCCATAACACCCTACTAAAGTTTCATTACAATCTGATGAATGGTTTCGGAACGCATAGAGGACAAACAAACATAGTAATACGAGTACATTGATTTTTATTTATATAAATAGATGAAACCATTTTTTATGACTTGAATTTGATTACATGATTATGAATATGAGTCATGTGTTATATTTTTAAAAGTATAACAAATAAAATTGTTGACAAATATTATGTAATAATCATTTTAAAATGTTTATATTTAAATTACAGCAATGAGTATAGCTGCAAACAATGGATATTAAAATAAAAAAAAAACATGCTTACCTTAACTTTACAACTTCTGAACGCAATGTTTGGATATGACTACTTAAATTTGAGGCCGTGTCACCATTACTAATATCTCTGTAAATATAAATTAAGATACAGTTTACAAAAACTTACTTAAAAAAATATAACTAAGTATTTCAATAAATATAAAGAGTATTAAAAATGCGATAATATTTTTTTTTACTTGAGAAAGAGAGGCTCTTGCCTATCTCTCCTGATGGTGAGTGACAATAACAAAGAAGATAAAAGCGACGAGCTTCACCTGGACTCCCCAAGAACTGAGGAACTGGCTTTCTGACCTCTAATTGTCGAAACACAACAATGTTACTAACATTGTTATTATGAAAATCGTAAGGAAGACCTATCCCTTACAATGACGTAAGTATTGTAAGATGATGATGCAAAAAAGATATCATGATGAAATATATTAGAACATTACTTACCTAGGACTGGCAGGATCAGAGACTGGTTGATCAAGTCGAATTTGTAAAGATCGCTTTTCAGCCTCCAGCTTGTCCATCCTTTTCCAAAGCCGGTTCACTAAAGCTTCCTGCTCTTGCTCTAAAGTATTTTCCAATTCAACCTGTAAACAAAAACATGACATTGATTTAACGTAAGGCTAGTAAATATAGCTATTTACCTACACTTAATAAAAATATAGCTATTTACCTTTTCTCTACGGAGTCTTTCTAAATTAGTCTGCTTCGCAAGAGTCTCAGCTTCAAGCTTTTCGATTTTTCTCATAAGTTTGTTAACCAAACATTCTTGCTCCTGTTCAAGTGTTTGTTCTAAACGACATTTTTCCTGACGCAACTAAAATGAAAAGTGGTATTTAAAGCACTGTCTACTGATTAATCTCTATGTCCAGGTGGGTTATTGTCTAAGAAAAAATCTAAAGCGATCGCCTTTAATTTGACAGCCAATACGCCGTGAACACAAGACTCTGCGCCGACTTGCGCCGATGAACTGCGACTGTCAAATTGTAAGTGGTCGCGATACATTTTTTCTTAGACAATAACCCCCCAGCTAATAGCAATCTATTTTAAGAGGTCCTGGTATGGCCCTGGTTAAGGCTTCACAGTATTTCAACATTATCAAAAAACGACAACTATAATCTTATTTATTTTACCAAGTAGATGATTAATTCATCTTTACATAGAATAAAATAAAGTCGTACCCGCTGTCTGTACGCTTGGATCTTTTAAACTACGTAAAGGATTTCAATGCAGTTTTCAGCAATAGATAGTGATTCAAGGGGAAGGTTTATATTATGTATAGCTAGCGACCCGTCCCGACTTCGTACGGGTAATAATTTAATACACTCGCGAGCAAAAGTTTGGAATCAGTTACTTGAAATTGATTGCGCGTTATCTTGAGTAGTTAATACTTTTTTAATAATCGTAAAAATGACATCATTTTAAAGGTTCAACTCTTTACTTTTAAACTGATACCGAATTCATTAAAAACAAGCCAGTATTTATGGAGCCATTCCGCATTAAGTGAAGGTGTATCGAAAAAGACGTGTTTCAATTGTTTGATACGTCACGAGTTGCGACCTATTGACCCCCTATAAAAGCACCTGTTATCGGATTTTCTTTATCAGTCGACTTTCACACGTTGACCGGTACACATCTCCGCCACTTTTGACCCTTTACCTTGTACGACAATGGAGACAACACCTACAGAAGCAGCACAAATCGTAGCCCTATTGCAAGAAGGGCTCAGCCAGCGAGTTGTCGCTCGTCGGCTCCACATAAGCCAATCCTGTGTTTCGAAAGTTTATAAGCGCTTTCGGGAGACTGGTGGCTTTATCCCGAGACCAAGATCTGGATGGCGCCGGTGTACATCGGAGAGGGATGACCGTTTTATCGTGTCAACCTCTCTCCGAAATCGGCATTTGACTGGTGTCGACGTCCAACAGGAGCTCCGAGATGTTCGTGGGGTAGCAGCCAGCGAGTGGACAGTTCGTCGACGACTCAAGCAAGCGAATCTGACTCAAGCAAGCAAAAAGGCCTGCCACAGGCCCGAAACTCACGGCAGCTCACCGACAAGCACGCCTTCAGTTTGCTCGCACCCATCTTGATTGGGAGGTTGAGCAATGGAGGCAAGTCCTGTTCTCCGACGAAAGCAGGATGTGTTTGCACGGTAGCGACAGAAGAGGACGGGTCTACAGGCGGCCTGGGGAGCGATTTGCACAGTGCTGTGTCGCTGAAACAGTGGCTTATGGGGGCGGCTCTTGTATGATGTGGGCCGGCATTTCCTTCGATGGTAACCGAGCTTGTTTTCGTGCCTGGCGGGGGACGAGGAAGCGGTCTAACATCGGACCGGTACATTTCCGATATTCTCCTGGAACATGTCGTTCCCTAGGCGGGATACATCGGTGATGACTTCCTCCTTATGCACGATAACGCTCGTTGTCACACTGCCCGTGTAACAACGGAATACCTCGAAGAAGTCGGTATTGCCACATTGGACTGGCCAGCGCTCAGCCCTGACTTGAATCCCATTGAGCACGTGTGGGATGAACTGAAGAGGAAGGTTCGTTCCAGAACTCCTGCTCCTTCATGTCTGAATGAGCTGAAATCAGCGTTGATTGAGGAGTGGGAAGGTATTCCACAAGAATCAATTCAGAAGCTGATCAGGTCTATGAAGAATCGTCTTGGAGCAGTTATTAGGGCGAGGGGAAGGAACACAAAATATTGACACTTATTTTTAAAAAATAAATTTTTTTTGTTTTATTTATTCATTATTTTTCCCTATTTCCTTGTTTTCCTACCTCCTTCACTTAATCCGGGATAACTCCACAATTACGGGCTCGATATGAATTAATTTTATATCGATTTAAAGTGGACAGTTGCACCTTTAACATGATGTTATTTTTATGATTATTAAAATTTTATTTAGTAAGCAAGATCACGCGGAACCAATTTCAAGTAACTGATTCCAAACTTTTGCTCGCGAGTGTATAAATTATCCACGGTGACAAATCCGCAGACGGGTCAATAGTTTAGTAATACATTTCTTACATCTCTCATGTTATGTAGAGCCAGCAAGTAGGATGTCTTAAAATATTTTTATTATATCTATAATCTATACAAATAAATAAAATTGAAATGTCTGTTTGTAATGTCAAAATAACAAGTTTTTACTAAATGGGTATGAATGTATATCGGGTACCAATAACAAAAACACAATTAAATTTTTTTTTGTCTGTCTGTCTCTTTGTTCCCGCTAATCTCCGGAACGGCTGGACCGATTTTGACGGGACTTCCACTAATAAATAGCTAATTATATAATTATATAAGGTACATAGGCTACTTTTTATCAAGATCTTAAAAAAATTGCCTACAAAAATCAAAATGCTGCCAAAAATTACTATTCCACGCGGACAAAGTCGCGGGCACAGCTAGTATAATAATAATATTTTTAGTTTTAATATAAGGTAATTAAGTGTGAAATGTTTATTATTATGTCATACATTTGACAACAAAAATAAAAAACCTACTCTGAACTATACAGAATGATTGGAAGATGGGTGCAAAGCTTTAAGGCGAAGTAAGTATAGACAATTTAGAACCACTTAAGCCATGGTTGTCTTAGACGAAGTCTGACAATCTTTTTTTAACTGATTTTTTCGTTTTTTGCGAATTTTCCCAAAATTTTGAGTTTACTGCTAATTTATGGACAAATTTAGTGATAAATGTATTCTTTTTTATTATAAATTTTGTGACCATTTTTCTGGGCCTCTTATCATATGACCTGTCCAACGCCATTTCAGTCTTTTTATCACCGTAGCCACAGGCGTAACTCTTGTTTTTTGGCTTATGTCTGTCAACCTTACTTTGTCTCTTCTATTTATTTCTAGAACACTCCTCTGCATAGAGTTTTGGCAAACTTCAATTTTTTTGAAAGAGTTTATTGGTTAAGGTCCGTGTTTGGCATCCGTATGTTAAGGATGGGGTTAAACTTCATGTATTGATTACTCTGCCTTTTTCAGATTCTGACAACTTCTTAATTTTCATAATCTCTCATTGACCAGAAGCGCTTCCGTCAGTTACAAATTCTGTTATTTATTTATTTTTTCTATTTTTTTTTGTAGGAGATTTTTTTTAATTTTCGTCTAATATATTAGTCATGCGTTTGAGAATTATTTTCGGAAAAACTTTATACGGATTAGGTCTGTAGTTATTAATTTGTTCCTTGTCTCCTTTTTATGTAGTAAGATAATCGTAGTTAGGTTCCAATCTGTTCTGTGTACAATATGTCATTGAATAGTTTTACAAGGGAATTCAAAGCAGCCTGTCATGATGCTTTTGAAACTTCATTTGTTATTTCATCTTCGCCAGGGGCTTTCTCGTTTTTTTTTGCGATGTTATAGCTTTTACCACTTCTGCTTTTATTTTTGGGAGTATATTAGTAACTGTTTGTATTTAGTTAATATTAGGTATATTTGTAATAGTGTTGTCCTTATACAGTTCGCGGTAGAATTCTGTAGCAGTTTTTAATAGATTTCTCCTTTTAGTTATTGAGTTGTTATTTTTAAGTTTAGGAACCCAGTTCAGCGATTCTCATAATTCTTTGAATGCTTTTTTCACCCCACCTGTTTTTTCTATATAGTACTTGATTTTATTTGTCTGCTCTTTATTTCTATACTCCCTTATACTTGTACTAATTCTCTTTCTTACATATGCAATTATTTTCCTATTATTTTTTCTGTCTCTTAATAGTTCCTTTCCATAATTGACAAGTTTTCTTGCTTCATCCCCAATTTTGCTTTCTTCTGTGTAAGTTCCTTTTCTATGTGGCATATATTTTGTACACCTTTGACATTTCCCAAGTCTCGAAGATTCTATTTTATCTGTGTTATTATTTCCATAGGTATATCTGTTTTAAGAAAGTTTATACTTGAATTGTCTATACCTCCTTCGCCTTAAAGCTTTGCCTCCTTTTCCAATCTCCCTGTATACCGGGTGTAACTGAACACCCCAATAACATTAAAGGAGCATATTAGTTAGATACTAAATGGACCTTCGGTGCTTGTCTGAGACCTGGAACCCCAATACTTTCAGAGTTATTTGATTTTAAACTAAAAGCAAAAACTTTCAAGTGACAACCATAATCAGCTCTTAACACAAAAAAAATTAAAAACAAAATGACACGTGACAGACGTGAGCGTAGTATTCCTCCTACGCTTACGTAGGCCTGTCGGCACTTAATACCAAAAAATAATTTATTTAGTTTGTATGACATGAGCGTAGCTGTTGAGAGTGGACTGTATGTAGGTACTTGAGTTAAACGCTGATTTCTTTGTGATAATATTTGGAGCTTTATTTACTTCTTGCAAGACGACTTCCACTGACCGACTACAACTGACTACAATTTATCAGTATTCGGCCCTATATTTATACAAATTCAAATTATTCAAATTCAAAAATCTTTATTCAACATAGGCCTTTACAGGCACTTATTGACGTCAAAACAGAGCAAAACAATCTAATTTAAAGAAATTATATTAACCTTGTATGTGCATCACTAGGGATGTCGCGAATATTCGCATCCGCATCCGCAAATGCGGAGCTTCCGCATGGATTTGGACATCTGCATCCGCATCCGCAATAATCAATGCGGATGATCATGCGGATGCGGATGTAAGACAAGTTGCGACAAGATAGAAATTGGGTGGGGCCGGCGAATGGCGCGTGCCGTTTGGGAACGAAAAAATTGGTGACAAGAACCGACGCGTTTGTTGTGGTGCATCATTTGTTTCTTGTAAATAAATCATTACGTGTTTGTTTGCTCTGTGGAATACTAAGACTTGTCGTTTATTTACTTCACGTGTTCCTAGCGAACAATTATTTAGTAACGCGAGTTTAATTTATGAACTTCTGCGTAACCGACTTGAATCAAAGAAGGTGGCAATATTACTTTTTATTAAGTACTAGCTGTGCCCGCGAACTACGTTTCGCCATCAAAATACTTAACACAGTGTTTAGTTTTTTCCTCCATTTTATTCCATAATGATTCAACTTTAGAAGCCTTTAGCCTTTCTTGAGCATCGGCCATTTCGAAATTAGGACAATTTTCGTAGGTTCGTAATGATCTTTTCTAACAGTCCACAAAATTAAATACATTACATATTTCTATAAACACTAAGTATTATTATTGTTTTAGAGACGTTATTGATATTAATAAATTCTTCTTCAGTAGAAAGAACTACACAGTTGCAAGAATAATCTTTATCGTATTCATGTTTCGAATTAAAATAAACAATTGTTAATAAATTAGAACTGTATACGAATACGAATAAAGTTTAGATTTTATAATGGGTGTTGGTAACACCAACAAAATATATTTTTTGGATATGACAACTTGGCCAATTTTGACTGGTCGTACAGTAAGCTCCTTGTCAAGCTATACTGTTTGACCTTTGAACCGTTGTTCCGTTCGTAATAAAAACGAACGTGTGCGGCAGTCAATGAGTATTTTGTATAGATTTGATGCATTCGGATGCCCGCATTCAGAAAACGAATGCGAAAAAACGTATTTATGCGGTTAGCCTTAAAATGTATTGAGACTTCCGTTTTTGTAACGTGTACTGTGCGATATAGTGTTGCTGGCATAGTTCGGTTAGCAAACTCGCCGTGATGACTAACATCCAACACACAAACTTGGAGTTATCGTTAGTTAGTTCACGATCGTTGCATTATCACGGTCTCGAAGGACACTAAACACAGGTAACATCTAACATCGAACATCCAATAGGCCCCGAAGCGGTTCTCAAACTTTTTTGGTGACGGTACCCTTTTGGAAAGCGAAATACTTGACGGAACCCTAAAATAAAACAATAGTTTTTAAAAGTGTATTCTTTATTAATAAGCATAATGAAAGTACGACCAGAGTGATTTTTCTAAATTATTGCGGAACCCCTTATAGGGGTAGTGTGGAGCCCTAGGGTTCCGCGGAACACACTTAGAGCATGGCTGCTCTAGGTACCCTTCAGGGCCTACTTTCATTTAATACCCCTAAGCAACTATTATCCGTCTTTTTTGAGCGGCGGCCATGTTGAATTTACGTCAATGTTGGTACGTTCATTCTACTGATCAAGGCCTTTCATATGATACCCATATTGCTGGGCTTAGAAACGAACTTTTATCAGTTTTTTTTTGAGCAGCGGCCATATTGAATTTTGTGCTATTTTGCTAGGTTCATAGTGCTCTACTCTTCAAGGCCTTTCATTTGATACCTATATTGCTAGGTTTGGAAACGAACTTTTATCCACCTTTTTTGAGCGGTGGCCATGTCGAATTTACGTCAATATTGCTAGGTCCATAGTGCTCTACTCTTGAAGACCTTTCATTTGATACCTATATTGCTAGATTAGAAAACGAACTTTTATCCACCTTTATTGAGCGGCGGCCATGTTGAATTTATTTATGTGTTGCTAGGTTCATAGTGCTCTACTCATCAAGGCCTTTCATTTGGTACTCACATTGCTCGGATTGAAAACGAACATTTATCCTTTTTTTGAGCGGCGGCCATGTTGAATTTAGGTAGATTTTCGTAGGTACCTAATGCTCTACTCTTCAAGGCCTTTCAATTGATACTCATATTGCTAGGTTTGGAAACGAACTTTTATCTATATTTTTTGAGCGGCGGCCATGTTGAATTTATGTCAATGTTGCTAGGTTCATAGTGCTCTACTTATCAAAGCCTTTTATTTGATACCCATATTGCTGGGTTTGAAAACGAACTTTTATCCTTTTTTTTGAGCGGCGGCCATTTTGAATTTAGGTCGATTTTCCTAGGTACCTAATGCTCTACTCTTCAAGGCCTTTCATTTGATACCCATATTGCTAGGCTTGGAAACTAACTTTTATCCACATTTTTTGAGCGGCGGCCATGTTAAATTTATGTCAATGTTGCTAGGTTCATAGTGCTCTACTCTTCAAGGCCTTTCATTTGATACCCATATTGCTAGGTTTGGAAACTAACTTTTATCCACCTTTTTTGAGCGGCGGCCATGTTGAATTTAAGTCAATGTTGCTAGGTTCATAGTGCTCTACTCATCAATGCCTTTCATTTGATACCCATATTGCTGGGTTTGGAAACGAACTTTTATCCGTTTTATTCGAGCGGCGGCCATGTTGAATTTAGGGCGATTTTCCTATGTTCATAGTGCTCTACTCATCAAGGCCTTTCATTTGATATGCATATCGCTGGGTTTGGAAACGAACTTTATCGGCAGTCATGTCAAATTAAGTCAACGTGGCTAGGTTCAATGTGTTCTACTCTTTAGGTTCTTCGTTCGATATCCATGTTCCTTGGGTGGATCCAAAAAAATGTGATCCGTCATTTTAGACATTAGGATCAAGAGTCCCGTCCCGTCCCTCTACGCGTAACCCAGAACATTGCAGTCAGATATTTTTTTTTATTATCAATATTAATCTATTACTTTTAATAGTTTTAAATGGATGAAAGAGTTTGATTCCTTAGTCCTAATTTAAAAACATACAACACCTTTCAAAATACCTTGAAAAGAGTATCTTCATTTTTCAACATTTCAAATATTTCAAAAATTGTACCGATTTTGTGAAAATTAGTCAAGAATTAAACCAATCTACTGGTCATTCGATAAGTATTATCATAAAAAAATGCTTTATACATTGGTTGTATGGCTTGATCTTTTTGCCTTACCACCACGGTACGACATAAGAAAAAGACAAATTGGTTGGCGAAATCCAGTTGGGCACAGCCCAGTTAACAGAAAATATTAAATTTTATTTGTACTATGTGAAACACTTCATTCCTGCCTTAATTTTCGAATTCCAATTACTTAAGATCAGGCTGTATGGCATAGTTCCATTGCCTTTCCTTCGTGGAAGAAAATACCTTCTCTCTGTACTATGTGACAGACTTGTCAAGATAATTTCACGTGCGCCATGTTGTTTTTCTACCTAAAGCCAATTCGAAAATTTTATATGGTATTTTTTCACTAAAAATAAAAAGTGAATTTAAACAAACAAAATTATGCCTAAATGTTCTTCCGGAAAATTCTAAGCATTGTGGTGTAAGCCATATCAAATTCTGTCCAGTAGTTTCGGAGATCTTTCCGGACAAACAGACAAACAAACAAACAAACAAACAAACAAACCAACAAACAAACAATTTTTTTAAAAACTATTCTATCGTGTTCTGCTAATGATTTTAAGGCGACCTGTGTTTTTTTTTCTTAATATTTCGCAATTACAGATTTTTGTACCCCTACGATTTTATTATATATAGAGATAGAGATAATGCTCCAATTTTTTTAACTTCATTTACTAATTGTTTAGACTTACTAATATTATAAAGAGGAAAGATTTGATTGTTTGTCTGTTTGTATTAAATAGGCTCGGAAACTACCGGACCGATTTGAAAAATTATTTCACTTTAAAAATCCTACGTTATCCCTGATGAACTTAAGCTATAAAATTATTTTTCGTACGGGAAAATATAAAATTCCCACGGGAAAACAAAAATAACGCAGGCGAAGCTGCGAGCGGCAAGCTAGTAATTAATAAAAATGTTAATAATTACTGTATTATTATTTTACTATATTTATTTTACTATTATTATTCTATTATTCTTAATTCATATACTTTTTTTCTATAACATCTTAAACATCCGCATCCGCATTCGCATCCGCGGATGTGAGCCTTCAAAAATCCGCATCCGCATTCACATCCGCGGATGTGAAAAAATCGGCATCCGCAACATCCCTGGTGCATAAATCCTAAATATACTCAAGATGTCTGCAAATACAAGTAGGAATGAAAAAAAAAAGTTGACTCTACATCTGTTCGGAAATTGGGAGAGCCTTCTCGAGAAGAACAGGCAAGAAACTCGAAAGGTCTAAATTTTTTATCTCCTCTTTTAAATCGCCATTTACAATTTTGGTTTGTTACAGAGTCGTCAATTGGAAGCTGACCTCAAAGCAAAAGTTTGAGCTCAACTTCCATTACAAGAATAGATGTGTTAATTCACATTATATAAGCTATCTCTGAGAGAAGTGCGTGAACTTAGCTTATAAATTGCTCTCACTGAACGTTTCTTTGAAACAAAACGCAATACATTGTTAAATATTAGAATTGAGAGTTCAAACCCAAGCTTTTTTGTCCGTCATGTAATCAGACACTTTATAATATGCTTTTTTAATAAGTACATCTTTGATTGCAACTTTAAATTTGTTTAAGCTAAGTTCTTGTATACAACTTGGGATTTTATTGTAGAAACGTATACACAGGCCTCTAAAAGAATTATTAATTTTTTTGAGCCTGGTATTCGGTAAAGCTAACATATTCTTTTGTCTAGTATTAACTGAATGAATATCACTATTTTTACAAAACACATGAATATTGATCCCGAGAATAGTGGCAGGTCGGTGGCTTGACGCGGCGGCGGTCGCGACCTCATCATGTGGTCGAGCGTGCCGGCTAAATGTTCAATAGCCCGTCCTCTCGAGTGCTCGCGATCACGCGGTGTGGTTGTTTCTTCCCACCGTAGTCTCGTTCGGTGCGCGACTGGAGTAGCGATTTCAACCTCCCTAGGTCTAACTATGTCGCGTCTCACCGGTGCGAGTACGGGTTCCGGTTCGAGCACTTGATGCACTTGTTCCTCTTGCCTCGAAGTCTCCTGTAGCCACGCCTCAATTCGTTCATGGTTTTCCGCCGGTTCGGTCTCTTCTTCCAGCATACTGCCATCTTCGGCGGCGGCTAGGTCGGCGGTTAGCTTTTTTCGAATAAGCTCCGCTTCAATTTCCAGCTCCTGGCGTCGTATTGCAGCTTCCTGTGCAGCTTCCTGGCGTCGTGCTGCGGCTTCCTCTGCAACTTCCTGGCGTCGTACTGCGGCTTCCTGGCGTCGTACTGCGGCTAGTCTCTCTTCGGCTTCGAATTGCAGGCGGGCGATGGCACTGGCGGTCGATCTCGTGGAGCGAGCAATCTTCCTAACCGGCGTCGTCTTAAAAACGTGACGCGCATTCTCCTCCTCGCGAGTTGGCATCCCTTCAGTTCGGTGCCATTGTTCGTCGCGAGTTGATACCCCTTCCGGTCGGTGAAGTTGTTCGGGGCGAGTTGAGACCCCTTCCGTTCGGTGGAATTGTTCGGGGCGAGTTGAGACCCCTTCCGTTCGGTGGAATTGTTCGGGGCGAGTTGAGACCCCTTCCGGTCGTTGAAGTTGTTCGGGGCGAGTTGAGACCCCTTCCGTTCGTGGTTGTTCGGGGCGAGTTGAGACCCCTTCCGTTCGGTGTCGCCGTTCAGTGCGACTTGAGATCCCTTCCTCGCGGTACAGGTTTTCGTCGCGAGTTGAGACCCCTTCCGTTCGGTGTCGCCGTTCAGTGCGACTTGAGATCCCTTCCTCTCGGTACAGTTTTTCGTCGCGAGTTGAGACCCCTTCTGTTCGGTGCCGCCGTTCAGTGCGACTTGAGATCCCTTCCTCGATGCCCGGTTCCATTTGGGCGGCGACAGTCGTCGATGCGGATGGCGATCGCGGTGGGTGGTCGAATACGCACACCAAATCTTCCTTCCCGCTCTGGCTCCGTGTAACTACCATCACTTATACTTGTTTAGATCCGGTTCGGTAGGATCAAGATGTTGAGAGTGGACTGTATGTAGGTACTTGAGTTAAACGCTGATTTCTTTGTGATAATATTTGGAGCTTTATTTACTTCTTGCAAGACGACTTCCACTGACCGACTACAACTGACTACAATTTATCAGTATTCGGCCCTATATTTATACACTATCCCTTGTTCCGCGGGGGGACATCCCGCCCGCGGACCAATCAAAAGGGGCCGAATTTATTTACGATATGGTTCATTCATGGGGACTTGGCCCGCATAAGCTTAGACTACGTCCGCTGCTTAGTTCTGGGTCCCCGGCACTTGCGAACTGTCGTCAACAGTAGTATTCCTCGTACGTTTACGTAGGGTTGTCGGCACTTAATACCAAAAAATAATTTATTTAGTTTGTATGGGGAAAAAAAGTAGGTTTGTTAGCCCTAATATTTTTCCTACAGAATCTCTACTTCTGATGGATACATACCCTTAAATGTTATTGGGGTGTTCAGTTACATCCTGTATACAGGGTGTCCCAGAAGCCAACGCCAAGCCGAAAGCTGGTGATAGACTAACTCATATAAGTTATCAGAAAAATATAAAAAAATCTATGTAATATACTTATTTTTTTTAAAATCTAGCATTTAAAAATATCGATAAAATTTACACCCTGTGCCGTTTTTTCACTCTTATTTCTACAAATCTTGACTTTTCTAAACATTTACTTTTGTTTTGTAATCCTGAATAATGCTTCTGTATATTCTAATCTGTAAGCCTGTTTTTGGAAAAAAAATATTGTCCTCAATTGAAGAAATTGTCTAGCAGGTATCATACCATTTTGGAATCCTTATTCAATGCGTCAACTTTTGCAGTTACTTGCCAAACTCGCATAGTACATTTTTTTTCAGTACAGCTTGTTAAAGCAATGCGAAAATTTAATTTTGAATATTTAATTTAGATAAAAATGGCATATTCTTCTAATCTGGAGCAGTTGGCTTTAAATATTAGATTACAGTATACAGAATCATTATTCAGGATTACAAAACAAAAGAAAATGTTAAGAAAAGTTAAGATTTTTAGCAACAAGAGTGAAAAAGCTATCACAGGCTATCACTATATATAAATTTTATCGATTTTTTTAAATGCAATTTTTTTCTTAATATATGACTTAGATTTTTTTTATATTTTTCTGATAATTTATATGAGTTAGTCTATCACCCGCTTTCGACTTGGCGTCGGCTTCTGGGACACCCTGTTCAAAACAAATGTAAACTAATATTAAATTAAAACTAAACTAAACCTAAAAATGGCCCCTGCGGCAATGTATCTAAGATGTTGGCAGCGTTTCCTTGCTGAATCGCTAATCGAGGCTACTATATTTACTAATTTTGGTCTTTCAGCCTTTTCAGCTGCTCATGGCCTCATTATTGTTTTTAGAAGATCTGACGGGGCAAGCGTGTCCACGGAAGTTGCATCCCACACTAGAGGGCCCGCCGCATATTCCACGCAACGAGAGACATCCCATCGGGTCTCTTGCCGCCTGCCCTGGTCCCTCAGTGTGAAATATTACATAATATATCATAAGAATGCTCTAAAAGAGAAAAGTAATAAAATATTACCTGATTAAGTTTTCTAGAAAGATCATTAGTTAAACACTCTTCTTCTCTTTCATAATGATGAGCTAAGGTCTCTTTTTCCTTTTTTAGTGCTTGAATTTTTTTCATCAGTGTATTGGATATATATTCCTCTTCTTGCTCAGCTTTGGCTTGCTACAATACAATAAAAAGAAAGCAGTACAATCTTATTCTGTATAAAAGAGTAAAAAATTAGGCCCATTGAATCAAAATGAGGTCTCACAATTGAAACAGAAGCCTGCCTTAAAGCTCGATTTTCTTCCTGTAGTGCTTTGACCCTCAGTTTATAGGTATCAACTTCAACTTTAAGGACCCTAAAAAAAAAGATTATCAATTCAGATTATAGTTGATTATTATCATGAACTAAAACAAAATTATTTATTTTTCAAAGTATGCAGCAGTAGTAGTGGAGTCTTCCTAATAACACGATTGGTGTGGGCTTCCCCTTTTTTAATAATCAACAACCTTCCTAACAATATTATAATTTTACTGACGTTATAGTCCAATCTATTAGCGGTTTTACCTCAGAATGAAAGATAATAAGCTGGAAACTCGTATATACCTTCATTTTGCCGTTCTAAAAGACGTGTCAAGTCTCATGTCAGCATCGCAAGTAATTGAAGATGAAAAGTCACATAAATAGATTTTTCGCGATTTTCTCGGTTTCTATAGCTCAATGATGTAAACATCTATCTATCTTTATCTTCTTAATATGTATGTAAGTATATAAAATTCTCGTGTCACAGTGTTTGTAACCGAACTCCTCGGAGTTTTTTTTTTATTTAAATTTTTTATTATGTATATTCGGTAAGTCTGAGAATAGGTCGTAAACTATTTTCCATAGACCTAAGTGATAAGGATGTTTTTTTTGAAAATGATTATAGCGAAACGTAGTTCGCGGGCACAGCTAGTATATAAAAAAATCTCGCGTCACGATGTTTGTCCGGGATAAACTCCGAAACTGCTTCAGCTTAACCGATATAGATAAAATTTGCCTTACTGTGTCTAATTTGGTTCAACTTAAAAGAAAGAGAGTTTATCTTAATTATTAACCTTAATATTTAATTTTGCGAATTACTTGGGTTTGTAATTATTTAGAAGTTCCATAAGTTTCAAACAGATGGCGGTGTGAGTTAATTTATCGTCACAGGAGCGCGTTCAGAGCATTCGCGCGAAGTACAACTTTTCGCTCTAACCCCGTTAAATGCCTTCGAGCGTGACGCCCGGCGCCCGGGTGAAACAACCGGCCCGTTCAAGACCTTAGTGTCAGAGCGAGTTTACAACACTTACAACCGACCAAACAAACATCGAATTTGATGATTGTAAAACCCTCTGACGTTTATTACTGAAATACTCTTACGTGATTGGATGATATTGGGGGCCATATCTAAAATGTCATCTGATAGAAGAGAGAGAAATAAAAATTCATGTGAAAGAGGAAACCAAAAGATTTGGTTGCTGCAATGCGTTCAACGCCTCTGGGCGAGTTAAAAAACAACCGGACAACTACACATCGAGGCTCTGAACGCGCGAAAATTATTGTACAGAAAAGAGAGGGGTCTTTTCTAATTACAGGTTTTTTAAACTTAAAAGAAGAGACCCACACATTCTAAAGGCTACGTGTAGTTAATAAAGTTATTTTTGATTTGATTTTTTTTTATTTTGATTCCTGCACTTTGTTATCTACGTTGGGTACCTAATCATCCAGTAGATGGCGTTGTTTTGATTTCTTCGCTAACAGTCTATTCCACGTTATATGTATTTACGCTTTACGACATAACCGTGTTCTTGAATGTTTCGTGTAATATATTCTTTCTACATTAGGAAGTTTATCACTACTAAGTCAAAGAATAGCGTGGCCGGGTCTATTATAAAAATTGAAGAGTACAATTTGCGACAATTTTTATGCGACTTAGAAAAAGGAGGAGGTTCTATATTCGACTGTATTAGTGTTGTTTTTTTATGTATGTTCACCGATTACTCGGTCATTTGCGCCGATTTTCAAAATTCTTTTTGTGGTCGTAAAAGTACATTCCCGAGGTGGTCCCACTGTAACCATGTCCTAATCTGATGATGGAAACCCAGGCAAATGAGGGGAAACTCTTAAATTTCATGGGCACTTACGTGTTTCATGTTTTTTCTCAAGATATTTTTTATGGGATAGGGGGCAAATGAGCAGACGTATCACCTAATGGTAAATGATTACCGTCGCCCATGGACACCCGCAACCCCAGAAGAGTTACAAGTACGTTGCCGGCCTTTAAGGTGGGAATACGCTCTTTTCTTAAAAGTTTGAAGGTCGTATCGGTCCGGAAATACCGCAGGCAACAATTCGTTCCAAAATCAGTGTCGTCTGTGTAAGGCAGAAAATTCGAGAGAAACGCACAGTTGTGAACTGCCAACCATCTAAGTGATGGGCATGGATTTTTTGTCGCGTGATTGATTAGAAATTTCCTGGCAGCCGACGATTTGAGTCGCTCTCCCGCTCTCCGTTGAATGCGGTCCAGTGGGAGAAGCTGGTATTGGGGCGCCCAAGCCCAAAAATGAGAACAGTATTCCATATGAAGCCAAAGGAAATATTCAAGTGTTTGCATCTGGTAGTAATCATGTCATGTTACTGAGCAGATTTTTTTTTGAAATGTAATCTACAATCAGCCCAGCGGTTTTTATCAGATTGAGCGTCGTGTTATTAGACTTTTGGAGAGTACACATCCTGTGATATGTCATCTCTTACTTTATTTATTTCATTGTCAATTTTATATCGATCTAATTGCATTCTTTTCAGCCTAAATAAGCAGTTGTTTTTGTTGAAGAGCTGGTTAGCCAGATGGTTGGTGTGTCGCTCAAGGCGTTGCTTATAAGACACATAGGAACTCTCTATTTCCTCCTTGACAATCGGGATTTCCAGATATTCATGCACTTCCATGTTCTGTGTGAACCATGGCGCATTGGTCAAGATCTTTAGCACTTTGTTCTGGTAGCGCTGAAGGAATTCAACATTTGAGTGACTCGCTGGTCCCAAGAGTTGTATTTCATATGTCCAAATCGGTTTTAGGATACACTTGTGCCCCCGCCCCGTCCGCAGCCCTTGTCGCGTCCGTGCCCCATCTGTGCCCCGTCCTTTCTAAATATCTTGCAATAAGACGCAGGACGAGTTAGCGTCGTGTCTGCGCCCCGTCTTTTCTGTCTGTGTTGCGTCACGACGCTTCTATACATTTTGTATGAAAGTACACCTTTCTAAATATCTTGCAATAAGACGCAGGACGAGTAAGCGTCGTGTCTGCGCCCCGTCTTTTCTATCTGTGTTGCGTCACGACGCTTCTATACATTTTGTATTTTCTGTGTGGCCAGCGCCTTATATGAGCTCGCCAAGTGAGTCTCCTATCCAGATGCATGCCTAAGTATTTAACTGTCGTGTCTGTTGTTAGTTTAGGGCAATCCGTGTCTATTATGTAAAGTAATTCTCTAGATATTAAGAAATTATTGTAATGACTGTTTGTGCCAAAATAAATTAAAAAAAGACAGCGCCATCTAGTGTCACTGGTGAACAGTCCCCTCTCTTTGGGGTGAACGTTATGTGGATCGATTTTGCTGGACTTGCTTGGATCCTCCACTTCTTCAGCCATAGTCCAATTTCGTGAAGACATTCTTGCAGTTTTGCGGGTGCTGTGTTTGGATCCTTACTACAGGGGAGGACTGCAGTGCCATCTGCATAGGTTGCAGTCACAACTTTATCTGAGGCGGGTAAGTCAGCAGTGTGGACTGTGTATAGGACGGGACCTAGCACCGAACCTTGGGGCACTCCTGATTTTATTGGACAGATTAATGACAAGGAATCCTCGCACTTGACCTGGAATAATCAGTTTTGCAAATAAGATTTCAGTAGACGTATTTGGTAGATGGAGCTTAAGCTTATAGGCCCTTGTGCCACACACGGTCAAAGGCTTGCTGGATATCGAGGTTCTCTCTGTCTGTCGTCCCGTGTTGTGCGCGGAAACCGAATTGGTGGTCTGGTATAATATTTTGTTCTTTTAATACTGGTAAAAGACGTTTCAGAACCAATTTTTCAAAGACCTTCGAAAGGAAGGGTAGAAGACTTATGGGTCTGTATGATGTAACCTCTGTAGGAGGTTTCCCCGGTTTGGCTATCATATTTATAATGGTCATATTCATAATACTTTCCATAATTCTGGGAAATATTGTAATCTCAGTATAGCATTCAAGAATATTGTCAGAGAGACGATGCCTTTTCTTGGTAGTTGTTTAGGAACTTCTGCCATTATTAGATCAAATCCCGGTGCTTTTTTTGTTTAAAATGCATGATAGTTTTTTTTAAACTTCTATCGTTGTCACTAGTCTCAATGGCGGAGACAGCTGTTGGTCGCTGTTTAAGAGTTCATCATTTTGCTGATTGTTGTGTGTATTATCAGTTGTGTTCATTGGGTTTGAATACATTCTTAAGGAAATCAGCAAATAACTCGGCTTTGTCATGGGGCTTTCGTGACCAGTTTCCGTCAGCTTTTCTTAGTGGAGGCATGTGTTCTTTTGGCGTTTTCAATGAGTTGGTCATTTTCCAAAGTGTATAATCCTCTGCTTTATACTGTGATAGAGTCTTAAGTTTGTCTTGAAGGGTATTGTTCTCATTTTCTTTAAGCATTTCCTTCAATTCTTTTTGTATTTTGTTGAGAGCTTTTTTGTCTTGATAATTCCCGGGGATGTGCCACTGATGTCGTAGTCTTTTCTTTGCACGAGCTCACAGAATAGATAATAGTACTACGTACAGAACGGCCACTCACCTCCCCGCACTCATTTCAAATACCTCACTCCGCCCGGCACTTCGTTGTAGACATTACTGACATATAAACAAGGGCGCGTGCGCGCTCGCTCGGGCATGGCGACAATTCACGTTCACCGAGTAGACGCGAGCGCCGGCCAATAACAGAGATAGCGCTATGCGGGTAAAGGAGAAGGCAGTTGCTGCGCTTCTCGCGTTATTTCGATTGATAACAACGCACTCAGCCCTACTAGATTCCACACACACATTTGCGCGTGTACAAACGTCATTTGCTTAAGTAGTAGTAATAGGTAATTGATTTGCGAACGTTGTATGGAGTGCCCGGGGTGTGACGAGCTGAAGATTCGTGGTAGATTAGTTCGAGAATAATTCTTTTAATACCTAATGTTTAGAGCGAAAGATGTTTTATTTTAAGTTAATCTGGTGTTTGCCTTGGCTCAAATTCTAATACACATGTATTAAGATTTAGATATATATTTTTTACAAAAAATAAAACTGACTTCAAAAACACCAAAAGTCTTAAGTAATATAAGAATACATACAACATTACAACATCACAGTTTATAGTTGGGCCTATAGACGTAAAATATGTAAATCCGGCCCTGTGTGCAATATATGGTTGTAAATAAACTTTCTCCTGTAAAGTTGAAATTCAAGTATTTCTTCAAGTGAGGGATCTAGAAATAGGGAGTATAATGATAGGCGGTTTTGGTAAGTATATTATGACCTTGACAGGCGTAAGGATAGCCGCTATGGAAGTGCGAATAAGAAGCATTTAATTCAATGGTGTGAGAGAGATAGTTTCTCTAATGATGAATAATGAATTTAAAAGGTTGTACATACCTGCATTTCACAAGGAAAATTTCGTCAGTTCCGATGACGATTCGACAATTAATTCTCGTTTTTTCCATTCCACTAAAACTACTGCATTTTGCATTGTGAATGATTAATATATTTCGATGTTTATTGTAATGTTCTCTTATTTAATTATAGAAATATCTGAGACCATGGAAATGCTTCCGCCAAGTTGAGCAACAGAGCAAAAAGGCACGGCCGACTATCCTTTTTTTGAAGCCATTCGGCCCATTTTCGACGCCCTTGTAAACCTCGACCCTTGTCAACCTTGTTGTGGTAAAATTTAAGCCTAAAGTTTCAGTGACCAAGAGAGCAATACATAGCTAAATATATTTCCAAATTACATATTATTCTTTAAAAAATTTAAGGTACTTGTAACAGACCCACTAACTCCAAAATGTTGCACACAGGAGCGCGTTCAGAGCCTCTGGGTGTAGTTTTCCGGTTGTTTTTTAACTCGCTCAGGGCTACGTTCCAAAACATCACCCGGAGTGAGTAGGTGGTGGGGGGAGAGTGGCCGGTTAGGGTGGTCGGAGTGTTGGTTGTTTTAGAACGGCAAGAGTGTTGTCTGCTTTGTTTATATAACCAAATATACAAAAATAAGAAAATATATAATTCATCGGCGCCTCCGTTCGCTGTAATGCATGGATTACATTCCTCTGTTTCATCTACGAAAATGCTAAAACCAACAGAATATGAATTCTGTTATATCGCGGCCTAACCTAGCTTTAGCGGAAATTAAGGACAATTTTACAATCGTGTCACTTACGATACCTATAGTCTTTGGAATTTAAAATTAACTTATTGTCGACGTTACGAAGCGCATCCTCGCTCTCCGAGATGCACAAATTGTGTGTGAATATGAAATCTTTGTAATCACAATCACACACAACTTTAAAATCCACAAAATTTCCCGCCAAATCCAATCGAGTGAAATTACACCTTGCTATATTATGCGGGTGAGATTCTACTCGATCGAGTGCACTCCGTAGCGTTTTAGGACACGCCACTCCAACACTCTCGAGTGCACCCGAAATGTTTTAGGACATACTTCGGGTGACCGAGTGCACTCGGGTGATGTTTTGGAACGTAGCCCAGAGGCATTGAATGGATTGCAGCAACCAAATCTTTTATCTCCCTCTTTTACGTGAATTTTTATTTCTCTCTCTTTCTATAAGATGACATTTTAAAATATGGCCCCCAATATCATCCAATCACGTCAGAATATTTCAGTAATAAACGTCAGAGCGTTTTACAACCATCAAATTCGACGGTTGTTTGGTTGTAACTCGCGCTGACGGCCGGTTGTTTCACCCGCGCGAGACGCTCCAAGGCATTGAACGGGGTTAGAGAGAAAAGTTGTACTTCGCGCGAAGGCTCTGAACGCGCTCCTGTTATTGTTTAGCTTATAAAGCAAGGAAAAACTCTGACATTTATAATGCACAAAACATAATATAAGTGAAAAAAGGACTACCTATAAAAAGAAATGCGATCCCATCAAAAACATAACAAGTAACTAAAATACACAAGTCGAATGTTAATTCAGTACCTAAGCATCTATCCAACCACTGTTATAATTTGATACCTTGTTAGTTAGCTTACAACAGTTTATAGTAACCATATCAATATAACTTTTTTTATTACTTTAATAAATACATATAGTGACTTAGCAAATGCACACGGCAAAAGAATCTATACATATATCAAAATCTATCTAATATTAATACTTTGAGCTTTTATTTGTTTAAAAATACCTGTATGGAGGACTATTTAAATTACTAATGGTCGATTTCACCAACCATAACCTAGCTTAGGAATCCCCTAAAACGTATGCTGTCACTTTTTGTCTTTAATGAAAAGAATGTGACAGCATGCTACCTAAGAGTCACCTAAACTAAGAAGAGGTTGGTGAAAATGGCCATAAGTATATTATGTTGCTGTGTGTGTTTGCCAAGTCACTACTTTACTATTTTGATCACTGTTTTAATTAAGATTTTATTACCTACTAGCTTACCGCCCGCGGCTTCGCCCGCGTTATTTTCGTTTTCCTGTGGGAATTTTATATTTTCCCGTAGGAAAAATTCCCTATGTCCTTCCCCTGGTCTCGAGCTATCCCTATACCAACTTTCATCAAAATCGGTTCAGTAGTTTCGAAGCCTATTCAATACAAACAAACAATCAAATCTTTCCTCTTTATAATATTAGTATAGAAAACAAAATGGGTCACTTTCTTGTGGTATAGTACTTAATACTTATACTGTACTATAAATTAAGTGTATAACAGATATATTCAAGTGTTCTTTTTGATCTGAATATGTAGTTGCAGTAGTTTAAGTAATTGTTTCTTTTATTACTTCTCTAGTCTAGATTTTTCACTCACATGAGTTTCACAAATTGTTCTTGATCAATTTAATGATTACCATATTATTATTTACTAACTGTGCCCGCAAACTATGTTTCGCCTTTAAAGTTAAAAGAAAATACTATAAATCAACATTCCCGCAGGAACTACTTATTTTTCTGGGATAATAAGGAACCTATGTTAATCCCTGTCGTAATCCGTCTACCTACAAAATTTCATCCAAATCCATTTAGTAGTTTTTGCGTGAAAGAGTAACAAACATGAAGCAAATACAAAGAGGAGATGTTATAAGCATCTAGGTCCAGCTCCTATCACCAGAGTCCTGACGTCACGCATTTTTAGTTTTAGCTACTTAACGCCAGAGGCGCTGACATCAGTCGATCTTTTTATCTGTCGGATTAGTACGTCGTACGCTCTTCTTTTATTTTAGTTTTAAATTACCTAAATACAAAATGAAATGTTGTATTCTATCGTGCAAAAGTTACACAGACGACAGAAACAAAGTGAACGAAAAAAAATCTCTTTCCATTTGTAAGTACATTAAACAAGCATTATTAATTTATTACTTGACGTATTGCTTCTAGAATGTTCGACGCCACATGGACGCTTCTGTCAATGTCCCGATAAAGCCCAAAAGGCCCTCTAGTGGCGAGTAAAAATACTAACGAAAACGTAGGATGTATTAAGGGCGAAAACAAAACACGTGAATTAATATAAGCAGTTTTAACGATTTTTATTTTTAGATTATATTGACACAGCACCTAATAAATTATCTTTCTCCTACGAATGTATCTTTTAACATAATTATCTTTCTCCTACGAATGTATCTTTTACTGCCACCTAGTAATGTATAGCGGAACTTTTATGTTAACGTCAATAATGCTGGCATTTTAGTCTGTACTAGCACTGCTGCCACCTAGTAATGTATAGCGGAACTTTTATGTTAACGTCAATAATGCTGGCATTTTAGTAATTCTACTCGCTACAAGGTGACAGTGGCGTCGCGCACCCTCCCCCCGCACCCCGATTTCCGGCTTCACTTGATTTCATACGGAAAACGCGATAGGGCACCTCCTCTTTGTATTTGCTTCATGGTAACAAACATGTATACATCCATCCATACTCACAAACATACGATTAGTAAGGATTTTGACAAGATTATTGTTGGAGTTTAAATTAGTGGACTGTGTTTATTGCTCCTAAGTCCTAATGTTTTAAAAACAGAAGCAGTGTTATTTACTTATTGACGGCTTTTTATAAAACTCCAATACCAAAACCATAAAATGAAAGAGGGGGGGCTGAATAAACATAAAAAAATCTATATACAGTTGAATTAAGAACCTCCTCCTTTTTTTCGTCTGTTAATAAATAAACCATTCTTTCAAACCAAGAAAGTTGTATTATGAAAGAGTCCGCCTTCCTAGTTGTAATCCTAATAGAAAAATAAATATTGAAGAGTTTACATATTTCAAAGACTACTTGCTTACTTAAACTATTTTTCTACTTAAAATTTACTGTCAATAATTTTTTTTATTGCCATTGGTGGCAGTCTAGCCAATGTAATGCTTAATAGTAATGCTTTAACCAACTCATTTCTAATAGGCTAGATGACAAAAAAAATTTTTTTGCTTTAATAGAAGCTCATTCATATAGTAAACAGAAGGAAAAAATCGGTTTTCGAATAACTATAAAAACAACCATAATATATAAGGTATTAAAGATTTTTCTCCATCTCTTTCTAGCAAAACGGCAATTTACAAGGAGTTTATATGGCCGTACTCAACAATGACGTCACGGTTGATGTCGGACCTCTCTGTCTAATCGCCTTCAAATTAACAACTTAAAATGCTTGTATCTAATGTATTTCTAAGCCGATTTTAATTCTAATTTCACAGGACTGCATCTTTTTTCACGGTATTTTAATATTTAATGACGAGACGTAAAAATTAGAATTCAGTCATCATCCCAATTATCAGCTAAGTTACAAAATCATGCTTCTAACTTCAAAAATACTGAGTTCCATACCAACTTTCAACCCCTAATTTACATCCTTATGGGATGATTTTTCAAAAATGCCTAAACAAAGTCATGTTAACCCATTTTTAATTATTAGATTAAATACAAAATTTCACATACTTCCAATTTCAAAAACAATAGAGTTCCATACAAACTTTCAACCCTTATTTCACCACTTTGTACTAATTCTGGAAAAACAGGTTTTTACTCATTTCTATTCATTAGCCCAAATACAAAGGTGGATGCTATTAACTTCAGAAATAATGAAGTTCCATCAATTCTTTGGGTAAGGACTCAAATCCCTACCCCTAGATGCATATTTTTGTACTTAGCAAGATTTTTTTATTGCTTAAAGGGCAGATGAACTGATGGCCCACTTAATCGTAAGTACTTTGCCAATATCAGAGACAAAGCTAAGTGGTTGCCTAATATGAGTGCAATACTTGAGCCTTGCTTGAATATGATCATATTATAGCACTGGAGAAACACACCAGCACGAAGTTCATTCCAAAACCGGACTGTATGTGGGAAAAAGGAGTGCTGAAAACAAAATGTGCTGGACGATATTGCTTCTATGAGCTTTTATGATCTTAATCAGCTGTACTTAACCTGCGGCCCATCTTGAGTCACAAAATTGTAAATCATCAGAGAAATTATCCTGGGCCCGCTGGTAGTGGTAGTCACAGTGTGGACCTTACCATCACAACTTGCTCACAAGGGCAGGAAGAACACCAGGGGGTTTTAGTGGGTCGCCCCTGGAACGTTGCCGGGCCAGCCCCACACACGCCCACCGTCTAGCCAACGGCGGGTAGGGTGCGGTTGCGCATTTCCCCCCGAAAAAAAAAATAAGGTGCACCAAGGAATTGAAATAGGTAACTAGATAAAGATAACCCTAAAGGGATGTATTGCATTGAACATTGCAACTCATCCCTTTAGGGTTCTTCAGGTTCCTAAGGGCAAGACCTTTTCTTTCCTCATTCTTATTAACACCCAAATAATTTTTGCTAGCAGCCTGTGACACCATGACAGAAATTTGTTTGTAAATTTATAAATAAAAACAATTTGAGTATGGCTGACCTAAATACTATTATGTATCTAGGGACTATACTTTCATTGTTATACTTTGTAGGTAGGTGTATTAGAATTATCATTAGTTTGTAGTGTTTGAGTAATATGAACACAACTGCTATTATGATGTTTTTTTTTTTCAGATTATATTATTAGTAGAAACCCTTAACTCATCAGAAGAAATAAAAGCTTTGTGTTAGAAAGAAAAGCAAATTGTAGGTGAATTAAACTGTCAGCAATTAGCACTGTGTAACCTGAATGATGATGATGATGGTGAACCTGAATTATTTTGTGCCAGAGCCAAAGTCACTATTTATTTGAATGACTGAAGGAATGAACCTTTTGTAATTGTACTATCATGTGGCTATGCTGACAACCCTTGATTGTGTAACAAAAATCTATTGCGATCATTTTCAATTTTAACAGTCAAATTGTATCCATTGCTATTTTTTATCAAGACAGTCGACAGTCTTAAATTTCTTAAATTAATTACAATTATTAATAATTTCAAGGTGATCATGAATCATGATAGATTTTTCTAAGACAATAATCACCCTGGTCCAAATACAGAGGAAATTTCTACAACTATATCAGGTCTCATAATTATCACTCTTAGAAATACTATTAGATAAAATGAATAGGTTAATCTACACATAGGATTAAAAGTTTATGTGATAGCCATGTGCAATAAAATCAGATAAGTGTTATTATATATTTTGATATTACTACTACCAACTGTAAATATAAAAAAACTTAGCTCACCGATTCTGCTGTTGAAGTGATTCAATTCTTTTTTGTAACTGATCCCGAGAAACCGTACTAGGAGGAAGCATAGCTCCATCTAAAGAGCTTGAGTCACTTTCAGATGCAGAATCTGCCATTTTATTCCCTAAAAACAAGTACAGTTATACAATTTTACTTTGAAAATATCAGAAAACTTCATAAAACTGATAAATTACCTGGTGAAATTACAGAATCATCCATTTGCAAGTTGTACCTATGTTGTTGAAAATGAGCAACCGAAAGAAGTCACATAAAATAAATTATCAAAAATATGTAATGAAAAATTACTTCACACTGAAGGATACCAATGTACATAAAATGCGTTTTAATTATAAATCCAGATAAATCAATCTGCAATTAGACAGCGCTACGGAAAAGATGAAAATTGAAAAATTTTAAAATGCTTGCTTTCCTTCTTCAATGTACTGTCAATTTCATTTTTTTTTATAGTGTTCGTTCTGTCATATCTATGGTTCTGTCAGATAAAGATTTTTTTTGGACTGCTTTACTGACCTGGATTCAAGTCTTTTAGGCCACTCAGATTCTAGAGCGGGGCTGCTTCAGAGACATATAAAGGGAAGCAACCTTAACTTAATTTTACTCACAGATTTGTCATAAGTATCGTTTTTACTTTCACTACAAAGTGACATGATATATCGCTATTTCTGTCTTTCGTCTATGGCACCATTGATTTACTACCAAACGTAGATAACGCATGAATGTTCGAAAAGTGGGACGGTGAAGAACTGCCCAATTGCGACTCGTGCAGTTCTTTTCCATAGTAAGTGATTAGCTGTCGGCACGTCAACATGCCGAAGTGCTCATTCAAAAGTTGTGGTAACAATAGCCAAAAACGGCAGAAAAAAGACGGGATTTCATATTTTGCGTGAGTAAACTCATTACACATCTTATCATGTATTCAAATAGGTATTCGATTTATACGTAAAACCAATCAAAAACAATTATTTAATCATAAACATGTCGCTTCGCGTCAGTGTCAGTACATTACAATTGTCTCGCTCGCACGGGCGTCGTATCACGATGTGTTATCTCATTGACGGACAACAATGGGCACTGCCGTCCCCAACACAGTTTTTTAACTTAGCGGAGGGTAGGGACAAGTTACTCGAACAATTTGCCGCACAAAAATGCCAGCCTTGTCGCTTATTTCATTTAAGTTCAATTGTAAGTTTATAATGAGTAGCGAAAGATTTATTGTGGATACAATAAATTATATTCTTTACGTACATAATTGTTCAATTAATGAATCAATTCTTTAATTGTATATTTAACTCATTAATAGTATTAAATTCATTTATTAAGGCTGTTTACATTAAGTTATATGTAACATTGGCTGTAACAACAAATAAATAAATAAAAAATTCATGCGTTGGTTGGAGCGACAACGCAATAAGCAATTTCGAGCATTATTCCATAACAGTTTACTGTCTAGTATAACGCCCAAATACTTGACATCATTTGTAAGGGAAAGCTCGGTTCCAAACAGTTTAGGTAACCTTAGGTTTCCTAAACTGTTTGGAAGTGAACATAATAAGCTCCGTTTTGAAGGGGTTCACTGTTTCAGTGCACCACTGTTCCACTATCTTTAGAGCAGACCTCACGAGATCACAAAGGATGTTCTCGAAAGGCCCGGATACCAAGATAGTTAAGTCATCAGCATAGCCCACCGTATACAGACTTTTATTATTTAGTCTGCACAAGAGTTCATCCACAACAATATTCCAGAGAAGTGCTGATAGCACTCCACCCTATGGACAACCCCTGGCTACTACAGCTCTTGTTGTGGTAATGGCCCTGTATTTCAGCATGCTATCGATCCATCCTGCAATTGTAGGATCAACACCATGCTTAGTCAGAGCAATTGCTATGCTGTTAAATTTTGTTTTATCGAAGGCGGCTTCAATGTCGATGAAAACACCTAGCGTTGATTGTTTCTTACATTCACCGCTTTCAATGCAGGATACTACATCATGTAGTGCGGACTCGGTAGATTTGCCCATACTGTAGGCATTATATTGGTTGGCATGAAGTGGTACACACTTTAAACACTTGTCCCTAATTTCCCTGTCGCAGAGCCTTTCTAGCCCTTTGAGTAGAAAAGATGTCAGACTGATCGGTATAATGAATGATTTGGGTTGTGTGTAGTCGCTTTTGCCTGGTTTTGGTATAAATACCACTTTAACTTCCCTCCATTTGGGTGGAACGTAGCGAATGTAGCGATATGCAATGCAGGCCCTGTAAATAGCCACTAGATGATTAATTAATCGCTCATCGCACCATATCAGTAGTCCCGGGAAAATTCCATCCAGGCCTGCTGATTTGTAGGGAAGGAAGCTGTTGATTGCCCATTTTACTTTTGTTCTGCTACTGCCGGTTCATCCCACGTCGGAACATCTGTAATTTGAAAATCCGGAAAATGGGTTCTTAACAGTACCTCTCAAATTTCAACATCAAATTTGGTGTACGTATTGTCTGGTTTCTTCAGATACCCTAGGCAACGCTCGCTTGTCAGATTCAATGTTGGTACAAAAGCGTCTCCAACATTCTACTTTTATAATGCGGATCTGACCCCCTAGACAAGATGCTTTTCGATAATCGCTAATGCAATCGCTAAATGGACAATGTATGAGATATAACAATTGTGCTCGAAAGCTAAGCACCGCTTATGTCAAATCGCATACATTTTCCTTCTAGCGATTGCGTTAGCGATTATCTAAAAACGTCTTATCTAGGGGGGCTGCTTTTTGTAATGGTATTGGGCTTCTTTATATTTATCCCAATCATGTTCTGTGTTCATGTTTTTTGCTCTATTGAACAGTTTCCTGAACTTGTGACGTAGCTTACTCAATTCTGGTCCCCACCAGTAGTTGCTTTTTTTGATTGTTTACTATTTTAATAATGACCAAAAGTATATTATTGAATTTGTTTTGAGTTACCTGCAAACAGGACAAAGCAAAACGTCACAATAACACAACATAGACACAGCAATAACATATAGTAGAGTATGGTTAAAGTTTAACATCAAAAGTGGAAATATATTTACAAAGGATTTTTAAAATGGGATAATTAAGCATGGTTAAAAGAGACTTGACATTTATAGGACGAGGAATAAATGGGGGTAGCATATCATATATAAAATGGGATTTCGTGGACAATTGAACAGAATATGATCAGTAGTTCCTTCCTCAGTGCCACAATCACAAACGGGAGGAGAGTCCCGAATATGAATTTTATAGAGATGGAGAGGAGTGCAAGAGTGTCCAAGTCTTAATCTACTTATAATTGAGGTGGTAGAGGTACGTTTGTCAGAACAAGGGTAATTGGAAAACCATGGTTTTGATGGTATATATGGTTGGATGTCACTGTAATATTTACCCTTAATATTTTTAGATCCATCTCAGCATTTTTTCCAATCAGACACGAGGTGCACTCTAGCTAGTGAACAAAGGTCGTATAAATAGACTTTATAATGGTCGTTGCAGCCCGTCAGAACCGCATCCTTGGCAGAGACTAGGAATCCAGGCAAGAGCAACAGAAAGGTTACTTTCATGACAGTCCAGCAGCAACTGTTTAGTTTGTAAGATAAGGGGAGATTGATTTGTTATTACTTACAAAAAGGTTAGAGGACAATGCTTTAAGACAATTAAGAGAATCTGAGAATATTATTGATTATCTAAATTTGTGAGAAAGAATGAATTTTATGGCTTCATATAATGCAACTGATTCTCCTGTAAATATTGATGATAAAGAACGGCATTTAAAAGTTAAAAATACTTTATATTTTGGAAAAAAAAACAGCAGCGCCAACACCATCGCTTGACTTAGAGGCATCCGTAAAAAAAATATTCCGGTCACTCCAGTTCTATCAATTTTTTCAAGAAGCAAAGCATTGGCACCATGCGAGTTCTTATCTATACATAAATCAATAATTATATTTGGCTTAAAAAGAAGCGTCTCAAAGTAAACTGTTATTAGAATAGTTATGGTGAATATTAAAGTTTAGTTTTATTATTTTATCCAGGCTTTTTATTAAGCTAGGAATATCTTTGTTAGACCAGAAACTGTTTTGAGGAATAATTGAGGACAAATATTCAATCTTGGGTATCAAAGGGTGGTTGTTGTTTTGGAAGGCCTTGTATAAATACTTGTCAGAGAGGATGAGTTTTCTAGCTGCATCTTCTAAAGAGTGTGAAGCAGTGTAGAGAATCAGCATATTGCAGTATGCTTCAGAAGTAGTCAACGGTTTTGTCCAGGTCACAAGTGTAGATATTATACAAAGGAGGACTCAAACCTGAACCCTGCGGCAAGCCCTTCCATATCTGTCTTGGAGAAGAAAGGGCACCATGGGAACGCACTTGGACTGATCTATCCATGAGTAAATTACATATGAAATGTTTAAGCCTCTCAGGAATACTCAGCTGTTGCATTTTCTGCCTGAGTAGTGAAAGAATCACATTGTCATATGCTGAGGAAATATCTAAGAATACGCCAACAAGAAATTGTTTTTTTAGAGAGTTCGATTCTAATGTCAATAGTGAGAATAGTCAGATTATCCATAGTGCTCATTCCCCTCCTAAAGCAAAACTGGGTGTTGCTGAAAATATTAATTTTACTCTCCACATACCAGACCAATCTTCTTTTAAGAAGATGTTCCATAATCTTACACAGATTGGAGGATAATGCTATTAGACGATAAGATTCTGCCTTTAACGGGTCTTTACCTGGTTTTAAAATAGGGATTATTAGCTAGGTTAGGAAGAGTTAGGAACACTATCCGAATCAAAACATTAATTCAGAATGTCCAAGAACATCCGTTTGGTAAAAAGCCCAGCTTTGGAAATAAAAGAATACGGAATTCCTTCTAAACTGGGGGCGGAATCCTTTAATTGTTCCAGTACTGAGTGAAGTTCAGGCATAGTGAAAGGGTTGTTGAAAGGATGGTGGGGGATTGTGGAAGGATATGGTGTTGGAAAACAGTCAGCACTAGGGACATCAAATGGGGCCAATCTTCGCAAGAACTCTTCAATCCAGATGTTGTGAATATTTGATTCTGCAGGAGCAGTAAAGCACCCCCTAAAGCGTTTTATAATTCTCCATATAATTGCCGATGGTGTACGAGGAGATAGACTTTGACACAGATTAACCCAGGCTGACTTTTTCTTTTTTTTAAAGAATCGTTTAGTGATGCCTGTTACTTTCTTTAAATTAAGGTAATTTTCAATGGTCATATCATTGCAATATTTTGACTCTGCTTCTTTTCGACGCTTCTTCATCACAGTGCATTCAGAATCCCGCCAAGGTGGAGAGACTTTACCACCCACTTTATCCTTTTTTAGTGGAATATTTTCATTAGCTGCTTTTTTGAAAGGAGTATAGGAATAAATCATATTCTTCTTGGATTCTGTTAGTGTTAGGTGACCTAGGTATGGATGAGATTTTGATATCAAAGTTTGTAGCAAATGAATCCCAATTGGCTCCACTGAATTTATATTTTTGAAGAGGAGGTAATGATCTGCGCTCAGGTGAAGAGAATGGCAATGAAATTGATATGGCAAAATGATCGCTACCGAATGCTTCTGGCAAAACATTCCAGGAGCACTGAGAAAGGAGATCTGTGGAGCACATGGTTAGGTCAACAGCACTAGGATTAGCCCCTAGAACAGTGCATCTGCTAGGGGAGCCATCATTCAACAAACAAATGTTCATTAAGTCCATAAGGTCTACTAGGTCACAAGCTAGGGAGTCGTAATGGGGACCACCCCAGGAAGGATGGGAGAGGTTGAGATCACCCATGTCCAGGAAAGGTCTGGAATGGATAAATTGGAAAACAGATAATGTAAGTCTGAAATAGAAATTATATTAGGATTAGGGATATGAATAGATAAAATTATTAAATTAGAAACTTTTGCAGCAAGGGCGTTAATACCTGGAGGAATATTTGGAATAGGAATGCGTGAGAAGGTAAGGTTCTTATTTACCAAGATAGCTGCACCAGCGTACCCGTCATCCCTGTCATCTCGGAGACAGGTAACCCTGGGACTCTAAAATGAGAGTCAGGGGCAAGCCATGTCTCAGAGACAGCAAAAAGAGCAGGTCTAAATCTGTTAATCATCTCACAGATATCATGCTTTTTAGGACGGATGCTACGTGCATTCCATTGTATTAGATTTAGTTGTAATTTTATTAATAATGTCCATTAGTTGATTGAGTTTTTGAGCAACGTTGGGCTGTGGGGTGTTATTACTAAATTTATCCATAATATTTATGAAATAGAAATAAAATATGAAAGTCCGTA
Source organism: Schoenobius gigantellus (assembly GCA_963935595.1). NCBI lineage: Eukaryota > Metazoa > Arthropoda > Insecta > Lepidoptera > Crambidae > Schoenobius > Schoenobius gigantellus. Next base: position 19,978,462 of record OZ012549.1, on the reverse strand, counting down.
TCATAACCTTTAATAGGTAAATGGTGTGATCGTTTAGGGGTGATTGGTGTACGGAGTGGGTGGGGCTGTGGATGAGGAGTGAGAAGGGAGAAAAGGGGGGAAGTGGAGTACTTATAGAAGAGAGTGGGCGGGGTGAGGCTTTATCTGTTTGAAGAGATTCCCTGAGTATTTTGCAATACGATTGTCGCACTGATGGGAATCGGGCAGCTGCTTCAGCATATGATTCATTGTTTTGAGACATAGCAGTTTTGATTGATTTTTGCCTGGAGTGCTCTGGACAAGATTTATTGGTGGCAAAATATCTTCCTGGATAGTATAGGCAAGTGGCAGATTCTTAATTTTCTGAATAAGGCAGATATAATAGAAACTGGATGAACTGGCCACTCAGTACGCAGATGTCACACGTCAGTTGGATTCAAAGATGTTTTATATATGACAAATGTTTTTATTATGTAAAATGTTATCGTACAATACAAAGTCTTAATTAACTTTATTGAAGGTGTTTTCCTTATCCAATACAATAGGTTATGGGCCCAGGACAGCTCTGAAAAGTGAGTAAAAGCATAATTGTAAAAAAATATAAAAATAAAATGTCGAACATAAAAGTAGAATCTCTACAAAGAGAAAATTATGATACATGGCGTATTCACGCTAAAGCACTTTTGATAAAAGCTGGTCTTTGGGATTATGTTATTGGAAAAATTATTAAGCCTACCTGCCCCAATGAATTATTAAAATATACAGAAAAAGATAATTTAGCTCTATCGGAATTACTTTTAATTATTGCACCGTCTGAACTGAAACAAGTCAAAAATTGTGAGACAAGTAATGAATTATGGATTAAACTCGAAAACATATATGAAAGTAAAGGTCCCGCTCGGAAGGCAACCTTACTAAAAGAATTAGTTCTCAGAAAAATGGTCGATTCTGAAAACATTGTGGATCATTTGAATAGCTTCATGGATACAGTAGACAAGCTAGCAAATATGGAGATAGACATAAATAAAGACCTACTAAGCATAATGTTACTGTATAGTTTACCACAATCATTTGAAAATTTTCGCATTGCCATTGAATCGAGAGACGAGTTACCTGATCCACATAAATTAAAAATAAAGATTATAGAAGAGGCTGAAAAAGTATTGGTAGTACAAGCAATGTTGATGAAGGAGCCATGTACAGTAGACGTAAAGGAAAAAGAACAATACAATGCTATAAATGCAAAAAACCAGGACATAAAGCTCCTGACTGCCGATCCAAAAGCAATAACTATAAAAAACGTAGTGAGTACGACGATCGCAATTTATACTGCACTGAAAAAGCACGCCTATCAGAAAGCGAAACTATTGAAAGGGTAAATAATACTTGGTGCTTGGACAGCGGCTGTACATCGCATATGACATTCGAAAAAGATAGATTTGTAGACCTTGAAAAAGACAATAATTGCAAAGCGTTGAAACTCGCGTCAGAAAATTGCACAGCGCAAGTTGAAGGCAAAGGAGAGACGAAATTAAATATAAAAATTAAAGGTATCAATCTATCAAATACCTTGTACGTACCTTCCTTAACTACAAATTTGATGTCGGTTGGTAAAATGACTAACAAAGGTGCAACAGTACTATTTAAAAAGAATAACGCAACAGTAAAGCGAAATGGAATAATATTGATGAGAGCAGAAAAAAGGTTTATATTACATACATGAGGAAAAGCATGAAAAAGCGCACACATGCAAAAATAAAGAGATAGAAACTTGGCATCGTAAACTTGGACACCTTAATGAAGGGCAAATGAAAATCGCCTTAGAAAAAGAAAAAATAGATGGCTTAAACTTTAATAAAACTGAATCGTTAGGCAATTGCGAAGTATGCCTAGAAGGAAAAGCTACTAGACAACCATTTAATAAAAATGTGCAAAACCAAAATCGGACGAAAGATGTACTTGAAATAGTACACACAGACGTTTGTGGTCCTATGAGAGTCGGAACAACAATAGGTTCAAATTATTTTATTACATTCACCGATGACTATAGTCGGTATAGCAGAATATATACAATGAAAAACAAAAATGAAGCCATGGATAAATTCAAAGAATACAAAAGAGAGGTTGAAAATTATACCAGAAAGAAAATAATACACCTTCAAAGTGATAACGGCACAGAATACATGAATGGCGAATTTAACGAGTATCTAAAGGAACATGGCATAAAGAGAAGAACATCGGCACCCTATACGCCTGAACAAAATGGTATAGCGAAGAGAAAAAATAGAACTCTTCTAGATAAAGCTAGATGCATGCTCATCGATGCAAAATTGTCAGAAAAATTTTGGGGAGAAGCCGTGTACACAGCTAATTACTTGGCAAATAGAAGTCCATGTAGTAGTATTGACAATGCAACACCTTTTGAGAGATGGGTAAATAGAAAACCGTCTGTTCGACACTTGCATATCTTTGGCTGCAAAGCATTTGTGCTGAACAAAGGCAAAAGGCATAGCAAATTTCATTCAAAAGCTACTGTTGGTATATTCATTGGATACTCAGAAAATTCTAAAGCTTACCGTATTTATCTACCTAATAATAATAAAGTCATTATAAGTAGAGACGTCAAGATAATTGACAAAATGTATAACGAAAAAAAAAAAGAAAATGAAGACGGCAATAAAAATGAAACTAATGGCGTAGAAATCATATTTAAAAAAAGGAAAGATCATGAAACAAATGAATTTGAAAACGAAATAGCTACACAAAATGACGAAATTGTAAATACTGATGACGATGAAATTAATGATGATAATAATAATGACATGATCACACCGGAAAATCAAATTCAAGAAGAAACTAATGATAGAGAGTCTTTACAAAATGAGGTCGAGACTAATGAAAAAAGACAAAGAAAATTGCCAGTATGGCATAAAGATTATGTCATGTTATGCGATGAAGTATCAAACCTCTGTGATATTGATGAAAATAGTGATGATTGGACAGAAGCTATAACAAGTGAAATAAGTTCACATTTGCAAAATGATACTTGGAAAATAGTGAACAAAAAGGAATGTAAAAATCTTATTGATAGCAAAATGATATTAAAATACAAATATAATGCGACAGGGGGAGTTGATCGATGCAAAGCAAGACTCGTAGCTAGAGGTTTTAACCAAAAAGAAGGAATTGACTATAACGAGACCTTCGCGCCTATGTCAAAGATGAGCACTGTCAGACTTATGGTAGCTCATAGTGTAGAAAACAACATGAAGTTATGTCAATTAGACGTATGTACTGCATTTTTAAATGGAGACATTGATGAAAAGATTCACATGAAAATACCGAAAAATTTAGAAAAATATTTAAAAGTAATCGTTGCAAATGTAACAGATAAGACAATTGTATATAAAGCAAATGAAATGTTGAAAAGTTTAAACAAACACAAAAAAGATTCGGAATGTGAACTAAACAAGGCAATCTATGGATTGAAACAAGCCGGCAGGCAATGATACTTAAAATTACACGAAAAACTACTTAAAATAGGTTTTAAAAATGCTATAGCGGATCCCTGTTTATATACACTTGAGAAAGAGGGAGAAAAAATACTAATGACTATATATGTTGATGATCTAATCATAGCTTATAAATCGGATAGACTTCTTAAAGAAGTAAAAGATAAATTGAAGAAAGCATTCAACCTAAGAGACATGGGTGAACTTCATCATTGTCTTGGAATACAGTTCAGCCATGTAGGGGGAGAAATAGTCATATCACAGAAAGTTTACATCGAAAAATTCCTGAAAACATTTGACATGATCGAATGCAAGACAGCTTCAACACCAATAGAACCAGGATTGAATCTGAGTAAGGTGGACCCTGATACATCATTACCATATCAAAAATTAATTGGTTCCCTAATGTATTTAGCTGTTGCCACGCGTCCAGACATTCTTTATACCGTAAGCTACCTTAGCCAATTTAATAATTATTCTGGTACTGAACACTGGAAAGCAGCTAAAAGGGTTATACGCTATTTGAAGGCAACGCAAGATTACGGTCTCAGATACAAAAAGACTGGATTGCCATTAACCGGAATGTGTGATGCAGATTGGGCGGCGTGTACCGTTGATCGACGATCGTACACAGGATATACATTTAAGTATGGTGGAGGATTGATCAGCTATAATTCTAAAAAGCAAAGAGTTGTGGCATTATCGACCGCCGAAGCGGAGTATATGGCCCTGACAGAGGCAGCCAAAGAGGCACTGCACCTAAAACAGTTGCTGAATGACATTGGTGTACAGCAAGATGCAGTAACCTTGTTCAATGACAACCTTGCTGCACAAAAGTTGGCAAGCAATCTTATAACTGGAAAAAGGTCAAAACATATAAGCATCAAAGAGCACTTGATATAGGATTGCGTGCAGAACAAATTGATTACTGTCCCGTATAAAGAATCAGAGAACATGGAAGCTGACCTAATGACGAAGGGGTTGCCAAATCCTCGGCTGATGAAATTGAGTGGACGTCTCGGTCTATGGGACACACAGCGTACCTCCTGAGGGGGAGTATAATAGAAACTGGATGAACTGGCCACTCAGTACGCAGATGTCACACGTCAGTTGGATTCAAAGATGTTTTATATATGACAAATGTTTTTATTATGTAAAATGTTATCGTACAATACAAAGTCTTAATTAACTTTATTGAAGGTGTTTTCCTTATCCAATACAATAGCAGATTCTTCGGGGACAGATCAATCGAAGCCTTGGTGAGATTTAGAGCAGCGATAGCATCTGGGATGGGAACGGCACTGGGACCCGATTCTCAAGCCATAGAGATAATGTCGAATTCGACATATGTCTAAATTAAATGGCGGATGTCGAATATTTCTCAGTTTCCGTATTCTCAAAATGTCACGTTAGAGATATGTCTATGCCTAGCGTTCGACATGTCACGAGTGGTAGATAGCAATCGACATTTGAAAAGTCGAGTACGAGCTACAGTAATTGGTGATTTCTGTGTCTGTTTTACATAATTTGTTGGAACTTTTTTTACGATTTTAGTTTATGTATGTATTTTAATTGCTAACACATTTAATTAATATGAATAATCGATGATTATTATAACAACTGTTGTTAATGTATAGTAGAAGAAGCTCGGTTTTTAGTGGAATTACCATTACATATATGCATTTAAGAACTTTCGCTTATCTAAAGAATTAGTTAACATTGTAAATATATTTAGTCAATCCAAGTCTTATTGACTTCTCCCAAACAATTTAATTCCTCTGCTATACATTTCCACTTTTGTTCGGATTTTTGTAGTAAAAGTCCCCGAAAATTTGGCTTTACAAAGTTCTTCAACCTTTAACTGACAAAGCCACGAATTCTGTGCTGAAGTGGGGTATTGTTTTTTATAGTCCATTATAGATTTATTACTGCATCTCTAATAATTCTGTTTTCTAAAAATATTCAAAAATGTTACAAATACAAAACACGACGTTTTGAAACATTTCAACGTTTCGAAGGATGTGGTTCACAATACGCTTCGTAAAGCCGCGTTGACATGCTCAAAGTCTGCTTTGAGAAAGTAACTTTGATGACAACTTGGACGCTACTTTTTTTGTTTTTTTTTGATCGTATAAATCAACAAAACGTAACCATTCATTTTTATGGGTGTGGTTGCGTGCATGCAAACAAAAAAACCCATTCAAATCGTTTGCACTGCTCACGGACGTAAGCATTAAGATCAATTTTTGACCGAGCTTTCGATCTTTGAGTCTGTCAAATGTCAATTTGATCGATCAATGTTATCTGAAAAGAAAAATTGAAGGGCGACGTGTATTGTCCCTCCCAGTATCTTTACAGAGCACTTCTGTATCTATTGTAGATATACCTAATGAAAAAAATAATTCGAAGAAATTAATTCCGCGGGAAACTAACGTTAACTTTGTCATTGACAGTTCTAGAGACAGTGCACTCCTCTTTTCTGTCATACCGCTTACAAATGCCATATTATGAGCAATTTTGAACAGACTTTTTGCACGCAAAACGCGCACACGAGCGCTGATATCAAATTTCGGACCGCACCCTCATAGTCATTCGACATACATCTCTATTGCCAGCGAGAATACGATTTTTTCATATCATAGACATTTTTGAGAGATTATTAGTAGAGATGCAATGTAATAGAGATATGTCGAATTAGAGAAATCTCTAAAAAACTGAGAATCGGCCCCCAGATCCTTTACATGTCCGAACCGGCAGCAGTTTTTACATTGAATAGTTAGTCATTCGTATAATTCAACTGAAAGAGCTGTATAAAAACAGAAAATTTTGGATGGAAGGGTTTGACCACTGAATGTAATTACGACTGTGCGGGTTGGAATCCACTCTGGGGCTCCATCTTTAAAAGTTTTCCTATTTAGGCGTCGTGCTTTAAGAATGTGGCCACAACCTTCTGGTAATTCAACAGACTGAACAAATTCCTCCGTCGACCACTCAGCAGGGATTCTCCGAACAACACCCATGCGAGTGATGTTGAAAGAGGGAATGACTGCTGAAAATTTTTTGGTGGCCAAGATTGGGTTAGACAAGAAAGCATTAGCATCGTTACCGATGGTGAAGTTTACAGATATACGATTTCTGCCGACATTTTTAATACCCTGTTGTACAATATTCTTTATATTTCCATTGACCAACAGTTTAACAAAAAGGATAGGATTAATTGTGGTACCAGCCTTTGGATGCGGTTCTGTTCGTGAAACATGAACCAGGAACAGAACTTTATCTGAGCTAGTGTACGTTTTTAAAATTCTGTAGTAACGGCTCTTGCAGTTATTTGGTTTTGCTAGATAAAAAAGCAGAAATAACTAACAATGCTGCCCCCCTAGACAAGATGCATTTCGATAATCACTAACGCAATCGCTGGAAGGAAACTGTATGGGATTTGACATAAGCCCTCGCTTAGCTTTCGAGCGCAATTGTCAAATCTCATACATTGTCCATTTAGCGATTGCGTTAGCGATAATCGAAAGACATCTTGTTTAGGGGGGGCTGATGTATGTAACAATTTATATTAATTTTTGCACTTATTCGGTTCTGCCAGAATACTCTCGATTAATTTAATTGAATTGTCACGACGCCATTTGTGTATTATTATGACAAGAATAAGACACAAATAAACATAGTCGTCTGCCACGGCCTACGAAATGTTTATGTGTGCGTTAGTATCGCCATAGACGAAAGACAGAAATAGCGATATATCATGTCACTTTGGAGTGAAAGTAAAAACGATATACATTACTTATGACAAATGTGTGAGCAAAATTAAGTTGTCTGCTTGCCTTCTATGGGCGGTAGCCCCCCCGGGTCCGAATAGCCACCCCGTTTCAAAATTATTAGATCTATGGACTGAATTAATTTGCTAATGGCAACATCACAAAAAAAAACAATCGTAAAAAAGTGACACACACGCCATAATGTAAATTGCTTCTACGATTTGGCGTTTCTGTTAAGATTTTCACATTTTAATGATAGAATTTTGCTGATTATGCTTATAAACAGCATTTAAAATGTCCTTAGTAAATATTGGTAAGAACAAAACCGCAAAAAATCATTACTTAAGGTGAAATATTCTTTAAGAATAGCGTTTAGGTTGGTTCAAGTGAATCGAAGCCATTTCGCTATAATCGGGTAAACGGTATCAATTTTTCCATTTTTACTGTTATCGACGCTTTTGTTACTCGTTAAACGTTATCAAAACTGAAGAAAGTTGAAGATGTAAAATGTCTCAATGGTCGCCATTGAAATTTGTGTATGATCCACGGAGTCATTGTAGTTATGCTGTTTTCAACCCAGAGTGTATGGTATAATAACTGTCATCGCAGTGTGAGTGTAGGTTTTATTTGATGCAACACCCAACATAATATAATGTGTATTACTTTTTGTTATACATTTAGATATAATTTAAATAATAAATTGTCATTTCTAGTATTTGCTACGAGTATCCCATGTATTGTAAACAGATTGTCACATTATTTTAGGAGCTTGAATCACATGTAAATTTATTGTTAAGAATCATATCTTAATTGAAGTGTAAATTTAGAGTTATTCCAACGGAGAACTTGATTTGTTCATTAATTTTTAGGCTAAGTGTTTGCCATGGCTCAATTTTATCAGATAGTTGGACAAGGGCCATCACTAACACTAGAGGAATTGCAAAGATATTGTCCAAATATATGTCTTGATGGCATTATAGTGAACCAACAAGATGAACAACAATATGCTCAACAACAGGTAAATACAGTATTGATCATATATCACAGTTTGCTCTCCATCAAAAACAATCCTTGTGTCTGACTGCAGTATATAATCAAAAATGATAAATCTAGTTCGATCATGCTATGCTTACACAAGTTGAAACACTTAAGAGATTGGGCACCCTAATATTATAAAGCTGAAGAGTTTGTTTAATTGTTTGGTTGAACACACTAATCTCAGGTACTACTGATTCAAATTGAAAAGTTCTTTTTGTGTTGAATAGTCCATTTATCGAGAAAGGCTATAGGCTATATAACATCAAGCAACGACTAATAGGATCTGAGCATTAATGAAAAATGTTGCAAAAACAGGAAAAAAATGAATGATAATGTTGTTATTATTCAACATCCATGTGAACAAAGTTGCGGGCATAGCTAGTCATTGCTATAGCTGCCTTATTAATACTGTGTCAAGTTTAATTATGTGAAATTACATATCAAAAGATCTAACATACATAAAATAAATCTGCATGTTTCATTAACTTCATCTAGTATAAAAAAATGTATATATTTACTCACAATCACTTAGGCTCCAAATTTAATTACAATAAGTTGCATAATAATAAAAATATATTTTTCATAATTATAGGTTGTGGTTCAACAATCAGACCAATCTAATGACATTATAGTGAGTGAAGGAGTTCAGTCACAACTAGTTGTTGGTGATGGGTTGCAGTATCAACAGCAGTACATCATACGCCATGAACCCCCACCACCACCTCCACCCAGACCTGATTTCCAACAGCAGCAGGCACAGCAGCAGCAACAACATCAACCACTACATAGACAAGTAAGTAGAGATTATATCAATAGAAACAATACAAGAACTTTAAAATTATGGCTTTTTTATTCCAAGCCGTAATTGTTCAATGTATTAAAGTATCGTCATTCACTAATTAAAAACATAACTCTCATTTTATATTGAGTATTTATTTGTAGGTTTACTACACTTCCGATTTACCTGTGGATGCTCAGGTTGTGTTGCAACAAGCCCAACAGATCATTGATGCATCTCTGATGCAACAGTCATCTCCACAACGCTCACAACATGTATGTTAGATGTCTAAATGATTGTGTATTGATTATATGTATCTTCGCTATAGACTAATGCACAATATGTGGACAATAATGGCTGGTTAATGTAGTTGTTGCTTAGCATGACACTATTTACTTTAATAGATTCAGTAAATAACCTGAATTAGGCATAAATCTGACTTCTTTCTTTTCTATATTTTAAATTTATTTGTAGTACTTTAACGAAATTCACTATTGTTTCATCCAATGAGTGATTTATTTTTGTTAATATTTTTAAAATTGAAATAGAACAGATCCATCCACTGGAGATAATATTCTAATATTTCAATTCATCAATAGAGCTTATTGATGAATGGGAGTAATGTTTTTCATCCTTCTAAAAATCCATTTGGACTAGTATCTGTACCAGTCATGGCAGCATCCCAGGTATTATAATTTTGCTATCATAGCAAACATTACCTATGGTCTATGTAGATAATTTGGTAATTCATTTGAGTAGGGTTTATTTAAATAGTTTGTTGAGACAAACAGTTTATAATGAAATAAAATCCATGTTCAATAAACTGATGCTATATTAGCAAATTAATGTTTTTTTTCCAAATTAATTACTTTCATATACTGGAGCGCGTTCAGAGCCTTGGCGCGAAGTACAACTTTTCGCTTCGTTCAATGCCTTCGAGCATGACGCCCGGGTGAAACAAGTTAAAATCAGAGCGAGTTATAACCAAACAACCATCTAATTTGATGGTTGTAAAATGCTCTGATGTTTAGTAATGATGGCCCCCAATATCATCCAATCACATAAGAGTATTTTATGTGATTGGATGATATTGGGGGCCATAATCTAAAATGTCATCTTATAGAAAGAGAGAGAAATAAAAATTCATGTGAAAGAGGGAGATAAATAAGAGATTTGGTTGCTGATATCCATTCAACGCCTGAGCGAGTTAAAAAATAACCAGACAATTACACTGCAAGGCTCTGAACGTGCTCCTGTTGGTCAAGAGTTGTCCACAAGTTCCATTCAAGAGTTTCATTGTATTACAGAAAAAAGTTCCCTGGTACCTTTTATTGATTTTGATTTGTTGGTTTTACACTCCTAGTCAATAAAATATATTATAGTGAAAGTGTCAAATCAAGTGCTATAAACTGTTTTCAGTCAATATGAATCATGGAGAATTTAATAGAAAAAATAACCAAATTATTTGGAAGTAAATTATTTAACCTTCACTATTTAGAATTTTTTGGTTCAAATCTGTTTGGATGTTTGAAAAACTGTTCCTGGACTATCAATGGAGTAATTGCCAGCAATTTTATGAGAAACCAAAAACTAACAGCTTTTAATAAAGGTTTAACATATTTTGTTGCATAATGACTTTTCCTTTTATTTTGTTAGGTTAGGATATATTGAAGACTTATGCAATTCTTGCCAAGGAATATAATAGTAAATAAGTTTAATTCCTAACGTAAAATCTTTGTACTAATTTATAAAATGTCTTGATATATGTTGCTTTTTCGGGTATGTTAATGTAACATTCATTTTTATGTTCTTGATTTTTTCTGGAATGGATATTGTGGATGTGGTTATAACAAATTAGCAATATGCATAATGCCTGTAAATAATCACATTACTTTATGCTTTGCTTTATTTCATATTTCCATATTGTAATGACAATGGTTGCATATTAATAAATAACCATTAAGTAATTATCATTATTAGTTTAGATTAGCTTTGATTATGTTACCTAAAATCTACAAATAATTGAATAACCAAAGAAATAAAAGCAATTTGTATTTAAAATTCTTTGAGGCATCACAATGGACAATTTTAATTGAATTAAAATAACATATATTTATATTTTTTAACTTGCGATTTGAAATTGGTGATCATGTGTGTAACCCTTTTTCTTTAAACATTAAAATAAGAATATTAATGCAATACAATACAAACAAAAGCAAAGGAATTCATTAAAAACTGCTTTTTGCTACTGCTCTTGATGGGTGTGGCATTAATAATTTCAATAGCCATCTTGAGTACACCTTTATCATGTTAGGGTGCAGTCCAAAATTTGCTATCAGTGCCAATGTGTGCTATTAGCATGCAAACAGTTGTTCCAAAATTTATCATGTGCAAGCGGTATTGAGCGCTCCACATTCTCGCGAGAATCTCGCGAGAACAACACGAGAAGCGTGAATGTGGATCCGATTCGCATGTTCTCGCGTAGTTCTCCGACTTTTGTCGGTTTTTTGGCGCGAGACAAAGGCGCGAGAACTATATTGAGAACCTTGTACCAGGGTTGGAAAAAATCATGATTTTTTAATGAAATCCAATTAATCATGATTTATTGAATAAATCCTAATTTATCATGATTTTTTGATTTTTTCGTTTTTATTGTTACTAATTTTAATAAGTAAGCAACTATTTTGCGGAAACGAAAGAGGAAGAGGAAAAATTAAATATTTACCCAGTTCTGAGGCAACTATTTGGAGCGATAGCATAAGAATAACTAATAATACGAGTATAGAAGCGAATCTCCTTTGTGGGTGCGCCAAATGCCGCTATTTGCATACCTACAGCGCCCTTCCCCCTGTAACGCCCGCAGTAGTCTGCGGAGGCCGCTAGGGTCACCACATGGACGTATGGTTACCACTACAATATTTTTTATATAGGTACCTCCATATTTTACATTAAATGAGAAACTGAGCATACACCGAGTCTTATTAATTTTGTACTTCAAGTGTAGCGAGCGAGCGACTATCTTTAGCAATAGTACGCACATTTTTAGTTTTTTTGATTCCGTAGTTATAAGAACCTGCCTATTTTTGATTAATTCAGCTTAATCCCTACACTTCGAGTACAAAATCATTAAAATGTTTCGAATTTCGATGTACAAAAATGGTTTGTAATTTAGGTATCGTACCTACGTTTATAGTCCAAGAGCTGAAGTTATGAATGTACTAATGGATAAAACCTAAGCTCACTTTTTACTATCAGACCAACATTTTCACTTGAAAAAAAATCTGTTGTTTCATAATTTTAATCAAGTATTGATTGTATTTAAATTTTATATGGAACAGTGACAATGGTCGATAAAAATATATATAGCAGTACCAAAGTTTCTCATAATTCAAATTATTCCCGACTTGACAAAAAAAATCCCATACTTACAGAGTTTCAAAATTGCACTACAATGACAGCTTTAGCAACTCGATACATTATATTGTATTAGCTTTGACATGTAATGAATATTACGAATAAAACTATACTCGGAAAATAGATATTCATAAAAATACATTTTTCTTCACAAAAATAAAGAATTTTGATTTAATCACTGATTTTGTGCCAACCCTGCCTTGTACCTTCGCGAGAATCTCGCGAGAAGTGTGTACCCAAGAAGTTCTTGCCGAGGTTCTAGCGTACTTCTCGCGTAGATTCTTGCCGAGAATCTCGCGTGAATGGGGAGCGCTCATATGACCTAATTGATGACATCACTGACTGGTGCTGAAAGTCCTAACAGAAGTATAGCTAGTGCGCCGATAAATTACGTGATTTTTATTACCAGATACGAACATTCGGCGAATGTTCGTATCTGGTGAAATACATGTTCGGCCCATCATTAATAAATATAAATGGGGAACACTTGCATCACCTAAGACTTGCAGATGCCATAGTTTTATTCAGCGAGAAGAACACAGAGTTACAGGTGATGTTAGACTCTGTACCAGGGTCGTCTTCTTAGGTACCTCCGTCTTACCTATTTCTGCCGCAAAGCAGCAGTGCTTGCATTGCTGTGTTCCGGTTTCATCATCATCACAGCTCATATACGTCCCCACCGAAGGGTTCGAGCCTATCCTATGTTAGGGTGATTAGGCCTTAGTCAACCACGCTGGCCCAGTGCGGATTGGTCGACTTCACATACATCATTGAATTTCTTCGCAGATGTATGCAGGTTGCCTCACGATGTTTTCCTTCACCGTAGGAGCGTCAGACAAATGTATGTCTGTGTTCCGGTTTGAAGGGTAAGATATGGCAGTGAAATTACTGGGTACTGTGACTTTACATCTTGTATCACAAGTTGGCAACGTACACTGTGGTTCTTGTGGGGGTTGCAGTTTTACTGCGAATCTCACAAGAGCCACATGTATTATAGATGACTGTTACCACTTACCATCATGTGGGCAGTTTGCTTGTTTGCCAACTTTCTGCAATAAAAAAAAAACTAGAGAAAGAAGTACAAAAGCCGGCCTGTCAATTAACATAAATAAAACAAAATTTATAACAAATGGAACAAAATATAGTATCCAATTAAATAATATAAATGTGGAATATGTGGTTGAATATGAATATTTAGGTTAGACAATTTCTCCTACAGAACAAATAGAAAAAGAAATAAATAAAAGAATTTGTAACTCATGGAAGCGCTTCTGGTCAATGAAAGAGATTATGAAAAATAAGAAGTTATCAGCATCTGAAAAAGGCAGAGTAATATATACATGTATAACCCCATGCTTAACATACGGATGCCAAACATGGGCCCTAACCAATAAACTCTTTAAAAAAACGAAGCTTGTCAAAACTCTATGCAGAGGAGTGTCCTAGAAATAAAAAGTAAGGTTGACAGACATAAGGCAAAAAACAAGAGTTACATGTGTGGCTACAGTGATAAAAAGACTGAAATGGCGTTTGACAGGTCATATAATAAGAGGCCTAGAAAAATGGTCACAAAAATAACGGACTGGTATCCCAGAGGGGAGAAACGCAAGAGAGGAAGGCAGATTAGTAGATGGGTAGACGATAGTAAGAAGGTGGCAGGATCTTTGTGGTCACGGAAAGCCAGGAATAGAAGTGAGTGGAAGAATTTAGAGGAGGCCTATGTCAGTCAAGCTAGGAAATAAAAAAAAGAAATATATATCTGGATATTATATAATGTAAAAACCTAGAAATAAAGGCTATCTTTATCTTTATACGACACGATATTCTACGCTCGACGCCCAGCTTTGATAATACAACACTGCTGGATAAAAAAGTGCTGCCATATGAACATATACTTGGGAATGCATTTGTTCTATTTCAACTTTTTTTTAAATGGGTGTTTAAAAAAGCACTCGTGCGAACAAGCTCTTAAAAGACAATTGTCTGTTGACCAATTACAACATTTTTCTGATTTATTTAAATTGTTTGTGATTCTGTCTGGGGTTATGAATTATGATTGTTGTAATTAATGGTTACCAGATATTTAAAGGTTGATTTAAGATGAGATTTGGAAATTTTTAACTCTATTTCTGAAAGTTAAAATTTAATAAAGCAGCTATAAGGCTGCAAGCCAAGATACTCTTCTGAAACGAAACAAGAGAATATGCGTTTCTTAAAATTGTACTAAGGTGGGTGGACCATGGAAGGCCACTGTAACGAATAAACAGTTATCATTAGTTCATTTACTGGATAAATGAAAGAAACAAATATCAATTAACACATTGTGTAACATATAAATTACTTTTTTTATTCTAGATGTAATCACTATTTATTAAACTGAACTTTTATTAAGCTCTTCCAAATGGCCTTGCAAGGAACAGGGCTCCATACAAAGCCAACATTATAAGTCAGTCGTTCAACTTAAAACTAGAGTTATAATAATCAAAATATCCGCTTTTACTAAAACCATATAAAAAGCTCTTTCATTTAAACGAAACAGTAAATGTTTACATATTATAATCTTATTAAAAAAACTCAACGAACATTCCTTGAACACCATCATATAACTAAGAATATACAGTGTGCTTCTGCATAAAATGCACATACGAGGCAGGGGCAAAAGGGGGCCATTTTAGTGATAATAAAAACAGAAAGAAAAAATCCCACTTTTTGTATTTTTAACAATACCATATAATCTTATAGGGGTATCTTTTGTATAAAAAATAGATTTAATAAAAAAACAAAAAATTAATGCTTTTCTCTCCCTTAATCCTATGTCATTAATTGTGTGTGTGTGTGTGATAATAATTGACAAAATTTGTGATCTTTAAGGATCAAGTTGGCGTTTATTTCATTGATATTTGTCTTTTCATTCAAAAGTTATAACGGTTTATGCACGTTAGGTTCGCAACGGAGGGTAAAAATAAAACAAAAAAAATGTGGATTTTTTTTTAAATATAGAATTCCTACGGGAAAACAGAAACGCGGGTGAAGCCGCGAGCGGTAGGCTATTTTTCTGCGGGAAAATATAAAATTCCTACGGGAAAATAAAAAATAACGCGGGTGAAGCCACGAGCGGAAAGCTAGTATTTAATAAAATAACAGCCACTACAATTAAGTAATCTCATTATTACGAACTTTCCCGCTACGTATTTATAGCTAAAACCTAAGTCATATTTCCATGATTTGTAAATGTACCTAGTAGGGCCCATAAGTACCGTAGCAAGGCCAACCGTCGAATTTTTGATTAACCTTATTAGGAACCACCGGCTTTCATTGGAACACTACCGACATTTTAACTGAAATCCTTATTTGACAATTACAGTAAACAAAAAAATACGATAATAATTATTAATTCTTTTGTTATGCGCGCGAATTGCAATTTTAACATCAACCAAAGTCTACGAAATGAGGGACCGTACAAACAAAATAGCGACGTGATCGACTCGCCGCCGCGTGCCCGAGTCTCTGTCCTTGAGTTTGATGGAGCTTAGTGTGAGTGGGTGGAAGGACTTTGTTATCACATTACAATAACTATGACTTTTTTATAGTTGGCCTTCGAAGGAGCATGGCCTTCCATGGTCCACCCACCTTACTAATGTTTCTATATGAACATACAAATATTATTTATTGAACGAAAAATCGGAAATTTTTTTGGCCGTAGTTGAAACACTTACAAGATGCATAGCACCATAATTTCACAGTTCAATATGTTTTGTGATTGAAGATGTTATTACTAACTCAAAAACTATATTGTTTTCGTTTGCTTCAACATGATATGATGTAATAGCACTATAAAAGTGCATAAAATACATATTATTAGAATGAGGTAGTAGGAGCATATTCCTTTTTACCTGTTGTGGCTTGTAAATAATTTCTAACATCAATGCGAATACTGAAACCCTTGCAAGCAAATTCAATTGTTGTTAACATTTTGGGTTGTGGTTTATCGCTTTAGTTTATGAATTACGCCCTATTTTATTAAAACTGACATTTTCTGACTACGTGCACTAAAGAATAAAAGCACTTGACAAAAAAAACTTTTGCCTGGAACTTATTCCGAGCTCTCGATTTAAAACAAACTTGTTTACATAGTTGGTGACTCCAGCCCATGTACTATCGCAGCCGACGGTCATTCATCCAGGACAACAGCCGCCTCCACAGCCGCCTCCCCCGCCTCCACCGCCACCACCTCCCCAACATGCACCACAACAACCTGTAAGTGTACTTGTACATACAACCCTGACTAAATCGACGCAGCAAACAATTCGTACTATCGACGTCGGTATGAACCCATGCATTACTCAACTCTTAAAAAAAAATGAGGATATTACGAAACTTTCCTCCCTGCGCACTTCTCTGAAACACAAGATTGAGCATCATATTATTAATAAAGGACCGCCTGTATCAGCACGTACAAGACCATTGCCTCCGGATAAATATCATATTGCTAAAAGAGAATTTCAAAGTATGATAGAACTGGGCATTTGTCGCCCATCAGATAACATATACATACATCTTTATACAACTGTAACTGGTAACATGGCTAGCGCTTTTTAAGTAATCATTGGAGTATAATAAAAGGTCAAAATGTGGTACTAGCGACACAAATAAAGACAGGTTCATCAACACCAAAAAAACAAAATAATGTAATCTTCATTAATAAATGTTTTGAAGTTGTTTGGAGAATAACCGAACGCTATTCTTCCAAATCTTTATGTTAATGCGCAATTCCTGTAATCATAAACCTATTCTCTTATATGTACTCTTTCAGCAACAACAGCAACAACAACAGCTGTCGCGAGCATCTCCACAGCTCATACAACACTTACAGCAACAACACCAGCAACAGATCCATCTCCAGCAACAATTGCAGCAACAGCAGCTGCAGCATCAACTCCAACAACAACAACACATGCAGCCTCAGCAGATATCCCACCAACAAGTTGTGATGCATGCTGCTTATATTAATCAAGCTGTAAGTTGACACTAAAAGATATAGTAGGTAACTTTTTATAGTCACCTTTGCATAAACGGAACACCTAAAGAAACAAAATTTAGCTTTCAAACTTGCTATGAATTGTTCTGCTCTACTTGTTTCAATAGTTGAGACTTAGTTACCTATATTCGAAGATATTTCCTCAAAACTTCCTTATCCATGTCTCAGTCGAAGCCACCTCAAAAATATCCTTTAGTTAATCATTTTTAGTTATAATTCGAGGGCAAATTGAGTAAATCTTACGTGAGGTGGTCGTCTGTCGTATATCGTAGCATGTTTCAGATAAACATATTTGTTTTAGGGAACACCGACACGGCAGGCGCCTCCTAGGCTGTTGAACCAAGCCCTCACTGGACAGGGTGGCCTAACACTCGTGCGGACCCCGGTGCGAACGGTTCGGCCACGAAAGAATGCGGCTAGGTCACCATTAGTTGCATCAGCATTACAAAATACTCCCCCGAGACTCGTCAACCCACAACATATACAAGTAAGTCACACTTCATTAATATATTTATGAGGAATATAGAAATCAAACAACACTTTTTTTTAACTGATTTCTTTAGTACTTTTTTGAGTTAATTATGTCTTTAGTATGGCTAGTATAACATTCAGTTCGGTTTGCCCTTCTGCTCCTTTTAAGTTTATTGGTATGTCACATTCAATCATTGATGATGTCAAGCTGGACTCGATACAACTATTCACTAGACTCAATGTAAACACAAAATGTGTACAATTCCTAGAAAATCTACAGAATTCCAAGCTTAATAAGGCAATGTATGTGATAACATTTCCATTGCACAATTTCTAGGAATTTTATATCTAAATCCAGCTTTATATATTATAGAAGCTTTATATAGATACAAGATATGAGTCCGGGAGAGCGTAATTCTACAGATTTCCATATACTATACACACAGTGTTACAGTCTAAATCAATGTGCAAGAGCACTTGGATGTTGCATGGGCAGTCATATTAGTTGGCTACGTAATAAGATCGTCATAAAATATCATTGCACCACTTACAGTGGACATGGAGCATTGTTTATTATTCGTTAATTCGGAGCTATTTGCGTCACTGCGACCTACAAAGATCTATTGTGACTAGCCTCCAAGAAAGACTTATTAGGCCTTACATGTGCTCCTTTAGCTGGGCACTGTCTAAGAATGATAAGATATTCCCAGCTTGGATTGTTTTTATATCGTCTGGGTCGAGAATGTGTCTGCCCGGTTGTCAGTTTCTTTTGTGAATAAAAGATTCACGAAAATTGAAGAGATGCCTGTTTAGAGTGCCTATTACCGATCTCATGGTTTTGCAAATGATATCATAGTGCAAAACGAAAAATACGATTTCCGGTCAGAGGGCCTATTACCGATCTCATGGTTTTGCAAATGATATCATATGATATAAAAGTGTGAAACGAAAAATACCATTTCCGGTCAGAATTTTGATCATTTGTTCATTATTTAATGATGATATTATTGAAATTATGCCATAGTGATGATATCATTGGAGATAGGTAATACGAAATGCAGAATTTCATGACTTCTTTTTCTCAAAATTATACCATGTCATACGATGAAAGATCCGTAATTGGCCTGCAGATTTTTTAATCATTTGTTCATTATTCAATGATGACATCATTTATGCATTATGCCATAGTGATGATATCATTGGACATCAAATTATGGCATAGTGATGATATCATTGGAGATCGGTAATACGAAATGCAGCATTTCATGACTTCCTTTTCTCAAATTTATACCATGTCATGCGATGAAAGATCCATAATTGGCCTGCAGCTTGCTGTGGCCAGTCAGAGCCCTAATCATCACGCTCAAGTTACCGCTGTTGAACGAGGAGACACGGAGTTTACACGGGGAGGGGCCTCTTTCCAGGGCCAGGTGTCGCAGGGCGCGCCTGCCGGGGTGACGGTGGTGGCGGGCGCGGGGGTGGGTCCGCGCGCGCCCGGCGGCGTGACGCTGGCGGGCGCGGGGGTGGGCGTCGGGGTTGGGGTGGGGGTGGGAGTGGGGGTAGGGGTGGGAGTGGGGGTAGGGGTGGGGGTGGGAGTGGGCGCGCGCGCGGCCCGCCCCCCACGCGCCGGCTCACCGCGCGTGCTCAACCCGCACGCGCAGCACGCGCAGCATCGCCCGCCGAGACCCAGGACGCCGCTGATGCAGGTGACGAACGTGTCCGACATCCTTAAGGGGCCACAGTACCTACTACTAGCGCCGCCATACGTTTTTTATTATTTATGATGAATTAAAGACATTTCTACCAAAAATAGCACAGTCACGAACTCAATATTTATTTATTTAATAGGAACACCAACAGCATACATATAAATACATTGGAGTACTTAAATTAATTGACAAAATTAAGTTTATATATATATGCCAATTACGGGCGTTCACAGCAATTTATGTAGAGCGTATTAATTAAATTGGAATACAATTTACAAAGTTAAGATAGAAAAAGTTATTTATGCATATGCGCTATTTATGCATAATATGTCTTAAAATATTTAAAGCATGGTGGCATAAATACGTAAGCTTTAAATTTTTATTACGTTATTAATTGCCGTAATTTTCTTTTAAAAACTCTAAGGCCCGTATTAATAAAGCGATCTCAAAACTGCTCTCAAGTGTGAATATTTATTTATTTATTTATTTAATAGGAACACCAACAGCATACATATAAATACATTGGAGTACTTAAATTAATTGACAAAATTAAGTTTATATATATATGCCAATTACGGGCGTTCACAGCAATTTATGTAGAGCGTATTAATTAAATTGGAATACAATTTACAAAGTTAAGATAGAAAAAGTTATTTATGCATATGCGCTATTTATGCATAATATGTCTTAAAATATTTAAAGCATGGTGGCATAAATACGTAAGCTTTAAATTTTTATTACGTTATTAATTGCCGTAATTTTCTTTTAAAAACTCTAAGGCCCGTATTAATAAAGCGATCTCAAAACTGTTCTCAAGTGTGAACTCAGCCGAGTCACTCTCAAGATGTGATCACGCACTTAAGATAGTCGCTAATTAATAAACCTACATCAACAGCGTATCACTTGAGATATAATATCAAATTCCCGCTCTTAAGAGCGTGATCTCAAGTAAACGTAATTTTTAACCGACAGCGAAAATTAAATTTAAAAAAACCTTTTTAAAAACAAGCTTTTATTTAAATGCGCTAAAAAGAATTAATAAACTTTTACACTAAAACTTTTACTTATAACGTCATTTCACATTTGACACAATTTATATGACAAAAGCTTGTCGCGAGATTTACTTAACGTGTTTCATGTCTTTTCTTAAGATATTCAATTGTTTGCGTATGGTAGTCATCATGTCATGTTACTGAGCTGATGATGGAAGGTTTTGGTGAAATCTATGTCATTTCAAAAAGTCTTCATTCCGTATTTTAAAGTATTCTGAGTATTTCTTATATGTTTTTTTGGATTTCGATGCCCCTTTATCTGAAAGATATACTATACCTAAGACTCATACCTAATAATCTATTTCGTCATAGTGATCGATTTCGTCGATAATATTTTTCAATGTCCATTTTAAACAAACAACAAAAGTCAAACGTGATGGATGGATGGATGGCTGCTTTTATTCAGCTTTAAATTTTTCTAGTTTTTTCGATTGAGATCAATGGGGAACGGAAATTGTCAGTGTATATAGTATTTCGCTGAAAATTGTATATAGTATTTCGCTGATTTTTATATACTTACTACTCGTTATATTATAAAGAGAAAAGATTTGTTTGTTTGTTTGCATTGAATAGGCTCCGAAACTACTAAACCGATTTGAAAAATTATTTCACATGTAGAATTCTACATTATTCCTGACGCACATAGGCTACAAAATTATTTTTCCCAAGGGAAAACATAAAATTCCCACTGGAAAACAAAAATAACGCGGGCGAAGCTGCGAGCGTTTAGCTAGTATTTGATAAAAATGTCCATCTGAATAATACCTGTAATGCGGTCGGAATGTTTTGTTCGTCTCACTCCCTCTCCCTCTGTCTCTCTCTCCCTCGCATAGTCTCATAAAACGGGTTATGTCACGTCACGTGCGCTTGCGCCAGTGGACAGCGTTGCCAGAATAATAATAATAATATCTCTTTAAACCTACCTACTTTTAAGACTTGATAAAAAAATAACAATAAAACTTTAACCGCCTCTGTCGTCCAGATGTTGATCGGGAGGGCTGGGGTTTAATTCCCCATGAGGGCAGAAGGTTTTCTGTTCGGTTTAGTCGGTGGTAGTGCTTCTGAGCCCGCCTGGTTAGCTATAGCTACCGCCCGCGCCATCTTATCTAAGTTTGTCACCATAATAACAATGTTAATAGCATTGTTGTGCTCCGACAATTGGAGGTAAGAAAGCCAGTTCCTCAGTTGTTGAGGAGTCCAGGTGAAGCTCGCTTCCTCTTTCGGGCACATCACATCGTCACTTACCATCAGGTGAGATGAAGGCCAAGAGCTTCGTTGTCGTATGTACAAAAAAAAAACAAAAGTGTAACGGAACGCATCCAAAAATTTTTTCATTCATAATGTTGGCGCACTAGAATGAATCAAATTGAGTGACGGCCGCCACATTATATTCCAGTTATAAGTTATAAATATATGAGTTTCTGGTTGGAATGGGCGCGAGATCGACACGACGAATGCGCGCGAAAAGCTAAAAGCTGTCACTTTGTCATCCGTTGTGTAATCTGTTTAACTATTGTTATCTCCCTGTGCCTTGTGTTTGGATGCAGCAGAATAAAACGGAATCGAAAAAATATTTTTTTCCTTTATCTTACCTTTATATATTTTTGAAAGAAAACAAGTAAAAAAATACTATTCCCACTATTTTTTTATACTTTTATGGTCATTTTCGTGTTAATCCCACGACCCACAGATATGCGACCTATCCCATTATAATCTAGATATAAATACCTATACGTTTAACCAAATTTTATTTTTGTTCGCAGTGGGTAAATGTTCCATAGTAAAATGCCCAATGTCCAAATGACATTTGAATAAACCGCCAAAACGCGCACTTAAGTCATGGTTCGACCACACTCAGAAAACAGGCACTTAAGTAGCATCTTGAGAGTGCACTTGAGTCCTGAAATCGTTTTATTAAATCGTCGCTACTCAGCTGATAATTTGTACTCAAGTGTGAACTCAAGTATGATGTATTAATTAGCACAGTATCTTAAGCTTGCTCTCAAGTTCTATCTCAGAGCTGAGTGCGGTTTATTAATACGGGCCTAAGAGAATCACCAAAAATATCCAGTTCAGGTAATTTGACAGTTAAGCGGTTGTAATCTAGTGACATGCGAGAGATTGGATTATGTTGACCTATGTTTGTACGGCATTTAGGAATACTAAGAAGATTAGGGATTGGATTTCTAGGATTATAGATTATTTCAGATTTTTTGAGCTATTCAGGCATAGATAAAATGTATAGGAATAATCATAATCCGAATTATTGCCAAAAGTGGCCACTTTTAGCAATAATTCGGATTATGATTATTCCTATACTGTCAGTAGTTTGTTTATTTAACACATTGTGACGTCATCAAGATCATCCGATAGCTTGGAGCGATAAGGCGCAACATTTAAACAACAAACTAATGACATGTGATTTTTTATTTAAAATTAATGAATAAATATTTGTTATATATTTTTTCGTAATAATTACATGTATATCTATAAAATGAAAACAGTCCTGAATATTCGCCAACATCCCTATTGTATGTTAAATAAAAACTCGTTAACTAGATGCGCGAGACTCTTCTGACCACGTTACTCTTTACACCGCCTCCACACAGAGTACTGACAGCGTCTCTTAAAAAAATAGTTGCGGTTACCTCACGTGTAAGAACAAGACATAGTGTTATTTGACTGCAGTCTTTTGTGAACTGCCCGAATTGGGCCGCCTAATAAAGAAATAATTGCCGTACCCTATTTCTCTTCTGCATCAATGAATGCACCATTGCATTTTTATTATTTTTGTTACAGCAACCCCAACACCAGTTACAGCAACAAATGTTAGGGCAGCAAGTTCAACAGCAGGTTCAGCAACAAGTTCATCAACAACAAATAAATCAGCTCAAACTCACCCCTCATCAGGTACAATTTTCTTTTATTCTAAATAAATTCCATTTTGTTAGCATTCATTCATTTTATATTAAATAAATATTTAGAATTAGTCTATTATCTAGAAGTGACAAACCAGCCAAATAAGTCAGCTTATTTCGTTTCGTCAAATCCTTTTTGGTCTACAGAATGAAAATATGTTTCCTTTGCAATACACCCTTTCACATTTGGTCTGCTTGAGTTGTCTACACATAGACAGCCGGCGCGTTCCTTTGTTATAGTTCAGATTCGTATGAAAAACTACATACATAAGTCGGAGTAGGGCTCCGCATTCCTCTTCTACCTCTCAATTAGACTATTATTTGTTCCAAATTAGAATAGGAAAGTCAATGACCTCGACCGGTCAACTGTTATTTGAACGGTAAGGTTTGCGTAAAAAAACGTTATTTCTTTGTTTGTTTTTTTAGCCCTCATAGTATTACTAAAGCACGCTCAAGATGAATTCATTCATGTAATAATTATTAATAACAATAAGCATTGTTTTTTAATAAGTTTGAAACTTATTCTGCTGGGTTTACTTTGCCACAATGCACTCAGATAAGTGATGCAGAATTGAAGAATTTTAATGCTTAACTTAAATTAAGATTGTTAGTTAAAATATATACTTAATGATATAAAATCTGATTTACCCTGTCTTTTAACTGGCTGGATTTGATAGTTACGAGGTCACAATATGGCGGAAATTCAATCCTATTTTCATATTAAACGCATAGTAGGCTACGTCCCAGAGCTGTTTGAAAATCTTCCTGTTGTATTCGTAAAATTAATATATTTCTATAAATATATATATTAATATTTATTTAATTTTATTGCAGCAACAGATTCTACTTAACCAACAAAATCAAGCACAGAATTCCCAGTCAGCACGCATAATAACTCCACAGGGTACAATCGTTACACATAATATGCCACCGCAATTGACACAACAACACACTGTATTGGCGCAAACAAGTCAAAATAATGGTCCTGCGCAGCAACAGAATACCATAGCGTCAGCTCAACAAAGAGCCTCGCCCCACCCTCAACAAGTGCAACAACAGCAAGTGAAGAAGGTGATTGTACAGCCAAACAATGCCAATGATATGGACGATCTCGAAGAGAGTATTACAGCAGCGATATTAACAAAACATACAGTCAATGAAAATGTAAACCCACCTCAGCAATTCCAAACCCCTCCACCGACTATGAGACAAAACCACACGGCTACACCGGCTCCTCCCCAGCATCAGCTAAACTTCAGCCCGCAACAGAATTACCAACAGCCTCAAGTGACGTACGAACAGCCACACACGCAACAGCATTCGCAGAACGTGAACCAACTAATAATGGATTCAGATTCATTAGAGGATGAAAGACAATTAGTAACACTGACAAATGGACAAAGAATCAGCTTGGCGGATTTGAAGCGAATGCAACAACCTCCTCGAACTGTACTGCAACACCACCAATCAAGGTAGACCTTTTTGGTTTTTATGCTCAGATTTTTAGTAAGAAATAAAAAAAACTACAATATTAACAGATAAATTATTAAGTATGTAGCCAAAACAATTTATACATTAACATATATTGTGATAATTAAATCAAAATATTAAAAATTACAGTGCAGTAGCTAGCCTCTATATTCCTTTTGAATAATAGTCAAAAAGCAGAAGCAGTCATAAAAACCAAGTGAGGGCTAAACCAAGTACTAAGTCAAACCAAAAAAATATAGTTTATTAATTATTGTTATAATTAAATCATAATATCAAGAATGTCGGCGCAGTAGTTAGCCACTTATTTCTTTACAATTCCTTTACTTTAATAATAGTCAAAAAGCAAAAGCAGTCATAAGAGCCAAGTAAGGTCTTAACCCAGTACTAAGCAAACCAGAATCCTCCATCAAGCAACTCCAATTTACTAGATGGGATGTCAGACGTAGATAACTATGATAAAGCTATGTATGTTTTTTTAGCATAACTGTATTGCGTTGCCTTGAATAATGAATAATATTAATAGAGGGTCGATGGCACTGTGGACTCGACACTTGCCTTCCAATCGGGAGGCTTCGAGAACGCCATGTACCAATGTGTTTTTCATTTTCGAATTTTCTTTCGGTGATGGAAAACATCGTGAGGCAACCTGCATACATCTGCGAATAAATTCAAAGGTGTATGTGAAGTCAACTAATCCGCATGACTAAGACCTTAACACCCAAACACTTAGGGTAGGCTCAAGCCCCCCAGTGGGGACGTATAAGAGCTGTTATCATGATGATTAATAAGTAGATGGAGTATGTTTATAACCGTACTGAGATCTCGACTGTGATAGAGGAACTGTGCTCTCCTAATGTTTTATACTTAGTAGCAATTTCTGTTGGGCTTGCAGCTGCTCAATACAATCTTAATAGAACTGTAATAATATCGAGAGGATTGTTATTTTCTAATAGTTGAACATAAATCATTTGTTGCTAAAAAAATTCTTATTCATTAAATGAATTATCATAAAAAAATATTTGTTATTGATGTTGTTAGTTCATCATTAACTTCTAAGCCTAACTTGACTTGCATCTCATTTTCAGAGACACTGGTCGACAGACATTAGTTAGAAGCAAAGAGCAACCAAGACCCGTTCAACGAGTACCGCCTATGCAAACTCAACCAACACTACAACACAGTACAGTTGGTATGTATTGTGACATAAAATTAGTATTGTTAGTAGGCGCCCCCTAAGAGAGGATTTTCTGAAATTCCCAGTGCCAAAGACGATCTGAGAAATGAGGATTTCTCAGCTTGTCTAGAAAATAAGGATAAAGAAGTTGTGATTTTACCGCCTTTGCCTATGTCTCACTACAGTCTTAGCATCATAGCACCCAAGCAATGTTTGATAAAGGTATACCAAGCTAGTAAAAAGTTGCAGTTTTTCTCACTATGTTTTGGCGCCTAACTGAATGAGCTGATTTCAACGCGGTTTTATTTACATTGAATTTGAATTTGGTTATTCTTTGCTAAGATGAAGAAGATTTGTGCAGGTGTTCTCAAGTTATAATGTGTCTTCTCTTTTAAAGCCATTTTTCTTTGTGGTATCGTTGCTTCGGAGTCGGTGGATTGAATTGATTGCGACTTCATTTGATTGAACGCATGGGTGAAACAAAATAGATAGTTCTTAAACTAGGTTTGATTGAAGTTCTGACGAGTTTCACTTTTTCATCTGTAGTATTTTGGCGTATATTTCGAGGGTTGCTTTTTTGTTATTATTATAAAATTTAGCTAGACCATCCGATTTTCTAGCAAATCTGGAATGATTTGCAATACTCCCTTTTAGTGATTCGTAGTCGTACAAACTACACGCATACAAAAATCACAGGCAAAAGCTAGCTACAAATATTTGTTGTCAGTTTATTTTTTTCTAGTAAATATAATGCCGAGTAAGTTGTTAGTGAATATTTGTGAGATAAACCAACCATAATCAAGATATCTGCAAATACAATTAGGGAAAAAGTTTGTTCGGAAATTGGGAGAGCCTTCACGAGATGAACAGGCAAGAAACTCGGAAGGTCTAATATTTTGTCGTTATTGACAATATTGGTTTTTCACATAGTCACGATAATTATTGAAAGGTAAAAAAATGTATTGGTATGCTTACATACACTTAGAATGACAAACAAAGTTATGAACGTGTGCAGTAAATTATGTTCTTACCAAACATGACATATCTTGTGATGGCTACTTAAATAATAACTGTATTGAAATTCAGCGTTTGAAACACGTGCGCAACTACCCCCCTAGACAAAAGACACACACTAGGCTTTTGTCTAAAGGGTCTGTTATGTCAGCCGTCCCAAGTTTGTCCCTCACCTGTGCTGTGTGCGGTCCAAGCCAAGACAACTCCGGACTCGTCCATAATAACTAACTTTTCGATATTTAATGTTTTTGCATTTATGGCATGTGTGAATTTAATATGTTTATAAATATTTCACAAAATAAGTACAATATTGCACTGATTCCTAAAATGAGTAAAATATTACATAATATAACATAGTTCAATTTCAGCTTGTATTGATCTCTAGACAGTATATTATATATAGTATTTTCAAATTTTCCTCCTGAACAGGATTGTGACCTGTGTAATTATTAAAGTGCATATTTATTTTTTCAACACTATGTCAGTGAAGGATTATTCAAAAAGATAATTATGTATAATCTATTTACAGAAAATAACGAGCCTCCAAGTGGGAGTACTGAACAGCAATCTGAAACTCAATCAGCCAAGATGTTAATATTTCTTCAAAATGGAGAGCAGAGGCTAATAACTTTCACCCTTCCTAAAGAAAGTTGTACTCTTCAAGAAGTTTTAGAACAGGTACAGTAACAAGTACTTTTAGATTTTTTAGTCTTGTAGATTTTTTCAATTGGTTATGTTATTTTGATTAAAATTGTTCACATACCAACAATGGATGACTAAAAACTTTATTGTTTACTAGTGGGCCCGGCAGACGTTGTCCTGTCCGGCAATTACAGCGCCACCTACCGGGTCTAAATGTACTTTTAAACCTTCCCTGTACCTATTCAAACACACACAGAAAATTTCGTAAGAATCTGTCGAGCCGTTTCAGAGTTTTTGCGAGACAAACACACAGCGTTTCATTTTTATATATAAGAAGATAAATAAAATTGATATGAAAATACAAGCAAGCGGCGGCCTTATTGCCAAAACAGCAATCTGTGTGGCAACCAATGGGTAGAGGAAAGGTTGTTGTTAATTATTTTGCTAACAATTGTTTACAACATATTTTTTGTATAAAGCAAAAGTTAATACAGATTTTCTTTTTCAGGTTAATGTACCATTTTCAGAAGATACGCATATACAATGTATGCAAAATACGAGTAGTGAAATTGATTATTTTGTGTCTGTCGGTTCAACTACGCGAATTGAAGAAATGTTAGAAAATCACCCAGTTAGTATGCAAATATACTATATATGTTAATTCGCATCTTTTTACATTTTGTGAATTCTACATGTTTTTTTTTTACTATTTTAGATGTTACTTGGGGATATGAGTAGTAGAAGTTCACCTAATGTTATGTCACAGGCGCAAAGCAGTGAAATGTCCACACCAGAGAAATCTCAGTGCCCTGAAAATTGTAAGTACAATATTAATATTAAATCCAACTTTCGCAAGTTCGAAAAGTAACGACTCTTTCGTAATGTGACCGTAAATATATAAAGACGCACCAGCTTAATGCTAAATCATTTAATGGCATGTTTTATTCAATAGTATAAATATATTTCCAGTAAGCAATAGTCCTGAATCTCCCCGATCGCCGGCGCCTCGATACGTTGACGGAATGCTAGCTGTATGTAAATCCTGTGGCTATTCAGGTGTGGACTTTAGTCGTTGTCAAAGGTAATACTACACTTCTCTCATATTTACGACAACACTATTTAAGAAATATGTTATTTCTCAACATCAATTTCTTTTGTTTTAGATGTAAACGGTTATTCACCGAAGAACCTAAAAGTATTCCAATAGCAATTAAAAAAGTAGAGCAAAAGAAAAAGGAACCAGAGAAATCTATAGAAAAACTTAGGTTTGTTGTTCAAAATTGAATTATTATAATCAAAAGTAATGTAACCTAATATTTACCATTCTTATTTTCAGCATTTGCGGTGAAGGTATTAAGTTAAATTTATTGAAATCTACAGTAAAGACTGCTAATAATAAAACAGTAAGTGATTTTAAAATTATAAGTTACTTTCAAGCTGTCAAATGCTTATAAATGTTTATATAACTCATTATATATTTATTCACAATTAACCATCATACCGCGTTACCGGGCTTAAGTGACGGTATCCCATTTCTTTTAACAGTGAGTTCAGACCAATGCTATTATTTGTTTACCGATATTTATTTTTCCCGGAAAAGCTTTTAAAGCGAAAAAATTGAGTTTTAATTTTTATTCAATTTACGCAATGTATCGCGGGCATCATTTTTGTTCCACTCACACCGGTGCGCAGACGTTCGATGACCCAAACAGCTTATTCCGCGCGCAGTATGATGGAAATGTAATACAATTTACATTGCGAAGTTTATTTTTTGTGTAATATTTGTTTTTTTTTACAGAATATGACTTGTAAACGTTAACTTAGTTATATTACACCAGAAAATTTAGAAAAAAATAATAAAAAATTCTTAAAATTTATGTATTTTCCCAGAGAAAATTTCAGTGATTTTCAATTGACAATATTTCATATTTTTGACCCCTAAATTTTTCTAGCTTACACGAAAGAACTTGATAAATAAAGAGATCCATATTTTTTATTTTCCCATTTTTTTATGTTTTATCTATACAAATATTTTTTTGAAACTTGTCTATTTCACAAAAGTAGAGTGGGGCATAATACTGCTTATTGTGTTTGCCTAGGACCTATAAAAGAAAACTTTGACGTTTTTTCGTGACGGACGTCAAACGTGCGGTAGGCGCGTTCCAAGTAAGCACGGTTTTGCAACATTTACAACAATTTTAGTGACGCGTAACATTTTCAAGGTTTTTTTTTTCATTTGGTGTTAACTTTTCATGCTGATTTGTTGGCATAAAATACCAAGGCATATTAAGCCTTTAAAAGTTAAAAAGGTTTTACATATGATTTAAAAAATAATATGAAAGAAATTGATAAATTTTTACCCGATTGTGATTTGTACAAATTGTAATTTAATTTTAAGCTACAGGACTAGGTGATATGTCAAAAATTAGCATGAAAAATCAGTTCCTACAATTTAATTTATAACAAATAGTGCGGCTAAAAATGTTAACATTTCTTAAGAGATACGCAAAACGCGTATCAGAATAAATACGCAAAACGCGTTAAAATCAGATGTTAGAACCAAAAAGTTGTAATGCTTATCTGGAGCGAACCGTCAATGTCATTTCAATGTTAGCCACAGATAACTAATGATGTTAGCATTTGAAAACTAGTTTTTTAGGATAGGCAAAGGCCGATACCAGGTATTCAGCCCAATATTTCGTACTCTGAAGTTTTTTCGAAATATCTTTAAAATTATTGTATAAAAAATATCCAAACAACGTTTTTTGTGGTAACAATGCAAAAATCTCGAAATGGTTTCTGAATTTTGGTACCTAAGCAAAAATGAAATGTTGTCAATTAAGAATCATGGTCTAATCTAAACTCACTGTTAAAAAACGGAACACCATCACTTACACCCGGTATAGCTTGTATGTAGTATTTGCATAACTCGGCATCTTTCTTGGTCCAGAAAATTGTCCAGAATAATACTGTCTCTACAGACTATAATGGACGTTGAGGTTTAGTGGGTAGGTACCGCATATTATGCTATACATTTGACCGCCACCATGGCCAGCAATTGAGGCTACCCAATGTTGATCTGTAATTCCGGGGTTTGATTCCCCGTTAGTACAGCCCGCATGGCGCCTTGTGAGCGCGTCGTCTAAAAAGCGCAAAATGCCTTCAAACGCCAAAAGGACCCAAACGGTTAAAACATGTAACGTCTACAACGACAAATGACTGGAAGCTAAAATAAGATAAACTTGTTGGTGGAATGTGTTCGGTTTCAGGATGCTAGAAGAGCCTTATTTAATAGATTAAAAATTAATGCTATTGACGTAGGTGTGTTTCACAGAATTTTGGCTTAACCAACTTCGGAGGAGGCTAAAATACTGTACTGTTTACTGTGCCCGCCGCGACAATCCTCTACTTAATTGTATATTTTTAGAGTATTTTTCATTATGTGTATAGTTGTATATGAACTGACATATCCAAAGTCCTTAATAAATATAGAAAAAAATAAGATAAAAAAACACAGTTTAATTAATTTCTTTATTAACAGTTTAACTAACTTTTGCAATGTGTAATCTACTGAGAAATAAAATTAAGATATCACAAACTCTTAAAATAAACATTCAAATTCAAATTCAAATTCAAAAATCTTTATTCAACATAGGCCTTTACAGGCACTTATTGACGTCAAAACAAAGCAAAACAATCTAATTTAAAGAAATTATATTAACCTTGTATGTGCATACATCCTAAATATACTCAAGATGTCTGCAAATACAAGTAGGAATGAAAAAAAAAAAGTTGATTCTACACCTGTTCGGAAATTGGGAGAGCCTTCTCGAGAAGAACAGGCAAGAAACTCGAAAGGTCTAAATTTTTTATCTCCTCTTTTAAATCGCCATTTACAATTTTGGTTTGTTACAGAGTCGTCAATTGGAAGCTGACCTCAAAGCAAAAGTTTGAGCTCAACTTCCATTACAAGAATAGATGTGTTAATTCACATTATATAAGCTATCTCTGAGAGAAGTGCGTGAACTTAGATTATAAATAAATTGCTCTCACTGAACGTTTCTTTGAAACAAAACGCAATACATTGTTAAATATTAGAATTGAGAGTTCAAACCCAAGCTTTTTTGTCAGTCATGTAATCAGACACTTTATAATATGCTTTTTTAATAAGTACATCTTTGATTGCAACTTTAAATTTGTTTAAGCTAAGTTCTTGTATACAACTTGGGATTTTATTGTAGAAACGTATACACAGGCCTCTAAAAGAATTATTAATTTTTTGGAGCCTGGTATTTGGTAAAGCTAACATATTCTTTTGTCTAGTATTAACTGAATGAATATCACTATTTTTACAAAACACATGAATATTCTTACGAACATATATTAGATTCTCATAAATATATTGCGACGCTACTGTCATAATACCAATTTCTTTGAACTTTTCTCGCAAAGAATCTCTCATTTTAAGGTTATAGATTGCTCGAATAGCCCTTTTCTGCAGTACAAAAACAATCTGAATGTCGGCAGCATTTCCCCACAACAAAATACCATACGACATCACACTATGAAAGTAAGAAAAGTATACAAGTCTTGCTGTATCAACATCAGTCAGTTGACGTATTTTCCATACAGCATGAGCTGCAGAACTAAGTCTCTTTGACAATTTATCGATATGTGGGCCCCATTGCAGCTTAGAATCAAGTGTGATCCCAAGAAATACTGTGGTGTCCACAGGGTCAACACCTATATCCTTTATTTTTACAGTGGTGTGAACCTCTTTGACATTGGGTAAAACAAATTTTATACATTTTGTTTTCCCTTCATTAAGTGACAGGTTGTTCACATTAAACCAATGAACAATTCTTGAGATAGAATTATTTACATCGTCATTATTTTTTAGAGTCATTTAACTTGTGATATTTTGTACAAAATGTTTTTTGGTGCTTGCTGGGTAGAAGAGAATAAATTACTGGTAATGTACGAATAGAGTCACCATCATTGCCAGTATTCAGATCGATGTGTAGAGAAAATAGCTGATAAAATGGTGATGGAGCTCTCTTAAATGTGCTGTCCTAAAAAAATTTGAAATTTATTTGCGATACGTATCAGTATGTTTTCTTATATACGATAAGGAAGCTCGTGGCCTTCATCTTATGTCAATTTTATTATTATAATTATATTCTAATGCTAACTAAAAAAATCTCTTGTCATAAAATATCATCAATAGGCGCCAAGCTAAGTCATCAAAATTGTATTGATTTGTTCCAACTGTTGAGGTAACATGTGAAAATATATGTAAGTTATTATTACGGTAAAGTCCACTTGATATGCCATATATGTTAAATAATTCACATTTTTTTCTAGCCTGTTCAAGAAAAAAAACCAGCGAGAGTAAGAAAACCTCGAGGAAAACAACCTGATCCAGAGCCTGTTATATTAACGTTAAGTTCAGATGAAGAGGACTCGAATAGCTCAATGCTGAGTAATCAAGTATGTTCTTCTTACTTATTTATCAACTATGAAACTTAAATCTAATTGTCCGGATAAACAAACCAAAATTGTACTAATCCAAACATTGTCTGTGCGAGTGCGGTGACAGACTTAGAATACTCATACATGTGTCGCCGCTCCCTTTCTTCCCGTTTATGTCGTAAGAGCCGACTAAGGGAGTTTTCTGCAATTTCATATGTGCAAAGGGTTGAAAAACTCAAAACAAAACCACCAACCCATCTGACCAGCGTGATGTAATGAACCAATTCCTTATTGTCTAAGGAGAGACCGATGCCCAGCTATGTCACGTTTATAGGTTTCTCATGTTTTGTTTATCGAAAGTTACCAAGCTTATTTGGGAATGCAATCTCGACTCGAGTTTGTTTGATTGTTTGTTTGGTTGAACGCGCTAATCTCAGGAACTACTGATTCAAATTGAAAAATTATTTTTGTGTTGGATGATAGTCTATTTATCGAGGAAGGCTATAGGCTATACAGGACTGGGCAGTAATTGAAATACGTATTTGAAATACAAATACGTATTTTGTATTTCAATTACTTGATCAAAATGTAATTTGTAATTGGTATTTCAAATACCTGAGTCTGAGGTATTTTGTATTTAGTATCTCAAATACATGAAGCATCAAAATACATCATATCAAATACATTTATATGATTAAAATAAATAGATTTAAAAAATGTTTTCTCTTTAAATTGACAAAACAAATCAAATGATCGATTGACCGATTTAGCCAAAGCAGGCATTTTGGGATTTACTCAAGCATGGTGTAATAACATAGGACAATTTTAATACCCTTTAAAAAACCTTGCACCGTGTTCAAAACCCCAAATATACATGAACCGTTTATATAAGATCGTGCGCTTAGAGCAGCCGATTAGAATAGTAAAAAAATAGGTCGCTAGAAAAATTTGAGAATGTTAGAGGCGAGTTAATTATTTGTAGAACGTGGCATAAGCAAATGGAATAGTCACAAATAATTTATTTTAAACCTTTCGATTAAGGAAATTGCTCTACTTAGTTTTCAGATTATGTTGATCTGTTAATATTAATCTGACACGATCGATCATTTCAATATCACGAAATTTTTTTTTTGGATTTGGTTGCATCTAAATCGACAGTCTTTTGAATAGAAGCTCCTTTAAGATTCACTTAACACGGCTTCTGAATATCTGACTATTTTCTACCTCGTCGTACAGCCACCACCATCCTCCAAACCGGCAGACTTAATATAATAACGCAATCCTAAGCCTAAGGTAGATTATTCCTCCGTTATCAGAAACACTTGGGGCGCATCATCATCATCACAGCTCATATACGTCCCCACCGAGGGGTTCGAGCCTACCCTATGTTAGGGTGATTAGGCCTTAGTCAACCACGCTGGCCCAGTGCGGATTGGTCGACTTCACGTACATCATTGAATTTCTTCGCAGATGTATGCAGGTTGCCTCACGATGTTTTCCTTCACCGTAGGAGCGTCAAACAAATGTACATATGAAATTCGAAACGAAAAACACATTGGTACCTACTTGGCGGGTCCCGAACCCCGATCCCCGAATGGAAGGCAAGTGCCGAGTTCACAGCGCCACCGACGCTCTTGGGGCGCATACACTATTAATATCTGAAGATTCTGAAGCGCCCAAGAATATTTTTCATTTTATTACATTTTTGAAAATGCGGAAATGAATTTCGATACACGCTTATCATATAACCTTAATAGTTATCCCACGACACCCGAGTTGAGCCCCAGCCTCTTGGCCTTCCTTACTAATAGAGTAGTAGGGCAGTCAGTAAAGCACCTATTTTGACATTACAGGATTATTGACTTTTACAGGAGTTTTTGGCGCAGTTTTTCTGACGATTTAGGAGCTTCCCTTTTCCTCGATAACAAACTTATGCTACTGTAGCCTATTTTATCAAATTACAAATGTCATAAAATGAAGCCAACTGTACCTAAGACAATACATGTGTGTCCTTCAGTATAAGCTGTCATTTAGTGACGGACAACTTTGATTTGATTGTTTTTCATGGTGTACTGTATTTTAAAAGTCAAGCCCTTTCATTTGATACCCATATTGTAGGGATTGTACAAACATATTATGTAATCCGCCATTTTGTGACGGTGGCCATCTTGTATTCTTCTTCGTAGTTTTCGGGCCAATACATAATACAATTGAGTTTTAATCCTTCGTACTAATGAAATTCGCAAAATTGGAAATTCGTATTTAGAACTGTAAAATAAATATTGTATTTTTGAATAGTAGTAATTTTGTTTCATAAGAATTTTCAAAAGTCCGAATCTCATTGTTCGGAGTTTTTAAAAACGTAATATTCATTTTCACCATTTTTGGGTGTTTCCTTCTACCTACAATACGTACGTATATGTCAATGTACGTTTACGTACAAATGATAAATATTTAAAACACATTAACATTGTAAGAATCAAAAGGTTTAAAGTTGAATGTATTTTGTATTTAGTATTTTATTTTGTATTTTAAATACAAAAAAAAATTGGTCAAATATTTTTATTTGATATTTTAAATACACGACGAGTATTTCGTATTTCAATTACATACAGCAAAGTATTTTGTAATTTGTATTTCAATTAAATTAAAGCGTGTATTTTGCCCAGCCCTGAGGCTATATAACATCACGCTACGACTAATAGGGGCTGAGCATCAATGAAAAATGTCGCAAAAAGGGGAAAAAATATATGGCGAAATATGAAAATTTCAAAATACTCGGTAAAAAACACATTAAATCGTAAAAAAAGCTCAAATTGACCTTACGCCC
The DNA here is from genome assembly GCA_963935595.1 of Schoenobius gigantellus. Classification (NCBI taxonomy): domain Eukaryota; kingdom Metazoa; phylum Arthropoda; class Insecta; order Lepidoptera; family Crambidae; genus Schoenobius; species Schoenobius gigantellus. Next base: position 19,942,160 of record OZ012549.1, on the reverse strand, counting down.
TTATACACGTCCTAGACCTTATAATAAAAGAATGTTTAATGCGGTGCTCGTAACCCGACATTTTTTGATGTAAGCAGCTGCATTTTGGATGCGAGTCCGAACTCCGCAATCGAGGATACTGGCCTCGCGTACACGAACTTTACTAGTTTTACGATTTGGATATTGTTTGTGTTTGTGATACCGTCTTTGGACTGGACTTTGAACATACCTAGACACGACATTCGAATATGCAAACATGCATTTCAGTTATGGCAAGTGTTAAGGCAATGCCAACGCTGCTGCTCGACTATACGCAGAAGGATATAAAATGTAAACATTGTTTTTGAAAGAGTGAGAAATCACTGAAACGAAAATTACCCACAAAGGTCGAAAGGCCTGCTTGGTCCTATTATGGTCGCCGAGATAACCATTAGCATTTCAATCCCTTGGATTTTTATTGGGGGTGTCTCAAAGACGTCGTGTACGCGATGTTAGTATCCTCGATTGCGGAGTTACGGACTCGCATCCAAAATGCAGCTGCTTACATCAAAACCTCGGGTTACGTGCACCGCATTAAACTTTTTTTTTTATTAAAAGGTCTAGGACGTGTATAAGAGCGCAAGGTCAATTTGAGTTTTTTTAGCAATAAATGTGTTTTTTACCGAGTACTTTGAAATTTTCATACTCTCTAAGTAGCAGTGAGATTAAAAAATACAGAATACATACCTTTACATTAACACAGAAGCTTAGAGTAAATAATTAGGACAGAAACAGTTTTTTGGAAATTTTCGAAAAATACTAAAACAAAAAATATCTCTGAAACGGTGATATTTTCACTAAGGTCAAAATTTGTGGTAAGGGAAGCTATGATGAAGTCCATCTATAGTTACATGTTTATCCATTGTTTATGGGACACCTGTATATGATCCTTTAGACGTCTTGTTAGTTGCAAAAATCACAAAATATGCTTAAATAATTGAGCGCAACGCGGCTATCGTGCGAGCCGAGCGGCAACCTTCTGCCATACACCGGCCCGGCCGGTGCGCTCGCCGGCCAAACGTACCTAAACTGCAAAGTGAGACCCCTCTAGCTTCACTTGATTCGATATCGTTCAGAAACATGTTCTCTTTCTCAGTCGGGTAAATATGTCTGTTTCATTCTTTTTTCCGAGGTCCAAAACAAAATGCTTCTGAACGGACCCTTAATAAGTATTAAATAGAATTGGGATGATGACTGAATTCTAATTTTTACGCCTCGTAATTAAATATTGAAATACCGTGAAAAAAGATGCAGTCTTGTAAAATTAGAATTAAAATCGGCTTAGAAATACATTACATACAAGCATTTTAAGTTGTTAATTTGAAGGCGATTAGATAGAGAGATCCGACATCAACCGTCACGTCATTGTTGAGTACGGCCATATAAACTCCTTGTCAATTGCCGTTTTGCTAGAAAGAGGTGGAGAAAAATCTTAAATACCTTATATCTTGGTTGTTTTTATAGTTATTCGAAAACCGATTTTTTCTTTCTGTTTATTATATGAATAAGCTTCTATTAAAGCAAAAAAAATTTTTTTGTCATCTAGCCCATTCGACAATCGACAATTGAATATATTTGAAAGTTTTGTTCGATTGAAACCGATAATCAAATAGTTTTTGGTATTTTGTAAATCACCAGCTATGTTCACCAATTGACTCGACGAACATAGCCGATGATGAACGTTTTCCCATACAAAATAATATATGATGGAATTGTATAATGAGTTGTTAACGATTAATCGACAAATGAATGGGGTGACTCCCGAGGTACCTTATTTGTTTATATTTAATACGATTCAGTATTGTTTTTCTTTTATAATTGACTTAGGGGTTGATGTGGGATGAGTGTGTCCATCAATGGGACTGGTGCTGGGCAAGAGTTCGTAGCAGTGGGCTGATGCTGGGCACAATTCCAACCTGTAGGATGATGCTGGGCAAGATTGTCCACCAGTAGGCTGGTGCTGTGCAAGAATGTTCAGCAGTGGGCTGGTGCTGGACATGATTTCCAGCAGTGGGATTGTGCTGGCTAAGATTGTCCAGCAGTGGACTTTTGCTGATCATGATTCCATTCCATTTCATCACGCGATTGGTTATACGAATATGTCTTGCGCTCTTATTGTTGGTTATTTTTGTTATTCAAATTACGGAATCAACAGAAAAACCACTTTATTACGAAAATTATTTAAACCGAGTTATGGGTCACTGCATCATTCGATTCATTTTCAATTACAAGTATTTTGTTACCTCTTTTATTAGAGAAAAACGAATAAAACACAAATGAAATTAAATTGAACCAATTCACATTCTAAAAATGTTATCTTCTGAACTTAATCGTAAAAATATAACTGGGTTTTATTTAAGTTTCCTAATTAAGTAGCTTTTTATCAAGATAACACAGTTCGAGTGTTTTGCATTTACCATTGTGCTAAATTGAACAAATAATTGAACTGCGATTGGGTAAGGGTACAACACTCTTTTTTATTTTCCGTTAAGTGGCAACGTTACTAATATCACTTTAGTCCATCTAATTAAAAATCAGAGTTTAAGCAGTAGTAAAGTTAGTTTCCTACTTATTGTTAAATTAGGTTCTTACTCATATGAAATTAGCGTTTTATTGAACTGGCCACTTTAATCTTAATATCTAACGCTTTGTTCGGAATTCCAAATTCAAATTTGTTTCTTTAGGTTCGTGTATTTCGAATTTAGTGATTCACTTGTTTTCGCATTATTTGATTTTTTTGACATTATTCTGCTTACAAAATGGAAATCTTAAAACGTAGCTTTTTTACGAATATGACTTCCACCGCAGCACCAACGCTGCTGAACTAGCTCTAAGAATCAATGATGTGAAGTGGGAAGCTACTGTTAAAGAAAGCACAACAGGTTTTTGTTTCCAACGTTTTCGTTTTTTGGAAATGTTGACCCACGGACGGCCGGAGACCCTACAGTCTGATTTTTAATTCGACGGAATTCTGACATTTCATAAGTGTTCCCAACATTGAAAAACTTTTCCTAAAAAGGGAGAGCATTTTAGCAAAATAAAAAATAAACCTTTTTATTTAATATAAGGGTTCAACTAGAAAAACTAAGACTTAAAAAATTACTGATAATTTTAAAATGGTAATTACATTGTTTAATATCATATTATTGAAGTTACAATAATTGCCAAGGAAATTATTTTTCTATTACTGGGATCCCTGTTTAATAATCCGTAGGTTGCCAACTTTTTTTAGAAAAACCTCTTTGTTTGAAAATTGTTGCTTCTTCTAAGGGCCAATATAACAAGATGTCAAATCTAAAATTAAAAAACTATTTACGCCGCGTCATGCACCGCGGAATAAACAATTAATATCAGAAGGCACCAATAATATTACAGCTGAAAAATGACAAGAATGCATAAACCATATTATTAAAGAAAAAAAGAAGAGGATAAAATGTTCCCTCTTAATGATCTGATGGATAGTGTGTGATTCTTTTATAATCCGAGTTGATGATGATGACGACAATCATGATATTAGTGATGATGATTAATAAATATTTTTATTTTGAGAAATATGTTGTTTTACTTTGTTTTTCCATTTAGCACTTAAAAATTACAATCTAGCTAGTGTGCATTCAGTGCACAAAACAAACACTATTTACAATGTCATTACTTGATCTAATTCTATTTCATATTTTTTTTAATTAAATATTTAAAAAATCCTAAGCAGAAAAGGTTATTTATATCTGATTTGTCTATGGTAGACATCTGTCAGAATTCCGTCGAATTAAAAATCAGACTATAGTTGATAATGAAAAAATTGAAGCTTTGGTATGAGTGATAAAGCAATTTTAATTCACTTGAAACAAATTAGAAAACTGAAAAAACTGGAGAAATGCATGAATTAAGTGAAGCACGCTAACAAACACGCATTGAATGTTGCGGTACATTTCTTACCTAACCACCACAATGAGGGAATTTTGAATCGTATCGTTGTTTGTGATAAAAAATGATGCTGTACGATAATCGGAAACGCTCTCATCACGGTACCTCGACGGGAATGGGATTGCCGGACTCGTAATAATTATTGTCAAAAAGTTGAAAGCTCTACTCGTCCGGGAATCCCTAACTTCCCGGCCTCTGCAGTAATGTACTATTGCCCGCCAGTAAGAGTCGGGCGGCGTCCATAATTGGTGTAGCGGTGATCAGTAAGATTACCCTCTTCCGCATGTCTCCTAATCCAAAACTTTAGTGTCGTAAATTAAGATTTGACGATATTTTGCTAATATTTTAGCCAGCTTCATGATCTGCAATAATTGCAAGTCTTTCATGGATCTATAAAAGAGCTGCAATTTGTTCTCGCCCCCACAATTTTCACATAAATGCACCAAAACGGCAAAAGAGCATTGATGGTATTGATTGATGTACCATTACCATCCGACTTCGATTGATATACAGGACTGTCCCAAAAAATAGTGTCAAGCGTAAGTCCAGAGTTAGAGCATCTCTTCGAGTACCCGAATCACCCCCATGTATGTTCCGCGATTATTCGTAGTTTTTGAGTAATAATTTTTTTTCTGACTTTTTAAAAATTTTGATCCAAAGAACTTAAAAATTTTAAATAAAAAAAAGTAGAACATATTTTAAGGTTTTTCTTTTTGCCACTGAATCATCTTTAGTGCTTCTTTTATGTCTAAAATAATCAGCTTCGTAACTTTAGTGGAAATTTAGAAAACAGTAGTGTAAAGTCAAAATTTGAATGTTAGTGAATAATTACTTAAAAATTCATCTTTAAATTAAAAATCTAAACAGGCGAATTCATGGTTTCTAAGTATGTGTAAAAACTTCTCTAGACTCTCTGCTTTCATAATCATTTAAAAAAAGAAGTACTTAATAGGGCTACTTTGGCTTAAATCGGCCATCAAAGACAGCGAGGTGAAAATTTCATAAAATTTACCAAATTCTTATCAGATGATAAAAAAAAATATCTGGTCTTTTTATAATTTCTAAGGTTCAGATTAATTACAATTTAGCAAAAATTAACTACATGAAACCCATATTTAAATATTTTTCTCGCGGATCACATCGGTTGTAGTGTTGGATGTAACGCAGTACTTACCTGATAAAAAATGGCCCGAGTGAGAGGATATGAAAGAGACCGCATTATTGCTATCTCTCTCACTCTCATTGGCGAAATGGATAACTGTAACTGAGGAATGCTATTCTTTGTGACAAGGGGATGAGGCGGGGGGTGTAGTCCGAGCGCCTATTGTGTTCTGGCGCCAGTCGTTTGCCTGCTTTTGTTTGCGCCTTACGTACGATACGCTCATTTGTGATTATTTGACGAACTTTGCTTTCTTTACGGACCTTTAGTGCGATTACGATTTGGTTTTGTGTGAATACGGGATTTTGACAAATTTGGCATTCTTAACGGACTTTTCAAGCTCTTCATTTTGTGATGTCTTTTTCATCGCAAGAATTATGCATTACTTTTATGGATATGCAAGAGGAAATGCTTCTGAAGCAGCCAGGTTGTTCCGGCAGCAAGAACAAAATGGAGGTGGACCTCAGCCTGAAACTTGGCCTGATCATCGCATGATTTTAAGAGTACATAACTCTTACATGGAAGGACGTCTACCAGGTAGAAGATCGGGGCGCCCATCTGAAATGAGTGACCCAGATACTGTCCAATCAGTGGTCGAAGAAGTGGTGAGAGATCCATCAGTTAGTGTAAGAACAATAGAACGTCGAATCTGAATTCCGAAATCACAAGCACATCGAATACTTCATCAAGAGCGTTTTCACCCATATCACATCCAGAAAGTTCAGCAGCTCAAGCCCGCAGACTACCCGAGAAGGGTGGCATTTTGTCAGGAAATGTTACGGAGACAAGCTGAAAACGAAAATTTCTTTAAAAATATTCTATGGACTGATGAATCACATTTTAAGCGATGTTGGGGTGTTTAATGCGCATAACTACCATTCGTGAAGTATTGAAAATCCACACCTCACAAGGGAATCTAATTTCCAAGAACAATTTAGTATCAATTTGTGGTCAGGCATCCTAAACGGACAGCTGATTGGTCCGTTCGAACTACCGGACCGACTGAACAGCGAGGCCTACTTGCAATTTCTACGACGTGATCTCGGCGTCTTATTAGAAGATGTAGACCTATTAACGCGGAGAAATATGATTTTTCAAAACGACGGCGCTCCATGCCATTTTACTAGAAATGTTAGACAACATTTGTCTGAAACATTTCCAGGCAGATGGATCGGTCGTGGAGGGCCCATTGCGTGGCCGCCACGGTCCCCCGACTTGAACCCCATAGATTTTTTCGTCTGGGGATACTACAAGGAATTAGTATACGCCAAGGACATTACAAACGTCACAGTGTTAAGAACAAAATTAAGACAAGCGGAAGAAACAATAAAAAACAACAGAATTGCATTTATAAATTTAAAAGAAAACTTTTTTAGACGATGTAGAATATGTATTGAGCACGAAGGTCGTCATTTTGAAAACTTTCTTTAAGCGATCGAATAATAAATACTTTGAAAATAATGTTTTGTTTCATTTATTAAGTTATAATAAACCTTCAAAGGTTATTAAAGATGGCAGCAGGAACAGTTATTTTTGACCTTCAAATAATAAATTTTTAGCTTTTCTACAATCATTTTTGGTTTATTAATAAATAATTGGAATTTAAAAAAAAATTATTCAGAAGTCGAGTTTTATGAAATTTTCACCTTGCTGTCTTTGATGGCCGATTTAAGCCAAAGTAGCCCTATTAAGTACTTTTTTTTTAAAATTATTATGAAAGCAGGGAGTCTAGAGAAGTTTTTACACATACTTAGAAACCATGAATTCGCCTGTTTAGATTTTTAATTTAAAGATGAATTTTTAAGTAATTATTCACTAACATTTAAATTTTGACTTTACACTACTGTTTTCTAAATTTCCACTAAAGTTACGAAGCTGATTATTTTAGACATAAAAGAAGCACTAAAGATAATTCAGTGGCATAAAGAAAAACATTAAAATATGTTCAACTTTTTTTTATTAAAAATTTTTAAGTTCTTTAGATCGAAATTTTCAAAAAGTCAGAAAAAAAATTATTACTCTAAAACTACGAATAATCGCGGAACATACATGGGGGTGATTCGGGTACTCCAAGAGATGCTCTAACTCTGGACTTTCGCTTGACACTATTTTTTGGGACATCCTGTATAATCTAATAATATTTGTTTTCCTTTTTCCACATAAAACGCTAATTTTATATGTAAGTGCCTAATACTTTTCAGATATACTTGTAGACAATAATCGTAAATATTGTGGGAAGTATGTTTTTAAATGATTGATTTCTTTGCAGCATGAATACACGTTAAGTATGAAGGAACCATCATTGAGTGAAATCGAAGGTGGAACTCCAGATAGCGGCATTGGAATGGATGATGGTGAGTATAATTGTTTTTTCTCAAACATGCTCGGAAATGTAGGCATTATTGTACTAAAAAGAAGACACGAAGTTATTAATTCTTGGCTCATGCATTACTTTCCCGGCCTAGGCTAAGAAAGTAAGTATGAAAATTCATTTTTGGCCACTGCTCCAATGTTTTTTAATTTATCTATAACTTGAATTATGTAACTTGTCATACAGCCAATTGCTACCACATTATAAAAATGCACTCTTGGAGCATATACAACGTGTCTTATATCTCCCCATTAAAATTATAATAGGTATATAATTTTATTTAAACTATCAAAAGTGCCAACCAAAAACTGTTCTAAAATTGAATTTTCAAAAATTTGACAATTAAATTCGATTGATATGACAAGTTATTAAAGTTGACACATTCTTTTCGGTTAAACAAATATTGTAATTTTTATGGGGAGTTATTATGAGACACGTTGTAAGCATTTTGAATATGACAACAATTTTATTAAAATGTTGGTATGAAATCACACCTAAATATGCTTAATTTTCGTTGCGAGAGAAAAAAGTCTTAATCAGCGGTATTACATTTTTTGCGTAAAATATGATGAGGGCTGTATGGGCTTTGTTTCCTTTGCACTAAGTAATTGAAAATTAAAAAGTATTATTAAATGCTAGGCTACTAGAATTAATTAATTAATTAATTGCTTGATTTGTTTTTTTACTCATATTATACTTATTTGTTTTCAATTTAATTCAAAATCTTTTATGCATACCATAATGTGTAAAATAGGTGGTTCACAAAAAATAAGATCATTATGGACCCGTTGGGCACGCAATCGTTTAACAAGAGAGAGGAAGCTTATTATTATTAGGTACCTACTATTGTCTTATTTACAGATCATAAAGCTAAATTATACGAAGATCACGGCAATTATAAATATTTGAATAAATAGACAACACTAAACAATAATTATTTTAATGAAAGGTTTTTATTTATATGGTATTATTACACTGAATTTCATAATTAATTCCTATTACGTCTTTCATTATTTCCTCGCAATTATTGAGAAAAGCACTATACATACCTCGGCGGGAATGGGATTGCCGGACTCGTAATTATTGTCAAGGCCTCGCTCACGCTCGGCCTTCAAAGCATTACTCGTCCGGCAATCCCTAACTTCCCGGCCTCTGCAGTAATGTACTATTATTATTATATGTTCCATATGAGAATATCAATGAATTTCTGTCGTATTGTGACATCTTAGCTGTCAACTCAACTAGTGAGGACGGTGAGCAAAACAGATATTTCCATAAATCATTTTAATTATTACACAATTCATACTAATATTATAAATGCGAAAGTAACTCTGTCTGTCTGTCGTGTTTTCACGCCAAAACTACTGAACCGATTTAAATGAAATTTGGTACACAGATGGTCTAGAGCAGCGGTCAGCAACAGGCGGACCGCGGTCCGAATACGGACCGCCGAAGGTCGAACCTCGGACCGCCAAATATTGTAAAATATACCTATCTACATAATTTAAATAATATTCTCATAAAACTAACTACAAAGAAATATTGAACATCCAAACACTGAAGGTGGTCATTTGCGTATCTGGCCATACACGTATTTGTCTATTGGCCTTTTGCGTTTTTGGTCATATGCGTCGAACCCAATAAAAACTTTATTTTCGTTTACTTGTGATTTTAACATTTTTAACCCTAGCTCAGTAGAATTTTGTCAGAATGACCCCTCCCCCCAAAAATAGACTTGTGATTTTAACTCTTAAACCCCCCCCCCCCCTCCCTGCGCCTAAATGACATCCTGAATCCGCCCCTGTCCGGACCCCACAAATAAATACTTGCCGACCCCTGGTCTAGAGCCTGAGAAAGGTGATAGGCTACTTTTTATTGCGAAAATTGCTCGTAAAGTGGATCTAATTTCACCGGTTTTTGATACATAAATACATAAAGAAGCTCATAAAGCACGCGTGTGTTATAACGCAAATAGTGCGGTTATAGATCTTTAACCGCATTATTTGCGTTATATTTTTTTGAAAGCTAGAGGTAATATTAAAGACATCAACGAAAAACGTTGATTTTCTTAGGAATACGGGTACGTAACCTATCGAAAAAAAAATCTATAGGGCTAAAGGAGGTCGCCAATCGTCCATACATTTTTGCCCATGTTTGTACCTTGAGGTACATGAGTGTACTAAGATGTAGAAGAAAATTCGAGGATTCCGGAAAATGTATTATTTTCTTTATTTATTTAGATAAAACTACTGTACTGTGAAAACCCTTCATAAACCCGCAAATACTGTAAGTACTCAAAATTCTGCCCAAGCTAACCTGTTCATATTTATGACAATAAGAGCCCGTTTGCACTAGCGTTTTTCTAACGTGCGTTAAAAAAAACGTTAGAGTCAAAGTAATTTATTTGTAAACATAGGTGTTACATTACATTATACTAGTATGTATCCGGTTATATTTTACCTCGTAAGGTGTAGAAATTATAAAATTAGTGAGTTGAGTACATTTTCTAAATTTAATTCCTATGAAAACAGTTAAATTAATTGTTAGCACACAGACTATGGCGACAGTTATACAATATGTTTGTCTTTAAGAAAATCTTTGACGCTAAAGTATGCTTTGTTTATATGAAAATCGTCTTGCTTAAATTTATTTTAAGATTATTATTACTAACCAATTAATAATTGATGTCAGTGTATTGTTTATATAAGCTTCAAAATTATATATGTATCCGCAATAAAAAGTATTGTACTGTCGTCAGCAAACAGAGTCATTAGGTGATTGGTTACTTTTGGCATATCAATTATATAAATCAAAAATAGTAAGGGACCCACTATGCTTCCTTGAGGAACCCCATACTTAACAGTTCTTTTGTCAGATTGGCATTGAATTTCCGTTTTTGTGTCCATTTAAATTCTATCTACTTTTAATCCTTTCGATCCTTTTAATACTAAAATCGTATCTGTTATATTAACAGATACGATTTTAGTAGGTCATGTATATTACCTTTTATTCCACGTGAATATAGCTTCCTTAATAGGATTTCATGGTCCACATGGTCGAAAACATTGGACATGTCCATGAACATTGCTATCATTGGTTTTCCCACATTGATACTATTTATCACCTTCTTAAGAAAATCAAATAAAGCGAAGTTTATTGTTTCCCTTTTTCTGAATTCCATTTGTTCTGACACACTATTTTACACTTCGAAGAAATTATATAAACTGTTATAGATGATCTTTTCAAAAATCTTAACAAACCCTGACAGTAAGGCTACAGGGCGGTAGTTTTCTATAATGTTTTTGTCATTATTTTTGTGTATGGGTTTTATAATAGAAACTTTTAGTCCCTCAGAAAATACTCCATGTGTAATGCTGATGTTTATAATATGACTTAGTATCGGTGTTATTATTGGTGCTACTTCTTTTACCATTTTAGTTGTAACCCCGTCGTAACTGAACGTATTCGTTCATTCGTTCGTTCAAATAGAACGAATACGTTCATGTATATGTTCACACGGCAGCAATTTTATAACGCGACGTATTGTTACCGAACGGCGTGGTATTTTCAACGCTAGGCGCTGAGCGCAGAGAATCGTATCGTATAGCCAATGTTATAAAAGCGCTAACACAGGGATTCAACCTAACACTTTTTAAACGCTCGTGCGAATGAAGGTTTAAGGGTAAGTATATCATTCGTCGTTATCATAGTCGGTATCCAAGTCCAAAAGTCCAAATCACAAATTGTAGTCTTCAGAGACGGTCATTGTTGTAAGTTGTCATTCTGGGCAGTTATCGTTTTGGGAAGTTGTTGTTTGGGAACATGATTTTAAACGTTAACCATTTGGGAAAATGACGTTTTAACACAATTGTCCATTTGAACCTGAATGTCCAAAATACGAAAGCCAGGGTCAAATAAATACATATCCATATAAAACATTCAGTTAACCGAAACATTCACGCTCAATTCAATAAATAGATTAACATGCATAGAGGCGCGTCCCCATAGCGAGCCGCTCAGCCGCGGAAGCCGCGAGGCTCGGCTGGTTTTTACGAGAATAATTAATTACATTACATTATTTATAATGGTGCACAATTGTTATTTTGTGTACGAAAGTGAGTTTATGATACCTACTAAGACATGATTTCGATTGGATATGATATTTTAGCAGTTACCATAAACTATAAATTAGGGTTCAGTGTGATAATATATACTTAGTTCATTCTCTACTATCAATAAACTCTAGAATACATGTGCCGCCACTACCCTTTATCCCGCGGATGTCGTAAGAGACGACTTAAGGAGTTTAGTGCAATTATATATGTTAACGGAAATGTATGTAATCAGGAATTGTATACAATTCCTAGGAAATGTATGTAATTCCTAAAATCACCTTGTAATAACCTTTTTTTTTTTTTTACAAGAGAGATAATACAGTCTTTACGGTATTCGACAAGGGAATTGAGCTGATTAGGCCACCCCTTGGATATGCAGGACTCGGGTAGAAGACCCACTACCGGCTAAAAACTCTCTAGATACTTATACCTCCGTGGAGACACAATCGGGATCGGCGTTGGCCATTCCCCGATTGTGCCCCCTGGAGGGTTGCCTGGTGCCAGGGCTTACCTCTACGGAGGGGGTCGACAAGTATCTTGAGAAATTCGACCCCCCCAGACGGCCAAGCTAGGGGTGAAAAGTATCTCTCGGCCGGTGGTCATCCGGCCGAGCCATTTCAACCGCCAGCTTGCTAGGGGAGCTGGCGCGCGTTGAGGAACGCACGCCTCCTCCTCCCCAACCGCCTGCGCCGGAGCGGTACGGCGAGAGGGTCATCCTCTCGCGCCCGCTCCGCAGCCTCCTTCTGCGAGATAACGTCCTCGCAGAAGGAGGCGACAGCCTCCCACGCCGCCACGCTGGTCAGCATCTCCCGTGCGACGCTGGCCAGCGCGACGGGCGTACCCCTACCTAGGCCCAGCGCGAGGGCTAATGCATCGCGCTGGGGTACCTTGTAATAACCTAACCTAACCTACAGTATAAGCCAATGAATTTCTTTTTCAAACAGTTTGATGCTCCGCTCTGTATGGTCACAATATATAACCTAACCTACAGTTTAATCCTATAACTCCTTTTTATTTTTCCTTGCGGGGGGCTTCCGCCCCCCGACCCCCCGAGCAGGGGGGCTGCGCCCCCTTGCACCCCTTGCTCGAAGCTGCTAGGAAAAGTAAACATTTCCCAGGAGATGTATGTATTAAATAATTTTTAAAACAATATTTTATACATTTCCTAAATAGCTTCGAAATAGCATACATTTCCTAGGAATTGTATACAATTCCTAAATTTCATACATTTCCGGTAACATATACATAAAATAGTTCATACGTCATTTTCAACTATGAATTAGCTCTAGAATACATATATCATCTTCCCGTGGATGTCGCACAAGAGACGACTATGGCAGTTTAGTGCAATAATGTAAGTACTTAATTCATAGTTAATTCTCAACTATGAATAGGTACACATGTAGGTATCTATCGTTCCGTGAATGTCATAATAGTCGACAAAGAGAGTTTAGGGCAATAGTTTCTTGTACTTATATGTATTTGTTTTGTGGTTATGTATTGCCAGGCTCGGATTCAGCTCTCAAAAAAGGTTGTGGTCATAGCCATCCGAGAATCGGCCAAGTGTGAGTCGGAGTATGACCTCGCTCAGGATCGTACAATGTATCCCTTCGTACGTCTGTGATCCCTGCAAAGATAACTCCAAAAAATATGACACTGACCAAGATTCATTGTTTTTTTAAGGCAATGGGTATAATATCATCAGCCTATCGATCTCAATAGACCATGAAAGTGTGACGTCACAAGTCTATTAGATGAACCAACCAACACATAACAATCTAAACAAAATGATCGCAGCATACCATACTCATCGAATTCAACATAGGTATATGGGTACATCTTGTAAATAAATTACATTATTTGCGATTGACAGCGTAAGTTCCCACGCGGCCGGCGGTGTCGTTTAATTAACATCAAACGCGTTTTTAAACTGTATAACTCCGACGATAGGTACATTTTTAAACCAACCCAACATCAGAGTTGACATCATTTTTTTATTACGTCATTGACTATTCCGCTATTAATCAGCCAGTCCGCCGATCTTACCAGCAGGCCTATTCTGTAACTAGAACTGTCATTTTTGAAAGGAACTTAACATCAATTGCTATCATGAACGCTGCCGTAACACATAAGATCACTAAACCAGTAATGGATATAGTGGTGTCAATTCTGTTGGCATTAATTGGAATAAACTAAACTAAATTTAGTTTTAATGCTGTCAAATCGTGTTTTTTGTTCGAAAATTGTAACCGAAAACACAATTTGACAGCACTAAAACTTAATTTAGTTACAGAATTGCCACCATTGTCTTTCAAAAATGACAACCAACCGTAGTGAGCGAATACGCCTGCAGTTCATCAATTTAAGGATTTTCTTTAGGCTGTCTATAGAAGTCGATTGCTATTCGGACCAGGGGGGCTACCGCCTAACTCATAGCGATCACTCGCTATCGTTTTCGTTAGAACTAGAACAATAGTCCTCTTCGTCCAAAGCCGTCATAGTGAGCAGACGTGTCGCAAATTTACACTTCAAAATCAAATTCTAGTTAAAGTTAGAAAATACATCTTAACTCTTTAGTTATACAGTGCAAAATTGTTCAATAAGTTTGGTTCAGTTTATTATCTTTTGGAGCTTGTGTGTGGCAATCCGTCGGAGGTACGGGCGGAGCGGCAACGGACAGCGAGTGGGGTACTTCACTTCCACCTCCGCGTGAAAGAGAAAGTAACGATTTTTTGTCTGACTCGCCTGCTTGTTTGGAGCGTATGAGCGAATTGATGCGAAGCCGACAAAACAAATCATTTTTTGTCTTCGCTCTTTCCACTGCTACAACACATATTGCTACGACCAGCTGGCAGCGCACAGAGCTACGAATGCCTACTCGCGGTACGACTACGATATAAATATAATTCTTGTAAAAACAGGCAGTAAACACAGTTTTTTGGAAGTTTCTGGATACCTGGAAGAATTCTGCAAGTACTGTAATCACCATCGTTTTCTTCTTCACAAATATATACAATGCCTAAATAAAAATCACCACAAAAGGGTTCAAATGTGGTTTGTAAGATTACTCGCCCTAGGACAATACTGAATTCTGGTTCGGAACCTAATTTAGCAACAACTATTGAAGAAACTACGCGCAACATAAACAAACGCTTTCGTAGTGAGAGTAGTGATAGCACTCAAGACGAATCAATAAAATCGATGATATCAACACAAGACGCAAAATTGGACACAATTATGTGTTTTATGCAGTTCGATATTCCTTAGAATTTATGTCTAGCAGGTATGATGAGCTACTCACTAGTTATAATAGATTGAATGAGGAAAGGATTGTTGATAAAATACATATACAGACTCTTGAAAATAAAATAGAATACCTTGATAAAAACATGCGTACGACGTGCCTAGAAATAAAAAATATACCTTCAAACAAATCTGAAAGTAAGAGTGATTTACTCAACATATTGAAAAATATCGGAGGCGTTTTGAATGTGTGTATCGATCAGCAAAATACTAAAAATATACACAGAATTTCGACTGCAACTCCTGGGAATAAGCCAATCATTGTTGAAATTGATCAATTTTTAAAAAAACGAAATATTGTCGGTTGTCAAAAAGTTCAACAGAGACTACAGGGATAATAAGTTGAATACTAATCATTTATCAATGGCTGCTCCAGCGAAACCTATTTATATTGATGAAAATCTGACATTCCGCAATAAAAAACTTTATGCTATGGCACGAAAAAAAGCAAAATCATGTGACTATAAGTATTGCTGGACCTCACAAGGTATTGTTTATGTGCGTCACAATGACGGATCCCCTGCGCACCGTATAAACACAGAAACGGACCTAGATAGCCTCAAGAAATGACTATTATTGCAGTACTTTATTATTTTGGTGTACGTAACAAATCATGCAATGTGCTTTATTCTGTACTTGTGGCCTCTAATTATGTGTAACGTTAGTGTAGTTCTGTTCGCAATGTATTATTGTCATGAGTATGAGTTATGATAGGTAATATCTTACATCTTTTTATAAATAAATTCATAATTATTGTGGCGGCTCACTTTCGCATACACTATAGTATAAGTTTAAGGCTATATTGTTATTTATCATTGCATACATATACTCCACACATATACACCACAAAAAAATAATAATCACAAAAATTTTAATGGAAAATTGAGGAAAGGGTCTTTCTTATAAATATACAACAAAAAAAATTTTTGGAGCAATACTATTAAAGCTATTGAGTTTTTAAAATTGCGGAAAATATCGACAATTTCATGGACATAATGCAGTATTGTCAATTAAATTCGTTAATGAAAACGTCTCAACTGAAAAGGAACTTACTGCTTATCAAAATAGGGTAGAATATTCGCTAGCAAGCCGTTCCACTCCCACCCGCCCAGCTGGGTGAGCCCAAGCGCCATCTTTCGTATTCATGATAAAAATGCGCTGCTAGGTAAAACTCAATTAAAGCACTGATTTGTGAAAAACTTTTAATTCATACCTTATCGGGCTAAGGACTTACAAAATTATATCGTAGACAGGTATTACGTTAACATACCAAAATGTAATAGCACATCAATTTTATTAACCACAACGCAAATAAGCGAGTCATTGTTCACGAACGGTCACGAGAGTTCACGCGTAATTTTGGCGTGTTAAAAAGTTAGAATCAGCATATTTATTAATATTTTCATTATGCACACTATCTGTTCACATTAAACTCATTGTCTTATAAGTGTTTTAATAACTTAAAAGTATTCTTCTTCATTGTCAATGCACACACGCGCCCGTTAAAAAAAATCTTTTAAGGAATTAGAACGTTTCTTTGCAGTTTCACGTCATTTTAAGCGTCTACTATTCTCTGTTTAGCACTTCAATAGTTTCAAGTTCACTCACATCTCTCACATACATCCTAAGCTTTATTTTGCTTCACGAGAAAAAATCTAAAGGCTTAGATTTTTTGTAAGATCTTGTGAGCGTGGTGCGGGCAAGGGCACCGGGCCTAAGCGCGCCTCAGCGGCGGCGGCGCCCCAGCTGATCCAGCGGATTTTTTTTTTACTTAAACTTAGAAATTTCGTAATTGTAGTCGATACTGATAACGCAGTTTAATTTTTTATCATAATTTTATTTTAGTGGTGTATAATGTAATATTTAAAGTAATTTTAAGGTTTAACTATTGTATTAAAAACACACACTCTCAACGCTGTCATATTCTACACTGGAAAACAAACAATATTTACACACACATCAACATACACAACACAAATCACAGACTCACACATCAACACATTTTATTTATCAAACTAAATACAAGAAGGTCATTTACAAACATACTAAAACTTACTCTAAATTATTGACAATGATTGATACATCTGCTGCTGAACTTAATTTAAATTTGATAAAACCTTTAATATTTTGATTGTCACATTCCTTTTTTTTTTAATTCGATATGAACAGTTTTATAAATAAAATTGAACAGCTGGGAGGAATAACCTGTACTAAAGTGGAGAGCTTACTAACTTCTAAATCTTTGATTAATGTTAATGAAAATAGTTCCTTATGTATTTTGTCGGTCAATATCAGAAGCATCCATTGCAACATGGACCGTTTAGTTTTATTTTTAAATGAGCTGAAATTTCCAATGGATGTCGTTATCCGCATTGAATGATGGACTAACTCAGAATCAAAACTACCAACAATAGATGGTTATAACTCATACTTAAGTAAAATATCTTTCAACCAGAATGATGGTGTCCTTGTTTATGTGAAAGCAGATCTTCATGCTACTTGCAACGAAGTGGAAATCTCTGATGGTAACTGCTTGTTGCTTAGTATTGGTAATGATATCACTGTTATTTGCTCTTATCGCCCACCATCATTTAAAAATCCTATGAATTACATAAACTCCCTGAACGACGCCTTGATAACTATAACATCCAAAAATGTGATCTTTACGGGAGACATTAATATTAATATCCTGCCCGAGACAACTACCAGTGCAGCAAGCGATTACCTAACGCATGGTCTTAAGCAAGGAACAGATAAACCCACGAGGCTTAGTACGTGTCTGGATCATTTTATGGTTAAGACACAATTTAACTGTCAGACGATTGTGTTCAAGGAATTCACTGATCACTCTCCCATATTACTTCATATGGATACATCTGTTAAAAGGAAAACTACCCCACCTTTAGTAAAATCTATTATAAATTATGAGTTGGTAAGATTGCGTCTCCTAGAATTAGATTGGACTTACTTCTATGATTTGACAGATGTAAACACTGCAACTGATTTCCTGATCGACAATTTCGACACATAATAAATACGAACACTACTACAGCAGTTCTACAAAACAAAATTAAACCAATTAAGCCTTGGATTACTGTTGGTCTGGTGAAATCGATCCGCGTCAGAGACAAGTTGTTCAGGAGAAGCAAAATGACACCAAATGACTTAGGACTCGAAATCGAATACAAAAATTATAGAAATACTTGTAACAGAATAATAAAATCTGCAAAAAGAGATTACTACAAAAAGAAACTAGAGATGGCAAACGGAAATAACAAGCAAATATTAGAGGCATCTGCTATATGACCAAAGCTCAAGACTCCAATACTAGCTTGTTAACACTACATGAAAATCCATCAAGGTCGCTGGATGAAGTAAACAAGTATTTCACATCAGTGGGCAAGGACTTGGCGGAGTTGACTCTAAACAAATTGGGATGTTCCGAAGCAGGGCTTGTCAGTAGAATTAAAACACATAAATTGCCACTTCAATCAATGTATTTTGCCCCAACTGATTCATATGAGGTTGGTGAAGTGATAAGCAAACTTGACCTAAACAGTGCATCGGGAGGAGTTAAAATTAGCTCACGATTCTTAAAGATGTTTTCTTCTATCTTAACAGAACCTGTAGCATTTATTTGCAATCTAAGCTTTACAACAGGCGTATTTCCATCTGCTTTTAAGGTTGCTGTAGTCTGCCCTATTTTAAGGTGAGCGTGACAAACCTACCAACTATAGACCGATATCTCTTCTATCTACACTATCCAAGGTGCTTGAGAAAATTGTCAAACACAGACTTACCACATACTTGAACAAGAACAACTTTATAGCTGGTAATCAATATGGTTTTAGAAAAGGTAAATCTACCGAAGATGCAATACTCAGACTAACATCCTTAATGACCACATATCTGGATAAAGGTGAAAAGTGTGTCGGTGTTTTTCTGGACCTCCAAAAGGCTTTCGACAAGGTATCCATTCTAATATTACCTACTCGATTGGAGAACTTGGGTGTAAGGGGGATAGTGCACTCTTGGTTTAGAAACTATTTGGAAAACCGGGAACAGGTTGTCAAAGTGGAAAACCACTTTAGTAAAAATGCTAGGTGTACATACGGAGTCCCGCAAGGTAGTACACTAGGTCCTACTCTGTTTTTACTGTATATAAATACGTTATGTGAGCTGAAAATACCTGGTGCTGACATTTTAGTGTTTGCTGATGATATAGTTATTTTGTTCCACAACAAGACCTGGAGAGAAGTTGAGAAGACAACGGAGGACGACCTTTGTCGTATAACAACCTGGCTAGAAGACAATCTACTCACTATTAATGCGCAAAAGACACAATATTTGTGTTTCTGTAAAACTGCAGCAAGCAATCCTGAGCCTACATTTAACATCCCCATTCACACATACCCCTGTAACCGAAGTGACCAACCGTCCAGTACTTGTCCGAGTCTCTCTCGTGTTACTATAATTAGATACCTTTTCGTTTTTGTGGATGATAGACTTCAATGGCAGCAACATATAGCCGCAATGTCGCAATGTCGTTATATTTCGAATGTCATCTGTTACATTAAAACTATTGTTCTAATGTCATGATGATAGCCAGTGCTCGCTTTGAGTTAGGCGGTACGGACGCCGGTGCATAAAACATGCAGTTCTATTTCGGTTTCGGCGTGGTCATAATAACTACCTTAACCTAACCTACAGTTTTCAGTTTTAACCTATAAGTTATTTCGATTCGTTATCGGGTCCGAATAGTAATCGACTTCTATAGGGACCCGGGTCCGAATAGCCACTCCGTAATTGATTTATGCGAGCGGAACACGAAACATACAGTTTTGTGCTCCGTCGCTCCGTTGTGTGTGATCACAATGTATAACATAACCATCAGTTTTCAGTTTATCTTATAAGTTTTTTCTATCGGGTCCGAATAGCAATGGACTTCAATGGACAGATGTTCTACCGCCTAACTCAGCGATGCACTCGCTCATTAGAATTATGGTTCTAATGTCACCTGTGATATGACATTAAAACGATAGCGAGTACAACATTATGGCGAATGCTAAACGTTCACTAAATATCACGTCAATCCATCAATAAATATCACAATCCGGATTCATTTTATGTTGACGGATCGCAATCTCAATATTATACTACACGATCAATAAATATCACGATCCTATTTTTGAATCATTCGTCTGGCATCGAGCGCTCTTCGAGAGTCATCTGTGTTCGATTTCTACTGATTTTCGTTTTGTTTTCGACGAAAATCAATATAGTATTACTACAAATATTAATAGAGTCTGGCTAATGAAAGCTGAAACTAGCAAAACGCAGGAAATTTAAAAAATTGGGTAGTGCAATACTGAATATAGTAGAAAGAAACGGAGTTGATACTTTTTTTTTTATTAAATACTAATGTTTAGTTTTAACGAACTACCAACAATGAACCTTTTATAAAAAATTGCGGTATATGGATTTAATGAAAATTAAAGTCTTCTTAGCTTCTGTCGAAAGATAACAGAAATTAAGTATTTCTGTTATCTTTCGACAGAAGCTAAGAAAAAATATTATGAAATGTTAAAAATTAAGACAAGTCTATTGGTACATAATATAGTTAAAAATAAAATTACATTTTAAAAATATTTTATTCACTAATAAAAATCAGTTTACAAATATTTAACACCCATAACTGATTCATTTGAGCTGCTTAATTAATCATCATTGACGCTTATTATAAATGTGCTCCATCTCTTCCGTGATCCTATCCCTGCTCCTGTATCGATTTTCAACATAAAGCAAATGCTTTGTATTTTTATTTAAAGCTTTTTTTTATAATTTCTTCTAGTTCCGCCGCTGAAACAGATATGTTTTTGTTTGCAACCTTGTGCTAACCTTAATTTCATTATGACCTCTAAGTATAGGGCTAATATCACAATAGAATATTACACCCTTTTTTGGAAACTATTTTAAATCAATCTTGAGGTCGTAATGAACCTGTAAAAATTTTATTTTAATTTTATAAAACCGAAAAATGGCTTAAAAACAATGTTTTATTTATGATTTTGAATTTTCGCGCGGAAACGCTAGCCGTCATGCTATTTCGATTCGTGATGTCACTCCGTTAGTAAACAAACAATAGGTACGACCAACATAGGTATTATTTTCTGTGAGAACGACTCTGCGGAAGACCATGTTAAAAGATTTTTGAAAAAAATGGCTTATTTATAATCTATATCTTGTATCTGAATGCAAGAATTTGAGTTTAAAAACGCCACAAAAATTGTGGGTTCATATGCCAAAACAAATGGCATATTTTGTAATGTATTTATAGCTATACTATGTACCTATGATATATATTGACTTACCGTCCTCCATTATGTAATTTCAATAAAATAAAGTATAAGTTCCACAAACGTGATAATAACTTAGGAAATTTCAAATAACACAGAGCACGACAAAACATTATCAAGTTTGTTTACTATCCGAGTGACGTCACGTCGGCACCCAATATGTCGAATGGCGTTTTTGGCTTTTGAATAACAGATTAACAAATAAGATATTTAAAATTGAATTATTTAATTTATATTGCATTTTTATGAATAAATATCGGCGTTTCTCGCTTAATTTTTACGAAATCTATCATAAAAATGCATATTTATACTTCTTACATGGTGTGAAATACCCTATTGTATGGAGGAATTCTCAACACCTCATAACCATGCTCCCTTAAAACTTCGCCTTTCTCATATATTGGCACAGGTTTGTGCTTCTGTACCAAAACCGAAAGTTAAATTACAAAGTTATATGTTTATTACAAAGTATCAAAATCACTATGTTCAACTAAACTACAAGGGCACATTGTATCAGTGTTGCAACTTGAAAAAATGTCTGGTTCAGCTTTCATTGGCCATACTCTATCATTTTGATTTTCGTCAAAAACGCAATGAAAATAAGTTAAAATCGAGCGAAGACGACGCTTGACGAGTGCTGGAGCCAGACGAATGATTCAACAATAGAGCCCCTGCCCCCGTAGCACGTCCACCAAAACACGATATGATAAAGCGATTTATCGCGGTGAACCGTCAACATACAACGAAACCCTATTGTATTTTGACAGTTCACCGCGATAAACCGCTTTATCATATCGCGTTTTGGTGGACGTGCTAGGGGGGCTGGATCGTAATCCAAATATCGTGATAAATATTGAACGTGTAACATTCGCTTAAGAGTAAGGCGGTAGGGCCGCAGGTCCGAATTGTCGCTTCATGGCTAGTGGTGACAATGGCTGTATGGCTATGCCTTTGTCTGTCTCATTTATGTTCACGAGACGAAGATACAAAAAAAGATAGGATAGGAAAAAGGAAACATGAACATGGCGGCTTTGGAGGTCTAATTTTTGTCAACAGCAGTAAATCGCAAATTGAAATATTTTAAAATCGTGTACAATGAGAAAGGAGTACCTATTTTATTTTTTTGAGAAATAACTTACGTGAAACAAAATGAGTTTACTCAAGAAGTGCGCAATATCCGGTAATTAACAACTTTATTTACTTGAGGTTATAGTAAGTTTTTCATGAAATATTTTATACTAGGTACAGTATTAATCATAAATTACTTTCTATAACTACTTATATTTTATTTTTTACAGCATAATGCTTCGTATTAAAGGTATCAATTTTATTTTTTGGATGAAATTTAGGTATGTTTTTAAGGCCACGCCGTTTGGTGAATTTTTCTAGTGTGTTTATCACCACTTTCTAGCTTGTCGAAGTAGATAGGTAGGACGTTTACAAAAAAATTATTAAAGGTTTGCTAATGATAAAAATATTAATTAGTAACTATTTTTTCGATACCACTTAAATATAACATTTCTCATAGCAAGGTAAACCAATTTCAAGATACTTTAGGTTAATATTAAATTACGTTGGTGACGAGTCTATGAATTAAATATTATTCAATTGATCTGCTTTTATTTTAATTTAATATTACTGTACAAATTTTCAGATCATTAAAAGCAGGATGTAAATTATTTATTTACATCAGCTGGTATATCAAAACTACTGTGAGAATGTTGACTAGTAGATAAAAGACAATACAAAATTGCTTATTTTAAGTCCTTACTAATATTATAAACGCAAAAGTTTGTGAGTATGGATTCATGTTTGTTACTCTTTCGCGCAAAAACAACTGAATGGATTTGGATGAAATTTTATTAGTAGACGGATTACGACAGGGATTAACATATTATATGCTACTTATTATCCCAGAAGAGTGAGTAGTAGGAAAGTAGATGAACATTTTTTTTTTCTTTGAATTTTTAAGGCAAAACAGTTTGTGGGCACAGCAAATTAATAATAATAACACCTTTATAAGACCTGAACAGATTGAAATTTTTTTACTCTTAATTGTATTACATATATTTATCTGCTGTTAAACTATAGTACTATATATAAAATATATAAACAACATTCAAGATAAGAAAGTTCCCTTGACAGGTCGAATTTTTTCGTTTCATGCATACTCGTTTCCGTGATTAAAAATATTTTTTTTTTTAATATAATTTATCTCTTTAGGTTATTTTTATCAAAAATGCAATAATTAATTCCACATTAAATAAAAACAAGAATATAAAATATTTCTGTAAAGTATAAGTTCCGATTCACCACTCAAATAATATTTGTTTAATATTTTATCAGAGTTATAAATAATTATATTTAACTGGACTGATATTAATGTTTCTATTTAATGTGGAATTAATTGTTGCATTGTTGATAAAAATAACTGAAGGAGATGTTATATTTTTAAAACATCATATTTTTAATCACCTAAACTAGTATGCATGAAACGGAAAAGTTTGGCCTGTCAGGGGAACCTTCTTGAATAGACCTATAATATTTTTTTTTACATATATTCAATAAATATTTCCAAGTATATCATATTAAAAATATTCATTCAATTCAAGTTGATTTTAACAAGAGTAACATTACGGTCTATTAATTAATCCAATTAAAACCCAATCGATCATAATAGGCTAGATGACAAAAAAATTGTTTTGCTTTAATAGAAGCTCATTCATATGATAAACAGAAAGAAAAAATCGGTTTTTGAATAACTATAAAAACAACCAAGATGTAAGGTATTAAAGATTTTTCTCAATCTCTTTTTAGCAAATCGGCAATTTACAAGGAGCTTATATGGCCGTACTCAACAATGACGTCACGGTTGATGTCGGATCTCTCTGTCTAATCGCCTTCAAATTAACAACTTAAAATGCTTGTATCTAATGTATTTCTAAGCCGATTTTAATTCTGATTTCACAGGACTGCCTCTTTTTCCACGGTATTTTAATATTTAATGACGAGACGTAAAAATTAGAATTCAGTCATCATCCCAATTGGCAGCCCGTGGTATATCTCCCGAATAGACTATAATTCGTTACCAGTTATAGAATTCAATGGATCTGTAATTAGTTTAAGTAAACAGGTTAGGAATTTGGGCGTCTATTTTGACGACTACTTGGCGCAGACAAGTGTCAGAAGTAAGCAAAAAAGTGTTAGGTGTGTACAGTTCCTTGAAGCGTCTGAAAAATCTACTTCCGACCAAGACCAAAATCTCTTTAACACAATCTTTACTTCTACCAATTTTGGATTATTCCGATTCTTGTTATCCTGACTTAACAGTGTCTCTCTTGAACAAACTGGAGCGTTTACAGAACTTGTCCATACGGTTCATTTTTGGGTTATGTAAATATGACCACATCTCTTACTATCGCTCCAAGCTTCAATGGCTACCCATTAGCCGTCGGAGAGATTGCCATATCCTCTCTTTGTCCTGCATTCGTTAATTTATGGTCCGCTAATGACTTGTCACTCATCCTCCCTCCCCATTCCTCAGTTTTCTATGACAAGTCTTTACTGTTAAGGCCATCAGACTATGGAACTCGTTACCAGAATCAATAAGGCGTGCTCCGTCTCTCGACGCATTTAAACGTACTACTAAATCACATTTCCTGCAGCTGGACATATAGATGTACCATCCATCTCATCTCCTAAATTAGTGTATGTATTTTATGTAGTATATGGAACACATTCATTTAATATGTGTAGTTTATGTAGGTATTTTATTGTCATTTTATTAAGGTAATTTTTTTTTAACGTGATTGTCACATCCCGTCATTATCTCTAATTTCATATATCAACTTTTCTCTACCTAAAGGTTGCCTGGCAGAGATTGCCGCCTAGGCAATAAGGCCGCCTTTTTGTTAATTCTTGTTTTCTTAGCACATAATTATTGATGTTTTTTTTATTAACAATAAAGAATTTATTCATTCATTCATTCATTCATTTTTATACATAAATGTAATCAACTGATAAAATTATTGTAATGAATAATTTCAATCACAGACCGAACTCACAAAAATAGTCAATAAATCTACATCATATTTGAATAAAAATATTAACTAAAATTTTCAGCCATTAAAACTATCGGATATTTTTATTCAACTTTTAAGTAATATTTTTTTTTCAACCATTAATGCCACCTCACAACATTACATTTTCTCCAAGCTCATAACTTAAATTAAGCATACTATACATACCTAGATGTTTACAATTTAGTATTTTACACTGACTTCAAAAAAGGAAGAGGTTCTATGTTTCACGGTATCTTATCTTTTTTTATTTATAATGGGTTACACAGGTTATGTCGACCTAGATCTATTAAAAGGTTGTAGTTTCCATCATTTCTGACTGATTTGATTATAAAACACCCCACCCAAACCTACCTGTTTAATTGTTTATGCAATATTAGATTTTGAAGTAATCAATTCGATGCGTACGTTTTGACGACATCGATTGATGCTGACGCACTGTCAGCATCAATCGACACAGACAAGAGGTAGTGCACTGTCTCCAGAACTGTCAATATCAAAGTCATCATCAGTTTCCACAGAGTTTAATTTGTATTTTAGTTTGTTCGAATTTATTTTTTCATTAGATTATCTACAACAAATACAGAAATGTTCTGTGAAGATACTGGAGGCACAATACATCTCTTGTTCAAATTTTTCCATTCAAATAACATTGATTGTCAACTTGACAGACTCACAGAACGAAAGCTTGTTCCAAAATTGATCTGAGTGTTTATGTCCGTGAGCATTGCAACCAATTTGAACGGGTTGTTTGCATGCATGCAACGTTTGCACTGTTGTCTGATTATGGACCGTCCCAACTAATGTGACCATGGACATTAGTTGGGAATTATGAAAACTACAACTCTTAAAGGATCTAGGTCGACTTAACATCAATGGACAAAAACATGGATGATCAACGAAAATCGGAAGAAATCGAATGCAGTCAACGCTCGACGAGCAGTCAAGGCCTAACAAATGATTCAAAAATTAGAAATAGAGCACCAGTTTGGATAAATATAATCATAACCTGGCTTCTTTTTTTTTGATAATTTGTTTTTTTTTTTGTGCCTTTGTTAATATCATGACTTAGTGACAGCAACCTTGTAGCCAATAATTTTACGATATTGTCGTCTCATGCATCACAGCCATGGAGGTAATATGTTCTATGGATAGCATACATCATATTATTTACATGGTTGCAGAACATAACATAAAGTTTAATTAACTTAATAGCTGGGTGCAACACTACTCCATGTGACTTTTAAAAGGGTTGATTGTAATTTTTTTTATAATTGCATCTTTGAATAAAGTCCTTTTTTTTCAGATGGTAGCAGGGATGAAATGATGCTTCCATTTCAAGGAGTTGTTACAGCACTTAACTGTAGAACAATCAGAATAGGGTCATATAGGTATACACCAAAAGAAAAGGTAATATTTACTTTTATATTATCAAAGTTTTGTACTAAAGTAGGGCCATCTAACATAAAGGCAAATTTTAAGTGTGTAGCTGTAATAAAAAAGTTTTTATAATACATCAAATTTAACAAATAAGTACTGCCCATATTGTGATGACATGTGGCTAAGACATCTATAGTGCTTGTGGTTCTCGAAAGATTCACAAGGAACCATTATTATTTATTATGTATTCTTAATTTTTTTGTTATATATGAGGTCGTCATTGTACCTGGTAATGTAAACATCACTGCTTTGATGCAGAAATAGGCAAGGTAGCATTGCCTGTGCAGAGAACTCAATATTAAGTCTCTCTCTCTCTCTCTGGTATTAACCATATTTATGGCCAATTTCTTAAAATTCTCAAACTTGTCTTAGCTTAGAACAATCTTAGGTGCATGTTGTCACATTCTTCTTATTAAACATAAAAGGTGATAACATACTACTTAGGATTATCCTAAGCTAAGACAAAGTTGGTGAAATTGGCCATTACTATTTTTTCTATGCACTATTGGTCACTCAATACCATGATCCAAATAGCGGGACATCTAAGATACTATTTCGTTTCATCACATTACATCCATATGGTGCTAAAATGGGAATTAAAACGATAATGTCTCCATGATTTTATTAGCCGTGATGCACTTATATTATTGGTATTATCAAACGATTAATATTATTAAAAATATTAATCATTCTTTTCACAAAAAAGTTGTCAAGGTGGTGAAGTGAATTATTAAGAAATTCAAGTTACATAAATCTTTCGTCGTTTTAAAATGCTTTAACATAAAAATATTGATTTAATATTTATTGTTTTATAGGTAATCATATCAAATAAAGGTATCAAAATTGTTGCACCATCATTAAAAAATGAAACAAAAGATGTAGCTCTACAAATTCAATTAAAAGAAGTTGTTAGAATATTAGTTCACTTTGGGAAAGGGCTGCCAGTGATATTTTTGTACACAATTAATAAATGTGGAGCGTATATTAGAAAAGCTCTTGATATGTCTGAATATTCATCAGGTAAGGTGATGATACAATATACAATTATTGATATAAGTTTTTATGCAGAATATATGACATAATCGATAGAAGCTGAATTTTCAGGTCCCTATTATAATCCAATGTCCAAAGTAGATCCTTACAAAAGGATAACACTCCTACCAGATGCAATTTCTGAAGATGCAAAAGTAGCATTAAAAGCATTGTTTGGAAAACTAATGGACGAACTAAATGCAGGTGAAGCAAATGACATTTTGGTCAGGACATGTCCGAAGGAAAGTAATAATGTCACAAAAATGGCAACTAGATCAATTTGTGCTTCTAGTACGTCAGGAGCGAAAAGGTGATTCATATTCTTTCTAAATAATGTAGGATTCATTAATCAATGACTTAACTGTGACTTTCTTACGTATGTTAAGCGGATACGACCAGACTTACTAACACATTATAGGTCCAAAATCTTGCATTGCCAGCACAGTCACGATTTTAATGCGGTCGTTTGTAGGATCAATTTTCCCCCAGTCAAGCTCCCTAATTTTGACTATCTCTCTCAGTAGTATTCAGACAACACTTGTCGTTAGAACAAACAACAATTTTTTTATTTTGCATTACTGGATGATTCACTGTTTAAATAATCCCACTGTATCAGAATTACACTTTTGCTTAAAGACAATTTCAGTTGGATGACATAAAAGCAGTACCTATAGTCAACAATTCAGCTTGGCCACAAAAAAATCAGAATGAGCAAGTAGCAAAACTGAATACAGAATGAGTCTGGAATTGCAAATAATCGATATGATTGGAATACCTTTAAAGCAGGAAGCCAAATTATTTTGACATAAACGCAAATGAGTCCATCGAATATGCTTGGAAAAATAACAAGTTTGAATCGTATGTCAACTCCTTTCGGCCATATACGGATAACTGCAAATTCACCATGGGACTGGTCATCCAATATTATGTATTTGCATCCATAAACAACATTATCATAAGTTGATATTGCTATCTATATAAATACAATATAAAAAGCAGTCAAGTGCGTATCATACTTTTTATCTAATACTTATTTAGCTCTATTTTCTTCCAAAATCCATTATACAGGGCTAATTGTAAAACACCTGCAACCTCACAGGATTAGATAGCTAACATCATTACTTAGTTTCTTTTACGAGTTTTAGGATAACTCAATAAATTGAACGAAAATTAATTTTCAAGTTTTTATTGCACTGTCGTGACATTGAGAAGTGTGTGTTTCAAGGGGTCAGGCTGATGTGATTATACTGATTAAACAAAAGCGTTTGTTCGAATTGATCATCGTCTCTTAATCTCCAAACTCCAAAACAATGGGGTTAGAGGTGACTTGTTAAGGTGGTTTGCTTCATATATAGAAAATCGCGCTCAAGCAGTAGTTTGAGGAAATTACATATCCAAATGGTTGTGTGTACCGAGCGGTGTTCCCCAAGGCTCCCTGTTGGGTCCACTTCTATTTTTAATATTTATATCTGACATTGAAAGCTGTTTCTTAAATGAAAAAATACTTAGCTTTGCAGACAAAGTCACATATCCTCCATTGCTAGCAAAGCCTCCAAATCACTTGGATTCATTTTTTTATGAATCCCAATATCTTAAATTGTAATAGTAGGCGAAACCATTGTATGCGTTAATAAATAAATACAGTCTACATAGTGATGAGCATTTGTTGCTAGCCACTAATTTGCTATAGACAATTAATGTATACAATAAGTATACATTAATTGTCTATAGCAAATTAGTATAATATATTCTTAAATCTAAGTTAACGGAATTTTTCTTTAACGTTTCCAAAGTTACACTGAACTACTGTAACACATATTGGTTGCTAGCTAGAGTAAGCTCCCATTCAAGCTTTACATTTACACTACGAAATCCGCCTCTATCACGAGCGACATAAGAACGGTCCAAATTTCAAACAGTATAGCTTGACAAGGAGATAACTGTACCAATTATTCACTTATCATTTTTTACACTGAGGTGCGTACGATAGATCGATCGATAAGGCGCGGAAAATTTTAGCACACAAGGACGTGTGACGCGCAATCATCATAGTCGCCGACTGGCGGCCAGCCGTAGAAAAGTAGGTCAAGTTCAAAGGTGCTAGCACGCCCCGCCCCCATACAACGTAATTCGCACAAGTTTGACGTATTTCTGGTGACATTTATGGTGACTAGGGTTACAAACATTTTCCGGGCGCGTGGGTAGTGGAGGCGCAGTGTGGACCTTACCTAGCGCGCAAGGAGAACACCGGGGGGTTTTAGTGGGTAGGCCTGGCACCCTGCCGGGAGAGCCCCACATACTCTCGCTGTCTAGCCAACGGCGGGTACGGTGCGGTTTTAATATTTATTTTTGTATGAAAGTAAAATCTAACAAATTATCAAAAGTCGTAGAACAAACGTTGTTATTTTTGATGTAAGCTATCTAAACCTGCGGGTTGCAGTTGTATTACAAATATATAATATTTTATCAGATTTTTTACATCTTCACTTACATTATTTATCTTGGATTCTACAATACTTGGCTTTAGTATCAATAAGCAAACAGGCCTTTGAATCAAAATATTGTCTAAAAATCATTATTGTCTTACAATAAATAGCAAATGAACACATTAGTAGAAACACTACATGGTGAGGTCTGGGTTATAATAAGAATTCCAGTTTGACTTCTTTTAGTGTTCATGTCTATTTCTAATTATAGCATCAAAAGATCTAGACGTTTTGCTACTAGATTATTATAAATTAAAATATTATAAGATCCAAGCGTTTTGTTACTAGGGTACCTAGCGTTTATGTCAATTCAGTAATTATGGCGTTTTAATATCAAGGCGTTAGAACAATATCATCATTGGACGACGTAGTTATTCTGAGCTAAGTCAATAACTAAAGTTATCTATTCTCATTTAATTAAGGCTAGTTACGTAGTTCTTGTTTTTAACGATTACTGTTTTCATAAAATTTATGTACTTATTATCAATTTCAGTTCTAATCCTGCTGAAATCCGACAAATTCTTATATACCCTCCAGGAAAGGGTGGTATACCAATAAATACAGAAGACTACATGTGCCTAGCTCAAGATCAGTTTCTAAATGATGTCATTATTGATTTTTATTTAAAATTCTTGGTTCATGATGTTTTAACCCATAGTCAGAGAGAAAAGACTCATATTTTTAGTACATTCTTTTATAAACGACTTACGACAAAACCTAGCAAAGTTAATAAAAGTTCAAATCCACATGAGTGGGATAGCAGTTTATCACCAGCCCAGAAAAGACACGCTCGAGTAAAAACTTGGACAAAAAATGTTAACATATTCGAAAAAGACTTTATAGTAGTTCCTATTAATGAAAATTGTCATTGGTTTGTGGCAATAATATGTTTTCCAAGTCTAGACGGGTGTCGTAGTATGATAGACAACAGAACTGTTACACCACAAGAAATTAAAAAAAGAGGTATGAATAATATTTTACATTATCGAAATCTGTTTTTGTGTTTGAAAAATTTAAGCCACCAATTCAACAGTTTTGTGCTTTCAGAACGGAGATCATCTATGCAAATAGGAAATACAACAATCACACCACTTGCAAAACAAGAACAGCTAACATTGAACTGTGATTCTGATAACCTTAGTGAAAGAGATGAAGCTGAAGCAGAGGTAATCATTATAGATCATTCGATCCACAATGCTCTTTATAAGGAAACCGACCAATTTTTTTAAAATGCCTGATATTAAAAAAGTTTTTATAAAATGTTGGACCCGTATTTTTTTTATTTTTACACAATCGAAAACTTTCCGTGGTATGTTGGTCTGAAATGTGGTATGACGTCATACGTAGATAAATTTTCTCCTAACTTGTGATGTAGCGAGCCCCCACTCTATAACTTTAAACCCCTTAATCTCAGTAGTATTTTTATTATTATGACAACGTAAAACTACATGCCCAATATTTTTAGTAGTAGTTTCTGATTACTTAGATTTTGGATTTTCATACTCAATCTGCACTCCTATTGTTATATCTGAATATACAAGGAGTATTTGCTATAAACCCTGCGTTCCGTAAAACGATAAAAGTGATAATATCGCGAATCCGACCAAAGTCACAACATAACCTACTGATTCAATAGCCCTTATATTTTGTGACGATTTAATTTGGTCAGATTCGTGATATTATCGCTTTTATCGCAATTCGGAACGCAAGGTAAGTATGCCTTTGTGGATTGAAGTCAGTGACAAATGTTACTTTAAGCACATATTTTTTGTTTAATATTCAGGAAAGTGACTTGGATATGCAGTGTGATTCAGATGAAGAGGAAGACGAAAAAAAAGTGATTGAAAAGCAGCCTGAAACTCCTCTTATCAATTCGGGTGACCCTATCAAACAGTAAGTTTGTTTAAACGCAATTAATAATGTGTAGTCCTAGGTGATCTACTTGCATTGGGCAAATTTATTATTCAATATCCTTCGTGGATTCCTGATCATATAGGACCTTCCAATCCTTCGACCAGTTAAAGCAAATGAATGATACGAATTGCCGCAAACCGAGTGTTAGTAAAATAACTAGATATAAAAAAATTCTGAGGTCCCGAAAAAATCTAAGGTTTTAAATAAAGCCAAATATTACTATTTGGCTTTATTTAAGATCCGGGTTTAAAGAATCGGAATTATTTAAAATGCAATCCCTATCATTGTTTAATGGTTTACAAATAAATGTTATAGTACTGTCGCGATCTATAATGACTACTTTGCTGGTCGCGCTGATGATGGCCGACAGCGCAGCGTAGCGCAGCTCCAGGCCGACACAGCGCGGTCAGCGTGCAGCACTTGATGTACGAGCTGAGATAAAGGCCGAGACCGTAGGTCGAGGCCTTTACAGTGAGAACAGCAAGGGCTGCAATAATGGCCAAGCTGGAAGGCCTAGAGCGTAGCTAGGCTAGCTCGAGGCAATCATAGCGTGACCAGCGAAGCAGTCATTGTGGGCCAAGGCTTGTATAGTGCTTTACTCAAAAATGCAAGTACCTAATCTAAATAAAACCAGCAAGTAATATAAATAAAAAATATATTAATTAACTAGAAATTTAATTAAAATGACAATTATGAAAAGTTAACGTCAAGGTCGACTTTGCTCAAACAAGGTTGTCAAAATAATGACCACATTACATGCATTTTTGAGTAAAATATTATAAACTGTTTTCAACCAACACCCTGGTATATTCACTTTACCGCGTAATTGAAATCGATACATCAATAAGATTAATAATTACCTCAAAATTTCGGGACGCACTTTAAATAGCTAGATAGCGCAAAATTCAAATAATTTGCAGCGATACGTATTATCAGGGTGTCCACATTCTGGAATGTCAGGGACAGTCGGGGAAAAGTCAGGGAAGGTCAAAGCAGTCAGGGAAAGTCAGTGAAAACGAGGGGCTACCTGGAAAGCCAGGGAAAAAATAGGATTTACACTGTTTGGTCCTCAAATTTCCCAGTGATTGTCAAATGAGGAATATGTTTACTTCATGATTTTGGTAGAATGATTCTTATACTTGACTATCGAATTATTTTTGTCCAGGTTTGCACATTATAACATAATTTTGACAGACAAATCAACCGAGCCACCCTTAACCCTTGAGTTCAAATGCCATTTGATGAACACAATTATTTTGATAAAAGTTGTATCGTTAAGTAAGGTGCGTATAAACTACGCGCGGCAGCCGCTCGAGCCAATGTTCGACCGAGGTAGACGTTCATTTCCCGCGCGAGCCAATTTTTAGATAATAATTTAGCAGAACGCAGCTGCCGTGCGCGGCAAGTGATGAACCTCGAACAGATGCGGCGGATTCATTCTTGTAAACCTACGAGTCGTCTGTTTTACGTAGGTACCTATGTGCTGCGCGAGCCAAATCTCCGAAACAAAACAGCGTCCCAACTGCGCGCGAGCGCACGATTCGAGCTCTTTTGATGCGGTCTCAAAAACCGACAAGAAGCGGTTCGCCGCTCAGCATTTTCGAGCGCGGCAATGCTGGAGCTGTCGCGCGCGGCAACCCCATCCATATAGCGCGCGGTCGCCGTGAGAGCCAATGTTCGAGGGTTTGTCGCGCATAGTTTATACGCACCTTTATGTTAGTGATTTTATAGGCTTTATATTGAAAGTAGATTGTATTGCGTTCAAATCAGGGCTCCGTGCTCGCCTCCATGACACGAATGCCAACGTCCTTGCGTAACAATTCTCGCTGTATTTCGTATCTGTATTAATATCGCTGTAAACATCTCATCTTAAACACGTCCTGAGTAAGGTAGGTACCACATGATCTTCAAGAACATCACGGATATATCGTTCTGTAGCCAATCCGCGTTAATGAGCATTGGATTCGATATACACCATCTCTGTTCATGCTGCTAGGAAAATGCCGCCCCTCACGATTATGGAGGCTCCATAATGGAGCTATTATAAGCAACAGTTTCTTCGATACAGCACTGAATGAACGTAACGTTTTCTAGGGCAACGGTACAGTCTCTGTCTTTGATCATTTCTGTAAAGACACTCTTGCCCCGCCAGAAAAAGAACATGCGCCCATTGATCCAGTCTCCATTCTATATGCTCACGAGCAAATTGAAGGCGTACTCTGCGGTGAGCTACAGTTAATTTTGAGCCTATTATAGCACTTTGAGGTGTTAAATTGCGCTCGGCTAACCTTCTCCTGACTGTACGCGCGCTTATGGCCACTCCACGTTCGTCACGAAGCTGTTGTTGGACCTGCACTGCGTTCTGACGCCGATTCCTCGGGACATTCAAATGCATGTATCGATCATCTGCGGAGGCTGTAGCCCGTGGCTTGTCAGTTTCAGCGCATCGAAGGCTCCAGTCTCTAGGTATCTTCTATAGACGCGTTACATCGAAAAATGCCTTAACATTTGAGCAATCCCGACGATGACTAAGGCTCCATTGAAGTAATGCGACAACTCGAGTAGGTATAGCTTCCTGGAGCGGATTATCTATTTTTAATAACAAAAACAACCGTAATCTGATGACTAATGACAAAGTAAGCAACAACGCAGAAAAGTAATTAAAATCAACTCCACGACCTTTCCGATCGTGTTCCTATTAAAAGGTGTGTGACACAATCTCCCCAAAGTTGTTCACGGCGTGCTTGGAAGATACATTTAAGCTCCTTGACTGGTCTGCTGGGGTATCAACATAAATGGAGAGCAATTAACTCATCTGCGATTTGCAGACGACATTATCATTTTCGCTAAGAAAGCTGCTGTCAGCTTATGTTGGAAGAACTTTACGACATGTCACTGTCGGTGGGCCTTCACATGAATACCTCAAAAATGAAAATCATGGCCAGGGACCCGAACATAGGCCCCATAATTGCGGGAAACGTGCTTTAGCAGGTTGACCACTATATAATATCTGGGGCTACTTACTCTTGAAAAAAGTGGGCAAACACAAGAAAGGGTAGTATTTAAACGAGTGACTGTAAATGAAAATTTTAAGATACAAAAATAATGAATTTGGGTTATTGTATTACTAAGTGAGCGACTGACTGCGAATGACGATAAATGAACAGAACAGTAACTTATAAACATTCATTCGAGTTACTTCAAATACAAAATGAGAAGCTTCATAATATTTGAGCGATCTAATATTTGTTTGAGTGACACTCAAACAAATATGTCCTGCATTTTTTTCAGTATTTGGCAAATTATTTATTTATGTTGAGCGGCATTTTATCTTAAATGAGGTGTTTCGAATAGAAAAACCACATTGAAAAATACCATAATGAGCAGAGCACTTTGGCTCTATTTCTTTTAAATCATTAAGATGTTAAAATTGGAAGATTTTAATAATATGATTTCAGTGGTATATGTTCCCATAGAATAGTAGGTATGTCGCTGCGCTCGCTCCGCTACGCACGGTCATGTTCTGAACCTAACCTAACCTACAGTAGGCAATCAGTTGTCCCCTATTTTTTTTTGTGATGGCGGGGTCTTTCGCCCCCCCTATTGGGGGGCTGCGCCCCCCCCCCCCCCTCCCCTTTTTTATACCAAAAGATGCCGTCTCTGTATTTCTAGTCGCACGTTTAAAATTTTAATATCCGTAATAAATTCATACCGCTCAAGTTATTAAAATAGTATTTCATCATCAGTCGCTACCTGTTTGATCGGTTTATTATATCCCCACAAGAAATAGAACGCCCAATAAAACTAGGCTGGGGCGCGTTTAGCAAAATGTCCCACATTTTCAGGAGTGAGATGCCTATATCTCTTAAGTGTCGAGCTTTCGAGCAATGCGTCCTACTGGTGCTCGTGTATGGCGCTAAGACCTGGACCCTGACTAGACGACATATACACGCCCTACCGGTAGCACAAAGAAAAATGGAGCGAGCCATGCTTGGGATTTCTCTGCGGATCCGGAAAACAGATACGCAATCGTACAAAACTGATCGAGGTGGCTCGTGTCGTTGCGTGTAGAAAGTGGCGATGGGCAGGGCACGTGGCCCGCAGGACCGACAACCGCTGGAGCAATAACATCATCGAATGGGAGTGGCCCCAGAATATAACGAAGGAATGTTGGTCGACAGTCGGCTCGTTGGTCAGACGATATAGCAAAGACAGCGGGCAAGAACTGGACAAGTAAAGCCCAACACTGCAGTGAATGGCGCAGAATGGAGGAGACCTATACCCAGCAGTGGACATAGATTAAAGAAGAAGTAAACCTTCAAAAGATTAATAAAAAGCGATTTATTTTAGTAATCAATATGAGCCTTTTTGCCGATATATTTTTTATTTAACAAACATACAAACATTTGAAGAAAACTGCATTTAACTCAAGGGTTGAGGGTGGCTCGGATTATTTTTTCACCAGTGTACTTTCTACAGTGTAAAAATACTGTGCCTAAAAATATAAATTATATAGGTCTGAAAATTGCAACAAAAACTACTTAATGATTTTCGAAAAAAAAGTATTGTATTTTATTTTTATGTAAAATGAATATAGTTGGTCAGGGAATTTTGAAAAATGGTCAGGGAAAGTCAGGGAAAAGTCAGGGAATTTTTTGGCACATTAGTAGTGGACACCCTGATAATATCATTCGCTTGTATTGGTCGTCGAAACTTGTCGTGATTGCCAAAAACTTGCGTAGTACGATACACAAGGACAGTTGAAATTGAAATAGCTCTAGTCTAGCATTTATTGATAGATAAACAAACAAACGTAACATACTACGAGACGATGTTGTATACAAATGTGTGCCGTTTATAGGATATTTTGTAAACGTAATAAAACAATATTTTTGTATAGGGGTGAAGCTCCTTTACTGTTTATAACTGTTCTCGCTATTTTGATTTATACGATATTAAAGTTTCTTGGGTAATTCAAAATTCACGGTGTATGATACAAAATGCAAATTAGTGTTATGTTTGCAGGGTGGGTGTTGTATATCTAGAAAATTCAAAACACCGACGTTTTATCTCCAAAATAACAAACAAATCCAGATATAGATATAATATTAAAACCCGCCGTTAGGGAATAATAATCCTTTCTTTAAGATATGTCTCCTTGAAATTTAAAGTTTTTCAGCCTGACATTAAAAAAATCTATGACAAGGTTATTTCATGCTTCAGCAAGCAATGGTTAAACTCGGTATAAGCTAAGAATAACGACAGAATAATTTTTAACTAATAAACTCGATGTAACGTCATCATAACTATTCTATCGTTATGTCAGATGCACAAAATATCAACTTTGCATTTCATAAACAACTTAAGAAAAAAATCTGAAAAAGTGTAATTTTGTCTGTGATTACCAATGTCTTTTGTTACTTTGACATTTGTTTTCATATAGGATTTGTTTTGTTTGCGCAAAAACCTTTACATACCATCTTACTTGGTTGCGGCCCCAGTATCTTAGAGCTATCAATATCTGGATCTGGATAATAAAAGATAAACCACCACTCCGTTTGTTCATCGCTAAAGCACTACCAAACCAAATTATAGGTCTAAAAATAAGACGCTGTCTTTGAAAAAACAATATTTTATCCGAACCTCTCGAATGTTTAAAATATTTTTCATTTTCTTGTATGCTGGCGGATGTGGTTGATTATGTGGTTAACTTATTCAAGGTCTTTTATATTGCTCTCAGGGCCTTTGTCTAAAATTATTTCCAATTTAATCAAACAAAATTAACCACAGTTTACAACATAACTACAAAACACAACAAAATTAACAACATAACTACAAAACATTACAGATGTTTATTCTTAAGTTATTACCAAATGTGAATTACAATGGATTAATCTGACTTAATCCACGCTCGGAGTTGGAATAACGTTGCAGTAACTTTTCCTAGAAAGTTACACCCAGGTTATGCTAGGTTTAAGTTACATCGAGTTTATTAGTTGTCATTTTGCTTATTCCGAATTTGTTCTTGGTTTAAATTTTAGGCTAGAGGACGAGTGTGTGTGGGCAGAAAGCCGGGCCTACCCAGTAAACCCCTCGGTGGTCTCTCTGCCCTTATGGGCGTGCCTGGTAGGGTCCACAATGCGATACCATTACCCACGCGCCAGGGCTAGCTCCGACCATAATGGTCGAGCTATCGCCAAGAGGAGAGTTCTCCGACAACACCAGAACAATCCCTTAGACGGAGAAGCCTCGGCCGCGTACACAGTCAACCGTGCACGCAGGCATCCACAGCTGGGTCACTAGACAGGCATTGTTTGAAAATGCCCGCCGTCGCCTGTCATTAGAATACATCCCTTTTTTTGATAAGGGGATAATGCTTTTACGCATTCCTCGTGGTCGAG
This sequence comes from Schoenobius gigantellus, assembly GCA_963935595.1. Taxonomy (NCBI): domain Eukaryota; kingdom Metazoa; phylum Arthropoda; class Insecta; order Lepidoptera; family Crambidae; genus Schoenobius; species Schoenobius gigantellus. The sequence continues at coordinate 19,903,562 of OZ012549.1, read as the reverse complement.
CCAAACCACGAGGATATGGTGGGTCTTCCCAGACTCAGACTCGGTCAGAAACTACCCACTAAAAACCTCCCAGCAGCTCTTCCGTCCGGCACAAGAAAAGGGGAAGGGGACAACAGTGAGGCCTTGATCCCGCTGACCCCTGCCTGTGAGTCGTCCGTTGCCGGACTCGCGCTACGCCAAAAAGGCGCGTGGCTCTGCTGCTTTGTGAGCGGCGCAGGTGTTGTGCGTCGCTTTGGACCTCTGAAGCGTCCCGGGTCTAGGTGCCCTGGGGCTGGGGGCTATTTATTACGCGGGACACTTGCCCTCCCGCGGACTAGAATACATCCCTAAACCACTGCGCGTTAACATAAACAAGCAATAAGGAACACCATTTTGTATCAGAATTAAGTCATGTAATTATTACAAAATTAATATTCTATTTTTGTTGATTTTAGGCCATGTATACTGATATTTGACTCACTGGCTGGAGCATCTCGATCAAGAGTAGTAGCTACTTTACGTGACTATCTGACGTGTGAATATCAAGCTAAAGTATGTTTATTAATTTTACACTTTTATTTTGTAAAGTGCAATACTACATTAATATTATTTCATTTATCATACTTTCTATATTACAGATTTGCCCTAGTAAGGTTTTTAACAAAGACAATATAAAGGGTAGCTGTCCAAAAATACCTCAACAAAACAATTTTACAGATTGTGGCTTGTATCTTTTACAATACGTTGAACAATTTTTTAAGGTATTTATATTACTAATTATTATTTACTTTTATTTCCTATATGTTTTACATACACAAATAAATCATGATAGACCTTGGAGTAGATACCACTGGAGCAGCATCACTAGAGCACACTTCTGTCAAAGCATGACGTTTGATGAAATAGTGTGATATAAAGTGTGAGTATGAAATTATCCACGTTTTGTCCAATCTTCTAATGTGTACGTAGTATGTGACATCTCATACTCACTGTTCGTGGTAGTAATTCTAGTCATTAAATGACAAATCCAGTGGTATGTATTCCATGTGAAAGTATGATGTTATAATCTAATACAGTTTTTAAAATTTTATTATTATACAAAGTGACCTTATTTCCATAAATATGCAAATTTTTCTTTTTCAGGTGCCCATATTAGATTACTCCCTTCCTATAAAACAATTATCAAATTGGTTTGATGAAATAGTTGTGACGCGGAAACGTGAAGAAATATCAAATTTACTTAAAACTTTAATGCACAAATATAACCCAGATTCGCATTTGACTTTACCTGACATAACATTCCCTACTTTGAATGGTATGTACACAAAATATTGTATTTATAATGTTGAATAAATGGAAATATATTATATAATTATAACTTTCAACAGGAAAACTAATAGAAAATGAAGAACAAGAAGATGGTCAGGAAGCAGACAAGGGAAATTCAAGTAAAACTATGAAAACTGATGGAAAAGAATCTGAAAGTAGTACAACATTAACATTTGTGAAACAAATTTCAACAGGTGACATATTAGTCAAACGAAATTTTAGTGACACTGATGGAATACAAATACGGAAAACAATAAGACTTTCCAGTGATGCAGAAAACAGATCCATTATGCAGATAAAGCAAGAATTTCTAAAAAAGGGTGATACTGAAAGTCAAATATTGATACCAATAAAACTGCACACAAGTGACTTGGTGAAAGACATTCAAAACACATTGCTAGTTAATAAGAATCACAAAATCATTGACAAAAAACATGGTGTGCATCAAAGTGTCACGAGTTTGAACTGTATTCGACAGAGTGTTAGTGAAAGTGATAATTCATTTCTCAAATCTAGAAGATTGAACAGGCTAGAAGATAGTGTGAGTGAAAGTAATAAAAAATTTAAACGGAATGAGTGTTAGCGAAAGGAAACTGGTGTCCATACACACTTGTATTAAATTATATTCTTAATTTAATAAATTGTATAGTTGTTTCATGAACTTGTAAATATTAGATAATGTTAACAATGTGTATTTAATACTGTACCTATTTTATAAAATAATGTAAAGTTTAGTCGTGTACTATATTACTTCCATAAATACAAAACTGAAAAATTACAAACATTTCTTTATTAAACCAATAGGGAAGATGAAAATGTAATATTTGTGAACGATTTCTGATTAAAATGTTATAAAAACGTAAAACAAGAATGATGGCAACGTTTTTATTTTAATTAATACTATTTTTCATGAATAATTGCGAAATAAAAATACGCGAAACGGAACGCATCTTAATCTACCAATCAACGACTAGTGACATCACTCGTGTTTTATGTGCTGTCAGATGTAAAGGTAAACATTATTTTTACGAAAATTATTTACATTTTGTAGTTGGTTTTATAAAAATAGACTCCAGAAACCCACCAAGAGTTAGTGTCGACATGTAACTTTTTTCTTAAAAGTGCCGAGTTTTCGTGTGTAGAAATGAAAGGAACTAAACTACTAGGTTAAGTTTTAAATCACAGTTAAGCTTTCATGTTTCATTGAGAGCATAAAGTACGAAAAGAAGGTTATCGTGCTACAGACATTTTTTTAACTTAAAAGTCCAGTTAAAAACAATTATTTTTATAAAACATTTGTATAAAACATGAATCCACACGCCTTTTTTTCAGAGCATTAATAACATTGTTATAAAATATTGATGGATAGCTTATTTAAAATAACTAATGGAAACTTTCCCTGTGATATTTGAATTGAATGTTAGCGACATTGATTTATTACCAAACGTAGATAGAGCAGTTCATACAAAAACGCGCTTGAAATCTGTCACCTAATCGACTATACATTTGTACTCGCTGATTTATACTTGAATATGCACACCCGAATTAAAATTACCATAAAGTACCGTATTTATCGAATTCAACCCTATTCTACATTATTACGGCAACTATTTTTAAGTACCGTCTGAAAGTTACATCATTTCATAATTATGTAGCCACAGATCAAAGATTTTAAAATTGACGTTTAATAATTGCTACAAGAAAATATCAACTTTATACTCTCAAACATAATGCTCAAAATTGCTTATCGCGTTGTCGCTCCAACGCATGAATGAGACAACACATCGTGATACGAGGAATTTACTTTCAAAACCCACAAACTATTTTTTACAAAATCATTGTTAATACTTATATAGACACTGTAATGCATTTCTTTTCATATTCACCAATCAGTTCTCATCAAAATCCCCTAAATCCTTTAAAAATCGACCAACAAAGATCACTGTTTGTTGCAAACACCACTAAAACCGCATGGTTGCGTTTCAAATTCCGCTAAAACTGCGAGAGCCAATCATATCGCGGCATTCATATCCCGTAACGCTTTAAACAGTATGGCGTTGCATCTAACTTAGTCAAGACCTGTGCGTAGATTTAATTAGTTTTTACCGTTTTAAAATGGAGGAAATGTTATCAAACATTAAAAAATGTGATCCAAAACATTCAAGGAAAAGAAAAACTGGCGTGACAAAGTGGAAACATAAGGCGGAGCAAATGAAACGGTATGTTTAAATCCACTATGAAACTACCAATACTGTCTGATTGTGATGTTATGCAGAATGAAACCGCTAATTTGAGCATACTATAGGTACTCCATTTCAGACCGTATGAGTCCGGTGACATATCATTATAAATTTATATACAGCTTTTTTATAATAATATAAGGTTTAAGTTACGATAAAATATTTTGTCTAAGAAAATACAAATTTTGTGTTTGGCGATTTATAAATGAAATTGACCGTGTCACTGATTCGAATGTGATATTTTGCAAATGTGGGATTGTGTCTAATCGAATTCATACAGTTTGAAATTGAATTAAGGTACTAACTGCCATACTGAGAGACAATATAATCTGTCGCTTTTTCTCGCTCGTATAAATATAACATTAAGGAAATAGGGACAGATACCTAATTTGCTTTAAAGGACATTGTTCTGCGTCCATACATTGTTCGCCCCAGTACCAGCAGCAGTGAAAAAATGATTTTCGTATAATTAGACATTAGTAAATACTGTACGTCCACATCAATTACTACGGACAAGCTTCGAAATCGAATTAAATATCAAAATGAATCAGATTTTGAGGTTAGTTGAAGTAAAACTTTAGTTCGTAAGAGCAATACACATAGTCCATACCTATACAATTATTAAAATAATAATTATTGCAATCAATCAAAGAACGATATTATAGCCACGTAATGAAGAACAAGTAATCTCGAAATTATAAAGCAAGTTAAAAACACAACGAACTAAGAAGCGATAGTGCGTGAGTAGTCAATTGACGTATGTTTTAATTTAATTTACGTTGTAAGTTATGAAAATCTTAATTTATAGAACTAAATAAATGTCCATACCTACATAAAATCGACTCAATTCTATTCAGTCGAGCGAAGGTAACAATAACCATTCCTATATTTTACTTCATTTGGTTTTGTTTCTAAAAGTTCTTTTATATATTTTTGATTTGTCCGTCGAATACATATATATGTTATGAGCGTTATAAAATATGCATATAATTATGACGTAAATCAAATCTTTGTTGGTCATGGGGCGATTTTCGACATTGTCCTTTGACGTTTCTGTATGGGGCAAAGTTTTATTCAAACCCTTAAATTATTAAAATTTTACCAGACATTAATCATAATACATTTCATTCATGTAATAATGTTCATTTTGAATAAAACTCATTTTGAATGCGAAAAAAATTATTCGGATCAAAACCCGCCAAAATGAAACATGTCAGTTTCAAAACTTTAAACTCCGCCATAATGAATAGTGCACATCAAAGGCCGCTAAATTGATTTCATTTTTAGTTACAGTTCCCTTATTAATGCCATTTTTAATGAATAATACTTAATAGTAGATTGTAACATAAACATTTTTTTCCTAAAGCCAAACATAAACTAAAATTTTTAGTTCCCCAATATTTCATAAAAAGCATTTTAGTGAATTTTTAAAGTAGACCCCTCATACGACGCCCGTGCGAGCAAGACGATTGTGATGTACTGACCATAGCTGGGCACCGTTAATCAAATAGTTAACTTCGTTAATCGTTAATCCGTTACTAAAAAAATTAACTTCGTTAAACGTTAAGACGTTACTTTTCGGAAGATTAAACGCAAGTTAACGTTAATCGTTAATCCGTTAACACTTGATAAAAATTGCATTTTTTATATCGTTGCGTTAGTGATCTGCTTACAAAAACCGTTGTTTTGGGTTCTGAAAGTTAATAGGTTAGGTTCAAAAAAAGACAATGTATAAATATATTAAAAATAAAAGTGTGTACTTTAATCATCTGGCACAATGTGGATATTCATATTCCCCTTCATGAACATTAGTATGTTCTAGTTATCGTCTGAGAGAGAGGCTCGTTTCGGCGTTAAAATGTCTTTGCCGGTGGAAAAAAGACGTTCAACTGCAGCGCTCGAGGGTATAGCAGTATTATATTTAATAAACAGATTTATAAATATCTGTTTCCCGAGGAATGCCGCATCATTAAGAGTCTTTGGATTTCGTGTCTAGCCACATTTTGACGATAGATTGAGCTTTAGCCTTTAATGATTTGTGGCTCTGAGGTTTTTCTTTACACTGAGTAACGGAATTAAAAAAAGTCTTCCTCAACATCATCATTGTTACTCGCGATGTCGCGATGCTGCCTCGCTGTCATTGTTTTTCGCGACACGGCGCGGTGCCTGTGCGGTATCTTTTTGGTAAATAGTAGGTACTGGATTAACGATTAACGGACTTAGGATAATTTAACGGAAGTTAACGAGTCCGTTAAATTTTTTTAAGGTTAACTTAAAAGTTAATCCGTTAATAGAAATGTTAACTTCGTTAATTAACGATTAACGGATTAACGAGTTAATGCCCAGCTTTGGTACTGACAATGACGCGTAGCGACGTGATTACGATTAAAATAATTGTTTTTGATTGGTTTTTACGTATAAATCGAGTATTTGAATACATGATAAGATGTGTAATGAGTTTACTCACGCAAAATATTAAATCCCATATTTTTTCTGCCGTTTCTGGCTATTGTTACGACAACCTTTGAATGAGCACTGCGGCATGTTGACGTGCCGACAGCTAATCACATACTTTTCGAACGTTCGTGCGTTATCTACGTTTGGTAGTAAATCAATGGTTAGCGACGAATGAGTGACAGACAGGAGTGACGTCATCAGAACTGTAGGGCCGTTTTAGCGCAAAGTTTTAAACTTAATTTCAGATTGCATTATATTTCAATAATTTTTTTTAAATTTTTAACGTGATCTATTCTACATGGGATTCTTTACAATAAACGCAAAAATAAAAATATTGCGTGCTCCCTATTGAGTATGTTTATTGCGCAATAGACACCTGACAGCCCGGCGGCCTACATGTATAGAATCATGTCGGCAACGTGCGCCCGTGCATGCCCGCTGATACGGCGGTTTGCGCACACGCAAGCTGTAGTGATGTGCTAGTATTTTTGCATGACCTCAGCTGAGTCAGAAAAAAGTAGATTGTATTTTTCGCATTTTTCTTGTGGCCCAGCTGGGGTCAGCCACACTAGTTTGACTATACCGCTATAATTTCTAGAGTTTGTCGGCAGTTTTCAGTTTTTCGTTTGCGCGTTTCAGAGATATGTGTGGCTCAGCTGGGGTAACGTTACCCCAGCCGGGCCACACGGATCTCGAAAACGAAAAAACAGCGAAAATCTGTTTACTGGTATAGATAGGCGGAAGTTTTTCGGACAAGTTTCATAGTTTACAAATATGTGCAAGAAATAATAGAAATATTGGAAAGTAAGAAATATGCTATTGGAATCCTATTAGACATGACCAAGGCATATGACAGGGTACAGCATAATATATTATTAAGAAAATTATATGGAGTTGGCATTCGAGGTTTGGCTCATAAATGGTTTTCATCCTATTTAAAAGACAGACAGCAGTACGTAGAAATTGAATATTTTGATTACGCCAATAGAGAAATAGTTAATATCCGATCAAACTGCAAAAATATAAATGCGTCAATACCTCAAGGAAGTGTTGTTGGATGTCTTTTATTTTTAATCTACATCAACGACCTTCCTAAAATCATGGATGAGCCCTGAGGCGCGTTCAGAGCCTTCGCGCGAAGTACAACTTTTCGCTCTAACCCCGTTCAATGCCTTTGAGCGTGACAACCGGGTGAAACAACCGCCCGTTCAAGACCTTTGAGTGTTGGCGCGAGTTACAACCGAACAACCATCGAATTTGATGGTTGTAAAACGCTCTGACGTTTCTTACTGAAATACTCTTACGTGATTGGATGATATTGGCGGCCATATTCTGATATGTCATCTGATAGAAAGAAAGACAAAAAAAGTTCATGTGAAAGAGGGAGATAAAAGATTTGGTTGCTGCAATCCGTTCAACGCCTCTGAGCGAGTTAAAAAACAACCGGACAACTACACCCAGAGGCTCTGAACGCGCCTCGGTATCTTGTTTGCAGATGATATTTCGCTACTCACATCTTGTCAAAACGGTACAAATATACAAACTAAATTGAATAACGTATTATCCAAAACTTTTAACTGGCTAAGTGAACATAACCTTGAAATAAACTTTAATAAAACTAAACTCATGACTTTCCATCCATACCAAAAAACACCATTAAAATTTAACTTTCACTTTAACAATATAAAAATTGAATGTGTAAATGAATTTATTTTGCTCGGCTTAAACATAGATACTAATTTGAATTGGATAGCCCACATTCAAAAACTTAAATCTAAATTATCCAGCTTCGCATATGCCCTCCAGGAGGTTAAAAAAACTACTGACCTTGATACAGCTTTGGTCACATATTATGCATATGCATATGCATGGCTTAATTATGGAGTTATTCTGTGGGGAAACAGCACCGACGCTCCTTCCCTATTCATACTTCAAAAAAAACTAATTCGTATTATAGCCAATCTAGAACAAACAGAAAGTTGTAAACCGTATTTTCAGAAACATGAGATTCTTTCCCTGCCCTGTATATATATTTTAGAGATATGTAAATTTGTCAGAAAACATACTGAGCTTTACACAAGATGTGAGGATGTACTAGTAAAATATTCCTTAAGACATAAAAATAAATTAATGGTTCCAGCTGCCCGCCTTAAATTATGTTCATCTAGCACTTACAACATATCAATAAAGATTTATAATAAACTCCCCGAAAAATTAAGAAGTGAAAAGAACGATAAAATATTTATAAAATTATTAAAACAAATATTAACTCATAAATGCTATTACAATATTCAAGAATATATGAATGATAAAATTTAATAAAATAAAATGTAATTAAACGATAATATTTATGAATCATCTAAATCAAATAAAATAATATTCTACTAATATACAAAAGATTTTAAAACACCACAATATACATATAATAATGAATAATATTAATTAATAATCTAATAAAATGTGGTCTATTTTAATGTAAATAATACGCCCTCGTCTCATTTTTGAAATTGCGATACCCGACAGGGTCCATAATTTGTACTTTTTATATATACAGGGTGTCTCAGAAACAATGGATAAACCTTTAACTGTTGATAGGTTTCGTCGAGACCTCTCTAATCTCAAATTTTGACTTTAGTAAAAATATCTCGGTTTTCAAGATATTTGATAGTTTATGATTTTTTTTTTAAATGCCACTTTTGGTTGGTTTTTAATGTGCCATTTTTACAAATACGGACTTTTTCTGATTCAATTTCTTTTAGCTTCTAACGGAATAGTTCAGCTATCAATAACAGTGGTTAAAATTGAGCTAGCTAATCACGAAGTGCTTGGAAAAAGCAATGTTCCAAAAAAAATTAAACAAGAAATTATTTTTCTTCGTGTTTGGTCTGCTACCATGTAAAAAAAATGTATGACGCTCATCCTGCCCATTATCTTAAAAAAATGCTTAGTTATTCTAGTTTCAAAAAAGGTATGATAAACTTATGCTTAATGTATCTCTGAACTTTTATTACTGCTTGAATAGCAAATGGTATGAAAATTTTAAAAAGATTGTTTGTCGGATTAATTATTTTTCGGATTAATTTTATTCGGTTAATTTAGTTTTCCAGTATTAAGTTTATGCTTTCTTGACTTTCTGACTGGTTGAATAGCAAATAAAATGAAAATTTGAAAAAAAAAAAGGTTTTTTTTCCACTAATAAGCACTTAAAGCTTATTTGTAAACATTCGTTTGCGAGTCACAGAGTTGAGAAACGTGTTTTTTTTTGTGGCCCCTGCCTGCCACATGTCTCATCCACTATGCGCAATCAAAAAGGAGCCTTATCATTAACAGCACATGAGTCATAAGCATTTGCAACCTTACCTGCTATCGAATTTCCTGGAAGGACTTTTTTTACCTGCGTCTGATCATTGGGTTCTTTGTTACGATTGTTAGTGTCCTTCTGAACTCCGGTTGTGACCCACGCGTGTTTTCTGTATTCGAGAGATTCGATAGAGCTTCGATGATTTTAAACGACATTTTGCTGTGATTTTGGACTTGACTAGCTTTGCGATTCGGATATTGTTTGTGCTGTGAAACCTATTGACAACTGGTGATCATATGGACTTGGCTAGCTTTACGATTTGGATATTTTTTGTGCTGTGAAACCTAACTGACAACCAATACATAACACTGAACATGCCTAGACATCAGTACACGTCGCGCGAATATGCAAACATGCATTTCGTTTATGGCGAATGTCGAGGAAATGCTAACGCTGCTGCTCGTCTGTACGCAGAGAGGTAAGATTATTTATTTTCTCTTTAATTCAATCAATCTTATTTTTTTTTAAATCTCACACATTTATTGCAACTTTAGTTAAACGTATCAGGATGGGTCTTACATTATGTTATCCTTCTAAAAATAGTCACACGCCGTGTTTAATTAGATTTTAAAATTAAATGAATTAGTAAATTTAATAACGTCATTTTTTGTATTAGGTACCCCAACGCACGTCACCCGGACTATTGAGTTTTTGCTCGGGTACATAATTCGTACTGCGAAGGGAGGCTTCCAGGAAGAGGCATTGGTGGTGCAGGGCCAGGAAGACCAGAAAGAAACGACGATGAAGAAGTAGTAGTCCTCGACGAAATAGAAGAAGATTCAACACGTTCTGTGCGTGGAATTGCACGTCGAACCGGCATTAATAGAAGCAAAGTGCATCGCATATTGAAAAAATACCTTTTGCACCCTTTCCATATTCAAAGGGTCCAAACTCTACAGCCTGCTGACTATCCGCGCAGGATTGCATTCTGCAGAATCATGTTAAATAAAATAAGGGAGGACCCGCAATTTCTCAATAAAATTTTATGGACGGATGAATCCTCATGCCGGAGAGATGGATATTTCAACATCCACAATCTACATAGCTGGCAAGTTGAAAACCCACATTCGATGAGGGAAGATCGGTCCCAAGTTCAATTTAAAGTTAACTTGTGGACTGGGATTATTGACGGACAGGTGATCGGGCCATATGAACTTCCAGCTACACTGAATAGTGAAATTTACCTTAATTTTTTACAAAATGATTTACCCGGCATGCTAGAAGATGTCAATTTAGAAGTGAGGCGGAGAATGTGGCTTTAAAATGATGGGTGCCCAGCTCACTACGCAATAGTAGTAAGAAATTATTTAAATCAACACTTCCCACAAAGGTGGATAGGCCGGCTCGGCCCTATTTTATGGCCGCCCAGATCGCCGGATCTAAATCCCTTGGATTTTTTTTATTGGGGATGTCTGAAAGACCTTGTCTACGCGAGGCCAGTATCCTCAATAACAGAGTTGCGTACTCGCATACAAAATGCACACATAAAAACGTCTGGTTACGCGCGCCGCATCAAACTTTCTTTTATAAAAAGATGTAGGGCGTGTATCAGAGCGCAAGGACGCCAATTCGAACATTTATTGTAAATTTAATAAAAAATTAAAATTTCATGTTGTTTTATTTCAAATTCTTTATTCAAACTAAGAATTAATAACTATTCCGAAAAAAATCTTTTTAAAATTTCATACCATTTGCTATTCAAGCAGTAATAAAATTTAAGAGATACATTAAGCATAGGTTATCATACCTTTTTTGAAACTAGAATAACTAAGCACTTTTTTAAGATAATGGGCACGATGAGCGTCATACATTTTTTTTACATGGTAGCTGACCAAACACGAAGAAAAATAATTTCTTGTTTAATTTTTTTTGGAACATTGTTTTTTCCAAGCACTTCGTGATTAGCTAGCTCAATTTTAACCACTGTTATTAATAGCTGAACTATTCCGTTAGAAGCTAAAAAAAACTGAATCAGAAAAAGTCCGTATTTGTAAAAATGGCACATTAAAAACCAACCAAAAGTGGCATTTTTTAAAAAAATCATAAACTATCAAATATCTTGAAAACCGAGATATTTTTACTAAAGTCAAAATTTGAGATTAGAGAGGTCTCAACGAAACCTATCAACAGTTAAAGGTTTATCCATTGTTTCTGAGACACCCTGTATGTAACACCTTTTGTAAACATTATGGTTGCAATAAAAGTATTGAGTATTGAGTTTGTCGATCTCCTGTTTCAGAGCTCTACTGTAGTATTATATTATCTTAGACCAGTGCAGATGCCTTCGAAAATAATAAAAAAGGGACTCAATTATAGTAGGATGAATTTTATTGGAATAGGAGGGGAATATTACGTAAATGAAAGGAAAAATAAATTACGGGCGATTTGAGTTCGGGAAGTGGTGGAGGGTGCGTTTTTAATGGTAAAAAACGGTTTTTCTCGATTTCCGGCAAAACTACAAGTCCTATGGAAAAAAATTAAATGGCAAAATTGTATGTAATAAAAAGATCTACAACTTTTGTATTTACACTTTTTTTACATAACCTTAGTTTATGTGAAAAATGCAAATAACCAAGTTTTTGGATTTTTTATTTTTATCATTTATAATAAATTTTTCTTTTTTACGAAATTTTGTGAAATTACGTTGTTATGTCCCAAACATACTGTAATTTTTTTAATTTAAAATATTCATTATTTCACGTTATTTTCACTTGATACCGAAAAAGCACCCTTATTTTCAATCGAGAAATCTCACGTCAAAATTTTAGATTTTTTTAAAAAATCTGTGCGTTTTGTGTTCGTTCAAATCTCTACTTTTTGATGGTGTAAAATAATATATACATCACTATGGTAAATGTTGTCAGAAAATGAAAAAAACTAATACCTTAAAAAAAATTTTCTTTATCATCAAGTATATTTTTGAGTTATTCATTACATTAAAATTTACACCTTCATTAGTCGGAAAACGTAAAATTTCATGTTACATTGATAATAAAAAAAAATACAAATTCATGAAATATGAAGATGCAAAAAATATGCGAAAGTTGATGTAAATATTAAGAATAGGATTGAAACGGGATTTTATATAAGAAATGTGACTGCTGCAATTTTTTTAGTGTAAAAGTTGGTTTATTAATAAATATATTTTCTTGTATTGTCATCAAATTCACATTATTTTTTGTCTCTGATAGTATTTCTTGTTCGTTTGATTCGATAAAATCTTCGGATTCAAGGAGATCTAAATCTTCCGGACCATGAGGGTCTCCTTCGTCAATATAATGTTCAATCTGCATCACTTCCTCGTCCACAATTTCATCAGAATCAACATCCTCATAAATGTTTTCCTCCGCATTGGAACTTTATGAAAATACTGTAGATATGTTATTATATTTTAACTTCATTAAATTATTATTTGTTAATTATATTAGTGTTTTTGTTAATATTATTAATTATGATTTTTTTATTATCAATGTAACACGATATTTTACGTTTTTCGACTAATTAAGGTGTAAATTTTAATGCATATTAACTAAAAAATATACTTAATGATAAAAAAAAATCAATTTTGATATTCGAGTTTTTTCAGTTTTTTGCATTTTCTGGCAACATTTACCAAAGTGATGTACTTATATATTTTTTACACCATCAAAAAGTAGAGATTTCAACGAACTTTTTCGGTATCAAGTGAAAATAACGTGAAATAATGAATATTTTAAAGTTAAAAAAATACAGCATATTTGGGACATAACGTAAGTTTTCACTAAATTCCGTAAAAAAGAAAAATTTATTATAAAAGATAAAAATAAAAAACCAAAAACTTGGTTATTTGCATTTTTCACATAAACTTTGAGGTTTTGTAAAAAAAAAGTGTAGATACAAAAGTTGTAGATTTTTTTATTACCTACAACTACAACCATTTATTTTTTTCCATAGGACTTGTAGTTTTGCCGGAAATCGAGAAAAACCATTTTTTACCCTTAAAAACGCACCCCCACCACTTCCCGAACTCAGATCGCCCGTAATTTATTTTTCCTTTTATTTGCGTAATATTCCAATAAAATTCATCCTACTATAATTTGAGTCCCTTTTTTATTATTTTCGAAGGCATCTGCACTGGTCAAGATAATATAATACTACAGTAGAGCTCTGAAACAGGAGATCGACAAACTATGAAACTTGTCCGAAAAACTTCCGCCTATCTATATCAGTAAACAGATTTTCGCTGTTTTTTTGAGTCTCTTTCAAAACCTATCTACACTGGTCTATCTGTACCTGCAGCAAAGTTGTTGCTACTGAGCCAGCTGGATCTCGAAAACAAACTCAACTCAATTGTCCTGTGACATTAAAACTATTGTTCTAATGTCACGATAACTATAGCGAGTGATCGCTTTGAGTTAGGCGGTACTGCCTCTGAATCAATTCGTGCCGAAGCTTCGTACGTTTTGTACGCTAAAAAGTTATCGCGTATATGTGTGGTCATAGGCACGGTAATAGTATATACAGTATGTGAATTCGGCCCCTCTTCGAAATTTTATACCTACGGCCGCTCGGCATCGCTTGGTGCGTTGGCCCGCGATAGGACCGCGCGCTTACAGTTTCTGCCTAGATTTGTAATTATACTATTTCAGAATGCATATAAGTAGAATTACTTTGTCAATCTAAATGAATGAATGAAATAGCTCAAGCAGCAGACTGACGTCAATGACTAATAATAGACGTCATTTTTAGATTCAATGATAGTACAGTAAGCTCCCATTCAAGCTATACATTTACGCTACGAAAACCGCCGCTATTACGAGCGACATAAGAACGGTCCAAAGGTCAATCAGTATAGCTTGATAAGGAGCTTACTGTACGTCATATTTAGACGTCTAAATAACGTCACACAGTACGTCGATTCGAGGATAGCAGTTTATACGTCATTATTACACGTCGTACAAACTACCATTATAGTATCACTACTTGACCACTATCCATTGGTCGTGGATATAAAATAAAACAAGCACGAGGAACGTTTATATTTTCATAAAAAATGTATCATGTTATAAATTAAAGTTTATTTTACACTTTTTAGGGCATTAAAATATAAGATTGTGTATAATTCAATTCATTCAAAAGGGGAAGTCGTGCTGACCTATCAAACTACAGGCCAATAGCTATCACCTCCATTCTCTGTAAGAGTATGGAGCGTGTACTGAATGCTCGTCTTATTGGCTACCTAGAAGGTAACGACCTCCTCAGTGACCGACAGTACGGTTTTCGGCCAAGACGGTCAACCGGGGACCTTCTGATGTATGCCACACACCTCTGGAGCGAAGCCATTTAGAGGTACGGTGAAGCTCTCGCGGTTTCACTGGACATCTCAAAGGAATTTGATAGGGTCTGGCACGACGGCTTGCTTAGCAAGCTTCCTTCATATGGACTACCGTTCCTGAGGAACAGATCGATTCGGGTAGTTATTGATGGCTGCTCGTCTGATCCCTTGGCTATCGATGCCGGAGTCCCCCAGGGATCGGTCCTCTCTGCAACACTTTTTCTGCTACACATCAACGATCTGTTGAAACCCGGTATCTTTGGGTACGCAGACGATAGTACAGTTGCAGAGAGATATACGTCCGATGCTAAGACTGGGAAGACCGAAATTGAGCTGCTCAGAGCGAACATGGTGGAACGCGTGAACTCGACCCTGCAAGAAGTTTCGGACTGGGGGGGAAGCTAACAGAGTCGAGTTCAATGCCTCCAAGACCCAAGCGTTTCTTTTTAGCTCCAAGCGGAACCCGTTCAACTTGGTTCCCACATTCCGAAGTGTACCCTTGCCTTTAACGGACCATTTAAGCCTACTGGGCATCGACCTATCACCGAACCTCAACTTTGGGCGTTCTATTGAGGCGAAGGCGGCTACTGCAGCTAAAAAGCTTGGCATACTCTCGAAGGTTAGGCGGTATTTCACGCCGGGGCAGCTTCTTACACTTTATAAAGCACAGGTCCGGTCGTGCATGAAATACTGCAGCCACCTTTGTGACGGCTTTGCTAAGTACCAGTTATCTGCCCTTGACTCGGTGGAGCGCCGGGCGAAGAGGTTGATCGGTGAAGACACTGAAAATTTCAAATTTCCAGAGTCTTGAACATTGCCGCGCAGTTGCCCGTTTATCGGTTTTTTACAGGTTACATTTCGGAGAGTGTTCCCAAGAGCTGTTTGATCTTATTCCACCATCTCCCTTTTACTACCGAGGCACCCGGAGAACGGCAAAGACCCACACCTACGTAGTAGAAATTCCACTGCTCCGCACGAAACGTTTCGCTTCCACTTTTTTAATACGTACTGCAAAGGAATGGAATTCTTTGCCGTCCTCTGTGTTTCCACCTCATTACAACCCGGGTCTTTTCAGGACCAGAGTGAGTCTGCACCTAATGAGTAGGCACGCTCCACCTTACTCCCCACCTTTGCTCACCATCAGGCAAGATGAGGAAAAGTGTCTACCCATCATCTATAAAAAAAATTTACATAATACTATTAGTTCGTACGTGACAATAGAGATGGCGCTGATGCAAGTTAGAGCGCGATGGTGTTGTGTGCAACTTTTTTAGGATAAGGAGAGATATAAGGCTCGAAGGATCTTAACTCGTGTGGCGGACCCCAGCCGGACGGGCCACAAAAAAAACTGAAAAATATGTGTGGCTGACCCCAGCCGGGCCACAAAAAAAAAGTGTGAAAAATAGATTGTTTGAGTAGGTCGCTATAATGTCTAGAGTTTGTCGGCAAGTTTCAGAGTTTGTCGCCTGCGCGTTTCAGAGATCTGTGTGGCCCGGCTGGGGATACGTTACCCCAGCCGGGCCGGGAGATCTGTGTGATCTCGAAATCGAAACGACCTAGTGAAAATCTGTTTGCTGATATAGATAAGCGGCAGTTTGTCGAAGTTTGTCGGACAAGTGAGTTTTCATCTGGCTCGCGTTTAATTGGCTGTGTGGCCCGGCTGGGGTAACGTTACCCCAGCCGGGGGCCACACAGATCTCCAAAACTAAACGACATAGCGAAAATCTGTTTGTTGATATAGATAGGCGGCAGTTTGTCAGAGTTTGTCGATCCACCATTTCAGAGCTCACCTGCAGCAAAGTTGCTGCAACTGAGCTAGCTGGATTTCGATAACAAAGCGACGTAGAGTAAAACTGTTTGCTGGAATAGTGAAGCGTTTTTCGGAGGTTCGTGGTTTGTCGGAGTTTGTCGAACAAGTTCCACAGTTTGAAACATGCGCATTTCCGAGATATGTGTGGCCCGGCTGGAGAAACGTTACCCCAGCCGGACCACCTGGATCTCGAAAACGAAACGACCTAGCCAAAATCTGCTTACTGACAAAGATAGGTGGTAGTTTGTCGATACATTCTTCAAAGATTCAGAGTTTGTCGACGCCTCAATCCAAAGAACGAAAGATTTCATTACTTGGGTAAATAGTCTAAGAGCCTGGTGTCCCAAATGTGCGAGGTTTACGTTATTTTTTGTTTTATGCACTTACTTACAATAAGAAGTTAATGTAAAATAGTTAATTGAGTTCAGTGATGAAACAGTAACCGTTAATATTTAAATTAATGTAAATCCTCGATGAGTGATTGATATATTTTAAATGTATCATTTATGCAACATTTGGCATCTGGTCTCCTTGTCTATCTATATTAAGTAATGAACAGCCGCGAACAACTTTCTTTTAAAAAAAATCGATTTTAATAAGTGCATGCAAAGAAAGTTTTAAGAGGTTTTGTTTGATGCTGAAAAGAATAATTTTTGTATAAAGTACCCATAAAGTGGTCCATATAAGAGTGCGGTCCATAATTTGATATCAACGCTCGTGTGCGCAATGAGGTCCCATAATGGTATTATGTTTTTAAATCATCAAAATCGGTCCATCCGATGTAAAGTTATAAACCAATTTGCATCAACTGATTTTATTAAATCCGCCGCGCCGCCGCCGCCCGCCGCGCCGCGCGCCGCACTATGGGATGAAAGCGTGAGTTGCGTTTCAAAAATCTGCAACTTTTTTTCTACTACCCCTAAAGGATTCAACATTTTGCATACAGGATCTCCAACAATATATAAGCTATGAAATGATACTATAAACCTTAAATATTTAATTTATTATTACACATAAAAACATCTCTCTCTTCCTGACTGTTAGTCCCACATGGTGATGGGGTCAGCCTTCCGCACTTTACTTCTCCACTTCACCCTATCACCCACATCTGATTCGGAAGCGTGGCATGTTTTCGGGTGTAATACGTAATTTCGACGCACAAAATCGCGACAAAACAGTAATTTGGTTTGTCGCGATTTGTCGCGCTAACGTGCATCGAGATAGCATGTTTCGAACTTTTGTATTACACCCCATGTTTTCATGTCCCTGTGCCACATAAAAACATACAAAATAAAAAATCGCTACTTTTTCATACAAAATTACTTTTTCCGTTTCATTGATTGCTTATTACGAGAATATGAAGGTGATAAGAAAGGAAATAATGATATAAATTATAATATTGTTTTTATATCACTAAATTACGTATTACTTAGTTGACCAAAATACACTATAAGAGCATGGACCTATAAATAATCTTTTAATCAGGTCTGTTTATTCAGGAGACATGTTTCCCCCAAAATTTATAAAGTTAAATATAATATAACCTCAAAGTTTATTGTTGTTTGTATTCACTTCAACCCGATGAACCATCACATCCCCATTTGCTAAACCTGAGACGTCTTTGAGAAGGTCTGTAGCTTTACTTTAGCACTTGTGTCTGTTACTTCAATATTCGAAGCAGGCAGATAGTAGGTACGTTTTTTTCTGCGTTAGATACTCTTTTTTTTTTTTTTTTTTAATTTATTTCCTTTGCATTGGCTACATACATGTATCTCACACAGAGACCTTGCCATAAACCTTATTGGTTTATCTGGCCTGGTCGAGTTGCTCTAATATGCTTATACTACCGATACTATTATACTAGTATATATTCACAATACAGATACTATTTAATTATAATTACAAAAAAACAGGATTTTGCTCTATAAAATGACGCTTCATTAGATTCTTAAATTTTCCTCCAGAGGTATATAATTGGCATAGTTTTATTACTCGATATGTTATAATAATGACGGAAACATGACTGAGTTCTTTTCTATAAATTTTAAATCTTAAAAATGTGTACTAGCTTTTGACACATCCAAACACAGATTTAGAGTAGGCTAGATACCACCTGTTGCCCGGGTGTGCATTACCGCAGCAAAATGTTGTGCTTAAGAAAAGTGAAAGTATATCAAATAATTAGTTCATCATGAGGAGAAATTTGTTCATGAATAGCAAAATTTGTTCGCATTGTAGTTTTAAAGTTATTCGAGAAGAACAGATTTTGCTGGAGTAATGTTCGAAACGTTACCCTGGCAAAATCTTTTTTTATAAAATCGTTTCCATCCAGAACCAAATACATGAATAGATAGCTTTTGTTGCGTATTAAATGTTTGTGAATAGCAAAATTTGTGCATGTTGTATTTCTTAAGTTATTTAAGATTTTGCTGCGGTAACGTTTTAGGTTATCCCAGATCGAGAAATCGGTTGAACATAGAAGTTTGAAAAAAAAACCAATAATAGACCTTAATTTGTTCAAATTTGTTCAAGCATTAGTTTTTGATTTGCTTGATGAATACCAATGTAATTAAATGTTTTCAAAAATCAGAAAAAACTAATTTCTCAGTAAACCAGTACACTTACAATAAAATAAAAGGCTGTAACATGTACCCTTGGTACACCTTTATAACGACAGTAAACTTAGATTATGTAACTTTACGCAATATGAACATATAGAGAATTTTAAAAAGGTTTTTTTAAGTCATCGAATACGCAGCTTCCATTAAACAAGAAAACATGGCATACTATGAACAAATTAAAATGTTCCATCAATAAACAATCCTGTTAATTCCAGCTTTGAATTACGGC
The DNA here is from genome assembly GCA_963935595.1 of Schoenobius gigantellus. Classification (NCBI taxonomy): domain Eukaryota; kingdom Metazoa; phylum Arthropoda; class Insecta; order Lepidoptera; family Crambidae; genus Schoenobius; species Schoenobius gigantellus. Next base: position 19,884,222 of record OZ012549.1, on the reverse strand, counting down.
TATTATGAAAGTTATATCAAAAATAAGATATATCAGTAATTTGTCAATAAGCCGACCGAATTATAAAGGTTACGTAAAAGCGACCGCACCATACATACGGGTATACTTCGCAAATTAGCAGCGTAGTATGTGACGTAGTGTACAGTCGGGTAGAATAGTAATACGGACAACCGATTTTTAAATATTTCTACCAGTTTTCTTTTTTGTAAATTGCAATCATGATAATCAACAGTATTATTATACAATTTAATGACTTAAGTATACAGTGTGGAAACTTTCAGCGGGGCAGTAAGGAGAAGTACCTTATCCGTTGCAGCTACACGAAAATGGTTTTAGGAGACTATCCATAATTTTTTTTGGAATTTTGATCCCCATTCACAGATTTTCAAAAAAATTTACAGTTAGCAAGAAAATACCTAGTTAGCAAGATAATAATAAGGCTGCAGGTCACATTGTACTATTTTAATAATTATTTTTAGATAACGCATTAATTATTTATTGGTTATTATGAAACACCGTGTATAGTTTGTTTCTCAGATCGCACAAACATGGCTCTGTATGAAGGATATTTTCATTGTCTTAATGTTCCCGGGAGTATTACGCGGCTCAACAGATTAATGTCACTACCAATCCGATGATTTTATATTCACGTATAATGTGCATGTGTGCCTTATAAAAATTATCTGTGATTTTTAATAAGTAAAAAATATCATTTGTATAAGACTGATTTTTAAATAAAAAAATGTCGTTCTCGTTTCATTATTTTATTATACCCTTTTTTTCGCAACTGTACTAACGAAACATCAATATTATACCGTTCATTTAAAATGGTTAGCCTTATGTATGGTGCGGTCGCTTTTGTTAAGGCAGTGGGGTCAGATACTGGCATGGGCAGCGAAATAAAAATGTAGCACTGCTGTATACGTCTCGTTTATTATTCCCAATAAAGCAGCACGTATAAATTGTCCAGAATAATCACAATGAACATTGATTACAATAATTACAATAAATTATATTTCAGCTTCTTCGGTAAGCACATTTCGATAGATAGATTGTCAATGTCAAGACAGAAAAAAAAAAAGGAACGTCAGACTGTAAGCGACTTCGCACACGTACTATTGGCCACATAATAAAGGCTGTCACACATGTGAACCATACATCAAGTTTACATTATCTTCTACACTTCCCCTTATGGTTCACAGTGTTAAAATAGTGTACAAACAAATAAGTCTACAAACATGTCAATAAATGTACACAAAGTCAATTATAACATACACAAACATAAATACAGGACAGTAGTTAAAACTATTATTAATTTATATTCATTGCCTCCACAAAACAATTATGTTTTAATTTACCCAGTGGTTTTGTAAGTACATCTGCGAGCATTTTATCTGTAGGTAAGTATCTAACACAAATAACATTTTCCTTAATCAGGTCTTTTACATAGTGATATCGCAAGTCGATATGTTTTGTTCTTTTATGACTGAGTTCTTTACATTGTAATAGTTTCTGAGCACTCTGATTATCATTATAGATAATACAATTCAAACTATAAGGTATGAGCTCAGACAACAAGTTTTTGATAAAAGAAATATCTTTGCAAACATCACCGATCGCCAGATATTCGGCTTCAGTGCTCGAAAGAGCTACACACTTCTGCTTACGAGACTCCCAATTTACAGTATCACTTCCTAACTTAACCACATAACCAGTATAGGACTTCCTATCATTTAAATCATTGGCCCAGTCTGCGTCAGTATAGCCAAACAACGACCAATCCCTACTTTTATGAAAACATAAACTATAGTGAATTGTACCAGCCAAATAACGCAGTATACGTTTCGCTGCTAACCAATGAGTTCTATCGAAGCAGTTGTTAAACTGGCTTAAGACACTGCAAGCATAAGATATATCGGGTCTCGTGCATACAGACAGATACATCAAGCATCCCAATAATTGCCTATAATTATACATCTCGTCTTGTAAATTTTCACCATTACTAGACTTTAGAAGCTTACAATTAACTTCCATAGGTGTTGATACAGCTTTACAATTACTCATGCCAAACCTAGTCAACAGTTTTCTTATGTACTGACTTTGATCAAGTTTTAGTAAACCCTTTGACTTATCTCTTAATACATTTATCCCTAAACAACTCTTAAGGGGACCCAAATTCTTAATATTAAATTTATTCTGTAAAACAGTAATTATATCTTTCTTAATTGAGCTATTGGGGCCATAAAATAAATAGAAGTCATCTACATACAATGCGATGATGACTAAATCAGTCCCAGATTTGCGAATATAAACGCAAGGTTCACATTTACTTTGTACAAAACCATGATCACATAATAAGCCATGTATTTTACAATTCCACATTCTACTCGCTTGCTTAAGACCATAAATACATTTTCGCAATAAGCAAACCTTATTATTATTTTCACAAAAACCAACTGGCTGTTCCATATAGATAGTCTCATTCAAATCACCATGGAGGAATGCTGTCGCTACATCCAAATGGTCAATATCTAAATCTAAATTATTAGCAATTGAGAACAAAATACGCATAGTGGAGTGACGTACTACAGGAGAAAATGTGTCATTATAATCGAGACCCTCACACTGTGAATATCCCCTGGCAACTAATCTAGCCTTAAATCGATCAAATTTGCCAGATGCATCATGCTTAATTTTATATACCCATTTACATTCAACAATATTTACATTACTGGGTCTGTCGACTAACTCCCAAACATTATTCTCTAAAAGAGACTTGTACTCACTTAACATCGCGTCCTCCCATTGCTTATGGTTCGGGCTTTTTATAGCCTCCTCATAGGTTGATGGCTCATCCAAGGAGAAATTGTTGTGTTGTACCAAAAGAGATGACATATCAAAATCTGCAAACCTTGGTGGTGGTACATTACGAGTGGATCGGGTAGGGCGGCCAGGTGGAACAGCAACGGTCACAGGACGAGTCGCAGCTTCCCCTCCAACGGCCTCGCCAGCAGAAGACATGACATCATCTTCACTGCTCGAACCCGTACAATACTCTCCTTCTGAAAATGAAGTAATATTATTATCTGACTCACACTTATCACCATCATTGGAATTATTACAAATATCATTGCTATAAAAATTATTACTATCAATATCATTATTTAAAATTAAATCACTATTCCTTTTATCACAGACTTTTTCATTATTCAATAAATAAGGAATAAATTCATTATAATTATTATGACTAACATTATGAATACGATTGCAAAACCTCTCCTCAATAAATGCTACATTCCTACAGACAACCACCTTTCTGGGATTCATAGGATCTGACAACCTATATCCCTTTGAACTCCCACTATATCCAACAAAAATATATTCTTTCGCCTTAGCGTCCAATTTGCGACGCGAATGCTCAGGCAGTAACGCATAAGCACTGCAGCCAAAAACCCGAAGGTGACTGAGGTCAACTTTTGACCCAGACCAAACTTCCTCCGGTATACTTCCTGCCAAAGCCGCTGTGGGGCATCTATTTTTTAAGTGAATCGCTGTCATTACAGCTTCCCCCCAAAAGCGCTTGCAGAGACCAGAATGCTGCAACATGCATCTTACTTTTTCAAGTAGCGTCCTATTAAGACGTTCTGCAACACCATTTTGAGCAGGCGAATAAGGGACTGTGGTCTGGTGAATGATTCCTTCCTGCTTTAAGTAGTTAACAAACTTTATACTACAATATTCACCCCCATTGTCTGATCGTAAGCATTTAATAGGCACACCTAATTGTTTTTCAACCATAGCCTTAAATTCAATAAAGTAAAATAGTACTTGTGACTTACATTTCATTAGGTATCCAAAACTTTTGCGTGTGAAGTCGTCTGTAAATGTTACAAGGTATCTCGCACCTCCCCAGCTAGTTTCTTGCATTGGACCACATACATCTGAGTGTATGAGCTCAAGTGGAGAACTTGCACGCTTGGCTTCACCTTTCGGGTAAGGTACGGCCGATAACTTCCCCTCTAGGCAAGCAGTGCAGTTTTTCAGTGCACCATCTTCAGTCTGAAACAATTTGTTAGTTGTTTGGTTTTGTAATCTAGACATACCTGTCAAACTGAGATGCCCAAGTCGATAATGCCACAACTCCAATGCTGAAACAGCCTCTGTAGCACTCGGTGCATTCTGCCTATCACGCAGGATCAAAGAGTGCATCTTATTTTGCGAGTTACCGACTGACCCACACACACTACCTTTTAATTTATAAATACCATTAACACAAGATGCTTTGGCTATACAGTTTCCAGAGATTTTACAATCTACATAAATATAGCAACCGTTCCTATCAAAATGCACACTATGACCATCATCAACAAGCTTACTGACTGAAATCAAATTGGCAGACAATTTAGGCACATACATAACATTTTTAAGGCTATTTACCATGTTATCACATTCCAAAGTTATGTCACCAACACAGTTTGATTTCAATTGTTCATTATTTGCAGTGTACACCGTGTAGTTGCAGTCTTTTGATTTCGTAATCAAGTCCATCTGATTGCACATGTGACATGAACTTCCCGAATCAATATAAAAATCAGCAGCAACACTCCGTGCCAAAAACGCAGTCGCAGTCCCCATTTTGTCAATCTCCTTCTTTTTGTCTCGCTTCAGCTTAAAGCATCGAGCTTTCATATGTCCAAGTTTTCCACAATAATGGCATTTTGTCTGTGGCTTCTTCTTTAGATCAGCATGATCAGCATGTTTACGGCTAGAATAAAAAGCACAGCCATTCTCACCATTTACTGTGGTGGTATTCATATTTGATTTGCGGTATTCTTCCTGAAGAAGTCGGGCGCGAACCGCTTCACTCGTAAGTGTGCCAGCCAAACTTGCAGTCTCGAGATTCGTCACAACTGTATCATACTCCTGAGGCAGACCCATAAGTAAGACCTCGGCGATTTCACTGTCGTCGACAATGCGTCCAATGTCTGATAGTTGATGTACTATGGACATAATTTCATTTACATAATCCGCCATGGAATAAAACTTATCAAACTGAGTACTATGAAGTCTGCGAAGAAGAACAACTCGCCTGAACAGCCCTTTGTCCTCTAATGTATTTTGGAGGTTATCCCAAGCACATTTTGCTGTCGCCGCACTCCGCACGTATTGAAACATCATTGGAGTTAGCGATAAACATATTCGTGCCAATGCTCTTTGATTTTTAGATATATCGGGGTCAGTGCCCTCAACGCAGCCCCACAAACCTTCAAGTAACAGCAGATTTTTCATGACAAATTTCCATGATGCGTAGTTGCCGACGCCGCCAAGCTTCTCAACAATCATGCCATGGCCTCCATTGATAACAGGCTGCTGGGTAACCCTTTCTTCATAGTTATCGCTAGCACGTGCTGTCGACATCTTGTCGAATCAGCACACCAAAACGCAAAGCAATGTGCTATGTAGCCGGCGCCTTCGCTCCGCCACAAATATTCCGCTGCCTGCCACCAGTTATTCGTTTTACAAATCTTTCTGATAGGTAATCTACTTTTCCTTTTCGGGGATTCTCTTTGTCCCTGGGCCCATAACCTGTTAAGGCAGTGGGGTCAGATACTGGCATGGGCAGCGAAATAAAAATGTAGCACTGCTGTATACGTCTCGTTTATTATTCCCAATAAAGCAGCACGTATAAATTGTCCAGAATAATCACAATGAACATTGATTACAATAATTACAATAAATTATATTTCAGCTTCTTCGGTAAGCACATTTCGATAGATAGATTGTCAATGTCAAGACAGAAAAAAAAAAAAGGAACGTCAGACTGTAAGCGACTTCGCACACGTACTATTGGCCACATAATAAAGGCTGTCACACATGTGAACCATACATCAAGTTTACATTATCTTCTACAGCTTTTACGTAACCTTTATTATTCGGTCGGCTTATTGACAAATTACTGATATATCTTATTTTTGATATGACTTTCATAATAGCCGTAATTCAAAGCTGGAATTAACAGGATTGTTTATTGATGGAACATTTTAATTTGTTCATAGTATGCCATGTTTCCTTGTTTAATGGAAGCTGCGTATTCGATGACTTAAAAAAACCTTTTTAAAATTCTCTATATGTTCATATTGCGTAAAGTTACATAATCTAAGTTTACTGTCGTTATAAAGGTGTACCAAGGGTACATGTTACAGCCATTTATTTTATTATAAGTGTACTGGTTTACTAAGAAATTAGTTTTTTCTGATTTTTGAAAACATTTAATTACATTGGTATTCAACAAGCAAATCAAAAACTAATGCTTGAACAAATTTGAACAAATTAAGGTCTATTATTGGTATTTTTTTCAAACTTCTATGTTCAACCGATTTCGAGATCTGGGATATCCTAAAACGTTACCGCAGCAAAATCTTAAATAACTTAAGAATTACAACACGCACAAATTTTGCTATTCACAAACATTTAATACGCAACAAAATCTATCTATTCATGTATTTGGTTCTGGATGGAAACGATTTTATAAAAAAAGATTTTGCCAGGGTAACGTTTCGAACATTACTCCAGCAAAATCTGTTTTTCTCGAATAACTTTAAAACTACAATGCGAACAAATTTTGCTATTCATGAACTAATTTCTCCTCATGATGAACTAATTATTTGATATACTCTCACTTCTCTAAAGCACAACATTTTGCTGCGGTAATGCACACGTTGCCCGGCGCAGCGTGCCCCGAGACGCCCCGAGTTTGAGCAATGCTCAAACTGACCGCGCTTCTACTTTAGTTGGCATTCTACCGTAACGTTGACGAGTCGTGTGGCTGAAAACGTAAAAATGCTAAATTGCGCAATTGTAAACTGTAAAAACTCTTCAAAAGTAGTAAATCGTGTCAATGGAGATGTATCCTATCATCGGTAAGTAACTTTGTTTCTCAAATAGCTATAATTCATTTTAAAATCAATTATTTATGATTTGTTGTGATATTCGCGTGATACTACTGCGATAAATTCGTATTTGGGAATGTTGATATATTTATTTTACATTGCGGGTTTGGCTTTGAAAGACCACCATCGGGTATTCTGGCCGTACGCAATGAATTTTAAACGACAGAATCACTTCACAGTAAACAAGTTTCGTGGTACAAGGGCTTTTATCATTCGTCTGTCAAATTTTGCGACTAGTGATGTACAATGTTTACTTTCAAATCGATTCAAGCAATCGAGCCATCAATTCGGTTTAAGAACACAATGATAACTAAGAGACCAATGAGAATGCATTTTCGAATTAAGTATAGATAGGGCATGATTGTTTTCAGTTTTCCAAGCGATCCCATTGTAAAAAATAAATGGATTGAAGCGACAGGTAATAGAAATTGGTTTCCTTCACCACACAGTACAATTTGCTCAATCCACTTCAATAAAGTGGACTATGTAATCAGCAAAAAGTTAAGACGATTATCCGTAACAGCATATCCGAAAATTTTGGTGCTGAATACGACACAAAATTAAGAAGTAAGTGGATAAGTGTTCTATGCTAATGACTAATGGCATATACCTGCTACTGATAATTATGACATTTATGACTAATTTTGAGATTCTATTCTATTCTTTAATGAGCCTACTTGGTTAAGTCTGAATCAAGTGGGCTAAAAAAGAAATAATATTCTATTTTACAGAAAGTTTACCACCAACCAACAACAAATGAAAATACGACATTTTCTGATTCAACCAGAAAAAGGAAGCTATTACAGGTCATTTAGGGATCAAACACATTTTATTACATCCTATCAATTTTATCATAGGTACATATGAATGTTTGTTAGTGTCTCTGTGTCTCAATGTTTGTTAATGTGGATGACGGATTTGGATGAAATTTGGCACACAGTTTTTAAACGCGCATCGTCTCCCGTCGAAGTCTGTTGGCTCACTGAGCGAGCGCGGCGCCTCGCGCTTTGCGATTGAAACGATTGTTTTTATGTGTGTACATCACTAAATGACTCGCGTGACGTCATAATGAGTGGGGATATGGAGGCACGCTCGGTTCTCATAGTATTTAATGAACAAGTGGTATCTAGCCTACTCTAAATCTGTGCATCCAAAGCTTGGGTTATTCCCGTTCGTCCCACCAGGCTTTGTCCCACCAGTAGGACGAACGGGAATTCTATAAATTAATTAATTTTCATTCCCGTTCGTCCCACCATCAAGTTCAGTGGGACGAACGGGAATAGAAATTAAATATTTAATTAAATTCGAGTTCGCCCCACTCAATGAAATGGAAAACAATTTTTGGATGGTAGGTAGGTAGTAAGAAATTACACATCAAGAAATTCTGATCTATGTTCAATCGTATTTTTTGGGTTATTCGGAATTTGCAAAGGACTATAAATATATAATGTAGATAGGTAGGTAGGTAATCAAATATATATAAAAATCACGTGACTATAAACGCGCCACGATTGGTCGCCATAGTTGTGACGTCATAATGTTAAAGCTATTTTCCAACCGTACAGCGTTTACGGCTTTTACTAGTGTCACACCCCGGACACTTCATACAACGTTAACAAATCAATTACCTATAACTACTACTTAAGCAAATGACGTTTGTACACGCGCAAATGTGTGCGTGAAATCTAGTAGGGCTGAGTGCGCGGTTGTCAATCGAAATGACACGAAAAGTGCAGCGACTGCCTTCTCTTTTACCCACATAGCGCTATCTCTGTTATTGGTCGGCGCCGACGAAGCGAACGCGCGCGCCCTTGTTTCAGTGTCAGTGATGTCTACAACGAAGTGCCAGGTGGGGTGAGGTATTTGAAATGAGTGCGGGGAGGTGAGTGGCCGTTCTGTACGTAGTACTATTATATCTTCTGTGCTAGTGTTCCCGAAGACTATAGGCTTTTAGACCTAAATTAGATCCCTAAATTAAAGCCTATACATATTGGTAATTTATTTGGGCTATGCTAATGAGGTAGCCTTTTAAATGGCTAGCCATTTTATAAAGGCTACTATATATTACTATACTATACTATATACTACTATAGGCCTAAAAAAGCCTTTAGGCCTCTTTGCGACTGTAGCCATTTTTCTATAGTAATAGGTTTATATTAAGGCTATGGTTTCTTTTAGGCTAGGCTTCTTTTAGACTTTTTTCTATTAATATTTAATACTCAAACGCTATTTTAGTTTACCAATAGGTACCTACTACTCGTAGTGTCAACCTTTCTTATGTTGATATTCTTGAATAATAGCCTCGAAGGCTAAGACACAGTTTATCCACTCTTTCCATGCAGCAGCAGTAGCAGTAAGAAAACAGCAACGCAATGTTAAAATATTTAAAAATCCAAGATGGCGGCCAACATTTGTGTTTGTGGGCCGATTTTGATGAAACTGTGTTTTTTCTACTTATTTTGACAAGAAAATAGCCACGCAATGTTAAAAATATTTAAAAATCCAAGATGGCGGCCAACTCTTGTATGTGGGCCGATTTTGATAAAACACTGACTGTCTGTCAGTTGTCCGCGTTGCACGCAGAAACTGCCGTTCAGGATTTTAGTGAAACTTGTATATAGGCTGTAATTTATTTTAAAGATCGAAATAACTATTTTTTATCTTACAAATTCATTAAATTCCACGGGATGACGTCGTGTAGTCCACGCGGGCGAAGCCGCGGGCGGCCGCCAGTAATTAATAAGAATGGTGTAATGAAATACATCCGAGTACTTATAGATAAACAACTGTACTTATTATCTCAGTTTAAACCGCAATGAGTGAAAACCAACAGTATGACACGCGCCCGTGTGTGCTCGAGAGCTGTTTCGGCGTGTCTTCGGTTCTGGATTCAAAAACGAATTTTCATTTTGATATAGCTTCCGAATGATTGCAAAAAATAAAAAAAAATAAAAAGTTAATTGATGGTGGGATGAACGGGGATACAAATATTGTATTTTATGAAATTCTCGTTCGTCCTACTGGTGGGACAAAGCCTGGTGGGACGAACGGGAATAACCCCAAAGCTTCATCTGCAGAGAAACTTTTCATATTGATGGTTTCATGAAATATTTTTTCTTCATCACCTTTTTCTCGTTTGTATTAAAGCTTCGCATTATGGCAACAATCGAAGCTTTTTCTGGCCCGCCTTCGTCTCTCAATTCTTGCACATATGCGTTATTCGAACCTATATGCCTATATGCCATAGCCTATTGAATTCCTACTTAGAAAACGATCTATAGTCCGGCTTGTTTTGTTAATGCGATCTTGAAATTTCGACAACCCGACTTACGTAATAGATTATGGCATTTTTTAATTTCCTTTATGTATTTCCCTGGTCTAAGGTTGCCTTCCGAGTGGAGGGGGTCCTCATACCGGTCGAGGCACACTTTAAGTACCTCGGCCTGGTTTTAGATCCCCGATGGAGCTTCGAGGAGCACTTCAAGCTCCTCACTCCACGGCAGTGTGCCGCCGCAGCTGCACTCGGAATGGTCCTCCCTAATGTGGGAGGGCCAGGATCGGCGTGCCGTCGACTGTATCATGGGGTGATACGGTCAATGGCACTCTACGGAGCCCCGTTATGGGCAGAGTGCCTCTCCCCCCGAACGGTGGCCCTCCTGCGACGTCCGCAGAGGGTCATAGCAGCCCGGGCCGTGCGAGCTTATCGCACGGTTAGCCACGGCGCGGCCTGCGTACTTGCGGGTCAAACGCCGTGGGATGTCGATGCACGCGTCCAGTCGGAGGTGTATCGGCATCGGGTTGCCGTCCGAGAACGGGGGGGACGATCTGCCCCACAGGAGCTGGAGGTAGTTCGTACCCAGGCGCAGAGGGAGGCTCTGCGCCGGTGGGGTGAGGCACTCGCCTTCCCAGCTGCCGGCCACCGGACGATCGAGGCGATCCGTCCGGTATTGGAGGAGTGGGTTGGGCGCCGGCAGGGCAGCCTTTCATTCCGCATGGTGCAGGTACTGACCGGACATGGTTGCTTCGGTCACTACCTGTACCGAGTTGCACGTCGGGAGGAAACGCCGCAGTGTCATCACTGCGACGCTCCCGACGACACGGCCGAGCACACCCTGTTGGTGTGCTCGGCTTGGCGACGCCAGCGCAGCGAACTTAACGCTGCGCTGGGAGGCGGAGACCTTTCGTTGCCGAGCATGGTCGTGGCCATGCTCCGCGGCGAAGCGGAATGGGGGGCTGTCGCCTCCTTCTGCGAAGATGTCATCTCGCAGAAGGAGGCTGCGGAGAGGGAGCGGGAGGTAGATCCTCAGGCCGCTCCCCTCCGCCGCAGACGGATAGGCAGGAGAAGACGGGCATTCGCTCAAGCAATGCCTGTCTGATGACCCTGCCGTGAAGCCTGCGTGCACGGTCGGCTCCCGTGCACGCCGCCGTCTGCCGGCTTCTCCGTCTGGGGATTGTCCTGGTGTTCTCGAACAATCCTCCCTTGGCGATAAGCTAGGCTAGCCCGACCGGTCGGTCGGGCTAGCCCGGTCGCGTGAGTAGTGGTGTCGCATTGTGGACCCTACTACACGCGCCCTAAAAGGGCAGGGAGAACACCGAGGGGTTTTAGTGGGTAGGCCTGGCACTCTGCCGGGTGAGCCCCACACACGCTCGCCGTCTAGCCAACGGTGGGTACGGTGCGGTTGCGCATTTCCCCGCGAGAAAAAAAAAATGGTCTAAGGTTGCCTGGAAGAGATTGCTTATTAGCAATAAGGCCGCCTGTGCTGAACATCCATGTTGTTTTTTAAAAATTTCTGTTTCTATATCTTTGTGTGCAATAAAGCGTTTATTATTATTATTTTAACTAAGGTTGAATGTTTTCTTGTGTAGTGCTACAATCAATCAAAAAAAACTCTGTGGCAGGCAGGGAGACTTGTATTGTATCCTACCTACAGTAAACAAGTAGAGAGGACCTAACCGTTGTATGAGTCCATGCAATATTAGACCGTATAATGATATACTTAGTGAACCTATTTGTGTTCTGGCGTTATTCCGACTTTAACGGTACACAATGTGGCCAGTTCTCTTTACTTGCACCTAACCTACGGCTTCATCGCCATAAGCTGCACGCCCAGATCTGAAAAATGGAAACATTCTTTGTGACGTTAACATTCATATAGGTTTACATACATACATGCATAAAAAAATTATATTGATTTTTCAGTAAACAAATCAACTAAGACCGCGTGTGTCGCGTCGTGATAGCGTTTCAATAAAACTGCTTTTGTCGCTTTTATGCGCATTTTCTGCTACAATTTATTTGTACTACAATTTCTTGATAAGTCAATAGTGACAAATGTTTTAGTTAGTATTCGGTTAACCAACAATAACTGTCTCAAAAAGCGATGCTATTGAAGTGTTAATGATACGCCACAAATGCATTAACGCTAGCAGAATAAGGCCCCAGGACAGAGGTTACACTCAAAATCATCTCAACAGTCCAGGGGGGCTACCGTTAGGCGGTAGGTGTCTCATAGTTTTAATGTCACGAAAGCGATAGCGAGTGATCGCTTTGAGTTAGGCGGTACGGCCGCTGGTAGGGATAGGTTTAGGTATCAGGAATAATAAAAATGTGTGTTTTAAAGGGAAAATCAAAAGGGAGCGCACGCTCATAGTGTAAATAAAGAATATATTCCGCGCCACGCTTGTGTTTCGATCATAACATCACCATACTATGAATGATCCAGACCGCCCAAAACTGTCACGTTGCGATTCCTAAGACAGCCCTGTTTTCATTCGTTCGTGCATCTTACGAAATAGACCTACCTACTCATTTTGTGCTCAGAATACCAACCATACCTACCTACATCAAAACATATCTATTTGAATGTTTCAAACATAGATGAGAACCAAAGAAATACTCAAAAGGTAAATTACTAGTTTATAACTTAGTGACATAACTTTAGAGGTCAATGACCTACATATTATTATTTTAATTTTAAAATATGTAGCTTTATTTACCTACTTTTGAAGTTTCCAACCACGGATTTCGGCACTGGTGTACTTTAAATGGGTAGGTACCTACATAAGTAAGCCGACACCATTAAGTGGGTGCGCGCACGGGTGACTTTTGTCGCCGTGTCTGTTTTGTCGCCGTCATCAAGTCCATGGAAATGTAAATGGAGGTGCGCACACGTTACGACGTGACAGCTGGGTGACTTTTTTGTCCGGCGACAAGCCGGTGACGCCCGGGCTCAGATTAACTAAACCAATGGATTCGCAATGTTATTATATGTCTCAAATAAATTTGCGTCCAGTTCAGTCCACCATTACAAAGCACCGTGTTTGTTGTTGTGCTAAAATATCAGTCGGTGAGCATTATTTGTGAGTGCATTTTACAGTTATACGATTTTTATTGATTTTTTTAATGAATTCTATAAAGAAAAACATAAAAAGTGTGGAATCTTGGATGCGGCGTCCCTAGTGTTTTTCCGCCATCTTAGAGCACCAACCCAAATGCTGGCACGCTTTTTTCGTAGGTATTTCATGTCTATTGGTTTCTATTGTCTAAGCGCCCGGGTGACAAAGTGTTGCCAGCTCTATTTCTGTTTACTAAGGCTGCGGTCCGAAAATCAATAAAAGTCACTATCAGCGCTATTAGCGTGCTCAAACGCGTCCTGCCCCCGTAGACAAATGCCACACGCTAACTTTTCGCAGTCATTCCTCAGAAAAAATGTATGCAGATGACATTAGCTGCGGAAAAAATAGCGTGGGGTTGTCGTAAGCTAATGTCATTTCCATACATTTTTTCTGCCGAACGACTGCGGAAAAGTTAGCGTGTGGCATTTGTCTAGGGCCTCTGAAATGCTGTGAGCGCGCTAACGTTAGCCGGCTTGGAGAGCTGCATGAAGTTATCGCTTACGTCATATTGGACTTACTGAAGTGAACTGAAGTGAAATCACTGTAAGCGAACTGTCAGTCTGACGTTCGATACTTGTGTTTTCGGATGAAAATGAATGACTATTTGTTGTGGATGAGCAAGGGAGAAACAATGTTGTGATTAAAAATCCACAAAACCAAAGTGCTGAGAAACAATTGAAAATAAAATGACCTAACCTAACCAAAATTTTAACTCGACATTTGACTTGTCGAGTTGATAAGTCGTAAGCGTACTGACAGCACTGTTAGCACTTTTAGTACGCTTTTTAATTAGGACCAGGTGATTATAATCGTCAGCACTATGAGCGCTGTTATCTATTTCGGACTGCCCTAAATAGATCCACGTATTTTTAGGTCTTAACTAAAAACCTTTTACGTAGATCTACGTATTTTAATAATTTTTTGCTTACATTTTTAAGAAAATTGATTTTTTACTTATTGATAATTTTAAGTAACATTGTGCTGTACACATATTTTGTGAAAAGAATAAGAATAATTTATTTTTCCAAGAAATATAGTACATAGTAAAACTATGATCATCACACTAGGTTAGACCTGTTACGCGAAGATCATACTTATTAACAAAAATCAAGGGTTTTCTGTAGCAGCTGATTTAAAAGATATTAATTTATGTATATAAAATGAAGAAATTAAATAAAAAATACAAATTATTAATAAGGAGAATTAGTGTGTCTCTGTGAATAAGTATGTGTGTTGTTTGTGAGTGTGTATGTGTGTGTACTAGTGTGTGAAACAGTGTTATATATGTAAGCGTGTGTGTAGTAAATTCGAAGTGAGATTGATGTTGCTACATTAGAACCCTTAATAAAGCTTCCGATTCAGTATAATTATGGGATAGCAGATACCTCAGCAGTAAACAATTAGCCTCTTTGACACTAGATAGATTCACGGATGGACACGTCTTTACCACTTTATTATACATGTAGGGTTCTAAAAATATTCTAAAGCGATGAGCAAAACAAGTTTTTATTCTTGCAGTAGTGATATAAAACGTACGCTTCTGAAGCATTTCTCTATATGAAGGCATATTTAATACTGCTTTATGTGTAAAGAGGAGGAGACGCATGAGAAAAAATCTACGGACACTCAAAACCTGAGCATTTTCATACAGCAGAATGGTGGGATACCGTCGATTATTATTTTTTTTATTTCTAATTTAACACTGCACAGACTCGTGGTCCGAGCTCTTTTCATGTAATCTTCTCATTGTGATTTATTTTGTTATTATAATTATTATATTAAGACTTACGACTACTTTTTACTCCTAATCTAAGGTGAGTTGCGCAACTCAATCAATTTAAAAATTTTAATATATATCTTAATAATATTATACTTATATATACTTAATTATACTCAAATATATATCTTAATAATATTATACTATATGTTAATAATTTATGTATGGACTATTTCACAAGATTTGGTCAGTTAATTCGTATTTGGCATAATATATGTTACGTCTGTTTTTTTATTTTTAGTTACACCAAGGTCGCTCCGCTTGATAGGGCCCTGAGCACCATTTTTTTATTGTATTCCATGACCACTTCATCTGTTGCTATGCTGGGAAGGGCAATGAGACGTCTAATTGCGTCGTCCTCCTTCAACACCCGGTAGAAGTAGGTGCAGGATACCATGTGTCTGGTAATGGCAACCACCGCGTGAGGGACACTATCGTGGACAGGGTTCTTCCTTTCTGCTCCTCTGAGCACAACCACGTGATCGTACGTTAGTCCCTGTGCTTCGTGGATCGTCAGCAGTCTAGATTGTACTCCGGTGCCGAACCCTTCCCTCCCATACGCTTCTTTCTCGTCTTGAGTAAAGGTAAGGAAGAGAGTATTTGGGTTGCCCCTTCGTAACACCGCCTCCGATGCCATTCTGCATGTCATGGACCTCAGCACTTGCCGTGATGTGTAAATACCCTTGTAGATGTTTTGGAGGGCATACACCACATCCATCGGACTTCGGTGTGTGCAGAGGAACTTTTCTGTTACCGACGTGATGGCGGCGGGGCTTCCGTAACGCATCTCGAACAGGTTGTCTCTGTCTATGAAGGGGATCTGATTTGTATCGGTCATTAGTACCAATTCTCTTGCCCCGGTCAGCCTTGTTGCCATGATGATAGCTCCAAAATGGACTAGGAGAGCTTCGTCCACCAAAAGGCGTTTTGATGCTTCCACACCATTGATGAGGACTAAGGCAATGGTTCTTATTTTTCCCTTCACGACCGCCCCGAATCGAGTCGTCACTTTGTCCAACAGTTCTTTTGCCGTCTCGAGTGTGCTAGTGATGATCATATCTTCCTTCATTTGGAAGTTGTTGAGGAGCCACGTGGTCTTCCCGCAACCCGGCACACCGTCAACCCATCTGATTGCCAGTTTACCCCATGGTTCGGAGATCCAAGTTCCACTCACGGATTCCGCCGTTTTTAGAATTCGGTCCTCCAGCATGAAGCGGGTGCACTTGGCAATTACCACTATTGGGTCCTCGATCGCTGTGCAGAATGTGATTGCTCCCCTTTCGTCAGTTGCTTCATGATCCACCAGCACCATGCCTGACGTGCCACTGTACGCCGCCATCTGCTTTTTATCTATAGGGCGAGTTCCCGCCACCACAGTCCCGGTGTCGTTATTATAGACCACCGCCCTCGCCCCGTCCAGGAGTTCTCGTAGTAACATGCGGGCGTTTATCTGAAATACCTCAAGTAACTTGCTGCAGGTGGTGTGTTTTACCTGCAGCGTCGCCCGCAGTGTCCCCAGGTACTCTAGATAGGCGTTGACTAGGTCATCTCCGTCCCGGTCAGTGACTATTCTGGATGGCGGTCTCACCCTTCCCATGTCTGCCAGTGTGGTTTTGGGTGAGGAGAACGTTCTATGTTTGGGGACCAAGTCCGGTACTGTCTCACTGCTTGTTCTACGAGGACGAGCGTGGCCCAGGGCAACAGATATGCCCCTGATGAGGTCGTCTGTCGGGGATTGTCTTTGTGATTGGAGGCGTCTTCTTTCGTTTGCTTCTTGCATCGCCTCCTCGTGTTGCCTTTGTGCCCGGGCTGAGCCACTTTCTGTTAGTTCATTGCGTGGAGTCTGCTCGTGGTCTTTGAGCAGAAAGTCGAGGTTTTGGCCTCTTCCCTCGTACACGATAATTTTGTGTTTTCGGGAGGCCTCCAATAAGGGAGTGTAATCGGACACTTTCCCTTTGTCGATTCTTATTTAAGGAGACTTTGAGTACGGCTCTTTGAGCTCTTTCAAGTATTATAAGGACAGATGAAGGAGCTCCTCCCCATGCCAGGATTAGAAATGAAAAGAGTAACTGCATAGTTTCTTTTTCTCTGTAGACACTTTATTCCGAACGCGGTGGTTTTATAAATGTTATTTTTAAGTTTTTTGGCGATTTATAGGTGCCTATAAAGGGTTACTTTTTATCAACCCGGAAAATTTAAGGGACGCTTCACGACACGGTGGAATGATTTAAACATTAATAAAAAAATTACTCACCTATTTAATTTTATATGAATTTCTAAAATATCCCAAAAATACTGCTCTAGTTTAGCGCAGTATTTTTTAGTTTTTTTTTCTTTTTTAATTTTTATGTAATAATGAATGTATCCTGGTGGGTTATTGTCTAAGAAAAAAATCTATCACGATCGCCTATAATTTAACAGCCATTGTGCCGCCGACTTCCTATATTATAGGAGTAATTGATGGACTGTGACTGTCAAATTGAAAGAGATTTTTTCTTAGAAAATAACCCCCCAGAATGTATTGTTAATTTTTTATTACAAAAAATCCAATAATTTTTTAACTGATGTTAGGCGGAATCTCAAGTGTGACATTTCGGAATGACAGACTAGTATACAATTAGATGAGGTTCATAATTTGTTGACATTTAATCCCCAGTAAATAAACCACCGGCCACCAGAAACGTCATACTAACTAATTTACTAACTTGGCAACACTGGACTCTTCGATTACAAAAAAGTTTCGTCACTGTCGCCCTCCGTGCGCGCACCTGCGTGACGTGACAGTTACAAAACATTTCTGTCGCCGTGACAAAAGTCGCCCGTGCGCGCACCCACTTAAATGTCAAAAATTGGAAGGTTATCCGATTGAGCATGCACAAAACCGATTTCTAGTTTATTACTCATTGCTCAAATAAAGTCCTCTTATTTGAAATATTAACTGCATACAATAGGCTTTTCCTCACATTTGCCGAAATTACTTTTAGCCACATTTGCATAAACCGTTTTTTGGTATACTTACTTACTGGAACTGTAAATGCATAACTTTCACTGAAAGAACTTAATTATGGACACCCTAAAACTATTCAAAATCAAAACCCGAAATGACGCACTAATGTCATTGTCAAAATCACTCAAACGCCATGTTCACTATTGTTGCCAGTGCTCTAACCTTAAAGACTACAATTGTCACTTTTTTGGGATATTTAAATTCATAATCTTCATCACAGCTCATACACGTCACCACCGAGGGGCTCGAGCCTACCCTATTTATATGAAATATTTTAATTCAATAACCTTGTTTTTAATCATCTTTCCATAAATAATTGATGGCTTACCATATTTAAAGTAACTGAATAGTTAAATTTAAAAAAATAGCTCTCTTTGTTTGTAGAAACGAAACTTTTTTTTTACACACCCGCCATTAGCTAAACGGCGGGTGTGTGTGGGGCTCTCCCGGCAGAGCGCCGGGCACTACTCTTTAAAAACTAACCTACTAATTTCGATGATTTTTCCTCCAAATGGCAATGTCAGAAAGGGACAAACGGCCTCTCTTCTGGCTATCCCTCTCGGCTCGTTTTTGCCTCTATCGTGTTGGTGGCCTAAATTGAGTCATAAGCGTATGTGATATGGTGTATTATTGCATACGTCATTTTTGATGAAGCTCAGTCCTGTTTTGATTATTAAGTCCATGTCCGTGCTTAGTACACTAATGGACGCGCAATGTACTAATATGTCTCAAATTGCGTCCAGTTCAGTCCGCCATTACAAAGCACCGTGTTTGTTGTTGTGCTAAAATATCAGTCAGTGAGCATTATTTCTGAGTGAATTTTACAGTTCTATGTTTTTTATTGAATTGTATCAATAAAAACATAATAAGTGTGGAATCTTGGGTGCGGCGTCCCAAGTTTTTTCCGCCATCTTAGAGCACCAATACAAATAGCACGCTTTTTTCGTAGTTATTTCATGTCTATTGGTATGTATAGTCTAAGCATTTCTCTCTAATCTGTGCTTGTCATGCAAATGTCAATGTCATCATGATGTGATCATTCTCTCTAATCTGTGCTCCCTCATCCTTTCAGCCTTTTTTCAGCACAAACTTTATAGAGATATTACGTATCTTTTCAGTAGTTTTCAGCAGTTTTTTCAGGCATATTCTCTCTCTGCTGTGCATCTTCATCCTGCTTGTGTCGTCGTGTGAACCGCATTATTCTTTTGAGTTCTGTTACAACAAAAAAATTAAATTAAGAGACATAAGAGGCAAACAGTCGCAGCTGAAAAGTAAAACAGGTTTCTTTCTGTGGTTTCTTTATATCATGTAATGCATAGATGGTGTTTTTGGGAATTAAATAATTATGATGCTTTTAAGTTGAAATGGAGGATAAAGAGAGACTGCAGCGAATTAAAGTTAAGTACCTACATACTTTATTATATTGAGAATCGGTGTTGTAACCTAGAAAACACGAAATAAATCCCTACACCAACCTGTCTGGCTAATGTGATGTATCCTGTATATTGTCAAAGCCGTGTTATTATAATTTAACTAGTGAAATTATAATTGCACGGTATATTGTCAATTCTTACAATGTAATGATCTATTTTTAGTGTTATTGCAATTTCACTAGGTCACTATGGTAATATTGTAAGACAATATTTTCTCAATATCACTGGTTCATAGATTGGTCCGCTTACATTGTCAATTTTGTAGACCAATTAGTGAAATAAATAGACAATTTTGAAAAGCACAGACTTTATTGTACCATTATAAAAAGTAATGGGAAATAATTCTTCCAACTGTTATAACAATCATAAAAAAGCAAAACAAATATTATTTCATTACAGTTACAATTGAAATAATCAAAACCTTTTTTAATTTCAGAGCATGAATTATTTAGTCGTGCCCAACTTGAGCCGTTACATTAAAATGTCATAGTAGTAGTATATTAAGTAGTATTTAAATGAGTGATTGTAAATTAAATTTTAAGGGACAAAAATAATTAATTTGGGTTATTGTATTACTAAGTGAATGACTTATAAACATTTATTTGAGTTACTTCAAATACAAAATAAGAAGGTGTGCATAACAGCAGCAAAATGTTGTGCTTTAGAGAAGTGAGAGTATATCAAATAATTAGTTAATCATGAGGAGAAATAAGTTCATAAATAGCAAAATTTATTCGCATTGTAGTTTTAAAGTTTTTCAGGAAAAACAGATTTTGCTGGAGTAATGTTAGAAATGTGCACTGGCACTGGCAAAATATTTTTTCATAAAATCGTTTCCGTCCAAAACCAAATACATGAATAGATAGCTTTTTTGCGTATTAAATGTTTGTGAATAGCAAAATTTGTGCGTGTTGTAATTTTTGTTATTTAAGATTTTGCTGCAGTAACGTTTTAGGATATCCCAGATCTCGAAATTGGCTGAACGTAAAAGTTTGAAAACAATACCAATAATAGACCTTAATTTGTTCAAATTAGTTCAAGCATTAGTTTTTGATTTGCTTGATGAATACCAATGTAGTTAAATGGTTTCAAAAATCAGAAAAAACGAATTTCCTAGTAAACCAGTACACTTACAATAAAATAAAAGCTGTAACATGTAGCCTTGGTACACCTTTATAACAACAGTAAACTAAGATTATGTGACTACACAATATGAACATATACAGGGTAAATTTTGAGGTACCGGCAACCTCGCAGGATTAGATAGCTAGCATCATTAACTACAAAGTTTGTTCCACGACTTTTGATAATTTGTTAATTTTTACTTTCATACAAAAATAAATATTAATTCAATCTACCTCTAGAATGTTCGTAATTTTATGCGCATCACCAGAATCACCTGTGCGAGTGTGCGAGCGGGCCGACGCTAGCATCCTTGAACTTGACTTGTTCTACTTTTCTACGGCCGCCCGCCAGTCGGCGGCTTCGAAGCGCGCGCGTCACATGTCCTTGAGTGCCAAAATCTTCGGCACTTTATTGATCGATCTATCGTATGTCTGTGTAAAAATGATAAGTGAATAATGATGTGTGATATTGAGTTCAGTGTAACTTTAGAAAACGTTAAATAAATATTCCGTTAATCGTTTTCACATATTTTGGTGGTTTAGATACCTACCTACCTAAGAGTTCGTTTTTAATTGTTTAATGTAGCCAGTCCAAAGCCTGGTAAAGTGAAAGTTAGTGTATGTCACAAATACGCGTGTGCTAGTAAAGTTTCGGGATGATCTGTGAGGAGCTCTGGGTCTCCAGAGTTGTTTTCCTGATTGATTGCAGTGGTTTTCCAACAAAACAGTGCTTGTGAAGGATAAAAGTGTGTGCGCTGCACTAGAACGATCTGTGACCCACCCCGAAAGTGGTGTCGTTTGACGCGCCTCGATGCCCCTCAGACTTCAACAAAGTTTCGGATTTTTCCCTTGGGAAACCAGGGAGAAATCCGGCAAAAACCGGGACCGCGGAAACCACCAGGTCCTGGTATCGCGCTTCGTGAAAAGGATCTGAGAGAGCAGGGAGACGGCAACAACTGAGGCAGGAAGATCGACATATCGCACGTCCTGATCGGCCGACCGGGAGAGGCACGGGAGAGTTTTTCGTGTGCAGAAAAAAATTCCCAAACTTCCGCGGCCGATATCTCAAGAAAGCAGGAGCTCTTCCCCTACAAACCGATACCCGAACAGCTGGCGAAAACGGGTCCCGAAGGAAGAGAGAAATTGTCTAGCCTCTTGCACCAGCCCACGAGGTCGAGGATCCGAGGTAGCTGGAGAAAAACCGAAGACGGTCCCAGGTTCCTGACGCCAACCCGACCCTAAAGGAGTATCAAGCGTCGCCCGGGACGCCAAGAACGGGAGCAGGAGCGCCGGGAAGACAATTAGGTTAGTTTTCACTAATAAAAGTGTGAATAGCTACAAACTTTGAGGGTCGGGAACAACCCCAAGGGTAGGAGGCGCGCGGGTTCTGTGAAAATAGTTCGATAGACAGTATAATTAGGAACACAACGAGAATTTCACCAGAATTTTAAGACACATAGTTTCTTTAATATGTATTGATTTTCACCAGAATTTTAAGACATAGTTTCATTAATAAGTATTATAAGCAAATAATCCCCGGGTGGAACGTTTTAGCGGAATTTCACAAATTCCCTTTGGTAAGTATAATAGAAAAATAAAAAATAAATGTTTTAAGGAAATTTCGAAATTTAGCAGTGTAGGTGGGGTATTGTGGATATAAAAACTGACACCCACCAAATTTGATAGATATCCCGTAGATAATACGGGAGCAATCAGGTTTTTTCCGCGATTTGGAAAAAAAGGTAATTACTTCCGTATTATAAAACTAGCCACCAAATTAGAGAAATGGGGTGTAATAACACTCAAAGTACACTTCAGCTATACGGTACGTAAGTATCTACTTAGTCTGAAGTTTTATCATTATTATTGGACAGCGCACGAGTAGCGTCGTCGCGCTTATAAATGAAACATAGACTTATCAATGTCACGACAGTGAAATAAATACTTGAAAATAGGTTTTTGGTCAAATTATTGAGTTATCTTAAAACTCGTAAAACTAACGTTGTAGTTTATGATGTTACCTATCTAATCCTGCGAGGTTGCCGGTACCTCCCAGTCCCAATTGACCCTGTAGAGAATTTTAAAAAGCTTTTTAAAGTCATCGAATAGACGAATACACAGCTTCCTTAAAACAAGGAAACATGGCAATCATGGCATACTATGAACTAATTAAAATGTTCCATCAATAAACAATCCTGTTAATTTCAGCGTTGAATTACGACAATTATGAAAGTTATATCAAAAATAAGAAATATCAGTAATTATTCAATAAATCGACCGAATTACAAAGGTTGCGTAAAAGCGACCGCACCATACATAAGGCTAACCATTTAAAATGAATGGTTAAATATCGATGTTTCGTTAATACAGTTGCGAAGAAAAGGGTATAATAATAAAATGAGCATGATATTTTATTTTATTTAAAAATCAGTCTTATACAAATGTTCGAAAAACTGGGACAAGAGCTAGATTCGCTCCCGACCCCGTGAAGTCAGCCGAATATGATCACACGTATAGATAATCCATGAATGATAATTAATCAGTTCGACAGTTTGTTGGAAAATATACGTCTAAAAATTACGAAACATGATACGGTTATGAGAAAATGTATATCAGCTGAAGAGTACTCATAACTTTTATGAAAGGTACAAAGCTGATTATTTTAAGCGTAAAAGTATAACATACTTTTTTCTTTGTTTGTTTAAGTTGTTCAGGTCGTAAAATCTCAAGTTCAATAAAAAAATTATAACTCGAAAACTACAAAAAATCGAGGAACATGCATGGGGGGGTGATTCGGTTAGCCCAAGAGGTGCTCTATCTCTGGACTTCAGCTTGACACTATTTTTTGGGACACCCGGTATAGGTACTATACAGTAGACCGACTTCATAGAAACGGTTGAAACACGCGCTATGCCTACGCGCCTCGATCTGGGATCGCATCTACAAGGGCAGTCACACGAATGCGGTTCGCCGCAGGGCATACGCACGAGCCAAACGGAGCGCACGGTCGGTCGCGGTCGGTGTGTTAGTGAGCGATTAACGTATTTATGGGAGTGAGCAGCTCTATCGCAGGCCAACACATCAAGCGGTGTCGAGCGGCCGTAGGTATAAAATTTCAAAGAGGGGCCGAGTCGACATACTGTATATACTATTACCGTGGTCTCGGCATGTTTGTCCAGTCAGTCTTGTAGATTGATTGATATATCTATATAGATGGTGCTAGATTTAAAGTGAAGTCAAAAATTTGTGATCCGGGGCCCAATTTTGAAAAAGTTATTATTGACACCCTTTTAGTATTATTTTGTCCCATCTTACCAAATGAAGCCACAGTCGACTGTAGTGCCTTCGAGGCACCTCTAGCTTACCTATTTCTGCCGTCAAGCAGTGGTTCTCGCATTACATTGCTTAACTGGGTACTGTAGCCTGACACCTTATATCACAAGTTTGCAATGTACCTTGGCGTCCTCGTAGGGGTTGTAGATGTGTAAATCTTACAGGAACCACATGTATTATACGCTGTACCACTTACCATTAGCTGTATAAAAAATAATGTAGGTAAATGTAAACATTGTTGTGGGGTAATTCTAACATACCACGGTAACATACAGTCAATCTTTGTTTACATTTATTTCATTGTGGGGAAGTTTGTGTTGTGGTCAATGATTTTAACTCTTAAGATAATTCTCTTTTTTTAATTAAATGAATCCACAACTTACAGACTTAAGCCAGGACAGGACAGATTAATTTGACAGCTCAAATTAAACTTTTTCTTAGAGCTACATGACATTTAATTACAATTATTATTAACAGTTCTGTACATCAATAAAAATTATTAATTTAATAATATTTATCTTATAGCTGGTGCATTTTTAGCATCTGTAGCTGGGATTGCAGCTGTTGTTGGTTTCAGTGCTACATTGGCAGCAGCCAAAAAGAGGGATCCTAAATACTTCAGCAAAGGTACTGTTAAGAAACTTCTTATAATCTGCCTTTTTGTGTATAAGAACATAACGTCGACTTGAAAAGACGTCAATTAATACATATGTCATAAATAAACAATTAAAATCCAAGAGCATTACATATTTTCCTAAAAACCTTAATTCTACTAAAGGCCTTACTAATAACCATTGTATAAGCCTGATTTAGTTAAACAGTGTTTTGTCACGTTCACTCGAATGACATTTCAAATTCAAACAAAAGAGACAAAACACTGCTTGACTATACAAGGCTTATACAATGGTTATTAGTAAGGCCTTAAATATATAACAAAATATACAAGAAAAACAAGCCAAACGTTTTCAGGTACCTGTTGAACTTCCCTATAAGTAAATTATCATGCGTGTAAGTAAACAGGGTGTCCACTGCTAATGTTCAAAAAAATTCCCTGACCATATTTTTCAAATTTCGGAAATTTGAAAAAAATGGTCAGGGAAAAGTCAGTAGTTGGTCAGGGAAATTTAATTTCCCTGACCAACTATACTAATTTAACAGAAAAATAAAATACAATAGTATTTTTTAGAAAATTCTTAAGTATTTTTTGTTGCAAGTACTTACATCCTACTAATATTATAAATGTGAAAGTGTGGATGTTTGGATGTTTGTTACTCAATCACGCAAAAACGGCTGAACGGATTTGGATGGGCTACCTTTTATCCCGATTCCTTAAGTAGCTCCCGAGGGAAAATTGAAAATTGTTTACGAGCTAAGCCCCGGGAAAACCACTTTTGAAATTTGGTATGCATGTCACCTTTGCTATGGAAAAGGACATGTACTTTATATTCCTTAATGTTCTCTCGAATAGTTCCCGTGGGAAGATTAAAAATTGTTAACGAGCGAAGCTTTAGACCCTATTCTGAAGTACACGCAGACGAAGTCGCGGGCAGAAGCTAGTAATTTATATTTTTAGGCAAAGTATTTTTACACTGGCGAAAAAATAAACCGAGCAATCCTTAACCTATGTTCAAATGCAATTTCCTTTAAATGTTTGTTAAATAAAAAATATATCAGCAAAAAGTCTCTTATTGAATACTAAGATGATAAACAACCGCTTTTTATTGCTCTTTTGAGGGTTGACTGGGCGTTGAATAAATTATGATAGTTTTGCCGGTTTTATCACATTTTTTTATGTTTTGAATGTATAAATGTCAGTAGTTGATAATTTTAATGACTTTTCTGCGTTGTTGCTTACTATGTCATAAGTCCTCAGATTACGGTAAGATAGCCTCAGATAATCCGCTCCAGGAAGCTATACTCAAGCTGTCGCATTACTTGAATGGAGCCTTAGTTATCGTTAGGTTGCTCAAATGTCAAGGCGTCCTTCGATGCAGCGCGTCTATGAAAATGAAAATAGCTTATGAAAATGAAAATAGTTTATTTCCAATATATCACTATTTCTACAGTGCTTGAGACCTCCTAGTAGGCAAATTAATGTGCCTGTGTCAAGAGGTCCCGCTCTTCCGTAACTCGGTGAAGTGTCTATAGAAGATACCTAGACTGGAGCCTTCGATCGACGCGCAGATAATGACAGGCCACGGGCTACAGCCTCTGCAGATGATCGATATTACGCATACGCATTTGAATGTCCCGACGAATCGGCGTCAGAACGCAGTGCAGGTCCAACAACAGCTTCGTGACGAACGTGGCGTGGCCATAAGTGCACGTAGTCAGGAGAAGGTTAGCCGAGCGCAATTTAACACCTCGAAGGACTATAATAGGCTCAAAATTAACTGTAGCTCACTGCAGAGTACGCCTTCAATTTGCTCGTGAGCATATAGAATGGACACTGGATCAATGGGCGCATGTTCTTTTTTTCTGGCGAGACAAGAGTGTCTTTACAGATATGATCGAAGACAAAGACTGTACCGTCGCCCTAGAAAACGTTACGCTCAGTGCTGTATCGAAGAAACTGTTGCTTATGATGGCTCCATAATGGTGTGGGGCGGCATTTCACTAACAGCATGTACAGATATGGTTTACATCGAATCCAAAGCTCATTCACGCGGATTGGCTACAAAACAATATATCAGTGATATTCTTGAAGATCATGTAGTACCTTACTCAGGATGTATTTAAGATGAGATGCTTCTAATGTACATGATAATGCAAGACCCCATACAGCGAGAATTGTTACACAATATTATACTTAGGATTGGTTGGCATTCGTGCCATGGATTGGCCAGCATGCATCCCTGATTTGAACTCCATCGAATATCTTTGGGATGAATTAAAACGCAGGGCCTAAGATAGGGTTCATAACCTTCATAACCTTTTGGGTTCAGAATGGCGATAGAGAAAGAATGGAACAACATCCTCCAAGACATCATTGTAAGATTGGTAAGATTAATGGGTTCAAATATGCAAGCAGTTATACAAGCTAAAGACGACAATACACATTAGTAATTCATTGATTTTTTATTGTTTTCTGATGTTTTTTATTGGAACTCTGTTTCAAATGACTTTTCCATCTAGAGATAGAAACTCGGCAAAATAGTTTTCTTAACACCATACAATTTACTTTCAATATAAAGCCTATAAAATCACCGACGATGATACCACTTTTATCAAAATTGTGTTTATATATTTGAAGGAAATTGCATTTGAACTCAACGGTTGATTTGTCTGATAGTAAACTTACTATAAAAGTAATACTTAAAATACTTAAACTTATTATTGCAGAAAGTGTAACCTTAACAAATAATATATTTATGAATATATTGATATATTTAAAAAAACATTACTTATATTCAAACAAAATAACATTCAGTCAATAAAATTAACAGTTTATTTAACAACATAATGTGCAAACCTGGACAAAAATAATTCGATAGTCAAGATTAAGAATCATTCTACCAAAAGCATGAAGTACCTAAACATATTCCATTTGACAATCACTGGGAAATTTGGGGACCATACAGTATAAAATCCTAATTTTTCCCTGACTTTCCAGGTAGCCCCTCGATTTCACTGACTGCTTTGAGCTTCCCTGACTTTTCCAGACTTTCCAGAATGTGGACACCCTGGTCACAGATAATATAATACTACAGTACAGATGCCTCATCCCATACAACGAAATGGTCCCTACTTAAGTCGGGCAATTCTTCGAGCTGTTTTATTTCACCATTTCACCGCGAGATGACGCAACTAAAACGCCACTGACACTTCTGAGCAAGCTCGGGCCATCGAACCTTTGCTACATTGGCAGTAGTTCTCGCACGCACTCAACAGATGGCACTTTAATTAAACTCCTGCTATGCTTATGATTTTTTTAACAAATTCATATTTATGCTTCGTTTAGTTCATTACAATGACTTATGCGTAAATAGGTCTTATAAAACATCATACGCTTACGGCCGGCTGCACCAAGCTAAATGTGTTACAATTTGGTAAAAAGGTGACGTATAAATCCATGTTATACCTAAGGGGTTGTTCCGCCATGGAATATACGATTTATGTCATGCATTTTATATACCTACGTTTGATATTTAAGATGTAAAGTAAATATATCATTGGAGATAAGTCATTTTAGTAGTGGGTACTTTCTATTATCACAAGGTTATCATCTGTAACTTCAAATCCAAAAACTGGTTAAGAATAAAGCAAACTTGCAAATTTTTCATATGTGACCTTTTTTATCCCGCCCAAGACGATTTCTTTTTCACTGATTTAGGTAAGTATTCATCATTTTTTCAATTTATTTATTATTTTTAAAGAAAATACAAGTCACATATTGTATATTGTTAAAAATGTGATTTAAAATTTTTATTTGACAAGATTTTTCAGTTTATAATTTTAGTTTTTTATACTAAAATAAAATAAGTGTTTATTTTTATACCGGGTTATTTTTCCATTAGGAGCCAAATTTTGTATGCTTGTTTAGACAAGCAAAATGAACAACTTATACTATGCGACCAAACTCGAAATCGCGAACAAAAATCAGCTGTTCCATACATTTAGGTGTGGATGTTGAACATTTGTATGGAACAGCTGATTTTTTTTCGCGATTTCAAGATTGGTCTCATAGTAAAAGATTTTGCTTGTCTGAACAAGGACACAAAATTTGCCTCCTGCTGGACAAATAACCCGGTATGTATACATACTTACCTATAAAAAACTAAGCAATTTAATTTCAAATTTTATAATATAAAATATCATTGAGAAATTAAATTGCAAAATTTATTATGCTTATAGCCGGCTGAAATTTATTTATTCAACTGTTTTATCAAATTCCGAAATTATATAATTTAGTACTATTTTTAAACAATTTTTTTCCTTGTTCTTTCTTACCAGTTATCTAATTTTCTATTTCATTTTATAGAATGTTGTTATTGATTCTGTGATAAAAAAACATAAAAAGAAAACATGCTTTACGCGGGTTCGAACCACAGACCTCTGGCGGTATAGCGCAATAATTCCGCAGTATATCCTCATGAGCCATCCGTTCGCTTAGATTTGATGTTGAAATTTCGAATCTTTTATTTAAATTGTGACGTGTACGTGTATTGTCAATCTATATATCTTTTTATATATACAATTCTCGTGTCACAGTGTTTGTTACCGAACTCCTCCGTAACGGCTTGACCGATCTTTATGATTTTTTTTGTGTATGTTTGGTAGGTGTGAGAATAGGTCGTAAACTATTTTTTATTATGGCGAAACGTAGTTCGCCAGCACAGCTAGTATATTATAAAAAGAGAAGTTCTCATCTATAGACGCACGCACAGCCGTAACCGCTAATGGTAGAAACGTGAATTTTGGACAGTTGTTTTAATTCCAAATTTAAGAAAATTTAACCCTGAAGGGATGAAATAGGGGTTGCAAGTTTGTATGCATTTTTTTTTAAATAAGCAACGATTTTGATAAACTTGGAGAACCATGCTCTTAAAAACATTTCATTGAACACGTGTTTCATGGTTTATTGGAATTCACCCCCTTATTGTGCAAATTAGGGGTTGAAAGTTTCTATGGAAAATAATTAAAATCTGCGCCAATTTCTATGAAATTTATTATTCGAGCTCCTAAATATAAATAACAGTCTTCTATATTATTTTACGGCAAAATATTAAAAACTACAAATTTATTTTACGGGAAAATATTAAATTCCCACAGGAAAATAATATTAATGCGGGCGAAGCCGCGAGCGGAAAGCTATCTATTAATAGCAGTCGCGGTTGCCACAATATTTGTAAATGGTAAAATCTAATAAAACACCGTACCTATTTGCCAAAATTCAAAATATACCTAATCACCGTTGAGAATAAAAAATAATTCAAGTAGTTAGTACCTACATTAATTTTATTTATATAGTCAGGCAACTTATGTCCATTAATAATCTTTACGTATTACTTAAGTACTTATATTATCTATTACTATGTATGTACCTAACATAGTTGAATGTACCACTTCTAAGGTGTTATTAAAAATTCAGATTTGTAATATTAGTTTTGAAATCCCCCATACAAAACAAAATAATAAAACAAGCAATTTTTGAAAAAATTACTAGGTAACTAGGTACACCAGGAATCGGGATCGAACCACTGCCACACAGATTTAAAAACGAAGATCAAATGAATAGATAGACCAATCCCTGACCTTTTTGAAGTGGTGAAATTTAAGATGTCATGTTTTTGTTGTGTAATTCGACCATAATGCGACATTACACTTTCAAATGTATGGGGATTAAAAAAATAATTTTTCAATTTCAAATTTTCAATAACGCCATTACTATTATGATTATGTAAAAAAAAATATGTAAAAATAATTTAACTCAATGCTATGTATGCTAGTTCGTAAGGTCTGTGACCTTACGAACTAGCATATATAAATAGTGCCATCTATGAGTGAGCAGTATGTAATCCAATAGTTAAAGCAGACATTGCGTCCTTCTTTGAGCTATGCTTTTGAGAGATACATTGAAGTTCACATAATTTGTCGCTAGGAGTGCTATAAATTTGTAAAAAGAGATGTTAAACCGTTCTAGCATGACTTAAAAACGTATTTTGATACTTCCCACGTGCTAAGTGATTTTTTTAAATATAATCAATACTTTTCTGAACCGCCTTGTTGACTTTTACTAAATTCACAAAAAAGTCATTACAAAAATCGATTAAAGTAGTTGATGCTTTCATCGAATTATTTTACTTTTGTTCGTGATGGGTCCCCGTGCCCTGGTAAAGAATACCACTTGCCACACGCATATAGTACGGGTGAATAGAAGTTGATTCAGCCCAGTAACCACCCCCACCTCTCTGGCAGGTAAGGAAAGGGGCCGTTCAAAGCCTCACTTCGGAAAAAATAATATTTTATTTGACTTATTATCTTGAACGTGTTGTAGTTTTTTAATAAACCGAGAATGTAGCTTTCATTTGTGGTATAATAATTGTTCAATAATTATATTACATTAGGGATTTTGCATTAAGAGGAAACACTGTGACAGATTTCAAAAATTTGTAAAATGTATTGCTTTTGCGCTGTGCCCAAACAAACGAGCGGAGCGCGATAAAGACAACGTACCTATAAAAAGTTGGCACAAATTTTGGTTCTCCTCTGAAATTACATTCGCGAGCAAAGTATGGAGGAATCACTTACTTGAAATTGGTTCCGCGCGATCTTGAGTACTAAATAACTAGTTAAGATTAATCAAAACCACCATTTTAAAGGTTAAACTGTCAACTTTAAAAAGACATGTTTCAGTTCTTTAATACGAGTTGTGGCCTATTGACCCTGTAACGCACGTAATAAAAGCAGGTGTTATCGGATTTTATTTATCAGTCGGCTTTCACACGTTGACTGGTACACATCTACGCTACTTTTAACCCTTGACCTTAGACGAAAATGGATACTACACTTAAAGCAGGACAAATCGCTGCCTTATTGCAAGAAGGGCTCAGCCAGCTGGCTGTCGCACGTCAGCTCCACAAAAACCAGTTCTGTGTTTTGAAAGTTTATTTATCCCGGTTTATATTTCGGGCTTCATCCCGAGACTAAGATCTGAACGGCGCGCGTGCGCATCGGAAAGGGATGAGATGACCATTTTATCGTGTTAACCTCTCTTCGAAATCGTCATTTGACTGGTGTCGACGTCCAACAGGAGCTCAGAGTTGTGCGTGGGGTAGCTGTTAACGAGTGGACAGTTCGTCGAAGGCTTAAACGAATTTGAATCCAAAAAGGCCTGCCACAGGCCTAAAACTGACGACCGGTCACCCACAAGCGTGCCTTCAATTTTCTCGCACCCATCTTGATTGGGAAGTCGAGCAAAGGAGACGAGTCCTGTTCTCCGAAGAGTGCAGAATGTGTTTGCACGGCAGCGACCGAAGAGGCCGGGTCCTACAGGCGGTCTGGGGAGCGAATTGCACAGTGCTATTTCGCTGAGACAGTCACCTATGGGGGCGGTTCTTGTATGATGTGAGTCGGCCTTTCTTTCAACGGTAAAACGGAGCTTGTTTTTGTGCCTGGCGGGGGACGAGAACGCGGTCTAACTTCAGACCGTTGCATTTCCAATATTCTGCTGGAACATGTCGTTCCCTATGCGGGATAAATATCGGTGATGACTTCCTTCTTATGCACGATAACGCTCATTGTCACACTTCCCGTGCCACAACTGAATACAAGAACTCGGTATCGCCACATTGGACTGGCCAGCGCTCTGCCCAGACTTGAATCCCATTGAGCACGTGTGGGAGGAACTGAAGAGGACGGTTCGTTCCAGAAATCCTGCTCCTTCAAGTGTGAATGAGCTGCAATCGGCCTAGATAAAGGAGTGGGAAGTATCCCGCAAGAATCGATTCAGAAGCTGATTAGGTCAATGAAGAATCGCCATCGAACAGTTATTAGGCCTAGACCTAAAAGGGAACACAATACAGTGTGTTTCTGCATAAAGTGCACATACGAGGCAGGGGGCAAATGGGTGTCATTTTAGTGATAAAAAAAATAGAAAAAAAAAATCACATTAATGAAAAAGTATTTTAGGGACCCATTTAATTGTTGTACCCTCCGTTGCGAACTTGCGAACCTGACGTGCATAAACCGTTATAACTTTTGAATGAATAGACAAATGTCAATGAAATAAACCCCAACGTGATCCTTAAAGATCTATAGTGCTTTTAAAACACAAATTTTGTTAATTATTATCACACACGATTAATGACAAAGGATTACCTAAAGGAGAAAAAAAGCGTCATTTTTTTTAAATAACGGCAATTCGCGGCGAGACACGATTTATGTGTCGATTGATAGCTGAAATGATGCAGGCTGAAATAAGGACTAGAAAACAATACTATATAGGGGAATTTTTTCGTATAAAAATTGGATATAATTCATATAATTAAAAACAAAAAAATATACACTTTTCCCCCCTTGATCAAAATTAATGGGGTTCTTCCCGTTGACCCAGAATCACGATATTTGGCAAGAGACAAGGTCTTATAGCACATATGAAGGAAACCGGAAATATGTACATACAACCCGTGCGGTTAAAGAATGGGATTAGAAATGGCGGCGCATGTATTCACTTCTCGCTCGCACACTATTTCCGTCTAATAGTGTGCGAGCGAGAAGTGAATACATGCGCCGCCATTTCTAATCCCATTCTTTAACCGCACGAGTTTTAGTTAGGAAGTTTGTACGGAACCCTCGGTGCGAGAGTTAAACTCGCACTTGGCCAGATTTTTTTAATATTCTCTTTAAATATCACTAACATAAACATATTTATGAAATCGTTTTTTAATTTTTTAGGGCTACACAGCAGTGTTGAGTTAGCAGATGCAGGTGCCATCCTTGCACTAAGAGCTCTTGGATGGGGAACTCTGTATGCCGTTGCTGGAACTTCTTGTTTGTGCTATGGAATTTATAAATTGTCTGGTGCTAAAGATGTAAGTAGAGAACTTGGCAAAGTTGTATTCAACTCATTTAGCAATAGGGTCCCGACAGCTTCCAGCTCAACAATAAGATCTTTTCCTCCACCCTGTTCCGATATACTGCACGGTATACAGGACATGATGAAATATACTGTGCATTCACCTTGCTATCGTTTTCTTTCCAGCTTAAGGATTTTAGAGTGAAAATGGGTAACTTATTGCCAGTATTGCCCAAAAATAATCCGCCACAATCGCGAACAGAATTTAGTGGACTGAATGACTTACTTACATATTTGTCTGAAGATTACGGAGTAAAAAAAGACAAATAGAGTGGAATAAGGTGAAATTTTTTGTTTATTAAAAGTCTAGTTATATGTTAGTAGACCTATATTTATTAAAAAATTGTTAATAAACAATGCTAATTAGAAATATCTTGTTTTATTAAATATTCTTCTTTATAAGAGGGGCCTTCATTGCAACTTTGTTTACAAGTAAAGACAGCTAATATTCCCCAATCTATACTGTTGAAATCGATTCCCACATTAATGAAGTTTAGAAGCTGCGGCATGATCTGTAAAATATTAAATTTTTTTAAAGTATTTATTCTGTTAGGTACTAAATTAAGGCGCCATATCGAAAAATATTGGTTATTTTTAATGTAATGTCATGGGTCACTGAAAGATCTTATAGATCACTAAAGTCAAATATGTGTTTCTTTATATCTTTAGCTAGACACGACAAGAACCAGAAACGCGATTTAAAGATTTTGCCTCGACACATTATATTTTTTAAATTACCTCTTAAAAATAAGAAAATTCAGGATTACTAGTAAACGATATTAGGTATTCTTTAAAAAGTTCCTTTAATAAGTAGACATCATCAGTATTCATAATCGTACAGAAGCATTTTTTTCTAATCATTATGAATATTTTTTAATAAAATAATTTGTATTTTGTCGCTTACGTCAATAATTTCTAAATGACCTGATTGCATGCGGGCGCAGCGCATTTACGACTTTGATAAAAGACTAGCTACTTGAGCACGGGGGGCGCCCCGCGTTTACTTATAGACGGAAACGCCTCCACTTGTTTGATTCATTTTTGATGTACTTATCACCTTAACTATCATAAAATTTGAAATTAATAGTAGTTTATGCAACTGATACATAATGAGAAGCTACGAAACAGTGATTTTGGATTCAAGTGAGTCTCCTGCTTGTTTAATATAGATGACATGGATGTTTTAAGGTTTAATTGTGTACGCTTGAAATATTATTTACACACTATAAGAACTAGTGAAATGGGTTTAGAAGCCGAAGGCAAATGACCTGCAATACCTGTAACATAACTGAGTGCTGTATTATATAGTCCCCTGGGGGACTGGAGAAGAATAGTGAGTGCTGTATAGTCCCCTGAGGACTGAACTGATTCTAGGGGAAGAGTCGTCCACAGGTGATAATGTAATACTAAACTTGCTAATGTAATATTATAAATGGGAAAGTGTATGTGTGTGTCTGTTTGTTTGTTTATCCGTCTTTTACGGCAAAACGGAGCGACGAATTGACGTGATTTTTTAAGTAGAGATAGTTGAAGGGATGTAGAGTGACATAGGTTACTTTTTGTCTCTTTCTAACCCCCCACTTCCCTAAAATGGGGGGTGGAAGTTTGTATGGAGCATTCCGCAATTTTCAAGGTAGAAAGCTAAAAATTGGTATGCGGACTATTTATGACTAACAAAAAAATCGTGCATCAGTTTTTTTGGAAATCGGCTCCCAACCCCTTAAAAGAGGGGGTGAAATTTTATATGGGACTTTTCGCAGTTTTCAAGATAGGAAGCTCGGTACACAGACTCTTTGTTACCAACGAAAAATACCTGCCTTATTTTTTTTGACAAATCTTCCGTGTTACCCCGAATTTAACGCGAGCGAAGCCGCGGGCAAAAGCTAGTATCATAATAAAGATAAAAACGTTTTCATAAAGAACGTTTAATGAAACCGAAACAAAACACCAAGTGATGTGTCGGTGTCGTCATTAACTCGCATCGCCCGCCATCTGTTTGACACTTTTGGAAGTAACAATTAATTCAAAATAAGCTTCAGGCGCGTTTGGATAGCATCGAGGTGGCAAAATTAACTGTTAAAAATGACAAAATTGACACAAGGAGTGTTCGGTTAGAAGAAATGTGAACAAAAGTTGCATTTTTATCTGTTTACGTCAACCGTTCGGATAGCTGAAAAAATGTCAAAAATGGCATTGTGAACTGCCAATTTCGCCCCAGCTATCGAAGAGGGTCAAAAGTGGAAGTTTTTGACAATTAAGATTTTTGACGTTTACTAAACGAAAAATTTTTGACACGATTGAATAAGTTTTAACGAAATAAATTTAATTTTCATTATTTATGGAAATTAATGATCGTTAATCACGAAGCGAGCTTATTACATCATAATACATCCAGAATCTGGAAACTGAAAATAAATTTAGGTTATAATAGCTTATGACTTTGACATATTGATAATGTAGCGTTCGGTTAGGGTGTGGAGCAAAAATGTCATAACCTTCTAACCGAACGCTTTACATCAACGCCAATTTTGACAATGCTAAAAACGCCACCACAGGCTACCCGAACACGCCTATATAATGTATGTGAGGGATGTGAGTGAACTTGACACTATTGAAGTGCTAAACAGAGAATAGTAGAAGCTTTTAATGACGTGAAACTGTAAAGAAACGTTCTCATTCCTTAATATATTTTTTTAAACGGGCGCGTGTGTGCATACTGTGCATTGACAATGAAGAAGAATACTTTTAAGTTATTATAAAGCACTTATAAGACGATGACTTTAATGTGAACAGATAGTGTGCATAATAAAAATCTTAATAAATATGCTGATTCTAACATTTTAACATGCCAAAATTACTCGTGAACTCTCATGACCATTCGTGAATAATGTCCCACTTATTAGCGTTGTGATTAATAAAATTGATGTGCTATTACATTTTGGTATGTTAACGTAATACCGTCTACGATATAATTTTGTCAGTCCTTAGCCCGATAAAGTATTAATTAAAGGTTAGATTCACAAATCAGTGCTTTAATTGAGTTTTATTTAGCAGCGCATTTTTATCATGATTATGAAAGATGGCGCTTGGGCTCACCCAGCTGGGCGGGTGGGAGTGGAACGGCTTGCTAGCGAATATTCTATCCTATTTTGGTAAGCAGTAAGTTCATTTTCAGTTGACGACGTTTCCATTGAGGAATTTCAATACTGCATTATGTCCATGAATTTGTCGATATTTTCAGCAATTTTAAAAAACTGAATAACTTTAATAGTATTGCTCAAAAAATTTTTTTTGTTGCTTTTTTTTTATTGCTGAAAGTTGGCAAACAAGCAAACTGCCCACCTGATGGTAAGTGGTAACAGTCGCCTATAATACATGTAGCTCCTGTGAGATTCGCAGCAAAACTGCAACCCCCACAAGAACCACAGTGTACGTTGCCAACTTGTGACACCAGATGTAAAGTCACAGTACCCAGTAATTTCACTGCCATATCTTACCCTTCAAACCGGAACACAGCAATGCAAGCACTGCTGCTTTGCGGCAGAAATAGGTAAGACGGAGGTACCTAAGCAGACGACCCTAGTACAGAGTCTCCTTCCAGTATATTTATAATATTATAATCGAGGAGCTTGGTGGCGCGTGCGCTCAGCGAACGATTGCTGTGGTCAGTCTTATGATGGGTGAGCAAAATACGAAACACCTCAAGCTCCTCCGTGCTTCGGAAGGCACGTTAAACAGTGGGTCCTGCGCCTGATCTCGCCCCGGTCGGGTCCCGGTCCCGGTCGCCCCGTCCCATCGGACTAGGTGAGTAAAGGAACAGAGAGTGCACTTGCGTTTGCGCAGTCACTTGTACACTATAATATCTCCTGCGCAGATGGCTAGTCTCTGTTGAGATTGGCCGCCGTGACCGAATATCGGTTAGGAGGACATTATTATTAATATTATAATAAAGATAGCATATTTATAATAAAGTCCCTTTCCTCAATTTTCCATTAATTTTTTTGTGATGATTATTTTTTAGTGGTGTATAAAGACTGTAGTATAGCCCGCCAACTGCCATCTACTTTTTTTTTCTCGGGAGAAAATGCCTAACCGCACCGTACCTGCTGTTGGCTAGACGGCGAGCGTGTGTGGGGCTCTTCCGGCAGAGTGAACACCAAACACCAAAGCCGTACAAATAAAAATTGAAAAAAAAATGCGATATTGTGTGACGTCCCGCCCGGCCAGTAAGCGTCAACAGTCGACCCATACATAATATACGTAAATGAAAATAATCTATTTCTCAGTCATTTATTGACGGATTAAAAAATAACTGGCCTATTAGGTTTGGTCTATATTGTAATTCTATCCAGTTAAATATAATATTTTCAACATTATGAGACTTCTTCATTCCGTTTTAAATGTTCGGCCTTCAAGGGACAGTTTTATTGACTGCCAGAGACGTAACGTAATTTGTATTAGGTACCACTCTAGTATTAATTTTGAGATTAGGGTTTACAACTTTTGACTAATAATATCAGAAAACTTACTTGGAATTCAAACTGTCTTTCTCCGCCGCAATACTGACACTTTGGTATGTGTAATAAGCTATTTTCGGTATTTCCAGAAATCCATAGTGGGCAGCCACCTCTTTCGTATCTTAGGACTTGATCAGGATGCCTAGCTATTCGTTTATTAAATTTGTTGTAAACTTTGTCCTCGTGATTATTTTGAGTAAATTGTTCTAATTCTTCCTCACTTACACTGCTTAAACTGCCTGCTTTCCTTTCTTGCATCATTTTCCGTAAAATATCCATTTCTTTATTTACATCTACATCTGTGTTTTCTTCCTGTTGTCAAAAATAAAAATATCCTTATGAATCACAATTAGTGTACTTTTTTTTTCGCATGTCTTTAATAGAAGGATTTTTGAAGGAACAGAATAAACGATTGCTTAATGATGCCTATTACAAAAAAATGCGCAGATTAAGGTTTTACTTCGTTAAAAGTTTAGCCTATACCTTTCGTTGGTCGCAATAAATAACATTTACCTTATAAAACTTCGTTCATATTCTTATCTACATTAATAATAAAGCGGTTTTTAGATTACTCTTCTCTTAGTACTAATAGTTATTCTCCCGAAGCATGTTTAAGCAAAAACTCACGCGGACCTGATTTGGGAGCTCTAATTTACAGGATTCTGTTAAAAATCAACTATCAAAATATTTATTCTATGTGACATCACTCTAGTATCCTATCGTTCACTTCAATAATAATAAAATATATTTTCTTTATATGGCTCCTACGTAAAGAAATAATACAAAAATTAGAAACCGACCTCAAAAACAATAAAAAGTTTTAAAAAAATATTAGAACAGGTACAAACAACATCACATTTCTAAATTAAAGTCGGTGCCCAACGATGATCTCCTAGAAAGTCTTAAAATTTGAACTTCAATATAGAAATGTGATGTTTTCTGCCTACCTATTCTGATATTATTTTTAACTTTCTTTAAAAAGGCGTCAGAACAAGTCAGATTATGTACGAAGTTTTCCATCGTTTAAACGTAATTTTAATGCCAAAACGTTTTGTAACGTTTGCTTAAACTATTGCATTATCTGTACGTTTAAAAATCGATACTATAATTTTTATGACTAAAATAAAACTACTATATATTTTTCCCCGCCGGGGATGCCAGTTTGTTTAGTACCGCGTGACGCGATTTTGTTTTCTCTTAAGAGGAAATCATACTGGCCGTTTTTCCATACATAGTCCCCTGTTTCCTTCCTGGATAACGACAATAGTTGCTCTATTTTCCCAGAAAAATCTATAGTTATTATAAATATGTTCTCTGCTTTATTTATTAATGTAATAATAAAAAGAGATTTAACCAAAAAATTGGCCAATTTTCTGCAGTATTCAAACATGAAGCAAAATTTAACGAGATTATAGGAAAAAAGCAAAACATAGACACAGTCAAAACCTTTTATTAATTGATAATTCAAATAGTAATGAAATCGGTCTAGTTTTAGAGAAAAAAAAACAGGGGACTACGAAACGTCTATTTTCTGTACTTTTCATAGTCTTAGGTACGAGCTGCAGTTGTCTCTCTCTATCGCGCTCAGCTCGTTTGTTCGGGCACAGCCGCGACAGCATTTTACAAATATCTATTTTTGAATTCGGAGTGCCTATTCGGACCCAGGTCCCTATAGATTCCTTCATATTCAGACCCGATAGAAGCGTAATCAAAAAATAATGGATCGAACTGAAAACTGTAGGTTAGGTTAGATGTTGTGGCGTTCGGGGAAGGGCTACTCCGATCCCGAGTGTGCCTCCACAGGGGGCCGAAGTTACTGGAGGGTTTAGTTAAGAATAGGGTTTTTACCCGAGTCCTCTTAAAGATTGCATATTTGGATATTGTTTGTGCGGTTTTTATCTTATGAATTTAAACTTATTTTATTAATACAACAACTTGTTATGTTGAGTAAAAAGTGTAGTGTTGTAATTTTTCATCATCATTTCAAGTAACGCCTACTGAACATAGGCCTCCCCAAGAATATTCAAACCGATCCATCTCGCGGCTTATCGCAACCCTTAACAGATTGCGGTCCATCTTTTGGACCTACCAACGTGCGTCCTTTTCACCTTTCCACCCCAGTGGTCCTCAGTCCTGCGAACGATGTGTCATGCCCATTGCCACTTGTGCCATAGGTACACGTGCTTGCAACGACCTCGAGTTGCACGTAGTCGCCATGTGTGGCACTACAAGTCAGCAGACTGGGATGGGATGCGGTCTTTGCGTCCTACCCTTGGAGGCAGGTTTGCTTTTTGCCGGATGATCCCAACATCGCCGCTGAATCTCTGTTGCTGATGTGGTGTTGCAGGGTATGGAAATTTACATTCCATCCTCAGAAGTCGCCATTGGTGGCAGGTTCCAACCTTGGTTTGGTCAATCCTCCAAAAAGGCTTCTCGCTGGAAACAGGAAACCTACCAAGCCTGGGCAAATGCGGTGACGTCTCGTGATGGAATCTCTTGTCAAAGCTATTCAGGGAAATTTCTGTACGCCATTCTTTCCACCACTGCACAAGGATAACACATCGTTAGCCCATGATGCAAAAGAGAAAGCCGATCTTTTTGGGAAACTCTTTGCATCCAACTCGACTTTGGATGACGGGGAACATGAACCGCCTACCATACCGCGGTGCAAGAGCTTTATGCCAGATATTCCGTTCCACCAAAGCTGTGCATCGAGCACTATTCACCCTGGATATCCATACGTCGAGTGGCCCCGATGGTATTCCTCCTATCGTGCTGAAGACGTGCGCTCCCATTGGGCAGAGGCCATTGAAGCGAAGGGGAGACACTGGCAGTAAGTTTGGACATCGCGAAGGCTTTCGATCGGGTCTGGCACAAAGCGCTTCTTTCTTAACTTCCTTCGTAGGGGCTTCCCGATAAACTATTTTGATGAGTCGCTAGCTTTTTATTAGACAAAAGCATAAAGGTCTTAAATGATGGTAAATGCTCAGACTCACTGTCTAGAAATGCTGGTGTCCCACAAGGATATGTGCTATCACCTACACTATTCCTTCTGCAAATTAATGATATGCTGCAAATCAGCGGCATTCATTGTTATGCAGATGACAGCACGAAAGACACCTCTTATAAAGGCCGTGCGAGCATTTCTCGGGAAAACGTCATTGAGTGCCGGAATAAACTTGTATCTGAAATTGATACATCATTAGAGAAAGTCTCTAACTGAGGTCGACTAAATTTAGTCTGTTTCTATCCTACAAAGACAGGTTTGCGTGTTCATCGCCAAGAAAATGCCATTTGTCGTTTCTCCTCGTTTTGCAGAGGCGCCCCAATACCAGCTTCTCCCACTTGATCGCATTCAACGGAGAGCGACTCGAATCGTCGACTGCCAGGAAATTTCTAATCGGCTTGATACCTTGGCGCTGCGTAGAGATGTCGCCTCACTATCTGTTATGTATTGAAATAAACTAAATATGATAGATGACTTGTTTATTTAAATCAGCACAAGTAATCACAAGACAAGGACTGACAGACTGTCAGTATCGACATGACAAAAGGTGGCGCGAAACATAAAAACTAAACACAATCAATTACCATAGATTAATCATATAAGCTGCATTCACAACATCTCTCCCCTTCTAAAAATTAAGTCTTTGTGGAGGTTTCACAACTCTACCATAACGAGAAACTTTTGGAACATCACTATTAACAGCCGCACAAACTTTGTTTTGACTTACATTCACTTTTTTGTGGTGTTTTACTGAATGACTCACTTTGAACGCTCACTTCAACACTTTGTGGGTTTTCACTGGTAGAACATGAAGGTATAATTAATGGTTAAACAAACTTACCTTTGTGATGTTTGACCATAATTATACGAGACGTTGCATCCGAAGAGATTTATATATTAACCAGGTAGTCCACTTTCCAATGTACCGGGCACCAAGGACAATTTTAGAGCGAAGACATAACAATAAAAAGATAGGTAGGTAGTTTTAGTATTATTCACCCGCTCAAGCGATGTTACGCCGCTTGACTCATTCCTTTAGAGCAAAATTTCTCAAAAACATTGGGTATTTATTTGCAACACAGCAAATAATGGGTAGGGAGGGAGTATAAATCTCTTCGGATGCAACGTCTCGTATAATTATGGTCAAACATCACAAAGGTAAGTTTGTTTAACCATTAATTATACCACGACGTTGCATCCTCGAGATTTATATATTAACCAGGTAGGATGTTTAGAGTATTTTGAGAAATTTTTGATAAGGAGAGAGAGAAAAAAAATAGTTTGTCGTTAATTCGGTATAAGTTGACTTTTTTTTATAAGTAATTTATAACAAAAT
This sequence comes from Schoenobius gigantellus, assembly GCA_963935595.1. Lineage (NCBI taxonomy): Eukaryota > Metazoa > Arthropoda > Insecta > Lepidoptera > Crambidae > Schoenobius > Schoenobius gigantellus. The sequence continues at coordinate 19,841,765 of OZ012549.1, read as the reverse complement.
CTAAATCAGTAAGTTAAGAGTTTTACGAGTATTACGGATGATAGACTCTTGATAGAATCTTGATAAGAATTTCCAAGGCACAGAGACTCATCTAAATAATTTGTAATAGTAAACTCCGCACTTCTAAGATGAGATAAATGGGCTTAAAAAACTTAGTGAAAATGAATGGAGCTGAATCAAGTGCAAAGGGAAGACATTGAAATTCATAAGTTATTTTCTCAAATTTAAATCTAAGATAATGTTTCGACGATTGATGCGTAGTGACAAAAAAATAGACATATAAATCAATGAACGCCATATAACAGAATTTAGACATCAGCTTAATAGCCGTTGGAATGTCGTCCATTTTAAAAGGCAACTCTGAACAAAGTTATTGAAAGGTTTGACAATAAGAATAAATCTGTTCTAACCCTCAGGTTTACGGATTGTAACACCGTTTATTCTTGAAATTTTATTAAACACAAATTTTGCAAAAACACTTTGGTTTCACTGTTGTTTCTACACAAAAATCACAACTTTTTTTTTTTAATATAGCAATTCTTTGTCAATTAGTTTCAAAATATCTTTAACGACGTCATTTTTGCACGTGACAATTGCAACTACCTTTGATCATTGTGCAATTTGTGCATAGACAAAATTAAAGAAAATAAATTTGACATTTATTTAGTCCGTTTGTTTTGATAACTTTTAGAGATATTTAACAGAACATATTTTAAATTAATAGATCATACTAAATGAAGACATTTAACATGAGACATATAAATTGATAGACATATAAAGATTTTCGTTGAGTACCTACAGTTTTTAAAAGCGTTAACATTTTTGTTTATTGTTAATTATTCATGACCTTCTGTCATTTTCAACCAAACATTCAAAACTTTTACCTAGAATAACTACTGATTATATATTGTAGAACTTCCAAAGATTCATATGTTGACTGGTGACGGTGATAAGCGATAAGTCCGTCCTTAACACATCTTGAATCACAATGAGAATTTCATATTGTGGTAGTATGGGTATGATTCCTTTGCCCATGCCTTGACCTTAGAAAAAATTGCTCCGTAATTTTATATTTACTAACGAAGTTTTCTGCGTGCATTTCATTTAAGAAAAATAACGAAATAGTTTCGTTGGAATTTACTACTAAGTGCACGCGACCTTCGAGGCTCGAAATCAAGACTCTGGATACGCAATACATACGTAGCTATAAATGATAAGGATTCGCCGAACGATTCATCAATTCGTTATAATAATTTAAGTACTTACGCCAATTACCAAGGTGCCTAATATATTTCTAAATTACTTGAATTTTTTTATGATTTAGAACAGATAAATTTATTAACTTTTTTTTTTTGGTAACTAGGTATTAGGGTTTTTTCAAGCACATTATATTCTCCAAATTCGTATTTTACATTCCCTATTTCATTAAAAACCCTGATAGTAAGCGGAATGTTGGTGGATTAATGAACAATATTTACACATTACATGTCAAGTTCCAGATTTTTACCATAGAAAGTTTCAGGGGCCCAATTCAGCTAATAAGCTACAGCTGAATCGCAACTGAATCGTTGCGGTCGACCAATCGGAGCGCTTATATTGTCTTTCAACTGCTCGATGACGTGATAATGTGGCGTTCTGATTGGTCGATGGCAACGATTCAGTTGCGATTCAGCTGTAGCTTATTAGCTGAATTGGGCCCCTGATCACTCTCCGGCAAACAACTCACAAAGGCAATTTTTCTTGAATTAATAGTAGCAGTTGCACACAAAATAGGTAGGTGCTCTCTCCTCCATATGTCATTCCCACAATCCAACAAATAAGAACATTTTACAATTTATTTATAATTGTTTGACGAACCCAATGTTAGAGCCCCTGACCATAAGATCGTTAGGCATGTTTACATATTATATTCAACCCCACACTGTGCTATGAATCTCTAGGGCAGTTCCCATAGGGCTTGACTGCCTGACCCTTCAGTTGAGGAACTAAGAAACAATTAATATAACAGGGAAGAATTCTGTGAAAAAACATATCTAAAACATATAAAATCTAAGAAATTGGAGCACAGCATTACCTACACGTGATCGCAAGAACCTAAAGTCGAGGATACGATCCACTAACCACCGCTTCGGGGAAGGCTAATCACTTAGTTTACTTCATTACACAGTTTTGTTTCCAATATAGATGATAGCTTTATGAGTTTGATACCGAGATTGATAAAAACAACCTAAACCTTGATTATATAGTTGCACTTTGATTATATAGATTTCTGTATCTATTATAATATAGGTACCTGATTCTCTCTAATTTAACTTACAACTCTAAGGATATGATTGTATCTGGCTATTATTATGATGGCTGGCTTATGATTGTATTGTTCTCCTATGCTTATGCATAAACAATAATGTTTGTAAACAAATAAAGCTTATTATTTTAGTAAGTCAAGGATTAAATTGGTTTTCTTTTCCAAATTTTAATTTTCAACCTAATTTTGACAATTAGCAAGAAAAAAAAAACATGTTAGATATAAATAGGAAATATGTTAGATATAAATTGATCTAATCCGTCATTGTATTGTCTTACTGCTCCCATTTCATAACGTAATGTCACAATATCTGACTGTGAAAAACGTGAACTTATAGGTAAACATCTTTGAAATACTGGTTTGTTAAAAATAATTTTTTAATCCACTTTACCCGTTACAAATGCTTATACAACTGGATCGATAGTATTTTTTTTTCAGGTGTGAATAAAATATTCTCATTTACCAGAATAATTATTAAATTTTACCGGCTTACTTTTTTATATTTTGATCGGCGCCTTTGGTCGAGACTTCATTGTCTGATATCGATCTACTACAGGTGTTTTCCTCGCAGACTAATGGTACGACGAGTGACTCCTCGCCTTTTTTTTTTTTTTTTTTTTTGTCGTGGGGAAATGCGTAAGCGCACCGTACCCGCCGTTGGCTAGACGGCAGGCGTGTGTGGGGCTGGCCCGGCGAAGTTCCAGGCCGACCCACTAAAACCCCCCGGTGTTCTCCCTGCCCGTGTGGGCGCGCATGGTAAGGTCCACACTGCGACTACCACTACCAGCGCGCCCGGGCAAACCCGACCACCGGTCGGGCTATCGCCGAGGGGGGATTGCCCGAGAACACCAGAGCAATCCCCAGACGGAGGGCCTTACGGCGGCGTGCACGGGGCCAACCATGCACGCAGGCCTCCACGGCAGGGTCATTAGACGGGCATTGCTTGCGCGAATGCCCGCCTTCGCCTGCCTATCCGTCTGCGGCGGAGGGGAGCGGCTTGGGGATCTTCCTCCCGCTCCCTCTCCGCAGCCTCCTTCTGCGAAATTACTTCTTCGCAGAAGGAGGCCACAGCCTCCCATTCCGCCTCGCCGCGGAGCATGGCCACGACCATGCTCGGCAGCGAGAGGTCTCCGCCTCCCAGCGCAGCGTTAAGTTCGCTGCGCTGGGGTCGCCAGGCCGGGCACACCAACAAGGTGTGCTCGGCAGTATCGTCGGGAGCGTCGCAGTGGTGACACCGCGGCGTTTCCTCCCGACGCGCGACTCGGTGCAGGTAGTGACCGAAGCAGCCATGCCCGGTCAGTACCTGCACCATGCGGAACGTGAGGCTGCCCTGCCGGCGCCCAACCCATTCCTCCAACACCGGACGGATCGCGTCGATCGTCCGGTGGCCGGCAGCTGGGGAGGCGAGTGCCACACCCCACTGACGCAGAGCCTCCCTCTGCGCCAGGGTACGAATCCGCTCCACTTCCTGTGGAGCGGATCGTCCCCCCCGTTCACGAGTAGCAACCCGATGTCGATACACCTCCGCGAGGACGCGTGCATCGACATGCCACGGCGTTTGGCCCGCTAGAACGCAGGCCGCGCCGTGACTGACCGTGCGATAAGCTCGCACGGCCCGGGTCGCTATGACCCTCTGCGGACGTCGCAAGAGGGCCACCGTTCGGGAGCGCGTGGCAGTTGACGCGGTGGGGCTTTCCAGTTTCCCTGCTGGCTGACTAAAAGCCTATTAGAAGAAGAAGTACTCGTAGCTGGAACTTTCTTGATTTGGAGTCCAGATTTTTCTGCTGACTTCGATGCTTTAATTTTATCAGTGACTTCTCGCCATAGAGAAATGAATCACTTCGTACATCTTCAATTTTTTTAAACTTTTAATGTAATGAATACATTATTAATTTCCTTCTAAGCGTGTTTTCATAATGAAGGTCCAGTATAAGCTGATTTCTTCGAGTAACAAAGCAGTGATTTCGGGATTCAATTTGGGTGTTTTAACTAGGTAATTGAAAGTTTTCAGGTATGAGGATCTTGCCCACTTACTCTTTCTATTAATCCTTATTTAAGCCTCCGCACAATATATGACCCCAACGTTCAGAGATTTCATTCTGGTTTTTTGTTTCGAAACCCTCCTATTTCCTTTTTGAGGTCCCTAAGACCTCTAAAATACTCTCAAGCAAACTGGTTGCTGGAGGGTTAACATCATTTACAGGTACCTGACAGCTAGTGGATGGTATGGGACACACGGCTGGTGCTTGTGATGTCATCACCTGTACATTACTAGGTTGTTCCTTGAATCACTCACTGAACATCCCGTGTATGTGAACAGACTGAACCCAATTTATCCTCTTCATGGATTTTTTTAAAATTTTATTTAACAAAATGCATACATTATAAACATAAACACCAAATTATTGAGTAGTTTGTCGGCGAGTAACATTAGCAATATTCTGCGAGGTGAGTAATTTTCTGCGAGGCTATCCTCAGCCTGTGAGCATTCCGTTGAAAAAAATAAACTAGGTCATGATCGCAACATGACACTAAGTGTAGTTATGAAGACCGTGATCGTGTCACGGTACTAACATAATTATATGACCAAAAGAACATGACTACGATCGCATCGTAGTACTTACTGTGCGCGACTATGATCGCATCATAGTTCCAAGGCACACTGTTCTATAAAATATAAAGAAATAATAACATTCTGTTAAAAAAATAAGCTAGATCAATATCGCGTCATGACCGTGCTGTGATCGAGACCGTGATCGCGTCACGGTACTAATATAATAATATGACCAAAGAACATGACTACAATCGCATCGTAGTACTGTGCGTGACTATAATCGCATCATAGTTCCAAGGCACACTGTTGTTTAAAATTTAAAGAAATAATAACATTCTGTTGAAAAAATAAGCTAGGTCATGATCGCATCTTGACACGAAGTGCTGTGTGTGATTGAGACGGTGATCGCATTATGGTACTAATAAATATGACCAAAAAACATGACTACAATCGCATCGTAGTACTGTGCGTGGTTATAATTGCAGCATAGTTTCAAGGAACAGTGTTCTATAAAATATAAAGAAATAATAACACTTGAACACGTGTAAACAAGGCGTGTTTCAAAGTGCCAATTCACGGTTAGTTATTATGAATGAATGCTTGAATAGACGTTTATTTGGTACCAAAAAATACAATACACAAGGTAATAAAAAATATAAATATATATTCACATAGATTTTAGGCCATATAGGCCCCGCTTGGCATATGCAGTCACAGAGTGCTTTGATGCTGGTATTCTGCGGATACCATTTTATTTAACACTGCATATAGCATATTCTCTAATTACACAGTAATGTTAGGCAATGCATAAACAGCAAAGCGCTCTTAGCTGCTCAATAAATTTCAATAAAATAATTAGTGACCTGAATTTAATCAACTGATTCGAACAAACACGAAATAAAGTCATGCTATCAACGAACGAAATGCAAAGATGAGAACGTGTCTATTAATAGTACAATATAATAAACGATAAGCACTTATATTTAAAACTTACATACTTCCAGTACTACTCGTATCAGAACGTACACTTCACTTCATTAAAAATGGCAATCGGTCGTAAACACAACCATTTTTGCCAAACTCAAGTTTTGGATAAAACCTGTTTTTGAGTTTACTTTTTGAAAAAAAGACCAAATGTGTCCCAAGTATATTGTTTTGGGTTACGTTTTCTTTCACCCATGTTGGTATCTATAACAACTACATAACAAACTAAAAATAAAGTTATAAAATAATAAAACTTTGATCTTTAATATTTCGATGCTGTGATGCCCGCACAAAGAAAGCGAATGAGTCAAGCGGCGTAACATCGCTCGAGCGGGTGAATAATACTAAAACTACCTACCTATCTTTTTATTGTTATGTCTTCGCTCTAAAATTGTCCTTGGTGCCCGGTACATTGGAAAGTGGACTACCTGGTTAATATATAAATCTCGAGGATGCAACGTCGTGGTATAATAGCACTATTAGAACACATAGGTTGAATATTATGAGATGGTGCTACAGGCGATGCTTTGCTAAAATTATTTGCTTGATTCTGATTTAAGTTAACAGGTGGTTGAGGAACATCAATATGTATAGGTACACCACCTGTATCACCAGACATATCACACACATTAGGTCTTAGCGAATCAGTATGTACAAACTTAATTACAGAATTTACTTGCACTAAATAAGTACAGTAACTCAAAATCTTCACAATTTTACCTTTTTGCCATAGTTTTGTCTGTTTGTTTTTAATAAAAACATCCTCATTCAACTGATATAACTTTTTAACTCTAGGTTTTAATTCAGAACTGCCTCTAACATACTTGCTATGGCTAGATGGTTTAAGCAGATCAAATCTGGTTCTAGGCCTTATTTTTAACACGGCTTCAGATGGGGAAATACCTGATATTGTAGATGGGGTATTTCTATATGCAAACAGAAAACTAGACAATTTTAGTGAAATTTTATGTTCTGTTATACTGTCCCCTTTTTCTAAAAATAAGGCTTTCTGGTAGTCTTTTTTACAGTTTGAACTCCCCTTTCTGCAAAACCGTTGCTAGAAGGATGTCCAGGTGGAGACTTTATTGGAGAAATGCCATTAGCTTGACAAAAAGAAACAAATTCTATTGAATTAAAAGGTGGTCCCCCGTCTGAGACCAACTCAACAGGCAGACCAAAAATAGAAAAGACTTCCTTCAATTTTGCAATTGTTTCTGAAGCTACAGTGCCTTTGTTCATTAACTTTACTTCAAGCTATTTCGATTTCTGATCATAAATAAGCAAAAATGTATGATTAAACTTGTGTAAGAAGTCTAAAAATTCTATAAAAATTATGAGGAGATTCTGACCAAGACAACAGAGTACTATTAGTAAAATTTTGACATTGTTGGCAAATTTCACATGAGGTTATAAACTTCTCTATGTCACTGCTAATATTTGGCCACCAGCAATATGATCTTATTAACATTTTAGTACGAACAATACCCATATGTTGTTCATGGAAGAGTTTTAGAATTTCTGGTCTTAACGAAGCAGGAATTACTACTCTATTGCCTCGCAAAATACAATGTTGTTCCACTGACAGCTCATTCCTATGTTTGAAAAAAGGTTTCAAGTTTACATCTTGAATTGTGTTTGGCCATCCGGACACAATAAGGTCTTTAACTTTCAACAATGCTAAATCCTTGCCTGTTGACTTCCTGATGTCATCAGAATTTATCGGAATTTCACTAACTAAATTAAAACTATAAATAAATTCAGGAATTTCTGTTGGCTCATTTGAAGGTAAACGAGATAGACCGTCTGCATTACAAATTTTTGTACCCTTTTTGTACACAATATCATATTGATAACCAGACAGAATGATAGCCCATCGAGTAATCCCTGAGGCGGCAGTTGTAGGAATATTTTTATTCTTTGCAAATATGAACTGTAATGGTTGATGATCAGAAATAAGAGTAAACTTACGCCCATATAAATATTTATGAAATTTCTTAACTGCAAAAATCAAAGCTAGTGCCTCACGCTCTATGTTACTATATTTCTGTTCTGCTTGTGAAAGTGTAGAACTAGCAAACATCACTGGACGTTCTTTACCGTGATGTTGTGAATGCAGCTTATATGATTGATCTATGGTAATTGATTGTGTTTAGTTTTTATCTTTTGATGTTGCGAATGCAGCTTATATGATTGATCTATGGTAATTGATTGTGTTTAGTTTTTATCTTTTCCTCCGTAGGGTGAATACCTGAAGAATCAAATTATATGGCCCAAAAATTCTACACTTGAATTAAAAAATTGACACTTTTTTTATTAACTTTTACATTATAATTCTCAAGACGATTTAAAACATTTATTGTATTTTGGTAACATTCTTCTAGACTACAACCATAAGTCAAAATATCATCATAGTAACACTTTGTATTTTTTAGACCTGATAAAATGTTCTCCATTACAGTTTGAAATATACCAGGTGCAGAACTGACACTGAAGGTTAATCTTGTGTAAGCAAAAAGTCCAATATGTGTGTTAATGACTAAAAGTTCTTGTGACTTTTCACTCACCTTCAGTTGTTGGTACGCTCCTTTTAAATCAATGACAGTAAAATACTTATTTCCACTAAGACAAGCAAAAATATCTTCTGGAAGTGGCACAACACAGTGATCGGCATCCAGAGCTGGATTTAAAGTTTTTTTGAAATCTACACAGATTCTGAGATCTGTTGAGTTTTTCTTTGGGACTACAACTATAGGACTTGCCCAATTACTAAAACTTACTTTTTTTAGTATTCCCGACTTACACATTTTGGTGATCTCGGTTTCAACTTTACTTTTTAAAGCATAAGGCATATTATAAGATCTATGAAACACTGGTTGAGCCCCTTCTTTTAATTTTAATTCGACTTTAATTTTTTTAATACAAGATTCTGACTTATCTTCAAAAACATTTTTAAATTTATTTTCAAGTAATGAAACCAAGGTTTTGATTTTTTGGTCACTTTCATTGGACACATTTGTCTGACTATTAGTATTTTTAGACAGTTTTGACTGACTGCACTCGACTTTCACTGACGTGTCTGACTCGACTTGTATTAACCTGATCATGAAAACTGTCTGACTGGCATGACTTAATTGCAACTGGTAAGGTTTCACATGGTTCTGACATTGACCAACGACAAGCATTTCCTAACCTACATACTTGGTCACTAACCATTGACTTAGGTTTAACTACAGACCTAAACTCATTCGGAATAAATAATAATTTTTGATGCCAGTTTGGGTTCAAAATATTTAACCAGTTTCGTCCCATCAGGGGTGTAAACTTATGTTTACTGTCTAATATAAAAAGAAGCAAATTAAAAATATTATTGTTGACATTTACAACCACATCAGTTTCCCCTAAAATTTTTACACTATCTCCTGTTAAAACTCTTAAATTATACTTGACATTCGACAAGCTTAGATTTGACAAATATTTCTGATAATCTTTGACATGCATGACAGTTCTACATGCTCCACTATCAATTTCAAAAAGGATGACCTTACCATCTAAATTTAGTTTTACTTGGACTGGTTTCTCTTTTTTTGCATTATGGATGGATGACAGAAATCCCAGTAATAATTCATCTGGTTCAGATGACTCATCAGACAGTTCTTGCTCATCTAAAACATGCATATGCATTCCTTTTTTACAAACGTGACTAGTATGGCCCTTCTTCTGGCAATTAAAACATTCCCATTCTTTAGCTGGACATATATCAGGATCATGTTTTCTAATTCCACATCTGTGACACGTTTTAGACTTACGACTAGACTCACTATGACTTTGACTCTTTTTACTACGAATTTATCTCTCCAAGCTTCTTGTAAAAAGTTGCCAAAGTTGCAATGAACAGATAAACCTTTGAGTTTTTTTACAAATCCCTTTATGTCTTCGCTTGGCTCCTGCACGGCAATCCAAAATTTGTAACGCTCTGCAATTAGTAGTCTTTTAGGACTGAAATGTTCTACTAGAGTCTTCGTTAGTTCTTTATACGACTTGGTGCACGGTTTTTCTAGTGTCAGCACATCCTTTAATGTAGAGTATGCTTCACCCCCAATTAAAGTCAGCAACAACGACACTTTCATTGGCTCTTCCACTAAATTACAGATAAATAGTTGCTCTAGACGCTCTAAGTACGTAATAATATCACCTGTCTTTGGGTCAAATTGTTCTATGCTTCCGATTAGACTAGCCATTGTATTCCGGCGATATACGACGAAGATAACCTTACTGACTGTGAAGATGACTTTATTGACCGAATACAACTTTCTTAGACTACTTGACTGACACACATAAGCTCGATCGGACTCGTCGCCAATTGTTATGTATTGAAATAAACTAAATATGATAGATGACTTGTTTATTTAAATCAGCACAAGTAATCACAAGACAAGGACTGACAGACTGTCAGTATCGACATGACAAAAGGTGGCGCGAAACATAAAAACTAAACACAATCAATTACCATAGATCAATCATATAAGCTGCATTCACAACACTATCCATCTTCAATCGCATATATTACGGGGAATGCTCCCAGGAATTGTTCGGATTCATACCTGCCACCTCTTTCCGCCATCGTTCCACGCGACAAAAATATCCAATGCCCGTCACTTAGATGGTTGGCAGTCCACAACTGTGGGTTTTTCTCGCAGTTTCCTGCTTCCCACAGTCAAACTGGAATGAATTGTCGCCTGCGGTATATCCGGACCGATACGACCTTCCAAACTTTCAAGAAAAGAGCGAAGATTTCTAATAAAGGCCGGCAACGCACTTGTAACTTCTCTAGGGTTGCGGGTGTCTATGGGCGACGGTAATCACTTACCATCAGGTGATACGTTTGCTCGTTTGTCCCCTATCCCATTAAAAAAAACTTAAGGTTTGCAATTATTTGGGTTATGTTGATGACTTCAATTCTTTAACAGATCTCATTATTTCTGATTGTATGTACATAAAGAAACCCCGAGCATAGCCCTTTGAGTGACCTTGAGTCTTTTTAGACCCATTGTAAGTGGCCACTTCTCAGTTAAGTATGTCATCACTGCTAACATGCACAAATTATTACCTTATCTTCTTCATCAATAACTATGTCCCACTCTTTGAATAATATTGATTTTCCTGCGTTTGTTACTATAAAATTATTCAATTTGGTTTCTGAAGCTTCCTAAAACACAAATGATCATTAATCATACCATGAAAAGATACATAATTTTGAAATATAATACAGAATTTAAGAATAGACTGCGATATAAAATTATTATATAAACTTACTTGGATTTTGTGGCAAATTTCTTTATGTTCTCTTTGCCAGTCGATGACTTGATGTTTTCTACAGCAATAATATATTCCTTTGCATTTAGAGCAATGCGACGGTGCCTTTAACCCACATACATTGCATAATTTTGGCCATTTATCCACATTAAATTCCTAAAGCAATCAATTTTAAATAAATTAATTCAATATATTTAATGTGTTCAAAGCAAACAAAATATACCTTACAGAAATTAGTCTTAATAAATTAAACCTTTCTCAAACAAAATTTCATTGTGATCATGACGCGTTAAAACAAAAGTACAGTAAGATTAATGTTTCTGTAAAATAAGTTACCTCATTTTCAATAAAATTGTATGGTTCATACGAGTACACATTATTTTTTCTTGGAAGTTGGCATCGTAGGACCAAAAAGTTTTGAGAAGAATTTATTTTGCAGCAAGAATTATTCCTACAGATAAACACAAAAATTGTTCGATGGAAGGCTTCAATGCGTTCTTCAAAGGGGGCGTAAATCTGTAATAAAATAAAATTAATTATGAAATAATTTAAAGCCCTCTATCACACAATTCAGAAACTGCAACTTTCTAAAGTTGACATCTCAAAGTGACAGCATTTTGAGATGTCTCCTAAATAATAAATCATTACCAAAGGCATAGATTGATCTCGGGCCGTACCATGATCGCTTATAGCAAGGTTAAAACAATATTGAAACAGAGCACCACTCTTGCTGCGTATAGCGCCATGTCGGTCTCATTTCGGTTTAAATATTGTTTTAAGCGATCATGGTTAACAGTGTTGTTTCTAGTTCCTATTTGCATTATTACAAGTTTACTTAGGATTAAATGAGGTTTGAACAAAAGAGTGTAAAGGAGGTCGCCAAAATCTGCCCAATCGATGTACCAAGGTACACTATATGGAAATAAATTCTCTATAATATGCTGAACAATATAAAAACTATATTTTTTTCTCTGGTTATTTGGAAACTATTAAAAATCCTTTTTTATTTGTAAGAAAATACGACTAAGTCCCTATAACCACAGATCCATCCATCCAGCCATCTAATGTCGTATTTATGAATTTTTATGACGCGGTCCGGTCAACTAATAAGCACTGAATGTGCTTTTTGCAGCAGACGCGATTTTGAATTTCATAATTTTATTTTAAACTAAAACATTTGAGTAGTTACTTAAGATTTTATTTCTACAAAATGAGTCAATAATTTATTACATTCCCGTTTATTAAAACCAAAACAGCATAGATGGCATAGCTTGCTTATGCCATCTATGCAGTTTTGGATGGAACTAATCAATTAAGGTGCAGCGGGGCAATCTCGACTGATAAAACCTCAACAACCACTTTGAAGGTATAAAAATATGTGATAACCTTGTTTTATTGAAAAAGTAATGTATTGGAGCTCCAGAGTCATCTTTGTAGTATTTTTACGAACTCTCATTGAGACTCTCATTGAAAATATTCAACGGATAGGCTTAAAAATGTGTTTTTATCAAAAAAATCAGAAATAGTTGTAATTACCCCTCCGTGGGGCAATCTCGACTATCTATATACAGGGTGTCCCAAAAAATAGTGTCAAGCAAAAGTCCAGAGTTAGAGCACCATCTCTTGGAGTACCCGAATCACCCCCATGTATGTTCCGCGATTAATCGTAGTTTTAGAGTAATAATTTTTTTTCTGACTTTTTGAAAATTTCGATCTAAAGAACTTAAAAATTTTTAATAAAAAAAAGTTGAACATATTTTCATGTTTTTCTTTATGCCACTGAATTATCTTTAGTGCTTTGGTTGGGCGGGGGTCACCTAACCGCATCGTGTGTATGCGATTAGGGGGCACCTATTCACGTCTGGCTGTCCGTCAGCGTGTCTGACGAATGGCCTTAGGGGAGAGCGCAGGGTCGTGTAGATCCCTAAGGCAAGGCTGGTGGACTATCCTTCTCGAGGTTGTCGCCCGTTTTTGGTCTAAAGCCTTCTGCTATAGACATAACCAAAACCTCCAGCCGCCCCCCCTTCCAACCTCAACCCTTGTCATATCCTAATTCCTTTCCCTATTCCTATATCCCACCTACTCCGACGTTGTAAAGTGAAGTCGTAAAAAAATGAGCGCGAATAAAAGAGACAGTAGACTACCCCAGGAGGGTACCAGAAATGGAGAGTCCCTCCCTGAGCTCGGCCCAGCCCCGGTGGCTGGGACGAGCTCAGGCCGCCCCTCCTATTCTGGGGGGGGGCAAATTTTCGCGTTTATCAATCACCTATGAAGGGGGTGCCTATGGCATCTCCGAACAGGGCTCGCCGAAAGGTGGGTCCAAGGAGTCACAGGGCTCGCCGCAAGGTGGGTCAAAGGAGCCTCAGCGCTTAATCGTAGGAGGGAGGTCCGACGTTCCTTGCAGTGCGCCGGACCCCGGGGAGAGGTCTTCTGAGGGGAACCGTATGGGCTCCACAGAGTCCTCTCTCCAGAGGGGCCCGGCGCTTGTGGGGAAGACAGGGCTTCCTACAATAACAAATTTAGGGACCGGGCTCCAGGAACCTGAGAAATCAGGAATCGGGTCTGGTTTACTTACGACCTACTCTGCGATGGTGGGGGGGAGGGGGGGCGGCTGATGGGAACAATACGGGCTCATCGGCCGGGCCCTCTGGCCCACTTGCTATTGCGGGGACAGAGGCTAGTAGGAAAAAGAGAAGGAACAAGTGCGGGTCTGCGAAACAGCGGGCTAGACTTGTGATACAACAGGCACAGGAAGGGCAGCCTGTAGCTGGCGCTGCGCTTAAGCGCGGTAGGGAGGCTCTCAGCGATGACTCGCGGGCCGGCGGTCAGGGAGTACCGAAAAGGGCCAAAACACTTGGTTATGGTACGTATCGGGATGCTCTCGAGGCCGTCAGGCTGGCAGTCATCCCTGAGGATTATCCCAACACTTACTTCGTGGAGGGAGATCAGGGGAGGCTATTGGAGATCGTTACAGAGAAATTCATGGCCTCTGATGATCCCCCTCCACGATGTATAATAGGCCAAACGGTAACAGCAGGGGTCGTCTTTGTAGATTGTAAAAATAAACAATCGGCAGAGTGGCTCCTAGCAAACGTCCCAGGGATGTGTGTAGGGGATACCAGGGTGAAGGTGGTCGATGCTGCGGCTGTTCCAAAGCCAATTAAAATGGCCTGGAAGAGCCGCAACATGAGGCTACTTGACACCAAACAGGCCTGCTTGGCACTTCACCGGTACAACCCGTCACTGAGGACGACCGACTGGAAGGTGGTCGACACCAAGGTGGAGGGCAGCCGAATACGTCGGATCGTCCTCATGGACGGGGGGTCAGCTGAGGTTATCAAGAAGGCGGAGTATGTCCTGGAGGGCTGTTTCGAGCTATGTTCGTTCAAACTGCTCGCGGAAGCACCGGGCGATGAGGGCGGACATGGCCGAAGCGGTCCGGGGATAGATGAGGCTGTGGCTGGTCCTAGCGGTGAGGCTGTGGCTGGACCTAGCGCTGGGGCTGTGGCTGGCCCTAGCGATGAGGCTGGTGGCAGAGAAGCAAAGGCTGAGGCGGGATTGTTGGGTGAGACGGAGCGGGATGGAGAGGGCGACATGATGAGTCTGCCCCTGTCGCAACAGTCGGCGGGGACGGACGACATCATGGCTGATCTGAACCAACTCTGCTTCGGGTCGCCTAAACATCAAACGCCTTAGCTTCAGTTACAACTGATGAACCCATCATACCACCAAGATGGAGGGACTTAGGTGCGTACAAATCAATTTACACCACAGTAGGGCTGCGACTGCCATTATGGCTAAGCAGCTTAAGGAAAATAAATATGACATAGCCTTTATACAGGAACCTTATTTATATAAGGGTGAAGTCAAGGGCTTAGATAATACAGGGGGGGTAATACATTATTACTGCCCAACCAATGACATTAGGACATGTATTTATGTGAGGGAAGGCATTGCTGCTACACCCTTGCGTTCGCTATGTTACCGGGATCTGACTACTCTAAAGATCGGGACGGAGGGAGGGTACCCAGGAGAAAGTGTTGTAATTTCCTCAGCGTACCTACCTTATGAGGAAAAGGATCCGGTCTCTGCACATGTGAGGAGACTGATCGAGACACACGGGCAGAAGAAACTCATCATTGCCCTAGATGCTAACGCACACCATATTGTGTGGGGCAGCACTGACACGAACAAGCGAGGTGAAGACCTACTGGAATATCTGGTAAGTTCATCTTTATATATACTCAATAGAGGAACCACGCCCACATTTGTTAACAAAAACAGGGCTCAGGTAATTGATGTGACGGTTGCAACGGTTCAAGCATTATCATCAATTAATAGTTGGCATGTGTCTGAAGAAATATCACTTTCTGATCATAATTACATATGCTACAGGTACAAGACTAACATAGAACTAGGTACTGTACGTAGGAGAAATCCGAGGAATACCAATTGGGATTTTTATAGGAGGGATCTTGAATCAGAATTAGGGATCACTACTGTACGGCTTAACTCAATTCCTGAGCTGGATAAGGAAGCTAACCGTATTAACAAAGGTCTCTTGCACGCCTGGACAAATAACTGCCCGGAAAGAGAGACAAAGGTTAGGAAAGTTCAGTGGTGGACACAGGAACTGACTAAGCTTAGGAGGGAAACAAGGAAGGCATTCAACGAGGCTAAACGTAGAAACGACTACTCGGAGTATGCTAGGAAGCTTACGGAATATAACAATGAAGTAAGGAAGGCTAAGCGCAGGTCATGGCGTAACTTTTGTGAGTCAATAGAAACAATGCCAGAAGGCATGCGTCTTAGCAAAGCCATGTCTAAAACTAAAGCATACCCACTCACAGCAGTGAGAGATGCTAATGGTAGACTAACGGAAACCGGGAGTGAGGCACTGGCCATTATGTTTGACACACATTTCCCGGGTTCAACGGTAACTAACCCTAATGCAGACGAACAAACTCCAAGGGAAAGTCAAACGACCCCTACCACGAAGGAGAATTGGACGTCAGCTAAAAAGGTAGTAACAGAAGAAAAAGTTCGATGGGCAATTAATAGCTTTCAGCCATATAAATCTCCGGGCCATGACGGGATATATCCTGTGTTACTACAACAAGGTGAATCAATACTGGTCCCCATTCTATGTAGACTCTTCAGAGCCTGCATAGCATTTGGTTACATACCAAAAATGTGGACACACATAAATGTAAGCTTTATACCCAAGCCGGGAAAAGCTGACTATGAACAGGCAAAGGCATTCAGGCCGATAAGTCTCTCATCGTTCTTGTTAAAGTCGATAGAGAAGCTTATCGACAGGTACATCAGGGACGGTCTACTCAAGAAACGGCCCTTACAAGGGATGCAATGTGCCTATCAAGCAGGCAAATCAACTGAGACTGCTCTACACTATGTAGTCAGCAGGATTGAAACGGCACTGGAGTCAAGGGAGATTTGCCTAGGTGCCTTCCTTGATGTGGAGGGTGCCTTTGACAAGACTACATTTGACTCTATTAGCAGAGCGGCAAGAAAGCATGGCATCAATGACACCATAATAAGATGGATAAATTGCATGCTAAAGAGCAGAGTGATAACTGCAAACATACTAGGCGATTCAATGAGCGTCACAACAACCAAGGGATGTCCGCAGGGAGGAGTCCTCTCTCCCATACTTTGGTGCCTAGTGATAAACCCATTGATCGAAAAGCTGAACAAAGGACCACTGAAAACAGTGGGATACGCTGATGACATGGTCATTTTGATTAATGGCAAGGTGCCGAGCGTGGTAGCCAACCTGATGCAGAAGGCGCTACAACAGGTTGAGCGCTGGTGCAGGGAGACTTCCCTTAGCATCAATCCGAAGAAAACTGTGATTATACCATTCACAAAAAAGAGGAAGCTCAACAGCATGAGAACACTCAAATTGTACGGTACGGAAATACCATGGTCCACTGAGGTCAAATATCTAGGAGTCACCCTAGATAAAGAACTCACGTGGAAAAAACATGTAGGGCTCACTATTGAGAAGGCCACAAGGGCCTTCAACATGTGTCGCTCTACCTTTGGTAAAACCTGGGGCCTCAAGCCCAAGATCCTCTATTGGATTTATACAATAATGATACTGCCGATTGTCACCTACGGAAGTATAGTTTGGTGGCCCAGAACTGAACTGGTCACATGCAAGGGACTCCTAGGAAGATTCCAAAGACTGGCCTGCATGGCTGTTACTGGAGCGATTTTTCAATCTCGAACCACTGCATATTGCCATATACAGAGAGGCCATGAGAGCACTATACAGGCTCAACACCATGGGCCTGTGGAACGCGAACTGGCCACGTACGAGACACACTGGACTAAAACCTAAAGAAGAGATTCCATTGCTGGGCATGACCAGCGATAGAATGATACCTAAATTCGTATTTAGGAGACTCTTCGAGGTTTCTATTCCAACAAGGGAAGAGTGGGATAAGGGGCTGGCACCCCCTCAGGGGAACAGCATGATATGGTACACGGATGGATCAAAAATGAAATCCGGTACAGGAGCAGGCATATACTGCAACAAAACGGAGATATCGGTCAGCATGGGCAAGCTAGCAACTGTGTTTCAAGCCGAAACATACGCTATCCTAACCTGTGCACAAGAGAATCTAGACAGAGGTCGTAAAGGCCTGAACATCTACATTCTCAGTGATAGTCAAGCAACGCTTAAAGCGCTCTTGGCATATAAGGTGGAATCCAAACTAGTGATGAATGCGATCGAAGTACTAAATAAATTAAGTAAAGCAAACACGGTTCGCCTAGTCTGGATACCAGGCCATAAAGGTTTCACTGGAAACGAAAAGGCTGACTACCTGGCAAGGAAGGGTTCGGAAACACAAATGGTGGGACCGGAACCATTTGTCGGAATCACCCTAAAAACAGTCGGGGCAGGCCTAAGAGCTCAATCACAAAGGAGGCACCAGGAAGAATGGGCCAAGCATAAAGGAATGACACACGCCAAGCTCTTTATGGGCATGGATAACTGGCTCAAATTTACACTGAGCTCAAGCAGATCCCAGACCCGTCTGATGGCAGGTGCCTTAACCGGCCATTTTGGTACTAGGATCATGCTTACCCGGATGGGACATACCAGTTCCATAATTTGTAGGGCCTGCAAGGAAGAAGAGGAGAGCATGGTGCACCTCCTGTGCCATTGCCATTGCCATGCTCTTGCCTGCAGGAGACTAAAGCTGATGGGAATGGGATACCCAAAACCGGATGACTACAGGGCCATGCCACCGAAGGACATCGTCAGGCTCATGAGCACGATTGACTGGACCGAAGGTGGTGAGGGCGTTAAGGACTAAACACGGGGAAGCACAAAAGATCCACGATGGGTCGAAGTGCGAAGACTCTCATGCTGAGCCACCCCTGTATTAAGATAAGATAAGATAAGATCTTTAGTGCTTCTTTTATGTCTAAAATAATCAGCTTCGTAACTTTAGTGGAAATTTAGAAAACAGTAGTGTAAAGTCAAAATTTGAATGTTAGTGAATAATTACTTAAAAATTCATCTTTAAATTAAAAATCTAAACAGGCGAATTCATGGTTTCTAAGTATGTGTAAAAACTTCTCTAGACTCTCTGCTTTCATAATAATAAAAAAAAAGTACTTAATAGGGCTACTTTGGCTTAAATCGGCCATCAAAGACAGCAAGGTGAAAATTTCATAAAACTCGACTTCTGAGTAATTTTTTTTTAAATTCCAATTATTTATTGATAAACCAAAAATGATTGTAGAAAAGCTAAAAATTTATTATTTGAAGGTCAAAAATAACTGTTCCTGCTGCCATCTTTAATAACCTTTGAAGGTTTATTATAACTTAATAAATGAAACAAAACATTATTTTCAAAGTATTTATTATTAGATCGCTTAAAGAAAGTTTTCAAAATGACGACCTTCGTGCTCAATACATATTCTACATCGTCTAAAAAAGTTTTCTTTTAAATTTATAAATGCAATTCTGTTGTTTTTTATTGTTTCTTCCGCTTGTCTTAATTTTGTTCTTAACACTGTGACGTTTGTAATGTCCTTGGCGTATACTAATTCCTCGTAGTATCCCCAGACGAAAAAATCTATGGGGTTCAAGTCGGGGGACCGTGGCGGCCACGCAATGGGCCCTCCACGACCGATCCATCTGCCTGGAAATGTTTCAGACAAATGTTGTCTAACATTTCTAGCAAAATGGCATGGAGCGCCGTCGTTTTGAAAAATCATATTTCTCCGCGTTAATAGGTCTACATCTTCTAATAAGACGCCGAGATCACGTCGTAGAAATTGCAAGTAGGCCTCGCTGTTCAGTCGGTCCGGTAGTTCGAACGGACCAATCAGCTGTCCGTTTAGGATGCCTGACCACAAATTGATACTAAATTGTTCTTGGAAATTAGATTCCCTTGTGAGGTGTGGATTTTCAATACTCCACGAATGGTAGTTATGCGCATTAAACACCCCACATCGCTTAAAATGTGATTCATCAGTCCATAGAATATTTTTAAAGAAATTTTCGTTTTCAGCTTGTCTCCGTAACATTTCCTGACAAAATGCCACCCTTCTCGGGTAGTCTGCGGGCTTGATCTGCTGAACTTTCTGGATGTGATAAGGGTGAAAACGCTCTTGATGAAGTATTCGATGTGCATGTGATTTCGGAATTCCGATTCGACGTTCTATTGTTCTTACACTAACTGATGGATCTCTCACCACTTCTTCGACCACTGATTGGACAGTATCTGGGTCACTCATTTCGGATGGGCGCCCCGATCTTCTACCTGGTAGGCGTCCTTCCATATAAGAGTTATGTACTCTTAAAATCATACGATGATCAGGCCAAGTTTCAGGCTGAGGTCCACCTCATTTGTACTTGCTGCCGGAACAACCTGGCTGCTTCAGAAGCATTTCCTCTTGCATATCCATAAAAGTAATGCATAAGAGCATATTCTTGCGATGAAAAAGACATCACAAAATGAAGAGCTTGAAAAGTCCGTTAAGAATGCCAAATTTGTCAAAATCCCGTATTCACACAAAACCAAATCGTAATCGCACTCAAGGTCCGTAAAGAAAGCAAAGTTCGTCAAATAATCACAAATGAGCGTATCGTACGTAAGGCGCAAACAAAAGCAGGCAAACGACTGGCGCCAGAACACAATAGGCGCTCGGACTACAGCCCCCGCCTCATCTCCTTGTCACAAAGAATAGCATTCCTCAGTTACAGTTATCCATTTCGCCAATGAGAGTGAGCGAGATAGCAATAATGCGGTCTCTTTCATATCCTCTCACTCGGGCAATTTTTTAGCAGGTAAGTACTGCGTTACATCCAACACTACAACTGATGTGATCCGCGAGAAAAATATTTAAATATGGGTTTCATGTAGTTAATTTTTGCTAAATTGTAATTAATCTGAACCTTAGAAATTATAAAAAGACCAGATATTTTCACCTCGCTGTCTTTGATGGCCGATTTAAACCAAAGTAGCCCTATTAAGTACTTCTTTTTTTAAATGATTATGAAAGCAGAGAGTCTAGAGAAGTTTTTACATATACTTAGAAACCATGAATTCGCCTGTTTAGATTTTTAATTTAAAGATGAATTTTTAAGTAATTATTCACTAACATTCGAATTTTGACTTTACACTACTGTTTTCTAAATTTCCACTAAAGTTACGAAGCTGATTATTTTAGACATAAAAGAAGCACTAAAGATGATTCAGTGGCAAAAAGAAAAACATTAAAATATGTTCTACTTTTTTTTATTTAAAATTTTTAAGTTCTTTGGATCAAAATTTTCAAAAAGTCAGAAAAAAAATTATTACTCGAAAACTACGAGTAATCGCGGAACATACATGGGGGTGATTCGGGTACTCCAAGAGGTGCTCTAACTCTGGACTTACGCTTGACACTATTTTTTGGGACAACCTGTATATAAAAGAAGAAACTGACTGACTGACTGACTGACATATCAACGCACAGCCCAAACCACTGGGCCTAGAGATTCCAAATTTGGCACGTAGGTTCCTTATGAGGTGAAGGGGTGCACTAAGAAAGATTTTTTTAAAATTCACCCTCTAAAGGGTTGAAAAAGGGCTCCAAAGTTTGTATGGGGAAACCAGATTACTTGCTCTATTTTAATCGAAACTTCACATGAGTACTCCAATCGATAAATAAGTTAACACCTGTTTCAGGATTTTCCAAATTTCAACCCCTAAAAGGGCGATATGGGGTGTCAAAGTGTGAAAATTGATAATATCAACGCACAGCCCAAACCACTGGGCCTAGAGATTCTAAATTTGGCACGTAGGTTTCTTATCAGGTGAAGGGGTGTACTAAGAAAGGATTTTTTAAAATTCACCCTCTAAAGGGTTGAAAAAGGACCCCAAGTTTGTATGGGGTAACCAGATTACTTGCTCTATTTTAATCGAAACTTCACATGAGTACTCCAATTGATAAATAAGTTAACACCTGTTTCAGGATTTTCCAAATTTCAACCCCAAAAAGGGGGATATTGGGTGTCAACGTGTGAAAATTGATAATATCAACGCACAGCCCAAACCACTGGGCCTAGATTCCAAATTTGGTACGTAGGTTGCTCGTGAGGTGTAGGGGTGCACTAAGAAAGAATTTTTGGAAATTCCACCCCTGAGGGAGTAAAATGGGGATGAAAGTTTGTATGAAATTCCGTCAGTTTTGAAGTAAGGATTTCCAAATTTTGGATTTAGGCTGGAGATTTATGCAAGTGCAAAAAGAATGGATTTTTCAAAAACCACCCTCTACGGGGTTGAAACGGAGGTCTAAAATTTGTACAAAATAAGACTATCTATATAAACGACACACCAAAAACCAAGGCAAACGCCCTTACTTCTGTTCCAGTCGATTCTTTCAAAAAGCACCGGACCGCCAGTATCTAAATGGGGTCATCCCCGCGATATCACAGAAATCGGCTCTCATTCAACGAAGTTCCACAGTAGCGAACATAACTGAATTGACAGCCCCCTCCTTTCTGAAGTCGGTTAAAAATGCAATGCAGCCAGTGCCAGAAGGAAAAATATATGAAATTTTTTATCAAACTTATACTTCACCGTTTTTCAGAAGTACATTAGATTCCACCGACTTATTTCTTGGGTATCACAGGGATCCAAAATTTCGTTATTTTTTAAGCTCCGACGCATACTTTGGAGATATTTGTAAAATCTCTAAATTTCTTTATATAATAGGGCTCGGAATGAAATGTCGGAACGGAGTGTAGGTCTCGGCTACATATTACTTATTATCTTCTATCTATATCTGTATATATAAAAGAAGAAACCGACTGACTGACATATCAACGCACAGCCTAAACCACCGGGTCTACAGATTTAAAATTTGGCACGTAGGTTCCTTATGAGGTGTACTAAGAAAGGATTTTCCAAAATTCACGCCCTAAGGGGTTGAAATGGGGCTCAAAATTTTGTATGGGGAACAAGATTAGTTGGACTATTTTATTCGAAGCTTCACAGGAGTACTCCTATCGATAAATGAGTCAACACTTGTTTTAGGTTTTTTTCAGAATTCACCCTTTTAAATGGGGGATATGGGGTGTCGAAGGCTGAAAATTAATACGGTTATCCTTTGTATGGTTTATCGGGTCGCTGGTTACAAAAACAATAACGATTTCTAAATCCGAACTGGCGGTCGTGAACTACCATCATCGTTTTCTATCTTCTTCTTAATATGGAAAAGAAGAAACTGACTCACATATCAACGTACAGCCCAAACCTTCGGGTCTAAAGAAGCAAAATTTAACAAGTAGGTTACTTATGAGGTCTAAGGGTGGACGCAGAGCACTAAGAATGGACTTTTCAAAAACCACCCTCTAAGGATTTGAAACGGAGGTCCAATATTTGTATGAGGAAACAAAATCAGACAATTTATTCGAAATTTCACAGGAGTTCTGTTATCAATAAATGAGTAAACACGTGTTTTAAGTTTTTACAGAATGCAACCCCTAAAAAAGGGAAATGGGATGAGAAAGTCTGAAAATCAACATGGGTATTCTTTTTGTGGTTTATCGAGTCGCTGATTACGAAAACAGCAACAATTTTAAAATCTAACGTGGCAGACGTGAAATATCATCACCCATATAAGGGTTCTATATATTTTTTCATTTTAGGTATGCCATCTCGATCGTCGTCAATCGGGTACCTAGGTGAGCGTGGGCGGCGCGGCGAGACGAGAGGAGTAGTTATCAGGAATAATTCTGCATCTATAATTAGTACAGTTCAAGGTGCTGCTAGAAGGTGGTTGCCTTACCCCGAAATTGACGCGAGCGAAGCCGCGGGCAAAAGCTAGTTAATTATAATTTCTCTTCTAGAGCTCTTAGCTTGACGTGAGTCAGTTGCAGAGATTTTTCATAGAAATAGCAATCTAAATTAAATCTTGTTATCTAAGCAGCTAGGTTCATTTCTAAATAAAAACACGTGAAAGGTTTAAGCGGGGCAATTTCGACTGCTCGCCATAGTAAATAGCGATGGGAACGTTATAAAAAAATATGTCGATAGAAACACCAATTAATTAATTTTGGTCTGCTATCTACTAGGTACTATATCTACTAACTAATCTAAATTAAAAAACTTAATTTAAGGAGAGAAGGAAAATGTACTTAAAACGGAACCAGAGCACCCGTTCTCCTAAATCTAAAATTGCTAAATGTTAAGCAATTTTAATTTAGATCAAGACTCCAAAAAAAAAAAACAAAAGTTATAATAAAAGGTATGTAATCAACTTAAAACTAATCTGAATAAAATACTGGTCGCATTGACATCGATAAAACATCGAATCTTGCTCATCACTAGTGTTTGTTCATTTCCATATAAAATCTGGTGGGGCAATTTCGACTGCAAAATAGTTGAAATTAGCCGCCATTACAATTCAGGAGGGGCTATTCAAACTCTCGTCAAAATGCTGTTAAAACGCGAGTTACAACTGAAAAAAATAGCTTAAAACATGCAATGGGCTTTAATTAAATGTACCTTTGAAAAACTCCGAAAAACACATTAATTACCACTTTTTTTCGAAAAAATGTGAGACACGTATTGTAACGTGTCAACAAGAAAAAGCGAAGAAAACAAAATGGCCGTGTCGATCAAACAGTATTGGGTCTAGGAGCGCCATCTATGCAGAAATTATGAAATTGCTTTAGCGCTATCCGGTCATAGATGGCACTTATTAAAATAAAGTAAAATGCCGAAGTTAGAATAGTTGTAATTTCCCGAAGTCGAGATTGCCCCGCTGCACCTTATACATTTCTTTTTGGTTGTATATTGGGCTCGCACGATTTGTACATTTGCCACTACATGTGTTTAAAAGGTAGGGAAATGTTTCGTTGGATAAAAAAAGTTATGAGGATTCGAAAATTGGTAGGAAAATTAGGATCATATATATGTAAAAAAAGTTATTAAAGTAATGAAATTAATACATAGTATTTAAAAGTATCCATCTCATTAACAAACAAAAAAGGTTGTAAACATATAATTTAAATGTTGATATTGTTGTTCAATAAATGATTTGCTAGAGCTTGGTATATGTCATATTTCAAAGACTGTAATAAGGTGGATATATTTGTCGGGAGAGGAACACGTGAGGATAAAAGAGCAGACAGGAAAGAGGCGCAATCGTGAGATGGGCAGGAAAAAAACGTGGTTTAAATCCCCTACATCATTCCCACAATCACACAAGTTATCATTAACAATACCTAATCTAAAAAGATGTTGCGGAGTACAAACATGTTGCAATCGCATTCTTATAATGATTGAAGTTATTTATTTATTTATTACTTCCAGTACATGTGTGTACAGAGGCGGACTTAATGCTGGAGGCATTATCTACCAGTCAACCTTTGGGTGATGCAGAGAAAAAGAAGTAGATGTACAACATTAAAATACTTAAGTTACTTTTTTACAAAAATTTAATTTATAAAGCCAAGGCTTAGATGGTATACAAGATTGTATATACGTTTATAAGATAGACATTTATTACTGTTCAGCCACAAATCCTGCCATGGGTTACTTAATTGAGTTTTGGGCAAAGAGAGATCATGAATAAAGGTCTTATATGGCAACATATCACAACAATTCACAGCTTCCTTGGTCAGTCTGTCAGCAATCTCATTCCCAGGAATTTTCTTGTGACTCGGGATCCAAGCCAGCATGACTTCTAAGTCTAGATTCTGACATTTTTTAAATAATGATCTGCATTCAATGATAATGGGGGGTACTCGTGCATGATTTAAAGCACTTTTCAAGCCAAAAAAAAAACTCTTTAAGTTTCATCAACACTATATATTCCAGGGATTTCAACAAACCAAAACTTACCCCGGTGAATACGGAAGTTTGAGGCGGCAATTTAATTTTTTGAATAGATTTAAATAAATAATTGATGATATACTCCTACTCCCATTGTGCTCACCACACCAGTGTATGCTTAGATGCATCGCAATAAATAAAATGGTAGTCTGATCAATAATAAAATAAAGGTCATTTTTAGAAGCCAACTCATTTGTGAATATATTCAAATCGAGAAATATTTTCGGAGAAATTGTCAATGCATTGTAAATTAGTACAAAATAGTGGCAACTCACTTGAATCGACGGCTTATCTGGAAAACCCACATAAAGCACAAGCGTAATGAGATGAACCTAAAGTACAAAAACCTACACTGGCTCCTTGGACGTAACTCAACTCTCTCTGTAGATAACAAACTACTGTTATACAACGCCATCATCAAACCCATATGGACCTATGGCATCCAATTGTGGGGGATTGCCAACGACAGCAACATAATGTATTTGCAAAGAGCACAAAACGCCATTCTTCGTGTTATTGCCAATGCACCTTGGTATACTCGCAACGACGAAATTTATGATTACCTGCAAATGCCATCCATTAAGGAGGAAGTCAAGACGCATACAAGACGTTATATCGAGTGCCTTGGAGACCACCCAAACCCTCTAGCCACAATTTTACTGGATAAGACACAAGTTGTAAAACGCCTAAAAAACGTAAACACACTGTGTAAGGCTGCATTGTAGCTTTGGCGAGGCAATGGCCTCCTTAGCTGAAACCTCTAAATAACACTACAAAACTGATTATAGTCACTAGACTGATGGCAGTTACCTTAATTAATAATAAAAAATCGTAACAGTTCCATAAGGAATATTACCGGATACCTCAGAAGAATAACTAAAGCACCGGATACCATGACGGAGTTAATAATCTGTAAATAATGAAGTAAGGAACTGTCACTTATATGTGAGAATAAAGAATAAGGTATACCATCATTGCCTGGAGCCGAGTCTTTAACATAAGAAAGGACACCTTTCAGTTCATAAAGGCAGAAAGGACAATTTATGTCAGTAGTCTCAGAATCATGAGTGGTATACTTTGGCAATGAGATGAGGGAAGTTGTAGTGGAACATAAGGCGGAGCTTACTTTTCTAGAAAATCATCTGCAATATTACTATCAATGCATTGGGGCGTTGATTCATTAAAAGCTGATCTAAATCGGCGTATATTACGCCAGACAACTGATGGTGGTGTATTCGGAGATAGTGAGAGGCAGAATTTCCTTCAACCTTCCCATTTTTTCAGCTTTGATAATTTACGTGTTTCTTGCTGTTTACGCTCGAGGAAGAGCGAGTAGCAACACTGCATTATAGTCTGTGCAGTGAGAGCCTTTTTGGCGGCCGGCCGCATGTGACATGTCAGTCAGTCGAGTCGGGTCGAAATGTCATGACATTGTTAGAGGTTATGTCCGGGCCGGAATAAAATGTAATACAAGTTAACTAACAAATTGTGTTTTGCGCGGCGCACCTAATATCGGGGTGCGAAAGCCCGCTTGGTGTTGTGCAAAAGTAATATCGTCGCGTGTGTGAGCCGTGGTGGCCTAATAGGCATTTGTAGTGCTCCGGTCTCCACCGGTGGATCCACCGCAGAACTTCAGGAGCCGCGACTTCCTTCGAGCTAGCTCAGGAAGTCCACCGGCTACATACGCAGACTGAACGGAGACAAGGTAACCATTATCTGTATCGGTTTTTGGATTCAGCAATCAAAGCATCATTCGGCGAAACGCCGACGTGGTGGTGTCTACTCCGGGCACCATCATCTTTTGGTAGCAGAGCGTGGTTGTTGTTAGATTTTATTGATTGGTTTAATTAGTATTGTACAATTAATATTGTAATCTTGTTGGTTGTCCAAACGGGCAATACATATTGTTTTTGATTGCTGATTTTAAACCGACTACAATCTCATTTGTGGACCGATCTCCCTAACTAGTTGTCATTGTATATGAAAAATTGTGGTTAAATGCCTTTGTTGTTCTAGTTAAGTTCTAGCATTTACCTATATTTGATTTTGGTTTGTTTTTTCATATCTTTGTTTTGCCCTTGAATATTTTGTTTGTTAAGTTGTAAACTTATACTTGAATTTGATTTGTTTAAAAAATTTTGCTGCTAAATGACTTTGCTGTTGTTGTAATACACTATTTTGCTGTGTTAAGTTTTAGCATTTACATTTGATTTTGTTTTGTTTGCCTTTGAATATTATGTTTGTTAAGTTATTGACTTAATACTTGAATTTAATTTGTTTGAAAATTCTGTTGTTAAATGCCTTTGTTGTTCTAGTTAAGTTCTAGCATTTACACTTGATTTTGGTTTGTTTATATATTTTGTTCTGCCTTTGAAGTTCCTCCCGATCTGTTTTATTGTCTGCGGTTGTCGGTCTGTTTGTCCGTGTATTATTATAGTGTTTATTAATTTTGGTGCAAAATGGTCCCGTCAGTCAGCCCGCTTAGTGGTGCCCGCGCGGGTGCACAAAAGATCTTGAGATGGTTTGCTAGTGCCGTCGCCTTGGTAGACCGACCAGACCGAGAACAGGCCTTGTTAATTCGGCATGAATAGAATAGAATAGAATATCATTTATTTGCTAGAACATGGTGTTACAATATGAGGGAGTACCTGCTCGCTTGAAGGAATTGGAGCAGCTTTTTGTTGTTCATCAACAATATTTGCTCGACCACCCAGCCGAGGGTGCCGCTGAGTTGCGAGCAGTCGAGCAATTTAATGCCGATTATGATCAATGTTTTGAACAGGCGGATGTGATCATAAACAAGGCTCAGGCTATCCTATTCGCCCGGAGGGGTGAGTCGTGCACGCCCGGGGAGGTCAAGCCTACCCCGGCCGGCTTGCTGGGCAGACTGCCCACTTTAGACATCCCAACCTTTGATGGGAACCTGGCTTCTTGGATGGGGTTCATTAACCTCTTTGATAGCCTGGTTCACTCGAGGGACGACCTGTTCCCTAGCCAGAAATTGGCCTATTTGCTCTCTGCCTTACGTGGAGAGGCTGGTGTGCTTGTCCAGCATCTACCTGTCAACGATGACAGTTATGAGATTGCAAGGGCGTTGTTGACCGCCCGGTATCAGAATGTTCGCTTGCTAGCGGACACACATGTGGCTGCCATTTTAGGGCTGCCACGAGTATCGCGGGTCTCCTCATTGAGGAAGGAGATTTTGAACCCGCTGCTAAGCGCTATTAATGCGCTCAAACGACTTGACCTACCGGTGGACCAGTGGTCCTTCATATTGCTCCACCTCATCCTCAATAAGCTTCCCATGGAGATGAAGGGGCGTATTGAACAAAGGTATGGGGGCAATAGTGCCTCCTACCTCCCCCCCTTCTCGGATCTCCTCAGATTTTTGGAGGATGAGTGTCGGATGACCGACCACTTGGATCTGGCTCCTATACCGGGACCGAGTACAGGCCGCTATGAGGCATCCCGGGCAGCGCCACGGAGAGAGCGCCGCCCACACAAGCAGTATACTGCAGTGTGGCAGAACTCTCCACACGGGGAGAGGCCGATGCCTTGCAAGTGTTGCAAGCGGGATGGCCATCGTTTGCCAGCCTGTCCCAAATTTTTTGGCCTACGCACCGAGGGGCGTAGGAATATGGCCAAGCAGCGAAATTGGTGCTACCGCTGCCTGGGGGCCCATATGGCATCGGCTTGCCCCCACCCACGAGATTGCCACTGTTGTGGAGGGGCCCATCACCCCCTCTTGTGCTTTAATAATAAAGACACTCGTGAGGTGGTGAGAGCGAGGGACTCGCACACGGGCGGGGGCCCTCGTAGGTCACCCACATCTCCGAGGAGATCGGAGGGGCGTGCCACCCCTCCGCGGAGATTGGAGAGGCGCCCCCCTCCCGTGAGAGGATTGGGCGCCCCACCCCCCCTACGGGCGGGGGGGATCGACGCGCCGCTTATGAGGCGCCACCGCGGGATTGGGCCGCGGTTATTAGGGAGCCACGTCGGGAGCCGATACGCTTCTCTCCCCCTATGATGGAGAGACCTCGTTTATCACGGGCTCCCCCAACCTTCGCCCATCATGGGCACCGCCCGGCCCCCCGATGCAGCTTTGGTCGGGGTGTGTACGTGCCGGATTGGGACCCGCTCGAGCGCCTTGAGCGCCCTATTCCTCCGCCGCGCACGCATTTTTCCTTGAACCCCCCTTCCCCCCCGTTGCGGGGAATGCGGGAGGATTTTCATTAAACCAACTGTCGGCTGCAACCCCCCCACAGGAGCAGGTGCTGTTACCAACAGCCTCCGTACAGGTGTGGGGCCCGAGGGGCACCTTTGTTTTAGTTCGCGCCCTTTTGGATACGGGAGCTCAGGGTTGCATTGCCTCCAGCTGGCTGGTCCGGCAGTTGAGTTTGAACACATCTCCATACCTTGAATCGGTACGAGGAATCGGAGACCTGCGGATCCCGGATCCGATCGGTCAGGTTTTGTTCTCCTTCTCCCCCCACTTCTCTTCAGCGCCCAAAATTGGCGCTACCGCGATTGTTTATGAGAAGGTTGTTGGTCAGCTTCCGCAACAGCACGTTTCGCGCGCTGTCGTTGATGCGACATCAGGATTGACCTTGGCTGACCCTTCCTTCCACCGAACCGGTCCGATTCACTTATTGCTCGGTGCCGATGTTCTAGGCCGCGTGTATTGTGGGAAGAGGAGAGAGTTACAGAAGGGTGGGCTGGTAGCCTTATCTACATCGCTTGGGTTTGTAGTGATGGGACCAGTTAGGCATAACCCACCATCTCCATCGGTGGACAGTTACATAACTGTTAGCTCCTCCTTATCGGATGTCCTTCAACGGTTTTGGGAGGTGGAAGAGCCACCTACCGTGAAGCGAGTGAACCCCTTAGACGAGGAGTGTGAGTTGTTCTACCAGAACAATACAGGTCGCCTTCACTCGGGACGGCTGATCACTCGTTTGCCCTTTTTGTCAGTTCGCCCCTCACTTGGCAGCTCCCGGCCGTTGGCCGAGAAGCGGCTGCTGTCCATGGAGCGTCGTATGAGTAGAGACTCCGACTTCAAACAGAAGTATGTCGACTTCATGCGAGAATATGAGCAACTGGGGCACATGTCGGTCTCGCGACTGGACTGGCGAAAGGAGGAACATAATTTTCTTCCTCACCACGCGGTTTTGAAACCTTCCACCGGGAAGATACGCGTTGTTTTTGATGGGTCAGCTCGGCGTGACCGCTTGGATAAGAAGATTTATTCGAAATTGTCGCCGGCCTCAGGACAAAGATTTGTGTCCGGTCCTCTCACCGCAGGAGCGCCAAGATGCTCTTTTGCATTGGGTGCGTATGACCCAGTCAAGAGCGTTTGAACCGGAACTTAAGATTTTCCGTACCGGGACGTCCAAATTGAAGGGACCCTTGGTGCGTTTGACTCCCTTTCTGGATGATAAGGGATTGTTGCGTGTAGGAGGCCGATTGAGGCACGCTAACTTGCCTTATAGATCACGTCATCCCCTGTTGCTCCCCAAGGACGGACCATTGGTGGGATTGTTGATCATTGATCGCCATGTGAAGAATGCTCATGCCGGATGTAATGCATTGACCGCGCTCCTCCAACGGGAGTTTTGGATTTTGTCAGCGCGAAGAATCATCCGATCTGTTATCTTTCGATGTCTGCCCTGCTATCGTTTACGCCCCGAGACGATGCAGCCCCAAATGGGTGATTTGCCTGCTGATCGTGTAAATGAATCGATGACCTTCTTAGGAGTTGGAACTGATTTTGCGGGACCATTCACTATAAAAACGTCGCGACTCCGTAATGCTAAGACTGAAAAGGCTTACTTGTGTGTGTTTGTTTGTTTGGCCACTAAAGCCGTTCATTTTGAGGTGGTGAGTGCACTCACCATGGACGCTTTCTTAGCAGCGTTAGGCAGATTTGTCTCCCGCCGGGGACTGCCTTCTCTAATTCGGTCCGATTGTGGGACGAACTTCAAGGACACTGATAGACATATAAGAGAAGTTTGTGAATTTTTAGATAAAAATAATATTGAGATCGGATCCACACTCTCCCGTAGGGGGGTAACATGGCGATACTCCCCGCCGTCTTGCCCTCACTGGGGAGGGATTTTTGAATCTGTTGTAAAGGCCGCCAAGACTCACCTTCGCCGCGTTATTGGGGACACTATTCTCACGTTTGAGGAACTCGCGACGGTGTTTCATAAGATTGAGGCGGTTCTCAACTCGCGTCCGTTATGTCCGTTGTCTACCGACGCGAACGATTTGCAGGCCCTCACGCCGGGCCATTTCTTGATAGGCAGACCACTTAACGCCCTGCCCGAGTATCCTTATAGAGATATCAATCCAGGACGCCTTTCGCGGTTTGAGTTGCTCCAGCAGCTTACCCAGAGCTTCTGGCGCCGCTGGCACCTTGAATACTTACACATTTTGCAACAGCGCGTTAAGTGGTCAGATAAGACAAACCCACCGAGGGTTGGAGACCTCGTGTTAGTGAAGGACCCAAACCTGCCACCCTTACGTTGGCGTCGCGGACGCATTGTCCAACTTACTCTAGGGTCTGATGGTGTGCCCAGGTTTGCCGAGGTCCTAGTTGGGGATTCTGTTTTGAAGCGCGCGGTCGCTACTCTTTCTCGCCTCCCCTTAGACTGATTTGGCGGACAGTCCGGGACTGTCCGGAGCGGGTGGATGTTTACGCTCGAGGAAGAGCGAGTGGCAACACTGCATTATAGTCTGTGCAGTGAGAGCCTTTTTGGCGGCCGGCCGCATGTGACATGTCAGTCAGTCGAGTCGAGTCGAAATGTCATGACATTGTTAGAGGTTATGTCCGGGCCGGAATAAAATGTAATACAAGTTAACTAACAAATTGTGTTTTGCGCGGCGCACCTAATATCGGGGTGCGAAAGCCCGCTTGGTGTTGTGCAAAAGTAATATCGTCGCGTGTGTGAGCCGTGGTGGCCTAATAGGCATTTGTAGTGCTCCGGTCTCCACCGGTGGATCCACCGCAGAACTTCAGGAGCCGCGACTTCCTTCGAGCTAGCTCAGGAAGTCCACCGGCTACATACGCAGACTGAACGGAGACAAGGTAACCATTATCTGTATCGGTTTTTGGATTCAGCAATCAAAGCATCATTCGGCGAAACGCCGACGTGGTGGTGTCTACTCCGGGCACCATCACTTGCATTATATTAGTAAGAATAACATAATGTTCATGTGTTGAATTTTCTTTATATTCTTTCTCAGCATTTTTTCTTCTTTTCACAGCATGGGAGCATTCTTCATCCCATCAAGGGGCTGAAGGGATTCGATGTGAAAAGTTATTTTTTAAAGGAAACACTTTATCAGTTGCTTTTAATAATAAAGAAGCAAAAGAGTCATCAGTCAAAGAATGATTGGAAGAATGTTCAGTGATAAGTTGTTCTACTTGTTCTTTGTACTTATCCCAATTAGCATTAGTGAGTATAGTTACACAATCTAGGTGCACTTTTTTATATAGCTTATTATTAAAAAAAGGAAAAGTTATCAAAATGAGAAAATGATCACTACCATATGAAGATGACAGAATGTCCCACGTGAGATAGGATGATAAGGAAGGTGAGCATATGGCGAATCTGGGGAGAATTTGGGGAGCGCTCGAGGAAAGAAGCTCGTCCCCCCCCCCCCCCGTGAGGGGAAAGGAGTCGCCTATGGGCTCGCGCGTGGATAGGTCGTCGGTTACGTTGCGCAAGAAGGAAATTGCGCCCGACCCGCGTCGCGAATTATTTATATAGCGAATTGTTTATTTGTAACTTGATTATCGTAAACTAAATAAAAAGGAGTCGCCTTTGGGTTCGCGCGTGGAAAGGTCGTGTCCGTTTTGAGCTGCGCAAGATTGAAATGCGCCCGACTCGCGTATTGAATTAAGTGCCTTGGTTTCTGCCTTGTGCCTTGGCTTTCTTGGTTTGGCCGCCTATGTAAGGCAATACGCCTTACATAGGCGTAGTAGGGCGTGTAGTGATATAACTGTGTTGGTGAGCTAGAGCGCAGTTCAAGAGGAGCAGAGTGCAGGATTTGGCCCAGGATTTCACCAAAGAGGGACGTCCCTCTCTTCGCCTCTGCGCTGCAGGTGCTATAGGAACACTAGCCACCGTGAGTGTTTGAACATTATTATTATAATTTTGAGTGATACCTAAGGCAAATCTAACCTGCCATAGGTACTAGCTCCGTGTAACACGGACGAAAGTACACCCCGGACTTTTGGTAAGTGTTCAGGGCGAGGGTTTTCTGCCCCTCAAAGATCCGGCCGTGTACTAATCACTTACACTTTCATGAGGGGGAGTACGGCAGTGGGTTCACCAGTATTCATGATACACAGATTATTGTCATCATTAATTTGCAAAATTCTACCACCATAATTATTGGAATCTCTACTACCCCATGTTTGATGTTGAACATTAAAATCTCCCATCAAAATAATAGGTTTAGGAAGCTGAGAGATAATAAAAATAGAAGAGGAGGGATGAGGAATATATATTGATACAAAACAAATTTTGTTAATTTTGATAGCAATGATAGAAAAATCAGGGTTGTGTTCTGGGACAGGAATGTGTGAAAAATATAATGGATTTTTTAATAAAATGGCAACACCACCGTAACTATCAGATCGATCTTCTCTAATACAAGCATAATTAGTTATTTTAAAATTGAAACCGGGCCGCAGCCAAGTTTCTTGTAATGATATTAAAAAAGGATTATATTTATTTATAAAAAAATATAAATCAGTATTGTTATTGTTATGCTTTGACAATTGGGATGATGACTGAATTCAAATTTTTACGTCTCGTCATTAAATATTAAAATGCTGTGGAAAAGGATGCAGTCCTGTGAAATTAGAATTAAAATCGGCTTAGAAATACATTAGTTACAAGCATTTTAAGTTGTTAATTTGAAGGCGATTAGACAGAGAGATCCGACATCAACCGTGACGTCATTGTTGAGTACGGCCATATAAACTCCTTGTAAATTTCCGTTTTGCTAGAAAGAGATGGAGAAAAATCTTTAATACTTTATATCTTGGTTGTTTTTATTGTTATTCGAAAACCGATTTTTTCTTTCTGTTTATTATATGAATGAGCTTCTATTAAAGCAAAAATTTTTTTTTTGTCATCTAGCATATTCCACCTATTATTATATATGCCTATTATTATGGACTGTTGATCCATAATTAGGATTAATAAAGTTATGTTCAAGCAACAAATTAAAGGCAACGTTGGATGGTTCAGAGATTTTTATTTGTGTCAAGGCATTTAATAAGGCTACAATTAAATCTCGTGTAAATAAGTTAGCAAGTGAACTATTATTACTATATCCACTACCTGTTGAAGATAGTGGGATATCATAATCTTTAATTAAAGAATTATTAACTATTTTATCATATCCCTTGTCAAGCCTTCTGGGTGATCTAGTCTTAAATACAGTTATGTTATATGCATTTTTAGGGCTTCTGCATATAAAGCTTGGCATCTTCATATGTACAAAATGACAATGTTATCCTATTCTTTTTAAACTATCATTAACTATGTTTTTGCCTTCGCCTGCTGTTGAAGCATTTTCCGAACAGTCGGTTTCTAAAAAATAAGCTTCAGTCTCCATTTCCAAACAATCGATGGTCACAGTGTTTAACACCTGGGGGCCTGTGCCCCCAGAGTCTTCTGGATCAAACATAAACTTAATCAATGAAAGAGGACTTACCAAATAAGAAAAAACAATATACACTTTACAATCGAAACAAATAAATATGAATATAAATTTATTTAATATGAGACTTATGGCCGATTTCACCAACCATAACTTAGCTTAGGAAGCCCCTAAGACGTATACTGTCACTTTTTGTCTTTAACGAAAAGAATGTGACAGCATGTTACCTAAAAGCATAAGAATAACTAATAATACGAGTATAGAAGCGAATCTCCTTTGTGGGTGTGCCAAATGCCGCTATTTGCATACCTACAGCGCCCTTCCCCCTGTAACGCCCCGCAGTAGTCTGCGGACGCCGCTAGGGTCACCACATGGACGTATGGTTACCACTACAATATTTTTTATATAGGTAAAATATGGAGGATATTTTACATTAAATGAGAAACTGAGCATACACCGAGTCTTATTGATTTTGTACTTCAAGTGTAGCGAGCGAGCGACTATCTTTAGCAATAGTAGGCACATATTTAGTTTTTTTGATTCCGTAGTTATAAGAACCTGCCTATTTTTGATTAATTGAGCTTAATCCCTACACTTCGAGAACAAAATCATTAAAATGTTTCGAATTTCGATGTACAAAAATGGTTTGTAATTTAGGTATCGTACCTACGTTTATAGTCCAAGAGCTGAAGTTATGAATGTACTATAATGGATAAAACCTAAGTTCACTTTTTACTATCAGACCAACATTTTCACTTGGAAAAAAATCAGTTGTTTCATAATTTTAATCAAGTATTGAGTGTATTTAAATTTTATATGGAACAGTGACAAAGGTCGATAAAAATAAGTACCAAAGTTTCTCATAATTCAAATTATTCCCGACTTGACAAAAAAAAATCCCATACTTACAGTTTCAAAATTGCACTACAATGACAGCTTTAGAAACTCGATACATTATATTGTATTAGCTTTGACATGTAATGAATATTACGAATAAAACTGTATCTGTATCTAGAGTAAGTATAATAAAAATAATTTTAAAGTATTCAATCATTTTCATTTAAAAGGTTTCAATTTAACAGAAATATTTACAAATGTCTGATATTTATAAAAGATTGCGTTTTTGTAGATGATTTGAAGTTTCGGTTATTAAACTTCAGCGCATAGTAAATACGCATATTCTTATAAAAAGCTTAATCAGGTAATCAATAGGAAAACATTCACAAGGTACCTGAAACACACGGTGCGCGCCTTGACTGGCGATTCCGTTCAACGGAAATCAAACGGTAGGTAAATAACGTGGCCTTGAGTGCTCGACGGCCGGGAGTTTCGCTTCTATACTCGTATTATTAATTATTCTTATGCTAAGAGTCACCTTTTTTTTTATAGGGGAAAGATACACTTTTTACGGTATTCAACAAAGGACTTGAGCCGACTAGGCCACCCCAAGGATATGCCGGACTCAGGTAGAAGACCCAATACCTGCTAAAAACCCCTCTAGATACTTCTACCTCCGTAGATAGAGACACGATCGGGATCGGCGTTAGCCATTCCCCGATTGTGCCCCCTGGAGGGTTGCCTGGCGCACGCGCCAGGACTTACCTCAACGGGGGGTCGACAAGTATCTTTAGAAATTCGACCCCCCAGGCGGCCAAGCTAGGGGTGACCAGTAGTCAGCCGGCCGAGCCGTTTCAGTCCCCAGCTTGCTAGGGGAGCTGGTGGCGCGCGTGCAGGAACGCACGCCTTCTCCTCCCCAACCGCCTGCGCCGGAGCGGTGCGGCGAGAGAGTCATCCTCTCGCGCCCGCTCCGCAGCCTCTTTCTGCGAGATAACATCCTCATAGAAGGAGGCGACAGCCTCCCACGCCGCCGCACTGGTCAGCATCTCCCATGCGGCGCTGGCCAGCGCGAGGGGCGTACCCCTACCTAGGCCCAGCGCGAGGGCTAATGCATCGCGCTGGGGTCGCCAGGTCGGGCACTCCGAGAGGGTGTGCCCGGCCGTGTCGTCGGGAGCGCCGCAATGGTGACACTGACCTAAGCTAAGTAGAGGTTGGTGAAAATTATCTATTTTTCCCGCAATGTTAAATAATGCAAATAAATATTAAATAGTGTCCTATTTCTAAGGTTTAATTTTATTAAAACATTAGAATTATCTTGATATATCTTTGATTAGTTGAGTACATCACTAAAATACAAAAGTAAATACAGTAAAATAGAATTGGTGTTATTATGAATTTATTTTTATGATTAATTTACGGCAGAAAGTGTCAAATATTTCATAAAGGGAGGGAGACTGCACCAGGGTCGTCTGCATGAGTACCTCCGTCTTACCTATTTCTGCAGCAGAAATAGGTAAGAAAGGCTTGGCAAAGCAGCAGTGCTTGCATTGCTGTGTTCGGGTTTGAAAGGTAAGATATGGCAGTGAAATTACTGGGTACCATGACTTTACACCTGATGTCACGAGTTGGCAACATACACTGTGGTTCTTGTTGGGATTGCAGTTTTACTGCGAATCTCACAGGAGCCACATGTATTATAGGTGACTGTTACCACTTACCATCAGGTGGGCAGTTTGATTGTTTGCAAACTTTCTGCAATAAAAAAAATAGGTATGTGTATGTAAGTACATGAAAAACATATATAATCTATATAAATAAAAATGGATCTTCAAAATGTATGTACGCCCATAACCAACTTACTTGCAATAAAAAAAAATTTCCTTAATCAAAGTGGAGCTTTATTTATAATTTTAGTCGAGTGCAACAAATCACCTGTATGGGTCGGAAAATGAACAACTTTCACTATGAGACCAAATTTGAAATCGCAAAAAAAATCTGCTGTTCCATACATCTAGGTTCAGTAAATGTTGAACATTTGTATGGAACAGCTGACTTTTTTTGCGATTTCAAAGTTGGGCCCATCGTGAAAGTTGTTCAGTTTGCTTGTCTGAACAAGCACACAAAATTTTTTTGGTAATTAAAAAATAAACTTGTATATTGTTTCATAATTTGTCCAGACAGGATGGACCTGGGACCAGTGTAAAGAATAGCGATTATTTTACCTTTATTTCGTTTCCCTTCCCATTATTAAGATTAAAATTTTATTTACTTCAAAAAATTGTTGACAAAAATTTTTACAAAACAATTAAGTTATTATGTTAAATTAAATATATTCATCATCATCATCATCATCACAGCTCATTTACGTCCCCACCGAGGGGTTCGAGCCTACCCTATGTTAGGGTGATTAGGCTTTAGTCAACCACGCTGGCCCAGTGCGGATTGGTCGACTTCACATACACCGTTGAATTTCTTCGCAGAATAATTAAAATTAAATATATTAAAATAAAATTATCCTAAGACATTTTAAATAGCAAAATCTAGCCCCAAAGTAAGCCAGTTTGTACTTTGGGTATTAGACAAAAATAACTATGTACATTTTTTAAACAAAATGTAAACTTAGTTTTGTCATAAATTAATAATTGCACTCACCTTCGTAATAAAATCACTTATTTGCACACACACAATATGACTTCTTTTCCGAGAAAAATAAACATCGGTAAACAAATAATAACATTGGTCTGAACTCACTGTCAAAAGAAATGGGACACTCACTTACACCCGGTATATCTATAATTATTTTATATGAAGCAGTAATTATTTTATAATTATTTTATA
The DNA here is from genome assembly GCA_963935595.1 of Schoenobius gigantellus. Lineage (NCBI taxonomy): Eukaryota > Metazoa > Arthropoda > Insecta > Lepidoptera > Crambidae > Schoenobius > Schoenobius gigantellus. The sequence continues at coordinate 19,802,887 of OZ012549.1, read as the reverse complement.
ACAGCAGTTATTTTTCTTGACTGTACTTCCCCATCATAAAAATAACGGTAGAAACTGTCTCCACATTCGTGGTCCCATTGAACCACTTAAAATAAATACAAATTTCAAGGTAGCGTTCGGGACCACAGTTGTGGTCCCGAATGACTCCTCATTTTTAATAATTAATTCCAAGGGGGCTTTTGGGACCGCGGTCCTGGTCCCAAAAGCCTCCCGACCGAGTATTGGGAGGTTAGTTGAGGGTTAAATTAATTTAATATTATTACAATATTAATATTATTACCATTTGACTACAACCAGGACCACAATTAATAAGTTACCAATTGGCAAATTCATACTCAAGATACATATCCAGTGTGACCTCAAATTATGTATTTTATTGTGGCTCCACAAAACTCATACCATAGGCATGTTCCAGATAACCACATATTCGCAATACAACATTTTTAGTAACAACACATTTTATTAACCTTTGGAGTTAACTTTTCATGCTGGTTTCGTGTGTTCCAGTTAAATATTTTTGCCACAAAAAGTTAACATCAAATACCCATGCTAATAGATAGATCCTCTGATACCACTTTTTTACAGCTTTCAAATTTGACATTTGGACTCTTTTTTTATGAATCAAAAAGATTTTTCAGCGGGTTTAACAAATAAATTGAAAGATATTTTAAGTTATAGAAAATTCTGATTTGTATTATTTGAAATATTAAGTTGCGGGATAGGTGAGGTGTCAAAATTCAGCATGATAAATCAGTTCCTACCATTTCATTTGTAACAATTTAGCGTGACTAAAAATGTTAACGATTCTTATAAGTAGGTAATGCAAAACAAGGCTAACATCAAATGTCAGCACCAGCAAAGTGGTGATGCTTATCTGGAACACAGCTCATGGATTCTATCTTTTAGAATAAGTATGATCAATAAATTATTTAAGCATATCACAGATACACTTTCATTGATAGGTACCAAAAATACTGTTAAATTAAAATAATCCACTATTACACATATTCTTAAATGAAAAGAATAAACTATTGTCTTGTTTTTTAATATAAAAATTAACAGTCAAGTATGTTAAATTTAGTTTTACTAAAAGGTTATTATAACCTCAATAAATCACAGCTTTCACTAAGTTAGGAGTTTCTTATTATTAATAAATACTTACTTGACACAGAAATATCAACGGATCGTTACATGTTTTACAAGACGCTTGTAAATGATTCGGCAAATCCTGCATATCTAACCAAGCAGGCTTTCCTCCAACTTTACTAGGAAAAAACTTCGGATGCAACTGCCAACTAGATTTTTCTTCAAGAAATCCGATGTCTACATTTGATGAGTTTTCCATTTTATTGAAACCTATTGAATGATTCTACAAACTATATGAGATGATTGATTGATTGCACAGACTTATTAGAGATACTACGTATATTGATTGTGATTCTTTTTACATTTTAATTTTTATCCATTTAATTTTTTTTTTTTTTAATTTTGTTTATCCCATTTGGGAAAGGCAAAGGCGTCAACCATACAGCCTAGTCTGTATGCAATAAACTATTGTTATTCATTCTTCTTTTGAATTCACAAATCGCCAAACGTAGAGGTTACATATTCATAAATTGCTTCAAAGCATTTTTCAATGGAAAGAAGTTTTTGTAAAGAGCGCGGTAGATCTTGCTGGTGTTTCATTATTTTTGAAATTTCTTCTAATAAAATGTTTCTTTGCAGGGCAAAAATTGGACATTCGTAAAAAAGGTGATGCAGAGATTGAGGTAAGGTGGTGTTGCACCAGTTGCACGATGGGGAAGAAGTCATGCCTAGCCGGTACAAATGGTCATTGAATCGACCGTGCCCAATTCGCAAACGGCAAATAATAGTAAAAAATCTTCTGTTTATGTAATTGTGTCTATTGAACCAGGGTTGTTTTATTTTATTATTTATTTCTCGATACCACTTCCCTTTTATGAGCAAAGTACTATTCCAGTGTTCTTCCCATAGCTTCAATATTTCTTTCTTGATATGTTTTTTATAGGTACGTCTAGAGTGTTCATAGTTTTGGCCAGTTTATCTACTTCCTCGTTTCCATATACACCGATATGAGCTGGAGTCCAAAATAATATAATGTCTATTTGATAATTTATTTTTAAATGATGTATCTGATCTCGGATATTATATATTAAATGATTTGTGACTGATGAAAAGGAAGGATTTCTCAAAGCCATCAACACACTCATGCTGTCAGTAATAATAATCCATTTTTTGTATTGGCTGAACTGTTGAATGTAGTTAAGAGCTACAATTATAGCATTCGCCTCAGCAGAAAATATGCTGGCATTTTGGCACATTTTAAAACTATGTCCAGTTTTACTACCTGCATCATACATAGCTACTGCAACACTTACATTCGTCTTTGAACCATCTGTATAAATTGATCGATAATCATTATAAGCCTGTAGACTTTCGTAAACATCATATTTATCTTTAAAATCTTTATGTAGGACAATATGAATGTCACAGAATTTACTAGCATATGAGCCACTATAACAATGTAAAGTAGTACTACAAAATATATTACATTGTTCTTTTAAACTTATAAAATGTGAGAAATTCTTTGAAAGAAAAGTGTTAGTGGAACATACATTTAATTTATTTAAAAGATCATTATTCGAACGTGATAAGAGTTTAAAAAGAAATTTAAGTTTTAAAAATTCAAAGCGAATAACCATTGGTGGTAAATGACATTCGACCTGCATAGAATTTATTGGGGAAGTGTTCATAGCACCTAGTATTAATCGTAAGTTCTTATTCTGTATTTTATCAATAATATCTATGTATTTTGGATCGGAAGCGTAACAAAAGAAAGCATACTCAAAATGACTTCTGACCAAAGCTTTATAAAGCATTAACACAATTTTAGGATCAGCACCCCATTTCAATCCAGTAACGGACCTAATTACATTAGTGGCTTTTAAAGCTCTGCTCACCAAGCAATCAACATATAAATCCCACGTAAGATTTTCGTGAAAAATAACACCCAAGAATTTAACTGAATTATCAATAGGCAAAGTATGATTGCTGTATGTAATATTAATTAGAGGTAGAGAACTGTATTTTGGGCAAAATATTACAACTTTACTTTTTAAAAGGCTAACATTTAAATAAAGTTCTGAGAAGTAATCTACCAGCTTCACTAGATTATTATTTAATGTTAATTGAATATCTAATACATTAGTACCTTTACAATAAATGACAAGGTCATCAGCAAACTGAAGATTGTTGACTAAATTATTATTAAGAATGGAATTTAGTTTTCTTATATACAAAATATACAGAATAGGACTCAAGATGCCTCCTTGACATACACTTTTGCTCGAAAATCTAGGGCCTAAAAATGTATTATCTATTTTGACATACACTTTTCTATCCGTGAGAAAAGCATATATCCAATAAGCAATTTTTACAGGTAAGAAAGATAATAGAGATTCAAAGAAAATACCATGATTAACGTTATTAAATGCACCTTCTATATCAAAAAACACTGCTATTGTATACTCCATATTCTTTTGAGCTGTAGTGACGTCCAAAAAAAAATGTGCTAAGCTTTCTTGAGCCGAAAGTCCTCGCCTAAACCCAAACTGGTTTAAAGGTAAAATTGAGTTCTTTTCTATGAAGAATTCCAATCTTTGTTTGATTAGCTGTTCAAATAATTTACCAGCACAAGACGTTAAAGCGATAGGACGATAAGAATCGGGATGAGATGCAATTTTTCCAGGTTTTAAAATAGGAACCAAGCAGTCCATTTTCCAATTAGGAGGAATTGTGCAATCTTGCCATAAAATATTATAAATTTGTAAAAGCTTATAAAGATTGTCAGTGTTAAGTAGCTGAAACATCTTGTACGATAAACTATCTAATCCACAAGCAGTGTTTTTTCTAGATTTCAGAGCTGCAGTTAATTCGTCAAAAGAAAATGGATCAGTGAGGAATGACTGATTATCTGGTAAACTATTGTCCTTCACAATTGGCCTGTTATTTTGCACAAAGTCAGGCGTGTATTTACGTAAAAAATCACTGACCCACGAAAAATCACTATTTTGCTTTTTATATGTTTTATGTGTAAGTTTTCTCATGTTACCCCATACTACTGAAACTGGTGTAAATCGATTTAATTTTGTACAGAATTCTATCCAACTACTTAGTCTTTCTCTCTTAATGGTAAGTTTTTTAGCAGCTTGTAATCTTTTGAAATTAATATATTTTTCTTGAGAAGGATTATTCTTAAAATCAAGATAGGCTTGCTTGCTTTCCTGGACAGCTTTAGCGCAATTACTATTCCACCAAGGAACTGTTCGATATTTTGATTTTAAGTTTTGAGTAGCAATGTTACGTGATTCGGACCGAGAGGTACGAGAGGGAATTGACTTTTGTGCAGCTGTCAAAATGATTTGACAAAAAGAGTTGTATGAATCTATTGGATTACTAATAGGGTTACATTGAAAATTATCTAAATCCTTATTAACAATTGAAGAATACAACTTCCAATCAACTAATCTATGATTAATGCGATTGTTAAAATCATTTTCATCCTGAAAATTGTTTTGAGAGTTAAAACATTGTGAACTACTATTGAATGTAATCTTAGTAAATGTTGGCAAATGATAACTGCCCAATGGATCGTCGTGTACTGACCATTCGCAGCGAAGAGCTAATGAAGGAGATACCATAGTCAAGTCCAAACCATTGGGTCTCCAAGAATGAGAACCGACAGTTGTGACCTGACCATCATTCAACAGGACTAAATTGCATTCATCTAAACACTCAAGAATATCCTTACCTCTGGAATCCGATAACGGACATCCCCAAATTGAGTGATGAGCATTGAAGTCACCAGCTATAATCGTCGGCCTATGGAGAGAATTCAAGAAATGTTTAAACTTATTTTTAGAGAAACTGGGAATACAATTTGTTGGACAATATATACTGGCTATTGAAATAGTGTTCTGATTTAGTTCTAAATGTATTACAATTGTTTGAAGAGAGTTGTCAAAATAAGATGTTACTTTTTGATATTTTAATGATGTATGGATTAAAATAGCAACACCATTATGCTTGTTGCCACAGTCATTACGTTCAATATGATAACCTTTGATTTTAAACTGCTTCTGAGGCTTTAGCCATGTTTCACATATAATTGCGATATGAATAAAATGGTCATAAAGAAATTTCGTAAAAATAAGTTGATTGCTTAATAAGCTTTGAGCATTCCACTGTACGATATTCAATTGATTGGAGGTGAATTGTGGGGATTTGATTGCTTACCAAAAGTATTTTTTAAGACCTCTAAAACACTTTTAGAATTTATAGAAGTATTTTGAGTATTATGCAAAGAAACACATTTAGTTATGGTTTCAACTAATAATGAGAGACACTTGCTGTCAGTATTGAGCAGTGTAAACAAATCTACATTATTTTTTGTCTTACTTTCTAATTTGGGAAAATTTAAAGGATTTGTAATATCTGCATAAGAAGCAGGCTTATATTTATTTCTATTTTCAATGATTTTCTGTTTTTTAACTGGGCATATTGGAGACACACTAGTATGATTGCCATCACAATGAATGCAAGTAGCTTTTTCGATAGAAACTGTACAAGTCTTATAGTTATGATTTTCTTTACATATACTACATTTTTCAGAATTTTTACAATATTTTGCCAAATGTCCGTATCTCAAACATTTGTAACATTGCTTAACTGGTGGTATATATTGAGACACATCATGTCTCCAACCACCAATATCTATATGATTTGGCAAAATGGAAGTGGCAAATGTCACTATTACTGTAGTTGTAGGTTGTAATATAAAACCCTCAGTCACAATTATTTTTTTCATTATTCTTTTTATTGTTATTATTTTTTTTGTACTTGTTATCATAGTAAATATTCTCTTGTTTGATATAATGGTAGGTACATCTCTTATAACTCCGGACACCTCAGTTGTAGCAGCAGGAATACTGGCTTTGAATTTGTATTCTTTCAAGAAGGTATTATTATTTAAAAAGGCATTCGCCAAGTCTGGTTTTTCAAAATAAATACCTATCTTAAACTTATTGATATTTCTTAAAAATTTGACGCCTTTGTTAAAGCGCTTTAAACAAGTTGACAAAGAAAGAAGATCTCTTGTTCCAATTGGTTTCTGGATGTCTGATGACTCAACAAAAACCACAAATTCAGTGCCGCTAATTTCTTCCGGATATCTGCGTATATAGTCAGTAACATAATAAGGCTTGTACCTATCTGCATTGCTTATTTCTTCATCACTGTCCGAAGAGGACATATCCGTTTCTACCAACCTTACCTCATCTGTCTCCCTATCTGCATCACCAGACTCCGGTTCATCCTCCTTTTTTTTTCTTTTTCTCGAACTCCGCTTCCCCATATCTGCTTATAATATTATTTAATGCCTATATGTTATATACCTCTTTTGTTTGTGTTTTATTAAGTAACTGACTACAATTAAAAAATTACAAATAAAATATTTTAAAGAGCCCGCCTTTACTATGTGAAGTTCCCGCGCTTTTTTTGCAAAAAAAACCCCCAACCTTACCTCATCTGTCTCCCTATCTGCATCACCAGACTCCGGTTCATCCTCCTTTTTTTTTCTTTTTCTCGAACTCCGCTTCCCCATATCTGCTTATAATATTATTTAATGCCTATATGTTATATACCTCTTTTGTTTGTGTTTTATTAAGTAACTGACTACAATTAAAAAATTACAAATAAAATATTTTAAAGAGCCCGCCTTTACTATGTGAAGTTCCCGCGCTTTTTTTCGTCAAATTTTATCCATTTATTTTACTGAGGCGCGTTCAGGGCCTTCGCGTGAAGTACAACTTTTCGCTCTAACCCCGAGTTGCGTTCCGAGGGTCAGAGTAATGCACAAATTATATTACGACTATTACGAGTAATGCAACCGAGAGTGTTTTTCACACTCGCTCCGAGGTTCAGAACGGCGGCCCTACCGCCTAACTCATAGCGATGCGATCAACGATCGCGATCGCGATGGCGAATCACTCGCTATCGCTTATAATTCACCTTACCGCCTAACGAGAGTCAAAGCGAGAGGCTCGCTATCGTTATCGTGAATGAATGATGGAACTGCGTTTCGTTTAATTTAAATAAAGCAAAATAAAGTTATATTTTAAACATATTATAATTCTACAAATACTTTAAAAATGGTTTAATTTATAAAGCTATGACAGATTTTTCTTATTTTATCATTTAAACACCTATATTAAGTTTGAGAACACAAAATAAAATAATCAATCATCACTAGCAGTAACTAAACGCAAATACTACATTTTACAGTGCTGCCACAATGAAAATAAGTTTTGCTTTTAATGGTAAATTTGAGGAAGATAAAGAAATTAATTTTCAAACATATTTTAGGTCACATATTCACAAGCTCAAAGGTCTTGAACGGGCCGGTTGTTTCACCCGGTTGTCACGCTCGAAGGCATTGAACGGGGTTAGAGCGAAAAGTTGTACTTCGCGCGAAGGCCCTGAACGCGCCTCGGGCCCGTTCAAGACCTTTGAGTGTCGGCGCGAGTTACAACCGAACAACCATCGAATTTGATGGTTGTAAAACGCTCTGACGTTTATGACTGAAATACTCTTACGTGATTGGATGATATTGGCGGCCATATTCTATAATGTCATCTACTAGAAAGAGAGAGAAATAAAACATCATGTGAAAGAGGGAGATAAAAGATTTGGTTGCTGCAATCCGTTCAACGCCTTTGAGCGAGTTAAAAAACAACCAAACAACTACACCCAGAGGCGCTGAACGCGCCTCTGTTTTTTGTTAAGTAGGTGCGCGCACGAGCAGGGTTACCAGATGTAATTTTCAAAGCGTCCAGTTCAGTCCGCCATTACAAAGCACCGTGTTTGTTGTTGTGCTAAAATATCAGACGGTGAGCATTATTTGCGAGTGCATTTTACTGTTAAACGTTTTTTATTGATTTTTTAATTAATTCTATAAAGAAAAACATAAAAAGTGTGGAATCTTGGATGCAGCGTCCCTAGTTTTTTTCCGCCATCTTAGAGCACCAACCCAAATGTTGGCACGCTTTTTTCGTAGGTATTTCATATCTATTGGTATCTATAGTCTAAGATATAACTTCCCTTTGACAACTAAGGTTGCGTTCCGAAACAAAATTTCCTTTGTCGGGTAAAGTTACCCGATTGAAAATCGGTTTTGGAACGGGGTAAAAAGTGATTTCTCGAAGAATTCTGACCTAGCGTGGCTAGCGTCGCGGAACGCCTTATCTGTGGATTTTCTAACCTCTCTCTATGATCACTCGCTATCGCTATCATCTTTCTGGATTGTGCAAACTTGTTACAATAATTCTTTTAGAAAATTTCCACAATTTACCCCGTCAAGTTAATGTCAACTGTCATTACTGTCAGTAGTGACAGTTGACATTAACATAACAGAGGCGCGTTCAGCGCCTTCGCGCGAAGTACAACTTTTCGCTCTAACCCCGTTCAATGCCTTCGAGTGTGACAACCGGGTGAAACAACCGTCCCGTTCAAGACCTTTGAGTTTCGGCGCGATTTACAACCGAACAACTATCGAATTTGATGGTTGTAAAACGCTCTGACTTTTATTACTGAAATACTCTTACGTGATTGGATGTTATTGGCGGCCATATTCTATAATGTCATTTACTAGAAAGAGAGAGAAATAAAAAAATCATGTGAAAGAGGGAGATAAAAGATTTGGTTACTGCAATCCTTTCAACGCCTTTGAGCGAGTTAAAAATAACCGGACAACTACACCCAGAGGCGCTGAACGCGCCTCAGCCATGACAGAATAATTATCACCCCTCAATTTTAGTTCTTAAATAAATCGCTCTTTCCAGGATCTAATTGACTCGACAAAGTCGATAAAAATCCTTCGATGTGTTTTGGAACTGGGATTGAGTCAATTCAGCTATTTACCGAGCGAAACTTATCAGTTTTGTAACGCAACCTAAGTAAATCAAAACCAATCAAAACGTTTGCGATTTGCGTTGATATTACGTAGAATAGTCTGTGCGTTGATAGCTTAGACTATTGATACCAATAGACATGAAATACATACGAAAAAGTGTACCAACATTTTGGGTTGGTGCTCTAAGATGGCGGAAAAAACTAGGGACGCCGCATCTAAGATTCCACACTTTTTGTGTTTTTCTTTATAGAATTCATTAAAAAAATCAATAAAAAACGTATAACTGTAAAATGCACTCACAAATAATGCTCACCGACTGATATTTTAGCACAACAACAAACACGGTGCTTTGTAATGGCGGACAAAACTGGACGCAAAATTATTTGAGACATAGTATAACATTGCGAATCCATTGGTGACTTTGATCTGAGGTTGATAGTGTTAAGGCAGTGGGGTCAGATACTGGCATGGGCAGCGAAATAAAAATGTAGCACTGCTGTATACGTCTCGTTTATTATTCCCAATAAAGCAGCACGTATAAATTGTCCAGAATAATCACAATGAACATTGATTACAATAATTACAATAAATTATATTTCAGCTTCTTCGGTAAGCACATTTCGATAGATAGATTGTCAATGTCAAGACAGAAAAAAAAAAGGAACGTCAGACTGTAAGCGACTTCGCACACGTACTATTGGCCACATAATAAAGGCTGTCACACATGTGAACCATACATCAAGTTTACATTATCTTCTACACTTCCCCTTATGGTTCACAGTGTTAAAATAGTGTACAAACAAATAAGTCTACAAACATGTCAATAAATGTACACAAAGTCAATTATAACATACACAAACATAAATACAGGACAGTAGTTAAAACTATTATTAATTTATATTCATTGCCTCCACAAAACAATTATGTTTTAATTTACCCAGTGGTTTTGTAAGTACATCTGCGAGCATTTTATCTGTAGGTAAGTATCTAACACAAATAACATTTTCCTTAATCAGGTCTTTTACATAGTGATATCGCAAGTCGATATGTTTTGTTCTTTTATGACTGAGTTCTTTACATTGTAATAGTTTCTGAGCACTCTGATTATCATTATAGATAATACAATTCAAACTATAAGGTATGAGCTCAGACAACAAGTTTTTGATAAAAGAAATATCTTTGCAAACATCACCGATCGCCAGATATTCGGCTTCAGTGCTCGAAAGAGCTACACACTTCTGCTTACGAGACTCCCAATTTACAGTATCACTTCCTAACTTAACCACATAACCAGTATAGGACTTCCTATCATTTAAATCATTGGCCCAGTCTGCGTCAGTATAGCCAAACAACGACCAATCCCTACTTTTATGAAAACATAAACTATAGTGAATTGTACCAGCCAAATAACGCAGTATACGTTTCGCTGCTAACCAATGAGTTCTATCGAAGCAGTTGTTAAACTGGCTTAAGACACTGCAAGCATAAGATATATCGGGTCTCGTGCATACAGACAGATACATCAAGCATCCCAATAATTGCCTATAATTATACATCTCGTCTTGTAAATTTTCACCATTACTAGACTTTAGAAGCTTACAATTAACTTCCATAGGTGTTGATACAGCTTTACAATTACTCATGCCAAACCTAGTCAACAGTTTTCTTATGTACTGACTTTGATCAAGTTTTAGTAAACCCTTTGACTTATCTCTTAATACATTTATCCCTAAACAACTCTTAAGGGGACCCAAATTCTTAATATTAAATTTATTCTGTAAAACAGTAATTATATCTTTCTTAATTGAGCTATTGGGGCCATAAAATAAATAGAAGTCATCTACATACAATGCGATGATGACTAAATCAGTCCCAGATTTGCGAATATAAACGCAAGGTTCACATTTACTTTGTACAAAACCATGATCACATAATAAGTCATGTATTTTACAATTCCACATTCTACTCGCTTGCTTAAGACCATAAATACATTTTCGCAATAAGCAAACCTTATTATTATTTTCACAAAAACCAACTGGCTGTTCCATATAGATAGTCTCATTCAAATCACCATGGAGGAATGCTGTCGCTACATCCAAATGGTCAATATCTAAATCTAAATTATTAGCAATTGAGAACAAAATACGCATAGTGGAGTGACGTACTACAGGAGAAAATGTGTCATTATAATCGAGACCCTCACACTGTGAATATCCCCTGGCAACTAATCTAGCCTTAAATCGATCAAATTTGCCAGATGCATCATGCTTAATTTTATATACCCATTTACATTCAACAATATTTACATTACTGGGTCTGTCGACTAACTCCCAAACATTATTCTCTAAAAGAGACTTGTACTCACTTAACATCGCGTCCTCCCATTGCTTATGGTTCGGGCTTTTTATAGCCTCCTCATAGGTTGATGGCTCATCCAAGGAGAAATTGTTGTGTTGTACCAAAAGAGATGACATATCAAAATCTGCAAACCTTGGTGGTGGTACATTACGAGTGGATCGGGTAGGGCGGCCAGGTGGAACAGCAACGGTCACAGGACGAGTCGCAGCTTCCCCTCCAACGGCCTCGCCAGCAGAAGACATGACATCATCTTCACTGCTCGAACCCGTACAATACTCTCCTTCTGAAAATGAAGTAATATTATTATCTGACTCACACTTATCACCATCATTGGAATTATTACAAATATCATTGCTATAAAAATTATTACTATCAATATCATTATTTAAAATTAAATCACTATTCCTTTTATCACAGACTTTTTCATTATTCAATAAATAAGGAATAAATTCATTATAATTATTATGACTAACATTATGAATACGATTGCAAAACCTCTCCTCAATAAATGCTACATTCCTACAGACAACCACCTTTCTGGGATTCATAGGATCTGACAACCTATATCCCTTTGAACTCCCACTATATCCAACAAAAATATATTCTTTCGCCTTAGCGTCCAATTTGCGACGCGAATGCTCAGGCAGTAACGCATAAGCACTGCAGCCAAAAACCCGAAGGTGACTGAGGTCAACTTTTGACCCAGACCAAACTTCCTCCGGTATACTTCCTGCCAAAGCCGCTGTGGGGCATCTATTTTTTAAGTGAATCGCTGTCATTACAGCTTCCCCCCAAAAGCGCTTGCAGAGACCAGAATGCTGCAACATGCATCTTACTTTTTCAAGTAGCGTCCTATTAAGACGTTCTGCAACACCATTTTGAGCAGGCGAATAAGGGACTGTGGTCTGGTGAATGATTCCTTCCTGCTTTAAGTAGTTAACAAACTTTATACTACAATATTCACCCCCATTGTCTGATCGTAAGCATTTAATAGGCACACCTAATTGTTTTTCAACCATAGCCTTAAATTCAATAAAGTAAAATAGTACTTGTGACTTACATTTCATTAGGTATCCAAAACTTTTGCGTGTGAAGTCGTCTGTAAATGTTACAAGGTATCTCGCACCTCCCCAGCTAGTTTCTTGCATTGGACCACATACATCTGAGTGTATGAGCTCAAGTGGAGAACTTGCACGCTTGGCTTCACCTTTCGGGTAAGGTACGGCCGATAACTTCCCCTCTAGGCAAGCAGTGCAGTTTTTCAGTGCACCATCTTCAGTCTGAAACAATTTGTTAGTTGTTTGGTTTTGTAATCTAGACATACCTGTCAAACTGAGATGCCCAAGTCGATAATGCCACAACTCCAATGCTGAAACAGCCTCTGTAGCACTCGGTGCATTCTGCCTATCACGCAGGATCAAAGAGTGCATCTTATTTTGCGAGTTACCGACTGACCCACACACACTACCTTTTAATTTATAAATACCATTAACACAAGATGCTTTGGCTATACAGTTTCCAGAGATTTTACAATCTACATAAATATAGCAACCGTTCCTATCAAAATGCACACTATGACCATCATCAACAAGCTTACTGACTGAAATCAAATTGGCAGACAATTTAGGCACATACATAACATTTTTAAGGCTATTTACCATGTTATCACATTCCAAAGTTATGTCACCAACACAGTTTGATTTCAATTGTTCATTATTTGCAGTGTACACCGTGTAGTTGCAGTCTTTTGATTTCGTAATCAAGTCCATCTGATTGCACATGTGACATGAACTTCCCGAATCAATATAAAAATCAGCAGCAACACTCCGTGCCAAAAACGCAGTCGCAGTCCCCATTTTGTCAATCTCCTTCTTTTTGTCTCGCTTCAGCTTAAAGCATCGAGCTTTCATATGTCCAAGTTTTCCACAATAATGGCATTTTGTCTGTGGCTTCTTCTTTAGATCAGCATGATCAGCATGTTTACGGCTAGAATAAAAAGCACAGCCATTCTCACCATTTACTGTGGTGGTATTCATATTTGATTTGCGGTATTCTTCCTGAAGAAGTCGGGCGCGAACCGCTTCACTCGTAAGTGTGCCAGCCAAACTTGCAGTCTCGAGATTCGTCACAACTGTATCATACTCCTGAGGCAGACCCATAAGTAAGACCTCGGCGATTTCACTGTCGTCGACAATGCGTCCAATGTCTGATAGTTGATGTACTATGGACATAATTTCATTTACATAATCCGCCATGGAATAAAACTTATCAAACTGAGTACTATGAAGTCTGCGAAGAAGAACAACTCGCCTGAACAGCCCTTTGTCCTCTAATGTATTTTGGAGGTTATCCCAAGCACATTTTGCTGTCGCCGCACTCCGCACGTATTGAAACATCATTGGAGTTAGCGATAAACATATTCGTGCCAATGCTCTTTGATTTTTAGATATATCGGGGTCAGTGCCCTCAACGCAGCCCCACAAACCTTCAAGTAACAGCAGATTTTTCATGACAAATTTCCATGATGCGTAGTTGCCGACGCCGCCAAGCTTCTCAACAATCATGCCATGGCCTCCATTGATAACAGGCTGCTGGGTAACCCTTTCTTCATAGTTATCGCTAGCACGTGCTGTCGACATCTTGTCGAATCAGCACACCAAAACGCAAAGCAATGTGCTATGTAGCCGGCGCCTTCGCTCCGCCACAAATATTCCGCTGCCTGCCACCAGTTATTCGTTTTACAAATCTTTCTGATAGGTAATCTACTTTTCCTTTTCGGGGATTCTCTTTGTCCCTGGGCCCATAACCTGTTAAGGCAGTGGGGTCAGATACTGGCATGGGCAGCGAAATAAAAATGTAGCACTGCTGTATACGTCTCGTTTATTATTCCCAATAAAGCAGCACGTATAAATTGTCCAGAATAATCACAATGAACATTGATTACAATAATTACAATAAATTATATTTCAGCTTCTTCGGTAAGCACATTTCGATAGATAGATTGTCAATGTCAAGACAGAAAAAAAAAAGGAACGTCAGACTGTAAGCGACTTCGCACACGTACTATTGGCCACATAATAAAGGCTGTCACACATGTGAACCATACATCAAGTTTACATTATCTTCTACAGATAGATTATTAAGTGTTGCCAACACCTCCAAAATTTTTCCCCCAAGATAATTTTAAAATCCCCCTAAAAACCCCTAAGATTTTAAAAAATAATCTTATATAGCTTAAATAATGTTTAGATATCATATTTTGCCTTGTCAGTAATCAGTGTATAAGTATTTTAGGGTTATAAAATAAAACAATAACTGCATTGTCGTCGTCATCGATGACCTCATAATAGCTAGTGATAGGCGCATTTTGTGACAATACATCCTGTAGCTGAAGGTTTTTACATGTTCCCTAAGGGTTCATTTATTCACGAATCCAATTCCCTTGTATCTGTAAATCTTACCATAATGATGCTTTGCAAGATGTCCAAGGAAAATTTATTTCTCAATATATTTTTAATAATAGCATATATTGATAAGGCACGTTACACAACGGCATTGGAAATGGGTAGCGTTAATAACGCTATAACAATCTTTGCAATATTTTCAAAATGTTGGCAGTTGGCAGCATCAGATTTATAATTAACATTTGGATAGAATTCGGCAGAAGAACTAAGTAGTGTGTATCCATTGTTTGTTTTGTAATTAATTCCATACCGATTTTACGTCATTTTATTACCATGTAGCTACGATAAATTTTGCAAAATAGAATTTCAGCTGGTCTTTACTTCGGATGTCTTTTTTAGATTGAAAGTTGGACATCACTTTGAAAGTTTATTTTAACCGTTCAATTCTTCCAATAAATGATTTTAATAAATCTAGGTCCCTAAAAAATCCCCCAAAAAAATCATGCCCCTAAAAATTCCTCTTTCAATGTTTCTCCCCCCTAAATTTAGGGGGAAAACCCCCAAGTTGGCTTGGCAACACTATTTGTGTTTGTGTTTCAAAAATAATACATTCTAAAGGCGTGTTCGGGTAGCCTGTGGTGGCGTTTTTAGCATTATCAAAATTGGCGTTGATGTAAAGCGTTCGGTTAGAAGGTTATGAAATTTTTGCCATTTTTGCTCCACACCCTAACCGAACGCTACATTATCAATATGTCAAAGTCATAAGCTATTATAAACTAAATTTATTTTCAGTTTCCAGATTCTGGATGTATTATGATGTAATAAGCTCGCTTCATGATTAACGATCATTAATTTCCATAATAATGAAAATTAAATTTATTTCGTTAAAACTTATTCAATCGTGTCAAAAATTTTACGTTTAGTAAACGTCAAAAATCTTAAATGTCAAAAACTGCCACTTTTGACCCTCTTCGATAGCTGAGGCGCGTTCAGAGCCTACGCTCGAGTGCACTCCGAGTGCACTCTGACAGCAACCGACCCGTTCAGAGCCTCGGGGTAAAAAACGCTCTGACAGGCGGTTATACTGAAATACTCTTACGTGATTGGATGATATTGGCGGCCATATTCTATAATGTCATCTACTAGAAGGAGAGAGAAATAAAAAATCATGTGAAAGAGGGAGATAAAAGATTTGGTTGCTGTAATCCGTTCAACACCTCTGAGCGAGTTAAAAAACAACCGGACAACTACACCCAAAGGCTCTGAACGCGCCTCTGGGGCGAAATTGGCAGTTCACAATGCCATTTTTGACATTTTTTCAGCTATCCGAACGGTTGACGTAAACAGATAAAAATGCAACTTTTGTTCACATTTCTTCTAACCGAACGCTCCTTGTGTCAATTTTGTCATTTTTAACAGTTATTTTTGCCACCTCGATGCTATCCGAACGCGCCTTAAAATGAAAGATAAAACTAACATTCTAGAATTGTTTGATAATTTCAAATTGAAACATTCTTATATAAAAGTTTGTGCTCCAATGGTTAGATACAGCAAAGTTCAATTCAGGACATTAGTGAAGAAGTATGTGTTTAATCCTATTTCTTTGAAATAACCTCAGATCATCCTCTAACCTGCAATGCTTATTAAGATTTTAGATGGTATCGAATCTCAAATAACCTCATCCATAACATTTAAAGACCCTTTACTAATATAAGTACTTTGGCTTCATTGCCGCAAAAAATTGTGATATAAGTACTAATAATATTTGAGATAGATATTAAATTATTCAAGAAAGACGTCATCAAAAATTTCCTAATTTAATTGAAATTGCGTTATTTTTTTTCAGCTATGGGACAGATTTGACTTTTACACCCATGATTTTAGCAGACTCCTTCTGTCAAAATGCTAAAGCTCGGTACAATGAATTCTTGACGATTGCCAACGATTCACCATTAATAGTGCAGTTTGCTGCCAACAACACTGATGATTTTGTTGATGCTTCTAAATTGGTATACCCATATTCTGATGGTGTTGACTTAAACTGTGGCTGTCCCCAAAAATGGGCAATGAACAATGGTTTTGGATCTGCTTTGTTATTGCAACCAAACATTATACAGGACATAGTTAGAGGAATTAGAAGTAATCTTCCTAATTCATATAGTGTATCAGTTAAAATAAGAATACTAAAGGATTTGAGAAAGACTATTGACTTGTGCCAAAAACTTGAAAAATGTGGTGTAACATTTTTGACTGTTCATGGACGTACACCACAACAAAAGAGTGGTGACAGTGTAGACGTTATGGCTTTAGAAGATGTTTGCAAATCTGTACAGATACCAATCATTGCAAATGGTGGTGTTAGGACTTTATATGATGCAGATATTTTGTATGACAAAACTAAATGTAATGGTGTTATGGCTGCAAGTGGTTTATTGACTAATCCAGCAATGTTTAGTGGAGTGAACAAAACACCTCTAAGTTGCATAAAACTCTGGAAAGATTTTAAAGATAAGGATAATGATAAAATAACATTCCAGTGTTATCATCATCATTTAGTTTTTATGCTTGAAAAAGTTCTTACGAAACAACAAAAACAAGTGTTCAATTATCTATCAACTTTTGATAGTGTTGATGAATATTTGAATAAGTATATTTTACCACTGGGTAACAGTAACTTTGATGTCCAATATGATTTGGGAGATTTCGTGACCTGTGAATATCCCGAGGAAATAACAAATATGCATACAAAAAAATGCAGGGCTTGTGGTAGAAGTATAAGTTTCTGTATATGTATTAAATATGATCACACTATAAGTGATGGAAGTTTTTTTTCATCATATGTTCAACCTAAAGATGGTCTAGGTTATTTAGACTATCTGTTCAGGGAGCCATTTTAGATTAAACTTTATTTTAGAATTACATATTTTTTTAATTTAATCAACTATATCCTATTTCTTATTTTAGAGTACCTTCTATTGACCTAGAATCTTGAAATTTGGCAAGAAACAAAGTTTTATAGTGGATATTAAGGAAAAAATCTGAAAATCGAAAATATGTCACAGAATTTTAATGATTTGCAGGATGAAGATTTTTTGATTTTGTATAATTATTCAATATTAATTATTATTAGCCTTTATATTAATACTTATAGTAACACATTTTAAATGTATTTACTATACATTTAAAATGTGTTGCCAAAAGATTTGGCAAAAATCACTCCTAGCACAAATACTTTAAGGTGTACTATATATATTTTGTTGTCATTTGTTCTCAAACAACAAATGAAAATGCATCTCTACGTCTTGAGATAAGGTTGATTTTTGTCAAATCTCTAGATACTTTTGGAAGGTTTGAACGCTTAGATCATTTTGACACTGACTGTACCACACCCAGATATCATCTGACCACATTGCAGGCAGTCCGCGTCCTTCGCGACTGCCGCCGCATTACCAAACCGTGCACTCGCTCCACGCGGTGACGGTGTCTGCCCCTGTTTGGGCTTCCCTCGCCATGAGGGTGCTGAGGGCCTGCGTTCCGGCGTCCCAGATTGCGCTGGTTCCGTCATGGAACTCTCCGCAGCCGTAGCCTCAAACTCCAAAAATTTTATTAAGTCGCTGAACGTGGGTAATGTAGTGTTATCCCGCTCAGCATTTTGGCGCTCAAACCGCGAGCGTATATCATTGGGCAATTTGCCCAGCAAAATGTGCACCAACAAAAAAGATCACTGGTCCACCGGCAGCCCCAGAGTGCGGAGCGCGTTACAGGCCACTGTAACGGGTGTGAGCAGGTGCATGCGCAGCTGTGCCCGATTTGCCACCTTAGGCACCGCTAACAACTGCGCGGCGCGTGCATCGGCCAACAAACGCACGTTTTGATAGCGGGAGTTCAACAGCTCCTAAGCCGTATCGTATTGGTCGTCCTCTACCCGGAGGTGCTGGATGAGCGACCGCGCTTCATCCTCAAGGGTTGAGAGGAGATAGGCCATTTTTTGGGCCTTCGACAGATCCTGCCTGGAGCCAACCAATGACTCGAACATATTTTTATAGGCTACCCACTCCTCCATCCTACCCCCAAAATGAGACAGCTGAAGGGTGGGGAGCCGGCCAGTGACACCTGGTACCTCCGCTCCACCAGAAGTGCGAGGGGCAGGGCCTCCCGCCTGTCTCGTCTTAATTCTGGCCGTCGCCTTCGCGATATCTTCGTGTAAAGCCATTATTTGGTCATAATCCCTAATACAGCCTTCCATGGCTTCGGTTTCCAAACCAGACTCCGTAAGCGCCACCATGGGCGGTTTCGACGTTCGATACCCGCGCATCGAGCCGCTCCGCTCGAGCAAGTATGGCTCCGTCCTTATCTGTCCGTGGCAGAAGTGTTGCAGCACTCCAATGACCTAACAAATCTCAATGCAGCACTCGCAAACCATCGGAGTTCAGTGGCGAGTATCGACCTAGCTAGCACTTGCTATTGGCTTCGACATTGCGTTACAGAAACAAACAAATTAAACGGAGAAGCCAAAAATATATATATATATAAAGTATATGTATAGCCCTACAACGGCTCAAACCCGGAACGCTAATTTTACAATTATAAATTACACAAACAAACTTAAAACAATAATATAATAAACCAAGTTGTGTTAGACAAACAAACAAATTTAACTGAGAAATCAAATAATATATGTATAGGGTAGAGGTACCCCTTTTCGGCCAGTTGGCAGGACTGCAGTTTGGGCATGATTCTTAATATCAAAAAGTGCATCTACGTTTTTAATTAGAGCTAGAATGGTTACATAATCTAACTCACTTTCAAATTAGACGAAAAATATAATGCCATAAGTTAAGAATAATTTACTAATTAAAAATATATCAAACAAGGGCGATTTCACCGGTTGTCGGCCATTTTAACGTGTTTTCGGCCAATCATATTCTAGTTTTCGGCCACCAAAATAATAATTGGAATTTCAGTCTTATTGAAATATATTTAAGGTCCAATTCAAGTTTTTAATCAAACGAAACTTATTAATGTTACATTTTTATTTTAAAGCCACGTCATTATAAAATCTACGTCTACTAACATAACTATAAACATTATTTTTGAATATTTACCTATTTGAAGAAACAGGTATTATGAAATTAATAATCATCAACCCTGAATACGGAAGTAAGTTTCAAAATATCTTCCTTAGCAAATTCTGCACCTTGGCATAGGTAAAATTTTTCGTCATCATCATCATCATTTCAGTCAAGAAACGCTCACTGTTGGACATAGGGTTCCCCCAGGGATCTCCAAACTGATCGGTCCTGCGCCTCCCGCATCCAGCGGCGTCCCGCGACCTTCACCAGATCGTCGGTCCACCCCAACGGCCGTTAGTCCTGCGAGCTATGTGTCCTGCCCTGCCCACTACTTTAAGGTTTGCAATTCTTTGTGCTACGAGTATGTCAGTGACTCTAGTTCTTCTACGGATCTCTTCATTTCTGATGCGATTGCGTAGAGAAACCCCGAGCATAGCCTTCTTCATTAAGCCTTCCGATGAGACCCATTGTAAAACATTCTTCGTCTCTCTTTTTATTTTTTTTGCTTTCCTGTTCTGTTTCTTCGTGTTTTATTTTCATAGTAATTACGCCAAGCTTCAGATGGCACTGGGATATGAAACCTTGGGATTTCTCTATTTTTTTTATATATATGTTAAATGAGTGGGATATTTATTATATTTTCGAAAAGGGTTGAAGTTAAGAATTTTCAGTTTCCAGAATCTCTTCTAAGTCTTCACAAATATTTGAGTTATTTTCTCTTCGTTAGGTTTAAATTGATCCGGCATTTCACCGAAGACATCCTGGACATCAGTCTGTACGAGATTACTGTGGCTCTCAAACAGCTCAAGAACAACAAAGCGCCGAGTGATGATGGAGTTACGGCTGAGCTTTTAAAAGCGGGTGGACTACCAGTACCGAAAATGCTGCAGAGGCTATTAAACTCCGTCATACTCGAAGGCGAAACGCCTATAGCATGACACAGGGCTGTGGTGGCACTTTTCTTCAAAAAGGGCGACAGGGCCCAGTTGGAGAACTACAGACCCATCACGCTTCTAGGTCATATCTACAAACTGTTCTCGAGCGTCATCACGAATCGTCTCCCGCGCAGGTTTGACAACTTTCAGCCTCGCGAAAAAGCCGGATTCCGTAAAGGCTATAGTCATAGGCCACATATTTACGCTGCGGCAGGTTATACAGTAGACCGAGGAGTATAATCTGCCACAGTAGTAGCGTTGCGTTTGTAGACTATGAGAAAGCCATTAATTCTGTCGAGAACTGGGAGGTGCTTAGGTCACTCCAGAGGTGCATCCAACTGTTGCAGTCATTGTACAAAAACGCTACTATGTCAGTCTGCCTTCAGGAGGAAAACTCGAAACCAAAACGACTTCAACGAGGTGTTAGACAGGGTAACGTTTTATCACCGAAACTGTTCACAGCTGCGTTGGAGGATGTATTTACGCTTTTGGACTGGAGAGGACTCGGCATCAACATAAATGTTGAGTACATGACTCACCTTCATTTTGCCGATGATATCGTAGTCATGGCTGATACCATAAAATGAGCATGGACAAGATCATAAAATGAGCATGGACAAGCCCAAAATCACGTTGAACTCCTATGTAGTATCCACTCCTATGAAGGTTGGAGGCTCTACACTGGAAGTTGTTGACAAATATGTTAACCTGGGGTAAATAATCCAGCTCGGTAAGTGCAACTTCCAGAAAGAGATAAATCGAAGAATCCTACTTGGCTGGGCAGCGTTCGGGAAGTTGCGCAGCATATTCACGGCTAATCTGCCGCATTGTCTTATTCTTGAAAGTCTTCAATACTTGCGTATTGCCAGTGATGTAGTTTTTTTTTATGTAAGGCCCGGCAAATGACCTCCCGCCTGATGTTAAGCGGTGAAAGAGGCCCAAATGAGTTGACAGATAGAGTAGGGACGACATCCACTATCCTACCTGCCCGCCCCTTGCCGGCCTAAAAGATGCTTTTTCACACCTCTTTTGAAGGAACCCATGTTGTAGGATGGAGGAAACACGTGCGCAGGTAGAGAATTCCAAGTGTGGGATGAACGACAGAAGAAGGAATCTTGGAATTTCTTGGTACGGTGTGAAAAGGAAGATACAGTGTAAGGATGACTCCGAAGGCCCTTACGTGTGTTTCTGTTAAGGAATGGATAGGGAGGGATAAGGTTAAAGAGCTCCTCAGAGCATTCCCCATGAAACATTCGGTAAAAGGCGCTAAGAGAGGCGATGTCACGACGAAGTTGTAGAGGCTCGAGAGTGTTAGTTGCCTCTACATCGCCAATTATTCGAATAGCGCGACGCTGCAATCTGTCCAGAGCATCGAGGAGGTACTGAGCGGAGCCGTCCCAAAGGTGCGAGCAATATTCCACGCAAGACCTAACCTGAGTTTTATACAACAGGCATAGTTGGTCCGGCGCAAAATACCTACGCACCTTGTTTAGGACACCGAGTTTCCGTGAGGCAGCAGTTATAACGGATTCGATGTAGTCTCTGGGGTTCAGATCGCAGCGAATGTTCATTCCGAGCAAGGTGATGTTACTCTGTGTGTGAAGGGTTGTGCCCTGAAGAGGAGGGGGGAGGAAAGGTGACCTTTTCGCCGAGAACGCGCACACCTGTGTTTTCTTAGCATTGAACTCGACAAGATTGTTGGAACCCATTCGGAGATGAGGTCTTGTTGAGCTCAATGATAAGATTCTCCCTCTCCCTATCAATATTACCACGAGCAGCCCCTGAGCTTCCGTGATATCCCCCATGCACTGTACTGTCGTCTGCATAGCAATGTATACCCAAGGAAAGCATGTCATTGATATGCAGAAGAAACAATGTTGGGGATAGAACGGAGCCTTGTGGAACACCAGCATTCACTGCCACGAACCGCGAAGCGCAGCCGTCAACGACAACGCGAATTCTACGCTCGTGGAGGAAACTGGCAATCCACGTACAGAACTGAGCGGGTAATCCGTATGCCGGAAGCTTGGAAATTTCTAATTAATTAATATATTTTTTATTTAAATTACTTGCTGGTTTTATTTAGATTAGGTACTTGCATTTTTGAGTAAGGCATTATACAAGCCTTGGCCCACAATTACTGCTTCGCTAGTCACGCTATGATTGCCTCGAGCTAGCCTAGCTACGCTCTAGGCCTTCCAGCTTTGCCATCATTGCAGCCCTTGCTGTCCTCACTGTAAAGGCCTCGACCTACGGTCTCGGCCTTTATCTCAGCTTGTCCATCAAGTGCTGCACGCTGACCGCGCTGTGTCGGCTTGGAGCTGCGCTACGCTGCGCTGTCGGCCATCATCAGCGCGACCAGCAAAATTATCATGTTAGACCGCGGCAGTAATGTACTATATTTATGTATTGGGACTTTATACATATAGTTTATTTATGTATTGGGATTTTATAAAAATTTATATATATCAATATACACGGTTATTTTTTTATCACCCTGGAAAATTTAAGGGATGCTTCACGACATGGTATTAGAATGATTTAAATATGAATAAAAAAATAACTCACTTACTTAATTTTCTAAATTATCCAAAAAATGCTGCACTAGTTGAGAGAAGCATTTTTAGACTTTTTTTTTTAATTTTATAAATTTTTTATTAAATTTTTTTATATAATATTGGATGTGTCTTGAAGTGTCCCTAAAATTTTCCAAGGTGATAAAAAAATAACCGTGTATAACTATCTTAAAATGTTTTTTTTTGTTTTTTCGGTACATCTACCACATTGTTTTTCTGCGTCATCCAAAGGTTGGCTGGCAGAAAATGCCTCAGGTATTAAGTCCGCCTCTGTACAAAAAAATATTGTACACAAAGTATTAATGTCCTCCTATATAACCGATATTCGGTCACGGCGGCCAATCTCCACAGAGACTAGCCATCTGCGCAGGAGATATTATAGTGCACAAGTGACTGCGCAAACGCAAGCGCACTCTCTGTTCCTTTACTCGCCTAGTTCGATGGGGCGGTTAGCCGACACGACCGGGGAGAGATCAGGCGCAGGACCCACTGTTTAACGTGCCTTCCGAAGCACGGAGGAGCTTGAGGTGTTTCTTATTTTGGTTACCCATGCTAGGACTGACCACAGCGAACGTTGCTTAATCTTAGCAATCGTTCACTGAGCGCACGCGCCAATGCACCACCAAGGACAAAGTATTAATAAATAAATAATAAATATTAATTCATGTCTCATATAAGTAACACAGGTAATCAACCTACCAACCCAACAGGTAATCGACCCATTATCATATAAGTAACACAGGTTAGTCTCTATTTGTCATGACTGATTTGACTATAGAATGAAAATTTTGCCAGACCTGCTGCTCTATCGTTACGCCACTGTATGATGAACTATTCTCATGTTCTGTAGACAATTGTGTCTATGATCGCTTAGTACACTTTTATTTAGCGATCGAATGTCTTGTGTTATCATCAATAAGGCCTCGTTTACGGAGACGCGGCGTCGCGCGTCGCGTGTGGCGAGGCGTCTCGCGGAGCGTCCGAACGTTTTTTCTGTTTACGGTGGGGCGGCGCGTGAAGCGGCACTCATAATCGCACGCGTTAACACAAACATATGGCAATATACGATGTTGTTCATAGAGGGGCGAGACGGGAAGCGTGGCGGCGACCGCCGCGGTGCCCGCCGCGAAGCCCGCCGCGGCACCGCTTCATCGAGAATTGTCGCTGCGTGCGCCGCCGCGATAAACGCCGCGTAAGACGCGGCGGTGCCATCCGCGGCATCGCCGGATTTAGGGGAGGGCAACCGGGGCTACAGCAACGGGGCCTTCACAAAAGAAGGGCCGCCACAATAGCGACATCGAAAAAAATAATCAAATTATAAAAAACAGACTTCGAACGGCTTTCTCTCCTGAGCATTGAAAGTGATTTGCTTCGGGAATTGGATTTCAGCGAAATCATCAACGATTTTTCGGCGAAAAAAGCTCGGAAAGTTCCGTTCGTTAAGCTAAAATTTAATTTTAGATTATTCTTGTTTCCGATTATATTTATATGTTCGTTAAATAATAAAAGAATCTATACTTGGTTTCACAATAAAATATTTATTGGAAAACTCGACTAAAAACAATTGTTCATTTTATTTAGAAAATAATTCTGGCCAAGGGGCCTCCACTCCTTTATTGCCCCGAGGCCTCCAGACCTTTAAATCCGGCCCTGATCCGCGGGCTCGGCCGTAAAAAACGCGCCATTTCAAGCAAAGGCGTGTAAAATCGCTTCTCCGTAAACGCACTCATACAACGCCATATGTTTGAATTCTGTGCGGGCTGCGCCGCGCAACGCCCCGCATCTCCGTAAACGAGAAAAAAAGAGTAAAATATGCAACTACCATGCCTTTGGATAATTATGCCTTATACAAATTATGCAAAGAAAAAAATATGTGACGTTAAAGTTATGCTTTTCGATTATTATGTTTAGTGATTTATGTCAAGCGTCTTTATAACAAACAACAATATGCCATATAAAAGGTCCCCATTTTCATAACTTTCATGAAAGGTACAAAGCTGATTATTTTAAGCATAAAAGTATAACTGATGGAGATTCAGTTGCAAAAACAATATCTCAAAAAAGTCCTTTTTTTTAAAACTATTAAATTGTTCTGGGGCCTTACCATGATCGCTTATAGCAAGGTTTAAACAACATTACATGAAACAGAGACACCGTCCTTGCTGCGTATCGCACCATCCCGCTCTCAGTGCGGTTTCAATATTGTTTTGAGCGATCATGGTTAGGGGGCAGGTGGTAAATTCTCAAAAGTTTAGTAAAAAATTCATAACTCGAAAACTACAATCCAAGAGGTGCTTTATCTTTGGTCTTCCGCTTGACACTATTTTTGGGACATTCTGTATACATACATAGATAAGTTGAAAGGGAATCCTCTGTGAGCGAGTCCAACACGCACTTGGTCGGCTTTTTTTAACCGACTTCAAAAAAGGAGGAGGTTCTCAATTCGATGCGTATGTTTTTTTTTGTGTGTAACATACACAATTACGCCACCAATTGTGGACCGATTTTCAATTTTTTTTGTATTTGATAGAGTAAACTCCAAGGGTGGTCTCATGGTCACCAAAGTTAGGATCTGATGATGGGATCCCATGAAAATCGATTTCACTAAAAAGTTGCATTCACTAAAAAGATAAAAATAAAAAATATTTTACAAAAAATAAAAACCGACTTCAAAAACACTGAAAAGTTAAAAATAATATAAGAATAGGTACAGACAACATCACACTTCTATATTGAAGTCGGTGCTAAATTACCGGTGACTTTCTAGGAGATCATCGTTTGGCACCGAATTCAATATAGAAGTGTGATTATTTCTGTACCTATTCTTATATTATTTTTAACTCTTTAGTGTTTTTGAAGTCGATTTTTATTTTTTGTAAAATATTTTTTTATTTTGTATTTTTCAAAACAGGATAACTGTCGCAACGAGAGGAAGCGCTGTTGAGAAGACGGGAGGTTCAAAAATTTTTGTTCGAAGCCCGGCTTAGTGCTCCGACATTTTTTTTTTCAAAATAGCGGCGCACGATTATTTTATTTTTAACACTAATGGAAGAACAAGCAAATTACATCAACCACCCGACATTGATCGATAGGTATACTTATACAGGGTGGCACATTTAGATCGGTCAGTTTTCCCAGTATAGGATTGTTCAAGAAGTGAAACTACAAGAATAATTTCTCCACCTAATTTATTTTATCCACCACACAATATTATACCACTCGGTAACAGAGATTAAGTATCAACTGCTCTATGCGAGGACTTGAAACATAATGCCCAGCCCAAGAAAGCCACGTTGCGCCTCGTCCCGGGCGCTCTGTTTCCGGTTGTTACGTAATTATAGTCAACCCGCTACTTTTAACATAACTTTGTATTAAAATATTAAATATTGTGATTCCTATTCCTATAATTATACCTTAAATTATAAATAATAATAATAATAAATTTATTTCAATTTCATTAGTTTAGTTAGTAGCCGGAGTCTCCTTTTAGCAAAAGAATGCCTGTTCCAGGTAGGGTTACCATCCATGTCAGGGAGGATGCCTGTTGAGGATGCACAAAACGCCTGATTTTTCGGAAAAATGCCTGTTTTGCCGACGAGGTTAGATTTATACCAGATTAAAAGTTTAATTTGGAAGGAAAAGCTTATTCTATCTGTATGTTCATTTTCAATGGGGTAGTCCTACGCCAATGTATTTGAGCTATTGAGACCCGCGAAATTCAGAAATGCCTGTCCCAGTGTAGCGCCGGCCGCACGCCTCACAGTGGTCCGGATTTTCAAAAAGGTGGACATAGGATCGAAAATGCTTATTTAACTTAACAAAAAATTGTTTCGTATAGGAAATTTAACGCTGATTAATACTTATTTCTACAACTTTTCAAAAAAACTGCTCCTTCACGTCAAAAAAAAATATTGAAAATAAAAATGTATGGGAGAAAATCTATTTTATTTTTTTTCTCCGTTCAGTATCAAAGTATAGCAAGCAAACCTTATATTCTGGTAAGTACTTATTGTCCTTAATACGACGACATATAAATTGCTTGCGTATCCCTGCGGCCTTGGCGCCTACGATGCTATAAAGTTTAAAATTTTTATGTTGAATTATTTTATTATTATTAACGAGTTTTTCTATTAAAATTAATCCAAAATATATTTTTTAATAAAACAAGCCCCCCGCGTGCCCCATCCTTTTATTAGGCTCGCCCCCTATTACTTGGGACTTAAATATAACTGGCGAAATTACAGTGTACTATAGTGTAGTATACACCTTTGCCTTCGGGGAATATAAAGCGTGACGTTATGATAAAATAAGCATTTTTGCTTATTTTTGTTTTAAATAATCTTCTGTTGATTATTCTTTCATCTGTTGATATTTCCTATTGATAAATCATGGTTGATATTGGTGGTTATACTACTAGTGTGACTTATCTTGAAAGAAACAATTAGAAATAGATTTAGCCCTGAAAAGGGCTTTTTCTGAAGTCTTGAAAATGACTATTTTAAGTCATCATCATCATCCGAGCGTTATCCCGGTTGCGACCTTACGGGCCGGGCGGACCCCGGGCCCGTAAGGTCGCAACCGGGATAACTTGTCTTCCAGTCTAACCGGATACGGCTGAATATCACGACCCTTTGACTATTTTAAGTAGTCCTGAAAAGGACCACAACTTAACTACTACTACTAACAAACTCAATTCTAACAATTACAACATCACTAAATCTGTCACGTTTACATTAATGAATCATGTTCAGACTGCAACTCCGGTAGATCCATATTTTCGGTTTCTTCTGTTACTACCTCAGGCAACAACAAAAGCTCTTTAACATCTGGAAAAAAATCGAATTGCTTTGAGTTGCTGTATTTTGGTCGAATATGGGATAAATATGGGTCTGAACTAATTAAAAAATTATGAAGCAAGTCCTCGTTGGTCTTTATCCTGTTAAATTTTCTTGTGTGAGACTCACGAACTCTTCGAAATTCTTTATTTCTTGCTTCTCCAGCTTCTTCGGAAAGAATGCCAATTGGTAGGAGGCCAAAGTGATGACAAATGTCTGCACCGTGTATGAGTAGCTTGTGCACACTTGCGGGCATATAAAACTATGGGTATAGATGAACAAAGATCTCAGCTGTTTCTCTGCAATAAGTCCTGAATTTTTCAATATCTATGGCACATCCTGATGAAATCGTTTGAAGAATAACCGCAAAATGCTTCAGCAGGTCTTTGTCAACATTGGTTATTTCGGCAGATTTCTCATAATCTCTAAAAAACCTTCTGGCTGTGTTTCCGTCGTTTGTGGTTCCAAAGCCTTGCTTCACAAAATCCACAAGTATTCCCATTTGCTGTTTGAATTCTTCTTGTGTCAAATGTTTCTTCGCAGCTTTCAGTTGCTTGTTAGCACCTCGTGCAGTCCACATCTCAAAGTCCATGTTGTAAGATATGTGTAGAATACACTCCATACAACGAATCCACATATGAAGAGTAGAAAGTCCATATTTATAAACATCTTCTCGAACAGGTCTTGTAAATACTTCTGACAGCTTGTTCATCTCAGTTGGCTTAGCAAGGCAAATATTGCAGGCAGATGCAGACGAAGTATCCGTTATAATAGTGGCCACTTTTCCGTCGATCATTGTCATATGAAGCTTGTGACTAATCTCTAGCCCTGCCCATTTTGTAGAATCGATGTTTTTTATTTCTTCCTTCAATGTAGCTTCTTCTTGCTTGATGTATTCTGCTGTCTCTTTACAAAACTCGAACTTAATGGGCCTGCAATAATGTGTTGAAGAAGGTGTTGGGTTTTCCCATATGGTGCTATTATTAGAAACTAATTTAAGAGGGACAAGACTTGACATGAAAACCGATGAATCACTGAAGTCTACATCTTCACTCCTTTGCTTGTAGGTACTTTGTGAAGAAGCACCATCAAAACCCCATTTACTAATTAACTTCAATCCTTCAGTTGACGAATCAATCTGGGTACCAGTAATTTGAAGAATCTTCTGGACTGTCAGATCCAATAGGGCTTGAAGCTTCACTCTGGCTCCTCTCTCAGTAATTTCTAAATCATGAGGATAGCATCTATTTTTAGCTTCAAGGAGTTTGTGATACGATGGTAACACTGGAACTTCACAATCTAACAGCGCTTTCCTTAAACACAAGTATTTCCATTTTGACAGGTTCAATGATGTATAAAGACCAAGAGCATAATCTCCATCAAAAGTTTTTTTCGTATTTTTCTTAAACAATGTGGCTTGAACGATAGCAACACTATCAGGGTTCTTCGTTATATGGTCAATAACACGAGCTAAGTCATTCTTCTTGTCTATCCTAAGTCTTTCGACTAATGCAAAAGTAAGTTCTTCCGGCGAATAGTCCAAAAGAGACTCTGAACGTCTTTTCTTCTGTTTGTTGCTGAGGTCAACAAAAGGCTTCCTAGTCTGAACTTCGGTAGATGTGCCCACAGTTGTTGTACTAGATGTCGACGGAATCACAGCTGTTGTAGTATCGATGTCAAATGAAGTATTGTCTGACGATATGTTTTCGATAACTTCATCTTGGGCTTGAAAAATCTCGGATAAATTAACAGTAGTGCAATTTGGCCAACTAATATTTGATTGTAACCACGCAGCATGTCTATTCATGAAAGTTTTCTGATTTCTAGAAGCACTTGTCTATCTGCGATTGATATTACTGACGTAGTTCTTCAAAAAGGTCTTGATTATTTCTAAATCTTGTGAACATGTTTCAACTGGGATATGTAGAATAATAGCTTCACAGAGTCGTGCCCAATTTTTCATATCTCCTTCAACACGGAGGAACATAAAGATGTCCAAGTTTGTTACAAATGCAGCCATAACGAAACTCACTAAACTTTCACACAGCACGGATAATTAGATATGTTGCTTCCTCAAGGGTTGAGAAACAAGTGCCTTTAATTGTTTCATGCACAGATATTTATAACAAACACACGCGCGCAAGTAGTGACTGACAAAATTAGTACGACATCTTCAACAGCCAATCAGCGTCGTCGATGTCTCCGGTGGTGGGGGTAAATGATTCTTATATCACAGGAGTCGTTTCAGTCAGTTACAAATAGGCAACGAATCAGCACGTGACTGTTGTTGAAGACTTTTATTACTATTTTTTATTAAAATAAAATGAAACAAATGCTGGAATGCGTATGTTTTAATTCTTATATAATTAAGAAATTATATTTTAAATTTAGCATAATTGAAAAACTCGATAATAATTAAAAAAAAACCCAATTGAAATTTTAAACTTTGAATCGGCGTCGTAGGCGTCAAGGCCGCAGGGATACGCACGCAATTTATATGTCGTCGTATTAAGAACAATAGGTACTTACCAGAATATAAGGTTTGCTTGCTATACTTTGATACTGAACGGAGAAAAAACATAAAATAGATTTTCTTCCATACATTTTTATTTTCAATATTTTTTTTTGACGTGAAGGAGCAGTTTTTTTGAAAAGTTGTAGTAATAAGTATTAATCAGCGTTAAATTTCCTATACGAAACAATTTTTTGTTAAGTTAAATATGCATTTTCGATCCTACGTCCACCTTTTTGAAAATTCGGACCACTGTGCGCCTGTCTAAATCGTAAAATGCCTGTCAAATGCGGCGAATGCCTGTGAGATGGTAACCCTAGTTCCAGGTAGCGTTGCCAGGCGTCCGGATAAAGCCGGACAGGGTTAGGCTTTTTGACCTCTTGTCCGGCCAAATTTGACTGCGTCCGGCCCGTCCGGCTTTTGTTAGGCTTTTTACATTTCGCAAACGAGCGAGCGACGAGCGTGGCCGAGCGCAGGCGACGAGAGTTGACTGTCGGTCGCTCACGCAGACCGAAGCACAGAACATAAATTACTCCTAGCGGAGGGCCGAAGTGCCGCCCGTCGTCCGCCCCCTGCGCTCTGTCGATATTGTTCAATGTTTAAGTATCTAGAATTTAATTTTGACTGATGACTATTTGACTGATTAATAATAAAGTACATTGGTACCTAAGACTGATTTGGCATTCGATTTTATTTATTATTTCACTAGAATTTAACAAGATTTATGATAATAATGAAAAAAGCTTGATTGTAGGTGTAAAATCAAACTTTTTCAATTCATAAATTTTTTTTGTTGTACCTATTAATACTGAGACAAAATCCCTTAATAATGTAGGGTGTCCTACCTTTCTACCCAAATGTCCGGCCAAACTGGCTGGTCTGTCCGGCTATTAGGTTTGGCGACCTGGCAACCCTAGTTCCAGGGGACGCCGCTCTTCTATTACATCATTTTAACTAACGTTAGGTATAATAATAACAAGCAAGTTATACATACATAATACGTTTTTTTTGTCAAAGTTAGGTACAAATTATTACAACAAGTTGTGTGTGTGCATGCATACATGTGTTAGAGTGTGTATTTGTGTGATTATGAACATATCAGAAGATCATAAGAATATTGCTTACACTTATAAATATGCCTTAAATTATAACGAACATTGCTTACACTAGCATGGCCACCAAAACACGATTAGATAAAGCAGTTTATCGCGATGAACTGTCAAAATGGGATACGTTTTTATCGTATTTTGATAGTACACCGCGGTAAACCGCTTTATGATATCGTGTTTTGGTGTTCATGCTAGAATGGGCACAGTTTAACAATGTTGTTAAACTGTGGTATGGGTAAGTCTGTTACTATAACACATTCAAAGATGTTCTTAGGAACCATATGCCATCGATTTTAGTGTCAAGAATAACTGCATACATATAGATTAAAAAATAAACTTGTTCAGTTCGGGAATCGAACCCGGTCGTATTGAAAAATAAAACTTACTTACATTATTTCTATTTGGATATCGATTGTGTAGGTCATAAGCAGTGAATGTTACTATGAAACATAATAATATAAAACATATAAATAAATGTATATTACATTATGTAATATTACTTTTAATTTATACATTATATAAAATCGCATATCTGTGTATGTCTTATAGTTACAGACTTGTCCATACTGACCGATCTAAATGTGCCACTCTGTATAATACTTTTAATTATGAGAATAACATATTTTTACTAATGACGAATTTTTAGTAATCTTACGATCTTATCACTAACTCGTGGGCCTGTAATCGGTGTAACCGCTTTAACGAGGCTTTTAACTGCTTTGACAAATGTATAGTAGGTGTAGGTAGGTAGGTAGGTACGTATAGTAGGTGTAATCTGGTATTTGAAAATAATAATTATTGTGCGATATAAAGTTGCAAGGACTTAGCTCTCTGCTCCTTGAGGTGCTAGTCAATGTTCCAAAGAAACGCTTGTTACCTGCCCTTGTCTATCGAAAAAAATGACAGAAAACATGAGATAAAATATACTTAAAACAATTGATTTGCAAAATGCAATTGGGTGGAGAGGGGTTGAGACGGAAATTAATTCAACCACTGGGACGGAAATTAATTTAACAATGGGATTCCGATCGAGCAACGCAGCCGTCACTGACGCCACGTCAGTAACCCCGCGACAGAGCGATAGTACAAAGTTCCATATTTTTTTTTACTAAAAATGAAAAATATCTTCAAAAACATTGAAAAGTTAAAATAATGTTTATTTAAAAAAAAAAATATTTTTATATATTTTTAGTGATTTAATACCAGCTCACCGAAGGTTAAAGGAAACGCCAAAGAGGTTTATAGAAATTAGAAAGGGTCTAATAAAAATGAAAGGGTGGTTAATAGAAATATGATTGATAGGGCTGTCACGTTTACGCTGCACTAACACTAGAGTAGTAGTTAAAGTAAAAACCTTCCTTGAACCTGTCCAAATACACACAGAAAATTTCGTAAGAATCGGTCCAGCCATTTTTGAGTTTTAGCGAGACTAACACACAGCGTTTCATTTTCATATATAAGAAGAAGATAAGAAGACTAGTGACCCGGCAGACGTTGTCCTGCCCGATTACAGCGCCACCTACCGGATCCAATTGTACGTATAAACCTTCCTTGAACTTATTCAAACACAAAGAAAATTTCGTAAGAATCGGTCGAGCCATTGAAGAGTTTTTGCGAGACTAACACACATCGATTCGTTTTTTGTATTAACACAAGATTATGTAAGTATTAACACAATGTGATTATCTGACTCAGTAATGGATTTAACGCCTGATTATAAGAGAAGAGGCTGTTGATAAGTTACTGTTTCTGTTAAGTTGTTGATTTTTGTAAAATGAAATTCACTCATTTTTTTAACTAATTTATGTTTTTATTGTGTACTTTCCTTGTACCTACAGTATTCGCAATGAAAAACACAGTGCCCCGTGCCGGGACTAAATAAGTTACTTTCAGCCCTAAAGTAACACACTCACGAAATAGTACATACTATTTCATAAGCTCTAGCGAATTATCTAGCATAGCAAGCGTTTTTCTGGGCGCATGGGCATGGCTCGGTAGAGTTCTTCAGCAAGTCCGGATCTTATAATAATAATAATAAATCCATTTTATTTCCTCTTTACAATTCGTTAAATAGATTTCATTACATTATGACACTTTAAAGAGGCTGCGGTGCCTGAAGTAAGTATAAAATATACCTGCATTACAGGTCACCAGGCCCCCACTCATCGGATACATTAAGTATATTATGTAGTTACAAATCACATTTTAGTAAAAAGGAGACAAAAAAATAAAATAAAGAAAAATTTTGAGAAATTATAACATCTTAAAAATATAAGGTTGCAGGCGAATTGGTGTTGTAGGGAGTATGTGTGTGTGTGTGTGCGGGGTGTGAGTTCGTGCGTGTGTGTTTGTGAGTGTGTGAATGTGCGTGTGTATATGTGTGTACTGAGTAGTGTAGATAGAGGGTTAGCAGGTACGCATTACTTTATTTTAATAGGGCCGAAAATTAGTTTGGTATTAAGCCAGGATGCGAAGGATGTTTTCCGTGTCATATATAATCAAGAGATTTTAACCATTCCGACACAGTCGATCTGCAGCTGGACCTCTGAAGGGAGTATATAGACAACAATTGGTTGATTTTATTATAGAGATATGAACCGAGAAAAAGAAAGAATTTACGAGAAAAGCTTGTGTAAGTGGGTTCCGGGACACAAACCCTACCTCTCCTACGTTTACTCATCATTAATTCTGGATCATAAGATAACTCTTGGTGTTTCTTGGGAACGGTTTGAAGTATAAAAATTTGTCTGACCGTTAACAGATCCCACTCCTTGTACAGTTTAACAGTTGGAAATCGATAAGGTAAACCAGCTGCCGTTTTCAAAATCATTCTCTGTGCCCTCTCCACTTCTAATAAATGAGTTCTGGCAGTCCCTCCCCATGAAGTTATGCAGTAACTAATCAGAGATTGGCACATCGCACAATATACCATTCTGATTATGTGACGATCGGCCGCGTGTCTCAAAGTTTTAAATACTTATATAAATCAATTTACGCAGCCGAGAAACCAATGTGAATAATGAATGAGGCCAAGGCAAAAATAATGTTATAAGGTTTGCCATATGTCATACCCACACATGTGAAGGTTTCATTCACTGGAAGTTTTGACGAGATTGCTTAGTTTAGAAAAATGGTAAATTATGCTAAATCCAACTTTCAGGAATAGATTAATAATAATGAATCCAGTTGGACGGAAAAGTTACATTTCTTCGCTTCATCGTCAATATTTGGATAGGTCTGTGCCCACTTCTTCAATATTGGATTTCTGGGTTTTCCAGATCACTTCAAAAATAGTATTATAAAAAAAACTTGATTTGATGGCGTATTTTTTAAAGAATTTTAATAAATTGTAGACATTTATTTCCTGAAAGCGGTAAAATTTTAGGTTTTTCTCTCGTACATTGTTATTTTTTGGAAAACGATTTTGCTTGATAATCTTTTTCTTGTCATTCATTAGACTATAAGTATTTTACTTTAATTACCAAAGAAGCTTAAAATTACACTCTCATAAACATATTAACCGGCTCTGTTGGAGGAATAAATAGTAAGACCTTTGTACATTTTGCCTTCTTTCTTGAGTATGTCTAATTATGCTTCATAAAACTGTTAAGTAAATAAACAAAAGTAGGTTTCTTTTTCAAATAAAAAAACACAAATTTTGAAGTTACCATTAAAAGTGTGTCGGCAAAGCCTCAATTGCATCATTGGCGTGCACCATCAATAGTGCAAACGAAACAACTGTACATATACAAGATCCAGGCGTGCGATACCGCATTGCAAGAGCATTTACATGACATCACGTAGGTCTGACATTAACATTAATAATTAAAAAACCTGCCAGCAAGTGCGAGTGGGACTCGTGCACCGAGAGTTCCGTACAAACAAACTTATCTAAGTAAGATATTTACGGTTTTCAGATTTATTTCCTTATTGATTTTCTTCCTAAAAGACACCGCTTCATGAAAATTTCATGATTCTAGGTTAACGGAAAGAACCAATAGGTTTTGATTCCTTTGTGCAATCGCAAAATATGCGACATTAATGCCCATTTTCACCAACCT
This sequence comes from Schoenobius gigantellus, assembly GCA_963935595.1. Taxonomy (NCBI): domain Eukaryota; kingdom Metazoa; phylum Arthropoda; class Insecta; order Lepidoptera; family Crambidae; genus Schoenobius; species Schoenobius gigantellus. The sequence continues at coordinate 19,767,036 of OZ012549.1, read as the reverse complement.
CCTCTTAGCTTAGGGTACTCTTAGGTGGCATGCTGTCACATTCTTTTCATTAGAGACAAAAAGTGACAGCATACGTCTTAGGGGCTTCCTAAGCTAAGTTATGGTTGGTGAAATCGGCCATAACGGTCATTATGTTTTGATCTTACAACTGTGATATTTTGATTACGTTGACTTACAAGTGTGATTTTTTACAGCTGAAAGAGATCGTAGACCCGAGTATTTGATATAAATTGCAGTTTGATACTTAGCCCTATGCGTTTCGGAGAAAAAGGGTCTTGTCTGACAGACAGACGAACTTATTTTGAAATATTTTTAGCATGGCCAAGTAGCAAAATAAGTCATATAGCAAATGATGTATGACTATAAATTGTAAGACAATCATGTGAAAGTACTTAATTTCCTGTAAAGTCCATTAAAAGTAGTAAGCAAGACTTTTTAGTCGTCATAAGTCCGTGTCGTATTCAAAGTCAAACTCAAACTCAAAAATCTTTATTCAACATAGACCTTTACAGGACTAAAAAAATTAATAACTCTTTTCTAAAAGAGTCATTGACGTCAACAAATTACAAAACTCTATTTAATCAATAAATTAATTTAAAAAATGCAACAAGTCAAGATAAGCTATGTATTATTTAAACCTTGTACGTACATACATCTCAACCATAATTAAGATATATGCAAATACAAGTAAAATGAGAAAAAAAAAAAGTTGACTCTACACCTGTTCGGAAATTGGGAGTGCCTTCTCGAGAAGAACAGGCAAGAAACTCGGAAGGTCTATTTTTTTTGTCTCCTCTTTTAAATTGCTAACATTACAATAATATATTATTTCACAAACATAACTTTGGTTTTATTAAAATATATATAGAAATGCCTGTCGGAGTGATTGGAACAGTTACTCAATTACATACATCCAACAATCACAAAGTGTACTTGATGAACGTCAAATTGATACATTTTTTGTCAATCCCAAGCAGTTTTATCTGTCAGATAGTCAGACACTTTATAATATGCTTTTTTCATAAGTACTTTCCTGACTACAGTCTTAAATTTATTTAAGCTAAGTTCTTTAATATTGGTTGGGAGTTTGTTGTAGAAACGTACACAAAAGCCTCTAAAAGAGTTATTAATTTTTTTAAGTCTAGTATTAGGTAATGCTAAAATATTCTTTTGTCTAGTATTTACTGAATGAATATCACTGTTTTTACAAAACAAATGTATATTTTTATGGACATATAATATATTCTCGTAAATATATTGCGACGCAACAGTCATAATACCAATTTCTTTAATTTTTCTCTCAAAGAGTCTCTCATTTTAAGATTATAAATTGCTCGAATAGCCCTCTTCTGCAGCACAAAAATAGTCTGAATGTCAGCAGCATTTCCCCACAGCAACAAGCCATACGACATTACACTATGAAAATAAGCAAAGTATACAAGTCTTGCTGTATCAACATCGGTCAGCTGACGTATTTTCCATACAGCGTAGGCTGCAGAGAACTAAGTCTCTTCGACAATTTATCAATATGTGGGCCCGACTGAAGCTTAGAATCTAAAGTAATACCAAGAAATACAACGGTGTCCACAAGGCCCACATTTTTATCCTTTATGTTTACAGTGGTCTGAACCTCTCTAACATTAGGTAAGACAAATTTTATACATTTAGTTTTCCCTTCATTGAGGGACAAATTATTCATATTAAACCAGTGAACTATTCTTGAGATAGAATTATTTACATCGTCATTAATTTGCAATCCTCTTTTAATTTTAAATAAAAGTGAAGTATCGTCTGCAAATAATACTATCTCATGCCTGTCTTGAACATAATTAGGCAAGTCGTTAATATATATTAAAAATAGGAAAGGACCAAGAATCGAACCCTGCGGAACTCCCATTTTAACCGAGGAGCCCTGAGATCTCTTCCCATTGACATTTACTTTCTGAATCCTCTCAGTCAGATAGGAGATGAGTAGATCCAGAACAGTATCGTGAAATCCATAGTAGTGTAATTTGCTGATCAAAGTTTCATGATGGACGCAATCAAACGCCTTAGACAAGTCACAAAAAACGCCCAGCGCATCATGTGAATCCTCCCAGGCCTCATATATATGTTGTACTAACTCAACACCAGCATCGGTTGTTGAGCGACCCCTCCTGAAACCAAATTGTTTACAGTGTAGAAGATTATTCCTGTTAAAATAGCTTTGCATTTGCTCCAACATTATTTTTTCAAAAATTTTACTAAAAGTAGGTAGCACAGAAATAGGTCTAAAATTACTGGGGTCTGATGTGCTACCAGATTTATGTAGTGGAATAATTTTACTCAGTTTCATTAAATCAGGAAATACACCACAGTCAATGCAATCATTAAAAATACTAGCCAGTATTGGAGCTATTGTCTCAATTACAGATTTGGAGATATCAACAGAGTTGCCCCACAGATCCACGGTTTTCTTTTTATTCAGAGTTTTAAATGACTTTATTAAGTCGTTTGCACTAATATGATCAAATTTAAATGTATCACTACAAGTTTTTACATGATCTTTTAAAATAGATTCAGCAACGGTAGGGGATGAATCCAACGATTTTGTGATTGAAACTGGAATGTCAGTAAAGAACTTTTCAAATTCTGTAGCTACTTCAGTGTCTACTGTAATTTTGTTATTTTCAATATTTAAGCAAAAATCACCGTTATTATTTTTAACCCTTCCAGTTTCATTATTTATAATATTCCATGTTGTTTTAATTTTATTACTACTATTTTGAATTTTTGAACTTAAATAATTAGATTTAGCAAGCTTACAAACTTTTTTAAATAATTTGGAATAAGCTTTTACATACAATTTAAACTCATCACTAGTGTTAAATGTTCGTTCATAATAAAGGTCATAAAGTTTTATTCTACTTTTGTGAATACCTGGTGTAGCCCATTCACTAAAAGCTAAAGTACCATTAACTGAAATGGTTTTTGGAACAAATATATTTTTTAATTCTGAACAAAATATGTTAAAAAACTTTTCATACAATATATTTGGGTTCTCTTCATAGTCTAAATAATTTAATTTAATACCCAGATTATTATTTAAACGTTCCAATCGACCAGCAGTCTTTGGTACAACAGTGATATTCTTTTTCTCCACATGCTTAAATTTAAAAGGTATAGTAACAAATTGCCCAGAGTGGTCAGATTCTAAATTATTAAAAATATATTTTTCTAAAGGCACAATATTGGTATAGATATTATCAATACATGTGGCAGACAGCTGAGTAGTCCTTGTTGGCTCTAAAAATAAATTTTCAAGGTTATATGATTGAAACAGATTTTTAATTCTTGTACATAAATTAGAACTTTCTAATAAATTAATATTGAAATCACCACATACTATTATTTGTTTTCCTGGCTTATGAACCTTTTTCAACACTTCGTCCATTGTATTTTCAAAAAGATCATACAATCCTGAAGGAGGCCTGTATACGCTTAATACAACAATCTGCTCCAGCTCCACGCAGGCTATCTCTATTGCTCGCTCAACGGAGAGGCTCACAATGTCTTTACGATCTTTAAATTTAAGCTTTTTATTCAATATTATTAAAGAGCCACCACGAATCGCATTTTCTCGGCTGAACGAACTACCAATCTGGTGATTGCCGAAATTAAACATGAACTGGTGGCTTTTAAGCCAATGTTCAGTTACACAAAAAATGACTACTTTTCTACAGTTCATGAATAATTCAACTTCCAGATCTTTGCCCATAATTCCTTGTATGTTCTGGTGCACCAGATTGATGAAATTTACATTTTTAGTATATCCAAGTGGGCTTTCCAATACATTGTTAAGAACAGAATTTTCAGTTTCTTTACTATTTAATGATATGCAAGAGGATGTCTCTGTTGTCTTAATGCTTAATTTAAAGACTTATGAACTAATACATCAGTACTATTACTGACAGTCATTCTATAACTACAGTTTTGCTCAATAGGAGCAATTTGAGTAGCCAAGTTCTTGGCTGATATATAAAAATAATATGATAGCGATTTTGCTATTCGTCTCTTATAATAATTTGATAGATAATACCTATTATCTTTTGTCAAATGCAATGTCTTTACATAATTATTTATGTCAATACAATGAAATTTATTATTGTTACATAGGGTACTTAATGTCATATTCAATTTGTATCTTAAGTTATTTTCCTCCTGTGGCAGACTGCTGTAATAAGGTAATGTGAACATAATAATTTTTTGTACATTCAATAAGTTATTCAATTTATCAAGATATTGCGCAAGGGTTGTTTTGTTCATATTACCTCTATTTCCAATAAAAAATACCAAAGTAGTATGCTGGTTGTACTGACATTCTAATGATCTATTTAAAATCTCCTTATAAGAAGCACCAGGCATACAATAATTGGTTATTGAATGTCCCATTTTTGTCAGGAGTTGGCCCATTTCTTTGCCAATGTCATCACTATACATAATAATATTTCTTGTACAGTCATGCTTAAAATTAGTTGATTTAGTCGGTGAGTAGGAACCATCGGAAATACATAAATCATACTTTATGGTGATGGAGTCACTTGTGACCATTGAACCTGGCAGTAACTGTCCACAATCACATATGTGGTTTTTTGTTAACGAGTTGAATTTTTCATTATTCGAGTTACACAGATCATCAATGGCCAGCATTTGCTCCTTTATTTGTTTTTGTGACATTTCATATTGTTTAGTCATAAAGCACAATGAATTTTTTAATTTTTCAATTTGATTTTCCAAAACATCTGTGTCAGACTTATATTTAGATTCAACAGTATTTAATTTTGATGAATACATATCCAATTTGTTAATTAAATTTAATCTTTTTTCCTTATATAAGCTAGCATTTTTAATACATAACCTATGCCGCTTCACAAATTTCTGTGTTTTTTTAATATATTTGTTAATTTTAATATATTTTGTAATTTTGTTTCTGCTACTCCCAGCAGCAATCATAGTCTTTATACTGTTTGAGCTATCATCTTTAGTAAGATCTATAGTAATTGTTGGTTTGCTACTGGGGGCCACAGAAACCAAAGTTGGTGCGCAAGCTACCAGCTCATCGAACAAACTCTGATTCAGGGAGGAAGTGATGTTTTGCTGCACTGACTCTAATGACGATATGGTATTCTTAGCATCATGCAATTCCTTTTCAAGACTAAAGATTTGTTTTAAAGCATGATCATACTCACTCCTACACTGATCAAAACCATTCACAACGAGCTGAAGCCTGTATCGGTCATCAATTGCAGCAATATATTGTTGATGCATCTGTGACATTTCATCTTTTAATTTTTTATTTGTATTCCACATTTCCGAAAGTTCCCTTTCATTATCATCCCTCTCTCTGTTCAACCGTTCACACATCTCTTTTGATGCCTTCAGTTCTAATAAAGTCAGTTGAAGTTTGGACTCCTCCTGACGAGACAAAGCCCGGCGTGTCATCATGATTAATTATTTAATGTAATAAAATGTAAAGTAAGACAAAATAAAAAAACAAAAGTAAATCAAGATTAAATTGAGTTCTGTGAACAATTAAAGTGGAGGTTAGTTTGAAAAAAGATACTTTAAGAAATCAAATTTTGGTAAATAAATAACGATAATTTTTATGTAGGTGCAATTTTTGCACCTCAACAAAAGCAAATATGTTTAATAAATTAAGCAACAGTACCTTAAATCCGATGATAATGACTTACAAAATTGCCGACAAACGTCACTTTTACACAACTGTATTCTTCCAAAAATACACACTGTGCACTTACTATTTTCCACGAATTACAAATTTCTAAACAAAAACAAGATTATTTATGCGTTTTATCAATGATTTATATAACTTTTACAACAATTTATAAAATAAATATTGGGACAATTCAAAACCAAATTATTAATACATTAAAAGCTTGTCGCGAGATTTACTTGTGTGTAGTAACTTAAAAGTACTTAAAAGAGTACTTTTAAGTACCTACTCATATTTACTTCGTTTGAAAATTCTAATGGATAAAATTATTCACATCAAATTATTTAATTTACTTGTTTATCTACAAAAGTTAATCTCGCGACAAGCTTTTATGTCATATATTATAAATTGTGTTAAATGTGAAATGACGTTATAAGTAAAAGTTTAGTGTAAAAGTTTATTTTTTCTTTTTAGCGCATTTAAATAAAAGCTTGTTTTTAAAAAGGTTTTTTACATTTAATTTATTTTTTACTTATCACTGGACAAGTTTCTCAGTCTGTTCATCTCATTCAACGCATCATTGTTGCAAGGTCGTTTGCCGGTTAACTTGGAACAGTCTAGCTCTTCAATAAGAAGACCTTCTAATGATTTTACCCTACTTAGGGTCACGTATGCTTGACCAGCAGCGAAGAGCTTTGAGCCCATTTCAAGTTATTCTTAGCAAGACCTTTTATTTGATACCCATATTGTAGGGGTGCATTAAAAACAATTGGTCCGCCATCTTGGGTATGCCGCCATCTTGGATTTAGAATGACGTCACATAGTTAACCATGCATTTTCTTCCAAACTGTATGTGTACACAACATATCAGCTCAATCGGTTACAGATATCTACTTCAAAATTGATTTTCAAGCTTTAGAAGTCCGCCATATTAGATTATTAGTGACGTCACATTATTTTTTGAGTTACTCTTAGCAAGACCTTTCATTTGATACCCATATTGTAGGAGTGCATTAAAAAGAATTGGTCCGCCATCTTGGGTATGCCGCCATCTTGGATTTAGAATGACGTCACATAGTCAACCATGCATTGTCATCCAAACTGAAAGTGTATACAAAATTTCAGCTCAATCGGTTAAAGATAACTGCTTCAAAATTGAGTTGCAAGATTTCACCCGAACATACATAACATACTTACATAAGCTTGTAAAAAGGTAGTTGCGGTAAGCTTGCTTAGTCAGTAAAGTTCTTACGACAATCACGGGCGGGAATAAAGGGATGTGTCCCCAAACATGCATTCCATATCGGTCAATATACAGAAGGAAGCTTTTAGTAAGCATTAATCTGGGCTTCGGCTATAAATATGAAGACCCGATTTGACTAACATTAACGCAAAACTGGAAAACTATACCATGGATAAATTTACTAGTATACTCTACATTTATTCTCGGATAACCCATTTTACGTTTCACCACATTTGGTTTAACAATTCTTCCGAAAAGAGTTTTATTTTATCTGTTGCAAATTACAATTGAACCAAATGAACTAATTGATGGTAATGCTGGGAAATGAAAGTCAATTCTCTCCATAAATCTCATAGCTTATTAGCTGTTTTTAAACAAGTAGGATTATACCTCAGTTACGACAACTGTCACTTTTGATAGCTTGCCAATCCGCTGTTAATTAGGCGCCATCTTTCTTATTTAGCCCAGTATCTGTTAACCACCAAATTCGACGGTATAAATTCCATTCATTCTATTCTCGAATAAAGGCTTTATTCTAAGTATAAGTAGGCATTTGGTAAAATTAAAATTGACTTATCTGAGAGTAACCCATGACTTTATCCTTGGTATAAAGCTTATCCAAATTTGGTGAAATCGGGCATAAAAGTTGCATCGTAAGCCGTTCTGTAGTTTTCAGGTGAAAGAGTTACAAGTACCATAAAGTAGTTATAATAGTAGTAAGAATTTCATTGGTACTCTATTTGAAAATGTAGTTACGAAAACCACTTACTTTGTTTCCCCTAGATTTAGTTGTGCTACTCAAAAGCTTAAAATGTGTCCGTTTATTTTAATTGTACTTAAGCAAAGCACTTCCGAGACAGGTTCACTTGCCGCCTCAGTCAGTCAACAGAGTCATCTCGTGCAATAACGTGTGTGAACTCGCGATGTGCGCTTTACTACATCTCGGATTGCGTGCGTGATTTACTTATTTATAAATGGTGAGTTTTTTAATGTTAACAAATAAAAAACGTTGACTGACACAAAGTAAAATTAATCATGATAAATAATAATACGCATCACTACGAGGATATAGCTTTAACACGATAGTTTTACAGAATTAGCTCTTGAAAATGTACAGAATTAGCACTTGCAAACTATGCTTAGCTTAGATTTATAGGAAAATATAAGTAGGTATCGATATATTCATAAAAATTATAAGCTGCTGATTATTCAAATTTCTTATGTGCCGCGAGCATTTACTGCGTTTTACTTCAAAATAAGATCGCTCGAAGCGGCGAAACCAATCGTGTTGGTTTGGAGATTATTTGGGGAAGCCTATATGTGGGCGTGTCTTGGCTGAAATGATGATGTTGAAACAATATAATTCTTTATATACATTAATAAATACTATTATTTATTCACTGTCCAGATATTCCATTGATCAGACTCGCAACCTCTGAATGCGACGTTGTTTTAAAGTTTTAGTTTTTATTAATGTTGAGCAATTCAGGTAGAGCTCGCTGCCATCTTCGGCCTTATTGTCTCTTATCATCAGGCGACGTTTCACCTGATGATAAGGCCAAGAGCCTCCCTGTTGTGTGAAAAAATATTTACGAAGAAACCCGGCTACCTCTTTGCTCAAACTGTATTGTATTGTTTGTCATCCAAATAAGAATGTTGTATTATAATTAGGTATCATATCGTATCTATTTGAATTTCGATGTCCTTTGGTTATGTGGCTCAAATCTAACATGATTGCTCTCAAATTAAACAGAGCATAATATACCACATAAAAAATATATATATATAACATATAACTGCTCTATAAAATATAGTCTGCAGCGACTCCCACCCGGGGCGTATGTAGTCTCTATTTCTCTATATAGTGCGGCAGGCATATCCACTAAACTAACATAATATAACAGAGCATAATATAACATATAAAACATATATATAACATATAACTGCTCTATAAAACATAGTCTGCAGTGACACCCACGGCTGTATGTAGTCTCTATTTCTCTATATAGTGCGGCAGGCATATCCACTAAAGTAACCGATCCTGGCGTCTATTGTAACCTCTCAAAGTACCTTTGGGTTGAAAAGACCAGCCAATCCAGTCAGATCTACGGACATCTAGAGAGGGCTAAATGGCACAGTTTCTCGGCGTACGAGGAAACAATAACAATGGTATTAATAGGTATCCTATGTTATTTAATGATAGATTTTTTTTTGCTTTTGATTTTGTTGGTTATCTGGTGTAGGAGAGTAAATAGTAGATTGTTTGATTAGGGCTGAAATGGGCGTGTTCCCCCGATTTGAAAACTTTTCTTTTCATTTGGAATATGAGGAAAGTAAAACAAAGCTAATATTCCAAAAGTATAATTGACTTTTATGACATTGGCTCTCCCCTCTTTTTTCACGCACAATATTCGAGCTATATAATGTCATGGTATTTATATGTAATTTTTTAATGTGTTTGTGACTGTTTAATCAGTTTCAAATTATATATTAGACTTGTTTATAAAGTTTTCACCAAGCTTATTTATATATTTTCATAAACACTAAAAGGTAGTTATAAAAAAAACATTTATATTCTACTAGTATCGATGGCTATATTATGTAGGTTTCTTTATCATTGCCGAAAATAATAAGTTTTTTCTATACACTTCATGTAGCTGAATCTGAATTTGATTTTAATTAATAGTTTGTCTATGGCCGCGTATGAAAAATAGTGATTTTTTTTAATTATTGTCGGCCCTATACTTGGGTAAACATTGACCTACTATCAGAATTTGAGAAATGAAAAATTTTCATTTTCACGTCAGCTTCCACAGAGATTACTGAGAAAATAGGATAATCCTACCTATCCAGTCGTATACATAACAACATAGGTTTATTTATTCCTAGTTCTTATTGATATCGCAAACGAAGATACCTACTGCAAGTATTTAACACATACTTTCTTTACTTTTGTACAACTTTCAAAAGTGATTTTTAGATAGAGGTTTTAACTCTACAACCGTCTGTTAGATTTTTTCCATTGAATTTGAAGTTGCTAATTCGATTACCGACATAGGAGAGTTACCTCAATAGGTGATTGTAAAACCTTTTATTATTCGACATTCGTTTATTGAGTGAGGTCTTTCTACTCGCGTTGCAATTTTGGGAAAAGTATAATCGTATCGCATTTATTTGTATAGTTGTGTATTTTAAATAAGTAAAATATGTTAGTATTTTTTTTGTTTATGTGTACGCTTTAACAATACTATTAATAAGAATAATCATCGGCTTATTTCTTAAAGATACTTGTTTTACCAGTAACTAAGTATATATTTAGTGTTATCCACCCTCATAACACACACTTATATACATCAGCTGGTGTCATTTTTTTTCAAATTCAAATGTTTATTGTTGTTAAATATTGTCTTTTCTATTTTGTACCCTCAGAGCATTTAAAATACCTGTTATGAAAGTAATATAATGAAGTGATGAAATCTATACTATAATTATATATAATAATATTATAAAGCTGAAGAGTTTGTTTGTTTGTTTGTTTGCTTGAACGCGCTAATTTCAGGAACTACTGGTCCGATTTGAAAAATTCTTTCAGTGTTAGATAGCCCATTTATCGAGGAAGGCTATAGGCTATATATCATCACGCTAAGACCAATAGGAGCGGAGCACCAATGAAGAATGTTTCAAAATCGGGGGAGTTTTTTCCCTATTGAGAGCTTCCGCTGCGTGCGCTGCGTAAACGGTTAGAGTTTCGCAAAAATCATGTATGCCAGAATTATTTCCCTTTAAAAGTTCTCAAAAAAGTTAATAAGCTAAGTTATCTTTTAAGGTTAGCTCACTATAACCTTTTTTATGCTAACCAAATTTGTTCGCCCAAAGTAACTATTCCACGCGGACGAAGTCGCGGGCGGAAGCTAGTTTATAAATAAGCATAATTTGCATAATCTAGTTTTATTGACTGCTTAAGAAAAAAAATGGTCCATGTTTAAAAGTACGCCATATGATATTTAATTTGAACCTATTAATTCGTACACCAAAGAATACAATTTAAACAAGGTATGATATGAATATGAATACATATTTTACAAATGAATACATATTTCAATTCAGAAATAGGGTATCTCTGCAGTTGCCTGGTATTCTGCACTATGAATTAACGATTCTGACCCATGGTCACACTGTTTAGTTACACTGGTGTAACCACTGAGCACACTTATGACCGATGGTTACACTAATGTAACAATCGAGCATATCTATGGCCGGTGGTTACACTCAAACATGTTGACAATATTGACCACTAATGGATAAATAACATTTTTGTTGTAATACGGTTTACAAATGACGTCTTTATTACAATAGTGGTAGTCTCTATATACCACGCAACCTAAGAGCGGAGGAAAGTTTAATTTATAATATGTTTATACAAGGTTACTTTTGTGTTCAATCAACATCCACTGAACCTATGATGTATTGAACAACAATTTTTTTTTTGCAAAATTATGATTGGTTCCGTAGTAAAAGTAGTTCAGTTTGCTTGTCTGGATAAGCACGCAACAAAGTTTGACTCCTGCTTCAAAAGTAATCCCTTTTCAAGATTCAAAGTTGGCAGCGATCTACCTGCCCCTGATTGGCGAAGTCTATGGGCGGCGGTTACCGCTTACTTAAAAAATACTTTTAAAATCTCGTCAGGTGCTCTACCATATAGGGAACGTTTGTATACCGGGTGTAAGTGACGGTGTCCCATTACTTTTAACAGTGAGTTCAGACCAATGTTAATATTTGTTTACCGATGTTTATTTTTCCCGGAAAATCTTTTAAAGCGAAAAAAAGGAGTTTTAATTTTTAATTTTTATTCATGTTACAAAATGTATGGCGTGCCGGTATCATTTTTGTTCCGCTCATACCGATGCGCTGACGTTCGATGACCCAAACAGCTGATTCCGCGCGCAGTATGATGGAAATGTAATACGATTTATATTGCGAAGTTTATTTTTTGTGTAATTATTGTGGTTTTTTACAGAATATGATTTGTAAATGTTAACTTAGTTATATTACACCAGAAAATTTTGAAAAAAATAATAAATTTTTTTTCGAAAAATTTATGAATTTTCTGGGAGAAAATTTCATTGATTTCCAAATTAGGATCATGGTCTGAACTCACTGTTAAAAGAATTGGGACACCGTCACTTATACCCTGTATGTCGTGGCCTGTGTGCGGACTGCGGAGTGCGAGTTTCATCGAGCTTTATTCGATCACACGCATCGAACGCGTACAAACGCGAATTTGTATGGAATTAGAGCAGTGCCATCTAGTAGTCACTAGATTAAGCTGTCTCATTCCATAGCAGCTACTAGATGGCGCTGCTCTAATTCCATACAAATTCGCGATAACGCGTTCGATGTGTACGATCGAGTAGAGCTCGATAAAACTCGCACTTGATAAAACAGGCACTCTGTTCCTTGATTGTGTAACAAAAATCTATCGCGATTGTTTTCGATTTTGACAGACATAGTGCATCAATTACTATTTTTTAACCGACTGCAAAAAAGGAGGTTCTCAATTCGATGCGTATGTTTTTTTGTGAGTAGGTACTTATGTTACGCGATTACGCCGCCAATTGTTGTTTTTTCAAAATTATTTTTGTATTCGATAGAGTATAGGTACTCCAAGGGTGGTCCCAAAGTCACCAAAATTAGGATATGATGATGGGATCATATGAAAATCGAGGAAAACCCTTAATTTTTTTTGGTGTGTCAAACGTGTTTTGTGCGTATGTTACGCGATTACTCCGCCAATTCTGGGCCGATTTTCAAAATTCTTTTTGTATTCGATAGAGTATATAGGATCTGATAATTTAATCCCATGATAATCGAGCGAAATCTTAATTTAAATTAGGGTTTCTCAATTCACTAAAATGATTTCATTCACAAAAAAAAAAAATATGAAAATTATTTTACAAAAAATAAACATGACTTCAAAAACACTGAACAGTTAAAAATAATATAAGAATAGGTACAGACAACATCACACTTCTATATATTGAAGTCGGCGCCAAACAATGATCTCCTAGCCTAGAGTCTTAAAATTTGGCACCGACTTCAATATAGAAGTGTGATGTTGTCTATACCTATTCCTATATTATTTTAAACTTTTCAGTGTTTTTGAAGTCGGTTTTTTATCAGACAGTCGACATAGAGTAAGTATTGTATCGACGCCGCAATGATTGGCAAATTCAAAGCGATCGTGATAGATCTTTTCTTAGAACCCCTCAGATCGTAAAATTGATAATTTCATGATGCGGCAGACCATTTCATTCATGGCTTTGATTTTAACATTCACAAACACTAACGATCATCGCGTATCATATGAAATGACTAGCTTTTGCCCGCGGCTTCGCTCGCGTCAAATTCGGGGTATGGCAACCACCTTCCAGCAGCACCTTGAACTGTACTAATTATAGATGCAGAATTATTCCTGATAACTACTCCTCTCGTCTCACAGCGCCGCCCGCGCTCGCCTAGGTACCCGATTGACGACGATCGAGATGGCATACCTAAAATGAAAAAATATATAGAACCCTTATATGGGTGATGATATTTCATGTCTGCCACGTTAGATTTTAAAATTGTTGCTGTTTTCGTAATCAGCGACTCGATAAACCACAAAAAGAATACCCATGTTGATTTTCCCTTTTTTAGGGGTTGCATTCTGTAAAAACTTAAAACACGTGTTTACTCATTTATTGATAACAGTATTCCTGTGAAATTTCGAATAAAATAGTCTGATTTTGTTTCCTCATACAAATGTTGGACTTCCGTTTCAAATCCTTAGAGGGTGGTTTTTGAAAAATCCATTCTTAGTGCTCATAGCCCTTAGACCTCATAAGAAACCTACTTGTTAAATTTTGCATCTTTAAACCCGAAGGTTTGGGCTGTACGTTGATGTGAGTATGTTTCTTCTTATCCATATTAAGAAGAAGATAGAAAACGATGATGGTAGTTCACGACCGCCAGGTTGGATTTAGAAGTCGTTATTGTTTTTGTAACCAGCGACCCGATAAACCATACAAAGGATACCCATATTCATTTTCAGCCTTCGACACCCCATATCCCCATTTAAAAGGGTAAATTCTGAAAAAACCTAAAACAAGTGTTGACTCATTTATCGATAGGAATACTCCTGTAAAGCTTCGAATAAAATATTCCAACTAATCTTGTTCCCCCATACAAAATTTGGAGCCGTATTTCAACCCCTTAGGGCGTGAATTTTGGAAAATCCTTTCTTAGTACATCTCATAAGGAACCTACGTGCCAAATTTTAAATCTCTAGACCGGGTGGTTTAGGCTGTGCGTTGATATGTCAGTCAGTCAGTCAGTTTCTTCTTTTATATATATATAGATAGATATGAACTAGCAATGAGGCCCATTAATAGTGTATTAGCTCTGAATCAGCGTATGATTTGAGATTCTAGTTCTTGATGAGCTCAGATACTACCAAAATGCCTTTAAGTGACTTTAATAATTTAGAAAATGTTTTGGTGTAGTGTTCTAATGGTTCCTCACTAAAATTATAAGATCTGAAATAGACAAGCTCGGTGGGAAAGAGGCATAGCAAACGTCTTTTACATTTTACCATATGTGCGTAAAGCTTATGCTTTGCAATGTAAAAAATCTATATCTTCTACACATACAAATAAATAAAATTGAAGTGTCTGTTTGTAATGTCAAAATAACAAGTTTTCACTAAATGGGTATGAATGTATATCGGGTACAAATAACAAAACCACAATTTTAAAAAAAATTGTCTGTCTGTCTGTTTGTTCCCGCTAATCTCCGGAACGGCTGGACCGATTTTGACGGGATTATCACTAATAGATAGCTAATTATATAAGGTATAACATAGACTAATTTTTATAAACTTCAACAAAAGTTACTATTCCACGCGGACGAAGTCGCGGGCACAGCTAGTCTTCAATAATTTCAGTGACCGACAACCGAAAGTGTTGCTACCGCTAACATGCCTGCGCGCAGTGAGATGCACAGAAGAGAAAAAACAGTGGAGCTGGGGGGTTATTGTCTAAGAAAACATCTATCACGATCGCTTATAATTTAACAACCATTGCGCCGTGAACATAACTCTGCGCCGACTTCCTTTTATAAAGGAGCGATGGATCGACTGCGACTGTCAAATTGTATGTATAGCCGTGTCGCGCGTGCCATTAGTTGTGTGAAGGAACTTCTACTTAGTTTGCTAAATTAAAGTAAATTGTATTGTATGATAGCAAACGTTCGATGAACACTCCTGTTTTGAATGGGCTATTTTACTAACATAAACACAAAGAAATACGACAAGTCAGACGAAATGTTGGAGCGTCAGTGGCGCTGTGGACTCGGCACTTGCCTTCCGATCAGGAGGTCGCGGTTCGAGACCGCCATGTACCAATGTGTTTTTCGTTTCGAATTTCATACCTATGTACATTTGTCTGACGCTCCTACGGTGAAGGAAAACATCGTGAAGCAACCTGCAACACATCTGCGAAGAAATTCAATGGTATATGTGAAGTCGACCAATCCGCACTGGGCCAGCGTGGTTGACTAAGTCCTAATCGCCCTAATATAGGGTAGGCTCGAGTCCCTCGGTGGGGACGTATATGTGATGATGAGACGAAATGTTTCCGAGTGGTTGAATATTGTATGAGTTTACGCGTGAGAATATGCCGATAGTGATCCGCATTGTAATATTATTATTGCCATATTGCACTTCCACTATTTTTTCTGTTCCGTACTGAGATGTCACTTATAATTTTCTTTATGTTTGACCAGATCTGTTTGTTCTACACTTTCTCGTGTGGTGCTACTTTAAAAACGTTGACCGGGTCGTGTGTGTTTAGATAATTTTGGTCTTACTTGCGCAAATAACGTGCATTCACAATTTAGCATTAAGGAGGATACGCACTTGACGATATAGCAGTTACCAACTTACTATGTAAGCGATAGAGCGCAGTAGCGAAATGTGCTTGTTTTTCATCAGAAAAAAGGTCTATTAAATTCATACAAAATATGAAAATATCAATCTTAAGGAAATTTTTACTCTACGAAGTTGAAAAGATTAGATTATTATCATAATTAAATATTTGGATTATGCTATTTTATATATTTTGTCTTTGATGTTCACGTAGGCGAAGCCTCTGGCAGAAGCTAATGTAGGTTGTATGGTAATAACACGGACCTGAAAAAAAGACGGATGGAGCGTTGTTGAATCATGCTTCACAACATTTTGACATTTATAATTTGGCTGGACATGCGGGCGGGGAATACTGAATGCAACTTTTTTTAAACTACTGTTACTAATTTAAATAATAGAAATATACTCGTATTATCTGGCGAGATACTTTGTAGGCCTTATGGTTGATAGTTCAAAGATAGTCGTTTAGTTTTATGCCAAGCATTCGCCTGGCAACGGCTTTCAACGATCACTTAAATCCCGTTCTGACTTCTAGCTACTAAAGGCCGATTCAATTAAATATAGGATATAAAATATGCTTTCCACAGTCAGCCCCAGTAGCATGCACACTGAAATACGATATGATAAAACGATAAATAGACATGAACTGTCAAAATATATTGGACTAGCTTTCCGCTCGCGGCTTCGCCCGCGTTATTATTGTTTTCCCGTGGAAATTTATATTTTCCCGTAGGAAAAATAATTTTGGATGTAAGCCCGGATAATAAATTTCATAGAATTTGGAGCAGATTTTTAATATTTTTCATAGAAACTTTCAATCCCTATTTTGCACCCGAAGGGGGTGAATTCCAATAAACCATGCTAAAACTCGTATTCAATGAACTATTTTTAAGAGCATGAGTCTCAAGTTTTATCAAAATCGTTGCTAATTTAAAGATTTTTCCATACAAACTTGCAACCCGTATTTCATCCCTTTTGGTTTAAATTTTTTTTAAATTCCTTCTTAGTGTGCGTCCGCATTTTGAATTAAAACATATGTCCAAATTTCACGTTTCTACCATTAGCGGTTACGTCTGTGCGTGCGTCTATAGATGGGAACATCTCCTTTTATATAATATAGATATAATGGCTACCTTGAAGTTTTATCGACATTAGCCTACACAAGATTCGTAGTACTAGAAAATCTGAAAATAGGTCGAAAACAAGAATAGACTTCAATGCTATTGTTAACGACTTAGAATCAGTAGACTGGTCTGAAATCTCATTAATCGCTAATGTCAATGATGCTGTACACAAATTGAATGACAAAATCACTGGGTTAGTAGAGAAACATACCACAAAAATTAGAGTGAGCCGCAGCAAACACCTCCTAAAGCCTTGGATAACTCCAGGGCTTTTACGCTGTATGAGACACCGTGACAGACTACATCTTCAGGTTCGACAACAACCAAACAACCTTATTCTAAAGACAACATACAATAGGTATAAAAACTTTTGCAACAACCTTTTACGAAAAATTAAATCTAACTATGAAAATTCTCAAATTAGTAAACACCATAATAACCCAAAAAAACTTTGGAGGACTATAAAAGATATTTGTGACATACCTCAATCAAAAAATGACTCTCAGGAACTTCTCGAAGGCCAAAGCTCCCCAGAATACACCGTCAACTCTTACAATGAGCATTTTGCCACTGCGGGCTCAAAACTGGCTGCAGATATCCTACGTAAACTATCGGTATCCCAAGACACTCAATTTAAAAAAATAAAGTTAGAACCGCATCGTTTGAACTCATTTTTCTTATATCCGACTAACCCGTATGAAGTTAATGGACTCATAACGAGCTTAAAAACTGATAGTGCTCCAGGTATTGACTCATATACACCCACCTTGCTCAAGCGCATCAGATCTGCCATAGTAGAACCAGTAACTATGTGTGTTACTGTAATTTAAGTATGGAGACCTGCGAGTTTCCCGATGCTTGGAAGACAGCCGTTATCTGCCCCATTTATAAGAACGGGTCAAAAGACAAGGTAGACAACTATCGACCAATTTCTCTGCTTCCAATTTTATCGAAGGTGCTCGAGAGGTTGGTAAACAAGCGTCTCACAGATTTTATCGAGAAGCAAAAGCTTCTCTCAGATAGGCAATTTGGGTTTAGACGCGGAAAGTCTACCGAGGATAGGATGCCGTCGAACTACTGACATCTACCATATCTGGACATTTGGACAATGGGAATAGAAGCATAGGAGTGTTCCTCGATCTTGCTAAAGCCTTCGATACAGTGTCAGTTCCATTGCTGTTAAAAAAACTGGAAAGTATTGGCATTCGAGGGAATGCTCTTATGTGGTTCAAAAGCTACCTTAGTAACAGACGCCAGCGCCTGAGGATAGGTTAAAGTGCAAGAACGCCTAAGCGAAGAACACAGTATTTCCTTTGGTGTTCCTCAAGGAAGCACTCTCTCTCCTACGCTGTTTATCATTTATATGAATGATATTATAAATCTTGAGATCCCAAATGGTGAGATCATCTGCTACGCTGATGATACGGTTGTAGTTTTTCACGGTAAAAACTGGCACGATACAACCTCAGCAGCGGAAAAGGGCCTAGCACTTATCTCCCAATGGCTTGATGCGAATCTACTCACTCTTAACGTTAGGAAGACCAACATGGTTTGTTTTCATATCAATCGTGCTACTAGACCTTTACTTGATCACATAAAACTCCATCGAAACTCCTGTCCCGCACTCAGCTACAAAGATAAAAACTGCTCTTGTCAGCAGGTACATAAGGTTGTTGC